>BTHU01000002.1:70520369-71720369 GCA_036184795.1 Tokudaia tokunoshimensis | reverse complement strand
GGCTTTATGAGACAGCATGAAGGTACACTGGGGAATACAACACATTTCCTGTGAGCATAGAACTGAACTTTCTCTCCAAACTTATATTATTGTGTGTTCAAACACTAAGTTACAAGGTGTCACGCAAATACTGTGCTCTGACTCATGTTGCTATGAGAATCCATGAATTTTAACAAATACATGTAGTTTATAAAGTTATTAAGTGTATGATCCATTCTGTTAACAATTTCCTACCCTCCCCCTCCCCCCAAAAAAGGAAAAAGAATTTTGGCTATGAAATTCTAGAATTAAAATTTAAAAGCCTGCAAGTTACCTTTATTAACAATATGGTAACGTAGGTGTTTTATTATGAAAGTAATTTAAAACAATGTACATTGCTTCTTACCATATGTAAGTACCTTTGTATGCATGTCTGTGTATAGCTACATCAATCTTTATATAGATGGATAGATATATAACTCTGATGAGAGGAAAGCCAAAATCAGAAGTCAGATGTTTAGAGCCTGTCATCAAAGACACTCGTCAGTATTTAAGCACCAAACCCTTTAAAGTGTGACTCTTCTGACTGTGAGAAGCTGGCAGCAATATAAACTAAGGTTAACTAAGTTCAGTGATGAGCTGCATCACTAAGGGTCAGTGTTTATGGAAGAACATGTACCATGAAGGAATCCTAGAGGAGGGTATCAACCATGGTGAACATGGAAATCAGTATGCTGTGCGAATGCAGCTAAAGGACTTGGTTCCTAATCTTAACAAAAAAAAGTGTACTTAACAGAACTCTAAAGAGTATAGAACATTATTTAGTATATATTACATAATGAATATTAGGTGTGTGTATATATGAATAGCTGGCAATTATTTCCAAATCTTGTAAACTATTCAATGGGTTTGGGTTTTGACAAAACAGAGGACAAATACCCTAACAAATAACTTCCTGTTTCAGAAATCACATGGGATGATTAACAAACAGCTTGCAGCTTAGAGACATCTTTAAATATCACAAACATTTGCACAGGCATATTTTTGCTAACTATTCTTAAAAAACCAAACTGAAGTAATAGGTTTGAAATTTTATATTTGAAAATAAGTCAACGTTCTCTAAGTTAAGTTCTTCAGGATAAGGCACTCTCTGGGTGCATGACCACGCTTCCACCCGAGCTTCCACAGCTAATATGCAACAGCAGTCGGCATCAGCACATCACTGTGACAAATGAAAAGAATAACCCCATAGAGAGTGCACGCTACTGCTCTTCACTGTATTCACTAGAGAGAGATGGGGGCGGGGGAGGGGCTGACTGCTCTGTACAAATGAGAATCAGCAGCCATACTCTGAAATAAGAGGTGGCATTGAACAGATTAAGATAGTAGTGGACTAGCTGTAGCACTGATATTTAAATTCTGCTTCTGTAAGGAGTTTGATGAAGGTCAATAACTACTATTCTTTTCTAATAAGAGAATAACTGACCCTTCACTAACCACTTACGAGAATGACAGCGTTACAAAACTATTTCAAGTATTCATTATCACAGTGAAAATGTGAGATCAATGTTGGAGAGAATGATCTGAAAATTCCTTTGATGAAAAAGGTAAGGGTACTAAAATCAAAACTTACAAAATGCTTGAACGCATTTCTTTATGTGGTATGAATAGAAAGGTTTTATCCATAAAAAGTTAGAAAAATTAAGAGAAATTATATATTAGTACACCTTCCCAACCACAAATATATAAAAATTCCACCTAGTGCACTGTTATTTCAATCTACACAATAAAAATGCCTAGATGCGGATGCGGCAGGCGCCTTCCACCTCTGCATGTGCTCTCTCAGCAGAAGGTTTACTTGTTGAGTCACTGTTTTAAAGTTTTATTTAACTGTTAACCTTATTGAATCATCAGTACACCCAGCTAATTGGGACCCACTGTGGCTCCATCCTCAGTTTCTCAATGGCAGTTTGTAGTTTCTCAAAGGCTTTGTCTAGATTGTCATTTATGATGATCAAATCAAAGTAGTGGTTGTATGCTCTTTGAATTCGGGCACTTTCATCCACTGTCTTCTTCAAGTCAGAGTCCTGTGAAGGTTTTAAAAGAAGAAGTTTGCATGGTAATAAGTACTGATTTATTCAGATCTAAAGTGAGTTAAGAAATAAGGGGGTTGAATAGTTGTTGGAATTCGGATGCTAGTTCTTAAAACCTATCCTATACAGTGCTGAAGGAAGTATCACCAGATACCTGTTCCTGTTGCAATCTTTCCATTTACTTCCATGGCTTATAAGTATTCTGTACACTGTTTTGCTGGCAATTCCTAATACTGAAATTCCTAACACTATTAAGGTGAGCCTAAGACAAGTTGGCTACTTGATTTCCAGCTAATTTCTATATAATCCTTTCCAAAAGAGTGTTATCTTATATGGCTTGTATAAATCCTGGATCCCCACTTATACTGGCTGTTCAACTCAAAGCCAATTTGCCCCCTGTCACTTAGAAAGACAGAGAATCTAAATAGTGTGATGTGAAAACTCTAAGCTGTACCAAATACACACCCATAGACTTTAGCTTTATTTCTGTGATGTTGTTTGCATCCTGTCAAGTACCACTAATGGTCTGGAACAGCACAGGGAGTGGAGTACCTAAGTGATGGATTTTGCACGAGCGAGTAAAGCTTTCCATACACTCCCACTATACCTTCATATGCAATTCTACAAGTATGAATTGGGATCCTATTAATGTTTGCAAAGTTTTGGAATCAGTAGAAAACAATAAAACAGAAAGGGATCCTGCTTTTTGGTAGAAAAGACAGATGAAGAACAAATAGAACATTTGCAACTTGTAGATACTTTAGAAGAGAAGATACATGGGTACAAAATTTTTAAAAGATCTACTTCAGACAGAGTGATTAGAAGACCGAGCAAATGACAGTTACATTAAGAAACAAGGAAGCAAGAAAGTCCCAGGAATACATAGGGATGTAGACAGAAAGAATACAATGTACATATTCCAGCACTGATTCTTTTCATTCTATGTATATATGTATGTATGTATGTATGTATGTATGTATGTATGTATGTATGTGGTTCTGTTTTAAATTAAGGGACAAAAGGATTACAAAAAACAATATTGTTTAAAATCCTAAACTTACATCTAGTAAATCAATTTTCATTCTGTCATACTTTTACATAGAGCAGTGACTTCCTAAGTATGATTAGATGGGATTAAGCATTCTCAAAAGAAAAGGGAAAGTAAAAGGTGTTAACATGGAAAGAGCCCCCTACCGTCAAAAGCTTGGTGGTGATTCCTGCATCCACCACAGCCTTGTGCATGGCACGCAAGGTCTCTAGCTCTGGAGCAGCAATAAATACCACATAAGGCATGAATTCAGATGTCCTCAACACTTTCAGTGCCTGTGCAAAGAATAATTATAAACCAGTTTATATAATGTTAGAATGTGGAGTATGCTGGTCATTAGTATAAACTGAAGTCTATCTGTCTCTCCCTAAGGTTACAGACATAATTTACAGCCTGCATTCCTTGTCTTAACTCCACACAGTACTTCTCTAAAACACCAACCCATTTATTTTGTTGTAAAATCAAGTGTTATTGCTCTTTTTTCCTCTTAAAGGAAGGTAGAAAATTTATGTTAAGTTGAACATTTCCCAACATAACACTTCGATGCTACTCGATCAAGTAAACACTACACTTCTGCAGGTTCAATCACATGGCTTTACCCAGGCCTTGGTTGTCTGACTGACATTTATTTATCTATCTAGCTATGGACTCATAATGAAGTTGAGAAAGAGCCACATTTCTACCTTGATAAAGCACACTTCCCACAGCACAACATACACAGACAAAACTCCCTACGAAACTAAAAAGTAACAGCTTTGGAATCCATGCAACTCACTTGTGGATTGACGTCCAAAATGCAAGTCCGTCCGGTCTGGACAACTTCAAGAATAGAGTCGATCTTGGTTCCATACAGGTTTCCTTCATATTCCCCATGCTCCAAATATTTTCCAGCTTTAATATCTGCTTCCATCTCTGATCGGGACACAAATTTATATGCTTGCCCATCCTTTTCGTCTTCTCTTGGCTTCCGAGAAGTAACTATAATGAAATAAGGTTGAGAACTTGCACAAGGCAATTGTAAATTGTAAAATGTAGACTGAATACACAGGGACAGCTGGGCGAATTTCACTTAGTGCATGGCCTGCCTCCTGGCTTTGGAAATGAAGTTTTGGGCCACAGCCATGTATGTTTGTTTATCCATTGTCCAAGTTTTCTTTTCCATTAAGATAGTAGCCATGTTACAAACTGTATAGCCCTTGAACAGGAATTCTTGTTGATTTCTAATTTAGAACAATGTTTTAAAGGATGGTTCCCAACATAATCTTTATATCAAAAATGTGATTTTTAATTTATCTTGAAACTTTAAGCATATTCATCTAGAAGTCTCCATGCTGCCTTTTCCTTATACATGGCAGTCTCCCTTTTCTTGAAGATTCTATTACAGCCCTTCTTTCTGGTTAAGCATCCTTTCTGTTTTGGCATTTTGAGATAGGGTCTCTGTGTAGCCCTGGCAGTCCTAGAACTCACTCTGCAGACCAGGCTGGCCTCAAACTCAGAGATCCACTTGCCTCTGTCTCCTGAGTGCTTGTATAAAGGCTTGTGGCATCACTCTCTGGCCAGCTAAGCATTTCTTCTTTAATTACCCAGAGGTGAGCAAAATTCACCCATTCTTAGTCAGATAATAACTGCTTTCTGAAGTGCAATTCTACCCACAAATGAGGACATCTAGTCTTTTTTACTTCTCCTCAAGCCCTAAACTTCCTTTTGTTTTCCTGCTTTCTGATAGTCCCAAATGTGAAATATTTGATTTTGTAAGCATCATTTATTAGCTTCTCTACTCTGATCTATAGTTTCTAAATCAGAGTGAATGCTCAAATTCCAAATCCAGTGGTAGGTAATCCTTTTATGTGGTAGTTACATCTATGAATGCTTTCAGGCATGTCACGCTGATAATTTGGTCCATGCTAGGAATGAGTTATTCCTACCTTTTACATCTTTGTAAAGATGTAGTCTGCCAAATTTAACAGTAGCTTTGAGGAAGAAAAATAATTTTGTACTATTTTAGGGTTAGCCTGAATCTAAGTTGACTGAACTCAACTTTTGTTAATTAAATAGAAAATATCTGAGCAAATCATTAAGTATGTGAAATTAAAATAAGTGATTACTTTTGTTAAGTAAATAGAAAAAAATCTGAACAAATCATTAAGCATGTGAAGTTAAAATAAGTGATATAAATAAAAAAAAAATCAGCAGACTTTTAAATTATAAGACACCAAGATAACTTTTGGACTAAAACAAAAAGAACTTTAAACTCAAGGTAAAAGTAAAGGTCTAATTTGTAATGAGACCATTATGTACAACATGGTGTCCTCTGCTAATCTAATTTCCAGAATCCTCAAGACAATTTGATGGTTTTTACACACACACACACACAAAAAAAGGTCCTGAAACTTGCCTGTTTGTGGAATTTCAAAGGTTATATGACAAAATGTTCAAGAGAGTTTTAAATCTTCCAAGTAAGCACACACAAGGACTTGGGTCACTATCTGCAACTTAATTTAAAAGTCACATCTTCTGGTGAAGTCCTACTTTGAAACCATCAATGTAGTACTTGAAATGAACATGTAAATGCACACATCACTTCCAGTACATTTATAGAATCTTAGTCTATAGCAAAGTGTATACAAGTGATTTTTAACTATAACTCCACTCTCTACTGGACACAGCATAAAGGAGGGAAGGAGCGAAGGAGGGAGGGAGACAGACAGAGACTGCCACATAAGCTTCTTTTCATTTTCAGAAGAGAGCAGAATGGCTGAACTTATTGCTTAAGTTTATCGCAGAACAATTTCACTTCCTATAAGTGAAATTTTAAGACTGGCAAGATTCTAAATTTCAGTAGTAAAGAGTCAACAAAGAAACACTTCGTTGATAACCAAACCCAAGGTCTGGACACCAAAGCAAAGCAAAGCAAAGAAAGCAAAGCAAAGCAAACCAGGGTTTATGGCTTATTTTCCTGAGACAACACTTTTTTTTCTTTAATATACTTAAAAAGGCTCATGACGGCAATTCATTTATCATTAAATACTTATAGGCATCCTGTTACTACAGAAACCTGTTTTAGGTAGGAGGTCCAAGTTTTCTTGCAACTTACTCTCTAGTGAGCAGACGGTAAGAACTGAAGAATCTTACTGCAAATGAGAAGGAGAATTTAGGTGCTGTAGCACAACCTCTAGGTAACTGAAGACACTACATTAAATTCAGTGTTTAGGTGGGGTTTCTGAGAAGGTTCTCCTTGAATAGAAAGTACACTCCAAGCATGTGAAAGTACAAGAGGTGAGAATTTCCGGCAGCCAGCCAAGCTGAGTAATGACTCAAAGGAAAGACAGAATATCAAGTGGGGAGCAGTATGCAGACTTGATCTTAACAAGGCGACTGTGGGTCTTTAAGCACAAGATCAGCATTAGAAAATTTTGAATGCTTTCCTTAAGTTTCCTTAAACAAAACATTGAATTGAATTTTAACTTTACTCTCAGACTTCACTTGAATCCTAAACAGATGCTAGCATATTAAGGAGGTAGTCTATCTTTTGCAGTTTACCAGAACACAGTCCTCCTGGTCCTGGGTCATCACCTAAACACTACTACCTTATGTATATCTAAAAAGGAGCCAAATGAGTTGTGAAACATAGGTCAGGGAGGAATGAATTGTTTTCCTTTCCCATATTGTAAATTTATTTTTCCAGCTTAAGTGAAGTGGCAACTCCTAATTCTTTGGAAAGTTAGTTATGTCAAATGATGTTTTGCTGGTGCACACAGGTGAAAGGATGTCTTGCTAAAGTAAACACATGAAAGACTGTTTTCCTGAAGCCGACATAGGTAAAAGGATGTTTGGATATAGCAAATATGTTAAAGGATGCTTGATGAAGGAG
Organism: Tokudaia tokunoshimensis; assembly: GCA_036184795.1. Lineage (NCBI taxonomy): Eukaryota > Metazoa > Chordata > Mammalia > Rodentia > Muridae > Tokudaia > Tokudaia tokunoshimensis. The sequence continues at coordinate 71,713,378 of BTHU01000002.1, read as the reverse complement.
TATTAATATGAAGCCCACAGACAGTGGGAGACAAGCACTGAGTCTTGGTTTACTCTGTCTCGCTATTCTTCGCTATATGACACAGATGTATTGGTTCACCTTATATAGTATTGTTGAGCTTAACTTCTGATAACTTTGACACTGAGAGAAACTTGCCAAAGAACTGCTCAGTGAGATTCCTGTGGCAGCTTGCTGCTTCTGTGGCCTTACCCCAGGCTGGTTGAATTACAGCTGCCTGTTGTCTGCTTGCTAAAAGGACTGGACTGTATCTGTTGGTTTGTGCCTGTTGTCTGCCTGCCTACAGGACTGGTCTGCAGCTGCTGAGTCATACTTGGTGTTTGCTGTGGGATTGAACTGCTGCCCAAGAAGATCAATCTCGCCCACAAAGAACTATTGCTGAACAGATCCATTTCCCCCATATCCAAATAACTTTTCTCTTCTACTACCTCTACTGGGTGGTGGCCTCGAGGAGAGATTGAACCCTTATAAAAAGGAGGTTGCAAAAAAGGTATGCCTACACTTAAGGCCTATGGTCACATGACATAGCAGTGGTTTGTACCCTCAGTGCTGCTAAAACAAATGACACTTTTCTTCTAGGCTAATGCATATGTGTATACTCATGTTCAAAAGCCAGTGTGCCTCCTAGGACTTCTGAAGGTGCTCTGCACAGAAAGACAGTAAGAGGAAATACATTACCTTCCCCTCTGCATCTATGAGTTCTGTATTTCTTGTCAGCTAACTATGGATGGGAAAATTCAGGAAAAACAAAATCTATCTGCACTGACTATGAACAGATTTTTATCCCTTCTCATTGTTTCTTAAGCAATATAGCCTAACAGCTATTTATAAACCAGTTATATAGGCAACATAAATAATTCACATGACTTAAACATCCACAGAAGGTTTTGCATGGGTTATATGCAAAATTCTATGGAACTTGAAGTATTCCTGGATTTTAATATTTTGGGGAGTAGAGGGGCATGTGAGTGTGGTTTCCTGGAACCACTTAAGGAATGGTTACAGAAGCTATGGTATAAAAGCTTGGGGCACCATTCCAAGAGAATAATTTGAAATTCTAATGCCCTTGGCCAGAAAAATTTGTAGTATGGAAATCTCCAATGGTTCTTTAAAAAAAAAAGAAAAAAAGAAAAAGAAAAAAAAAAGCATTGAAGAGTTATTATTTGGACATTCAAGACAAAGAACTCCAGCAAGCAAGATCTTATGCAACACTTCTCTTTCCTTTGGCACTCACTTCTTACAGAATAGCTCATAAGAAAACTAAAGGAGTAGCAGAGGACATAAACCGAGTAGTAAAATAAGCCATACCCTACCCACCCCAATGCTGACACTGTGCTGTAGATCAAGAGGAGATGTGAGGAAGGTGGAAATTGTGAACTAAAATCAAGGCTTCAGTTTTGATGGGGACTAGCCTATTTTTGTTTTTAATGCCTAAAAGTGAGATTTGTTTAACAAAATGACAAATTATGAAAATGAAAGTAACTAGAAAGTTATTAACTCTTCTAGATGTCTGAAAGCAAGGAAGGAAAAGGATCACAGACCACCACCAGTGGCTGTTAAAACCTAGTTCTTTCCTTCCTCAACCGTTCAACAAAGCAGCTTTTACTAGCTGCCAGAAATAGCATGGGTCAGAACACTAGGAGATGAATCTCATCTGTGTACTCAAGTAAAGCGAGAGTAGACAGATATTCCTCCAAAGCTTTTACACTGTTCAGTTAAGGACAGAAGCGTAAATCACTGGATCAAACGTTTGCTGCAAACAGCTGCAATGTTTGAAAGTAGCTCTGAACAGGTTGCTTCAGAGTAAACTACAGATTTGCAGGGGAAAAAAACCTACCAAATGCCACAGTCAATGACCAACATTGGTATCAATAATAGGACACGAAGACAAGATAAAACTCTCCTGATGCATATTTGAAGGATAAGAAACTGATTTATATATTTACAAATCAAAGAGAATGGCACAATAGATTGGAAAAACTGATCAACTCCATGCTGTTTATGAAAGAAATCTTACACTTAAAGATAGCAGTATTGGAAGTGAAGATGGAAAGAGACAACTGCATGCTCACATCTGACCAGACAGAGATGGAAGCTATTGCTAGAGACAATGACGAATAATCACAATGACAAAAGGGTCAATTCATCCAGAAGATGCTCACAAACATATAAGCACCTAACAGAAGAATCTGCAAACACATGAAACAAAACAGAAATGAAGCAAAAGAGCAGAAGACCTCAAGGCTTGCAGTGACGGAGAGAACAGAAGGTTACAGAGGAAGTGAAGACCTGAGCAGCTACACAGAACCTATCAATACAGCAGTCCAGTCAATAAGAAGAGAATACATTTTCCCCAAGTGTACAAGAACAAGGAACATGTTATATCTGAGGCTATAAAAAATTCCTAAGCAGTTAATGGGGCATATGTTCTCTGGACACAGTGAATGGAATTATCATCACTAACAGGAAAATCTGGAAAAATAAAACGTGTGAAATTAAATAATATACTCCAAAATGGGTCAAGTAAAAAAAAAAAAATCAAAAGTAAGATTAGCAAACACTTTCAGAGTGACCATTACTGACAGAGCTGCCAAGAGTCCTCCTGGGTGCTGGGTACTGGCAGCATAGTCTTTGTCTCTACTTTGGCAGAGTAGAGTTCAGCCATCATACTTGTGAAGGGCTCTGAAGCTTTAGAAAAGTGTCTTAGCAGAGAAAAATTATCAGCACTGTGGTAAGCTTCAAGAAGAAACATTAGATAGTTAACTGAAGCCTACTGATAGCTTACATGTAAAGACTTAACAAAAATTCACAGGAGTATGTGGCAGAGAAGGCACCAAAACCAGAGGACTGCTAGTTTTCCTTTCACTTTTATTTTTGACTAAAAGATTGTTTCTAGCTCACCTCAGTGACTATTTTCTTATATAGTTAGGAAGGAAGAAAGCTGCAAGTAGGCAGCCTGTAAGAAGCCGGATTTAGCTCCAGCTAATTGACTTGTGTTGCACAACTGTCTTATTCTCAGATTACATTTTAAGCCTCTGTGGCATCAGTGTGAAAAGAAAGTGTTTCATTACATCTACCTATTTCTAGAATTAAAAATGACTCTGAGATGAATGCAAATAAAAACATAAACCACAACAAAATTACAAGATGTCAAAAAGCAATATCTGAGAACTTTCTAACATAAATGTGTCTGTCTGTTAAAGGAACTCTTCCATGGATAGCCTAACTTTCTAGTAGGATAGCTGGAGAGAAGGTCATCCTAATCCCAAGGAGCAAACAAACCAAAGAAAATCAGATTAAATTTAAATTAGTAAAATGTATGATATAAAGAAGCAGAAAAATCAATAAAATTACAAAAAAACTTGAAAAGAGCAAAATTGACAAATATTAAAGAAGACTAAGAAAAAAAATTACTAAATTCAGGAATGAGAGGGGGCTGTTACGAAGGAACCTGTAGAAATCCTGCAACAATAGAAATACTTGCACGGACTGGGAAGTTGGGACAGCCAGGCTCTGAGACAGACAGGCATAATATCGCTTGGGTCTCGGGCGGCTTGTGTGTATGCGGCTCCCAAGTGCGGGGCTGATCTGCAGTAACCAGCGCGCCAGCTCTTCTGTGGGACTTCTGCCTGGCAGAGGGACCCCGCACTGGGCGGGAGCCTACCAGCTTTCCTTCCGCGACCTCTGTTCCCGCAGACTGCGCTGAAGAGACAGGTACCCCAAGCTCTCTCTCCCCAATATAACATCACTTGGGACACGGCCTGTTGGGGCTTCCGTCTGTGCCCGAGAACGGGTCAGCGCTGTGGTCGTCTGGGTGCCAGATCGGCAGGCCATCGCGTCTGCAGGGTGAGCGGCGCCAAGGAGAGTGTGCCGATTGCACTCCGCCATCTTTGCTCCAGTGACTGGGAAGTTGGGACAGCCAGGTTCTGAGACAGACAGGCATAATATCACTTGGGCCTTGGGTGGATTGTGTGCACAAGGCTCCCAAGAGCTGGGCAGATCTGCAGTAACCAGCATGCTAGCTCTGCTGTGGGACTTCTGCCTGGCAGAGGGACGCCCCCTCCCCCCCAGGAGAGATCACTCACCCCTGCACAGGGCAGGAGCCTACCAGCCTCCCTTTGGCGACCTCTGCTCCAGGAATCCACTAGGCTGAGCCTTTGGATGTGCAAGGCCTCCCCAATATAAGATCACTTGGGGCAAGGCACATTAGGGCTCCAAAGTCACTCAGGAGCAGGCAGGCCCCAGAAATCGGTGCCAGGGGAATCCTGGCAATCCAGGGGGGGCAGAAATAGCTTTGCAGGCTCACAGGAGGTCCAACCAACAGCCAGTGGCAGCAGGACCAACTAACATCAGAGGTAACCAGATGGCAAAAGGCAAACGTAGGAATGTTACTAACAGAAATCAAAGTAATGTGGGACCATCTGAACCCAACTCTCCAACAGCAGCAAGTCCTGGATACCCCACCACACCCGAAAGACAAGATCTGGATTTAAAATCACTTCTCATGATGCTATTAGAGGATCACAAGAAGGACACAAATAAATCTCATAAAGAGTTACAGGAGACCATGAATCGACGGTTAGAAGCCCTTACAAAGGAAACACAAAAATCGCTTAGAGAAGTGCGGGAGAACATGGATCAAAAGATGGAGGCCCACAAGGAGACAACACAAAAATCGCTTAACGAGATGAATCAACGGGTAGATGCACTCACAAAGGAATCACAAAATTGGCATAAAGAAATGCAGAAGAATATGGGTCAACAGACGGATGCCCATAAGGAGGCAACACAAAAACTGATTAAACAAATGAATCAACGCTTAGATGCCCTTACAAAGGAAACACGAGAACTGCTTAAAGAAATGCAGGAGACAATGGATCAACAGATGGATTCCCATGAGGAGGAAACACAAAAATCACTCAGAGAAATGCAGGAGAACGTGGGTCATCAGGAAGAAATCCTGAAAGAGGCAATGCAAAAATACCTTTAAGAAATACAGGAAAATACAAACAAACAAGTGAAGGATCTCAGCAAATCCATCCAGGAACTAAAAAAGGAAGTAGAAACAACTAAGAAATCACAAAGGGAGACGACTTGGAGATAGAAAACCTTGGGAAGAAATCAGGAGTCATAGATGCAAACATAAACAATAGAATACAAGAGATGGAAGAAAGAATCTCAGGTGCTGAAGATTCCATAGAAAGCATCGACTCAACAGTCAAAGAAAATGCAAAATGCAAAAAACGTGTAACCCAAAACATCCAGGAAATCCAGGACACAATGAGAAGACCAAACCTAAGGATTATAGGTATAGATGAGAGTGAAGATTTGCAACTTAAAGGGCCAGTAAACATCTTCAACAAAATTATGGAGGAAAACTTCCCTAACTTAAAGAGAGAGATGCCAATGAACGTACAAGAAGCCTACAGAACTCCAAACAGACTGGACCAGAACAGAAATACCTCCCGTCACATAATAATCAAAACACCGAATGTTCTAAACAAAGAAAGAATACTAAAAGCAGTAAGAGAAAAGGGCCAAGTAACATACAAAGGAAGACCTATCCGAATCACATCAGACTTCTCACCAGAGACTATGAAAGCCAGAAGATCCTGGGCAGATCTCATGCAGACACTAAGACAGCACAAATGCCAGCCTAGACTACTATACCCAGCAAAACTCTCAATCACCATAGATGGAGAGACCAAGATATTCCATGATAAAACCAAATCTTCACAATATCTTTCCACAAATCCAGCCCTGCAACGGATAATAGGTGGAAACCTCCAATACAGGGAGAGAAACAACACCCTGGAAAAAATGAGATAATAACCTTCTTGAATCAAACCCAAAAGTAGATAACCACTCAAACATAAATATAGCGTCAAGAATGGCAGATGGCAATAATCACTATGCTTTAATCTCTCTTAATATCAATGGTCTCAATTCCCCAATTAAAAGACATAGACTAGCAGACTGGATACGTAAACAGGACCCAGCATTTTGCTGCATGCAGGAAACGCACCTCAGTGTCAAAGACAAACACTACCTCAGAGTAAAAGGCTGGAAAACAATTTTACAAGCAAATGGCCCCAAGAAACGAGGTGGAGTAGCCATCCTAATATCAGATAAAATTGATTTTCAACCTAAAGTCATCAAAAAAGACACAGAAGGACACTACATACTGATCAAGGGAAAAATCCACCATCAAGAACTCTCAATTCTGAATATCTATGCTCCAAATGCAAGGGCACCCTCATTCGTAAAAGAAACTTTACTAAAACTCAAAGCACACATCGCACCGCACACAATAATAGTGGGTGACTTCAACACCCCGCTCTCTGAAATGGATCGTTCAGGAAAGCAGAAACTAAACAGGGACACAGTGAATCTAATTGAAGCCTTGGAACAAATGGAACTAACTGATATATATAGAACATTTCATCCTAGAGCTAAAGAATACACCTTCTTCTCAGCTCCTCATGGTACCTTCTCCAAAACTGACCATATAATTGGTCACAAATCAGACCTCAACAGATACAAGAAGAGAGAAATAATCCCATGCCTCCTATCAGATCACTATGGAATAAGGGTGGTCTTCAATGGCAACAAAAACAAAAGAAAACCCACGTACACATGGAGGCTGAACAATGCTCTACTCAATGATAACTTGGTCAAGGCGGAAATAAAGAAAGAAATCAAAGACTTTTTGAAAGTTAATGAAAATGAAGGCACAACATACCCTAATTTATGGGACACAATGAAAGCAGTGCTAAGAGGAAAATTCATAGCCCTGAGTGCCGCCAAAAAGAAACGGGAGACAGCATACACTAACAGCTTAATGGCACACCTGAAAGCCCTGGAACAAAAAGAAGCAAATACACCAAAGAGGAGTAGAAGGCAGGAAATCATCAAACTCAGGGCTGAAATCAATCAAGTAGAAACAAATAAAACCATACAAAGAATCAACAAAATGAGGAGTTGGTTCTTTGATAAAATCAACAAGATAGATAAGCCCTTAGCCAGACTAACCAGAGAGCACAGAGATAGTATCCAAATTAATAAAATCAGAAACGAAAAGGGAGAGATAACAACAGAAACTGAGGAAATTCAAAAAATCATCAGATCCTACTACAAAAACCTGTATTCAACACAACTAGAAAATCTTGAGGAAATGGACAATTTCCTTGACAGATACCAAGTACCAAAATTAAATCAGGATCAAATAGACCATCTAAACCGTCCTATAACCCCTGAAGAAATAGAAGTTGTCATTGGAAGTCTTCCAACCAAAAAAAGCACAGGTCCAGATGGTTTTACTGCAGAATTCTATCAGACCTTCAAAGAAGACCTAACACCAATACTCTTCAAACTGTTCCACAAAATAGAAACAGAAGGAACACTACCCAACTCGTTCTATGAAGCCACAATTACACTAATACCAAAAGCACACAAAGATCCGACAAAGAAAGAGAATCTCAGGCCAATCTCTCTTATGAATATCGATGCAAAAATACTCAATAAAATTCTTGCCAACCGAATCCAAGAACACATCAAAACGATCATTCACCACGATCAAGTAGGCTTCATCCCAGGGATGCAGGGATGGTTCAATATAAGGAAATCCATCAATGTAATCCACTATATAAACAATCTCAAAGAAAAAAACCACATGGTCATCTCATTAGATGCTGAGAAAGCATTTGACAAAATTCAGCATCCTTTCATGCTAAAGGTCTTGGAAAGATCAGGAATTCAAGGCCCATATCTAAACATAGTAAAAGCAATTTACAGCAAACTGGTAGCCAGCATCAATCTAAATGGAGAGAAACTTGAAGTAATCCCACTAAAATCAGGGACTAGACAAGGCTGCTCTCTCTCTCCATATCTTTTCAATATAGTACTTGAAGTTCTAGCTAGAGCAATTAGACAACAAAAAGAGGTCAAAGGGATACAAATTGGAAAGGAAGAAGTCAAACTATCACTATTTGCAGACGATATGATAGTATACATAAGCGACCCAAAGAACTCCACCAGAGAACTCCTACAGCTGATAAACGACTTCAGCAAAGTGGCCGGATATAAAATCAACTCAAGCAAGTCAGAAGCCTTCCTATACTCAAAGGATAAGCAGGCTGAGAAAGAAGTAAGAGAAATGATACCCTTCACGATAGCCACAAACCATATTAAGTATCTTGGCGTGACTCTAACCAAACAAGTGAAAGATCTGTATGACAAGAACTTCAAGTCTCTGAAGAAAGAAATTGAAGAAGACCTCAGAAGATGGAAAAATCTGCCATGCTCATGGATTGGCAGGATTAATATAGTAAAAATGAGCATCTTACCAAAAGTAATACACAGATTCAATGCAATCCCCATCAAAATCCCAACTCAATTCTTCATAGAGTTAGAAAGAGCAATTCAAAAATTCATCTGGAATAACAGAAAACCCAGAATAGCTAAAACTATTCTCAAGAGTAAAAGAACCTCTGGGGGAATTAGTGTCCCGGACCTCAAGCTGTACTACAGAGCAATAGTGTTAAAAACTGCATGGTATTGGTACAGTAACAGACATGTAGATCAATGGAACAGAATTGAAGACCCAGAAATGAATCCACACTCCTATGGTCACTTGATCTTTGACAAAGGAGCTAAAACCATCCAGTGGAAAAAAGATAGCCTTTTCAACAAATGGTGCTGGCTCAGCTGGAGGTCAACATGCAGAAGAATGCAAATTGACCCATCCTTATCTCCTTGCACTAAGCTCAATTCTAAGTGGATCAAAGATCTCCACATAAAACCAGACACACTGAAACTAATAGAAGGGAAACTAGGGAAGAACCTTGAACATATGGGCATAGGGGAGAATTTCCTGAACAGAACTCCAATAGCTTATGCTCTAAGATCAAGAATAGACAAATGGGACCTCATTAAATTACAAAGTTTTTGCAAGGCAAAAGACACTGTCAAAAAGACAAAGCGGCAACCAACTAACTGGGAAATGATCTTTACCAACCTTGCATCCGACAGAGGGCTAATATCCAATATATACAAAGAACTCAAGAAGTTAAACTCCAGAGAGGCAAGTAACCCTATTAAAAAATGGGGTACAGAGCTACACAAAGAGTTCTCACCTGAAGAATATCTAATGGCTGAGAAGCACCTAAAGAGATGTTCATCATCCTTAGTCATTAGGGAAATGCAAATCAAAACAACCCTGAGATTCCATCTCAAACCAGTCAGGATGGCTAAGATCAAAAACACAGGAGACAGCAGTTGTTGGCGAGGATGTGGAGAAAGAGGAACACTCCTCCACTGCTGGTGGAATTGCAGGCTGGTACAACCACTCTGGAAAGCAGTCTGGCAGTTCCTCAGAAAACTGGGCATGACACTCCCGGAGGATCCGGCTATACCACTCCTGGGCATATACCCAGAGACTTTACCTGCATGCAATAAGGACACATGCTCCACTATGTTCATAGCAGCCTTATTTATAATAGCCAGAAGCTGGAAAGAACCCAGATGTCCCTCAACGGAGGAATGGATTCAGAAGATGTGGTATATCTACACAATGGAATACTACTCTGCAATTAAAAACAATGAATTCACGAAATTCCTAGGCAAATGGTCAGATCTTGAAAATATCATCCTTAGTGAGGTAACCCAATCACAAAAGAACACACATGGTATGCAGTCACTGATAAGGGGATATTGACCCAGAATCTCGGAATACCCTAGACACAATCCGCATATCAATAGATTTCTAAAAAGATGGAAGGAGAGACCCCTGGTCCTGGAAAGACTGGATGTAGGGGAACGCCAGGACAGAGTAATGAGAGGGGTTGAATGGAGAAAAGCGGGAGGGAAGGGGGCTTATGGGACTTTCGGGGAGGGAGGAAACGGGAAAGGGGAAGTGATTTGGAATGTAAATTAAAAAAATAAAAAAAAAAGAAATACTTGCACCACTATGTGAACATACTAAAAATAATTCAAAGTAACCAAATTGTGTGAAGAAAATGCTATGTGGATTTCATCTGAATGAAGATGTTAAGGAAAAAAATAAACATAAATTTAGAAAGCAAAAATTAAGTAAAGTAAAAAGAGATAGAGATATGGAATAGATGAAGGAATGTTAACTACCTCTGGATAGTTGTGCAAATGAAAACATATTACTGCTATCCTGTTTTCTGAGAATATATTTATAACTGTTACTGTTGAACCAACTTTGTTAATGTGACATATATTAACTTTGAAAAGATTAAATAGCTCAAAGGAGAAAAAAATCCATTAAAACCAAAATGAACAAAAGAATTGAAGGTGCTAATCAATGGGCAGCAAAGCAGCACTGGGAAGATGGTTACAAAGCGCAAGTAAAACCCAGTCAGTGTAACCTCATAAAAGCCCAAAGGCATTCTTCACAGAACTAGAAAACACAACTCACAAACAGAGACAGAAAAGACTCTAGAGGCTCAGAACAATTCTAAGAAGAAAGAACCCAGCTGGAGAGAACACGGATTACTCGACTTTAAACTGTAACAGAGAGTCAGTGTTATGAGACATATGGTACTGGCATGACAGGCAATAGAATATATTCCACTGTCCCAGAAATAAATCCCCAAAGCTATGAACACCTAATTTTTGATAAAGGTGTTAAAATGCACACGGAAAAAGAGACAGTAGATGGTGCTTGTAAAAGAGTATCTAGCTGCACAGGAATGAACAATAGTTCAAAGTGGACCAAAGACCTTAACTTCAAACATGAAATGGTGAAATTGCTAGGGAACACATAATGAACATGATTTGAAGCATAGGCATATTCTAGAATGTTCAGAAGGAAAAATCCTACAGTAAAGTAAATAGATCCAAAAATTTAAAAGTGGTTAAAAATAATCTTTTTTTTAAAAAAAAAAACTGCATAACAAAGGAAACTGTCAGAAAAAAAATGGGATAAAAATCATTGCCAGATACACTTCAGATTATACATATAAAGAACTGTGAAATTTAAATACCAAAAACCCAACCCAAACTGCCAACCAATAAATGTAATAATGAGGTAGACAATTCTCAAAAGAAGAAATACAAGTGACCAATAAATATTTTAACAAGTGTTCAATATGCTCAGTCATTAGAATAATGCAAAATAGAACTATTTTGAGATTCTATCTCAAGTCTGAGTGGTTACTATCAAGAGCAATGACAGCAAATGCTGGTGAGGATTTCAAGGAGGAGGAAACCTTATTCATTGTTAGTGGGTTTGAAACAGGTGTAATCACATGGCCACCAGTGCAAGAAATGTAAAATGGGACAGGGAGATGCTTCAGCTGACGAGGTGCTCGTCATATGAGTTTGGTTCCTCAGCACCCACAAAAGCTGGGCACAGGGTATAGAGAGATGGCTCTGTGATTAAGGATGTTAGCCTCTCTTACAGACGATCTGGGTTCAATTCCCAGTACCATATCATGGCTCAAAACCACCCAGGTATGACTCTGGTTCTAGGGACTCTGATACCCTCTTCTGGCTTCTGTAGACATCAGGCAAACATGTGGTACACAGTTATAGATGAAGAAAAATATCCATAAACAAATAAACAAACAAAAAGGTGGGGCTTGTCTGGGAGGTGTGGTGAGGACGGCATGTTAACCAGCTGGATCCTTAGAGCTCCCTGGCCTTCAGCCTATTCAAACCAATGAGCTCCAGGTGCAGTGAAAGACTGTCTCAGAAGACCAGGGAAGGAGGCAGTGGAAGATCTGCACCGTGAGCCTCTGGCCTCTGCATGTACACACATCACAAGGAATATACCCACCCACACACCACCACTCTAAAAGCAGAACTAGCCTTCATGGGTGTGTACCCAAAGGACTCTATAATCAATGCTTATTGTTGGTCTATTCACAATTACAAGGGGATGAAACCAAACTAGATGTCTAGCAACTGATGAATGGGCAATGAAAACGTACATACACACACTAGAATTTTATTTGGTTCTAATGAAATTGTGAAATTTCCAAGAAAATGGACAGAGCTGGAAAAGATAATAAATGGGGTAGCTCAAGTTAAGAAAGATAAATACTGCATGTTCCTCATTTGCAGACCCTAGTTGTGGTGTGTATGTGTGTGTGTGTGTGTTTTCTGTGGGAATGTGTGAAGACAGAGGTCATGAAACTAGAAAAGGGACATAGTTTAAAAAGAAAAACCTCTGTAAAGAAGGAAGTGGAGAGAGGAACAGAACACATGGTAAGAGCACGGAAACAAGACTGGGGCAGAGGGTATGAGCACCCTGGGGCAGAGGGTATGAGCACCCTGGGGCAGAGGGTATGAGCACCGAGCAGGGACAGGAGATGGAAAAGTGGCACCCAAGCTAGATAGACATGGAAACACCAAAGGAAACCTGCTACTGAGTAAAAAAGGAAATATTGTAAAAATTAAAGGTGGCTCGGCAGTCAGCAGCACTTGCTGCCCTCCCCCAGGATCAGGGTCCGCTCCCAGCACTCATACCAGGCAGCTCACAACTGAGCTCTAAGAGTCTGTAAGTGTAACTTGTCCGGTCTGAATATGAATTGCACCAACTGGCGGTGCTTGCTATACTGAAGGCTAGGGAGTTTTAGGAACTTGCCCTTGAGAGAAAGCTGATGACTGGGCAATGCCTGGGAAGGTAATTCCTTATCCTGGATCCCTTATTCTCTTCTTCCTGTCTACCATCAGGTAAAGAACCTCCTGTTCCACAAGCTCCTGCTACCATACTATTCCATCCTACCATGAGTTCAAATACAAATAAGTGGATAATAGTTACAGAACAAAATATCAAAAGAGCCAAGGGAAAACATGAATGAAAACAAATCCTTCTCTTCTCTGAAGAGAGAGGTCCGTGAGGCCATTTCCTCAGGCTTCTCCAAGAGGTCAAATGTACAGCAGGTATCATAACATAAGCCATCACCTGGATGCTCCACCCACTCCGATTCTTCCATCACTAAGTGTGCTATGTGAACATGCAAAAGCGAGGGGAAAACAAAGATTACAAAGTGAAAAGTCGGAGCCGGAGCCTACCTGGGTCTCCTCTTCATCAGCATTTTACACAGTCTCAGGTAAATCTGATAAATGCTATCTCCTGAAGGACCTGCTTGCAGAGAATCAGGCTTAGGGTCCTGCGGGGCTGAGGGCTGGAATTTAAACCAGACCACCTAAATTCACACAGCTACTGTTGTACTGAGTGTTTGAGCATCTAGTAAGCTTTCTTCTTTTAAGTATACTACACTGGCTGAAAAATACAAATAAATGGATAATAATTACATAAAAAAAAACCCCAAATGATTGTAAATTGCCACAACTCTTAAATGTATGCACTGCCTCTAGCACGTCTGCCATGGCTGAACATCAAGCAGGCAGCACTACCTGAGATGGAAACGACCCTGTGGACTCACAACCATCTACTCTTCCATGCTTATTAGCATAACCAAATCTTATCTGGAATGAGTGTTAGTTAATAATAATCCTTTTCTCCATATACCCACTCTCTTTCTGAGCAGCAAATGAAACCTGAAGACTTACATGGCACCGTTGTTCCAAATCTAGCAGGATTCAGTACTATGAACCTGTTTTTCAAGCTCCTTCTGCCCACACCTTGAGCTCCAATCAACACTAATGTTTTCCGTTGGAAGGGTGGCATTTTTGCTACTTCCTCATAGATCTGAATTTCATGACGATCAAACTCTAAATGTGAAAGTAACAGGACATTATATTCAGTTATACTTTGTTTATACAAAAACAGTCCTTGGTATTCTGTATGGTAATGGTCTTCTTGCCTTGATACTAACTATCACTGGAATGGTGCATGTCTGGCATGGGCTTGTTTTTACAAATTTTGTAAGGTACAGAAATTATATCTTGATTTAACGCTTGCCCCCACTTGTTTAGCCTCAGGCATTCATTTACTGTGCTACAAAATCCCAGAGTTTTATGCACATTTATTAATACTCTCTACATTAAAGCAGTGGTACTCAACCTTCCCCATGCTGTGGAGACCCTCAACCATGAAGGTATTTTCATTACTATTTCATAACTGTGTTTTTGCTACTGATATGAATCTTAATGTAAATATCTGTGTTTTCCAATGTTCTTAGGTAATATCTTTGTACTGGCTGGTTTTGTGTGTCAACTTGACACAAGTTGGAGTTATCACAGAGAAAGAAGCCTCCCTTGAGGAAATGCCTCCATGAGATCCAGCTGTAAGGCATTTTTTCAATTAGTGATCAAGGGTGGGAGGGCCCATTGTGGGTGGTGCCATTCCTGGGCTGGTAATCTTGGGTTTTATAAGAAAGCAGGCTGAGCTAGCCAAGGGAAGCAAGCTAGTAAGAAACATCCCTCCATGGCCTCTGCATCAGCTCCTGCTTCCTGACCTGCTTGAGTTCCAGTCCTGACTTCCTTTAGTGATAAACAGCAATGTGAAAGTGTAAGCTGAATAAACCCTTTCCTCCTCAAGATAGTCAAGAAAAATAAACCTGAGAGTTTCCACATTTAGTTTCCTTTTAAAATGTTTTTATTATACCAGGCCACATAAGACCACTTTTCCTGCGGACAAACATTGTGTCCGGCTACCCTTTCCCTTTCATCTCTTGCCTTCCTCTTCTTTCTTCCCTACATGATTTCCTTTCTCCTTTAATGTAAACTGTGTGTGTGTGTGTGTGTGTGTGTGTGTGTGTATACATACACACATATATATATATAAAATATAATTTTGTATATCTCTAAAAAAATCTAGGGTTCACAAGTGGGCAAAAACATGTTTGTGTTTCTAAGATTAGTTTAGTTTGTTAAACATGATTATCTTTTTCTGCAAAAGATGTAACTTCATTCATACCATATTCTATTTCTCCTGTTGATGGTCACTTAGATTAATTATAGAACTTCACTCTCCTGAACTGTGGTGCAGTGATAAAGACATGCAGTATTCCTGGGGTATGCTCCAGGAGTGGGGATAGTGGTGTAATGTGGGTAACTTAGGCTGACTTCTACAATGGCTGGACTAGTTTACTACCTACTGTCAGGGCAAAAGCATTCTTTTTTGTCCAGGATTCTGACAGAATATTATTTTTCTTAATAAAGGCCATTCTGTATGGGGTAAGATAGAATCTCAATGTAGCTTTAATCTACATTTCTCTCATGGCTAGTTAGGTAAAAGGATTTATTTATTTACTTGGTTTAAATTTGTAATGCATTCAATTGGTCTGATGGTGTTCTAATTTCATTTTCCTTTCTAGTTCTGGGGATTGAACCCAGCACCTTATACATACTAGGCAATGGCTACATCCCCAGGCCTTTGACTTGATTTTTTTCTTTTTTAATGTTTTTTTTTCAGCTTTGAAGCATAAATGATGAATAAGAACTGTATGTTCTTAAAGTATACATCTTCATGATTTAATGTGTTTAACTGTAAAATGAGATTCTAATGAAGCTAATAAACACATCTATGACTTCTCATGATTACTAGTCCGTTTTCTTTAAAAGATATTCCTTTCTTTAAGATGAAAGATTTAGGGAGAGGCAGAAGATTTAGAGTTTAAGGCCTGCCTGGGCTACTCAGGAAAGAATAGCATAATTAAATAATTAAGTGTTTGAGGCCAGCCTGTATTAACTAGTCAATTCCAGGTCAATTTAAACATGTGGAAAGAATCTCAATACCTTTCTCTCTCTTCTTCTCTCTGTCCCCCTCTCTCCCTTCTTCTACCTCCCACCCGCAGAGTCAAACCCTAAAAGAGTTGAGAAAGACTTTTAAATGATGCCCACTGGATAAAATGAGCTACCTGGCCCAGTGTCATTTCCTCACAATGAACTTGACATTATTGTAGCATCTGGTTCTCCTTCATCCTAACGCTAACATCTCCACAAAGGCACTCTGCCCCTAGAACCATGTTACCATGTCAGGATCCTCTAAGTAAGTATTGTCCACACATTCCTCCTGCATTAGTACAAGCACAATTCCTAACAACTTCTTCCTGCTGTAAATTATATTCACAAATTGAAACTTATATTTTATCATGTGTTCAAATGAGATCTAGTAATTAGCACTAATATAAATTAAATGCATTTTAAATTTCATATTCAGAGAGTAAAACATATTAACTAATGATAAAGCTATTTATTTAGATCTTCCAAAGGGATTTTAAACATACCTGCATTCCTAGTTGTGAGGTACATCATCTTTTTCTTTTTTTTGTTGCTTATAGTTCCACAAAAGGGTCCTGGAAGATGACAAGAGTTAATTTGGATGATACATTGAGACACGACCTTAAATTGCCCAGTTTTGTTTTATGAGGAGGTAGGAGAATTACCCTTCCTAGGAAGGGATGAATTTGTGATTGAACTTTGATGCACTACCAGTAGCTGATAGAAAAGAATCAAAAATTAAGAGAGGAAAAAGCAGATGAGCAGGAAAAATTAATTCTCCATGTATTTCAAATAAATTCATTTGTGATTTTAGAAAAAAAAAGGGAAAAGAAGGTGAGCCCAGCCCCTCCCTGCCTGTTACTGTGAGAAGCTCTTCACCTGAACTGTCCCAGTCTCTGCGAACAAATGCTTTTCTCTTCTCTTCCAGGAACTGGCTTGGAATCAGACCAGCACTTCCTCCCTCTTTCACATGGCTAGCCTAGAATCAAATTAATATATCACTGATCAGTGACCAAAATTTTAGACAATATTTAAGTAAGTACAAGTGCTGGTCAGTTAAAGTTAGTTCCCTATGGAAAACACTCTTTCAATCTATGGAACTGTTTTAAAGCATTTAAACACAGAAAGCAAATTGTATCTAAGACTCATGTATGTCAACTGGTAATGATATGTTGAAACTCCCATTAACAACAATGTACAGGCTCCTCAAATACTACAATGTTTTATTTGGGGGAGGGGGGAGGGGACAGAAAATGTGTGTGTGATAAAGTCAAAGAAAGGAAAGAAGAATGCTATTTTATATAAAGAAGCATTAAGGAAAGACTTATCCAGTATCCTTTATAAGCCATTTCTCCTGACCTCAATCCTGGAATGTGATTTCCTGAGTCTAAATCAATAGAAAGAATTTCCAGCACTGGGAATACAAAGCATAAATTTTAATTCATGCGAACAAGAATCTGAATATCCCAAGGTGATAAGTTTAAAACAGGTAAAATTTTACCTAGTATAAAGAAATAGAAACATTAAAATCAAAGTAAGTAGTTAAAAAATATTTTATTCAAGTATTTTTGGGTCTGTGTGTGCGTTCATATGGGTGAAGGTGCCCAGGGCCAGAAGAGGAGCTGGAGTCCTGGAGAGTGTGTGTAGCCCAGCACGAGCGCTGGCTATGTGGGTCCACAGGTGCAGCGAGGGCTCCTAACCGGCTGAGCCATCTCTAGCCCCAGAATGAGGGACAATTTTAAATGACAATGATTCATATCACAATTATTAGTATCTTTCTTCTTATAATTAGAATAAAAAAATCCTGTTTATCACGTTTTAATAATCCTGAAAACTGGAATTAAATGAGATTATCAAAATGAAGAAAGAGACTCAAATGACAGTGAGAGGATTAGAGAACTGAGAGAGAACAGTTACAGAAAATAAAACAGAAAACCTGGAAGGTCCATGATCAGCCATAGGAAGTGATCAGATATTTTTAAAGCCTCCAAGTGTTTCAGTGAAAACCTCTTGCGATCATGAACTGTTTACTGAATTCATTTCCTAGTTATCTCACCATGGTTTACTTACTGATAAAAATGTCTTCATTTACACGGCAGGCACACTGTGCCAAGGCTGTTATTAGCCTCTAGACCATCTCTCTGTAGAAGTCACTTATTTCATCACTGTTAACACCAGTCACCAGTAACAGCTAAGTTTATGCTTGGTATTGGGTCCTGGAGGCTTTCTTCTTCTACCCTGTTCTCTCATGAGGCCAGAATCAGCTCTTGAGAGTTGAAAAGATTCTAGGTTTCTTGTCATTTTCTTCAACTTTGAATACTGTGTCAGTTCATGTAAATGTCAAGAAACACTGTCAAATGATTACAAAGTTCTTCTTGCCCTACAACATATTTGAAGGTGACTTCCCACGGGAAAGGACTGTGTCACCTAATCCTTAAACCAGGTGCCTGCCACGCAGCAGGCAGGCTATGCCTGCTTCACACTCAGTCCTCTCTCTCGCTCTGGTCTTCTGTACACAAGCTGGCATACACAAAGCAAGACCTGTTCATGCAACAAAGACCATGGGAACAAATCTTCCCCGCACTTTCACATACTGGGCAGATCAAAGATTGAAAACAGAAAAGCATTTGAGGAATTTTTTGAGAATCATACTAACCTGCCACCAATTTGGGTCTTCTCTGTTTACAATCTGAAGAATTTCTCCTTTGGAAAATTTCAGTCCTGCTTCTTTGCAGGGTATCAGGTTATCATTGAATGGATTATAATCAAAATGACACTTGACAAATACCTAAAAACACAGCACAATGAAAAAGACTGTATGTATACCACTAGGCACTAGATGTTGAAACCAAACCACTGTGATTTAATTGTAAATGACTCTAAGCATTTCAGATAAGAAACTTATTCTTCTAAATAAAAACCAATTTATTAGAATATTAATATAATGATTTGGTATAGCAGAAAATAAACATTTTGCTACACTGAAATTTTGTTCATTTTTAAAACTCCGTTTCTTTCTTTTGTGGTGTGAGGGTTTTTATCCAAGGCTTTGGATGCAAGTAGATGCATGTTCTACCACTGAGCTGTATTATCCACTCCCCTTAATAGCTAATCTTAAGTCAGGAAGTGTGTAATAATCACTGCATTCTACCCTTCTCCCCTCTCAAGCTTTTCACATGACTTTCCAACAAACACTGCATAATTTTTAATTTAAATAAATGTCATTTTGCAGTTAAATTCCTGAGATAGTGTATGCAGTTAGTTTGAGGCATATATTTTCAATATATCTAGACTAACATTGTTCAGACACCTTGAAAGCAAAATTAAACAATGGACATCTTGAAGTAAGACCTAAAATATATCTGGCAACCTTAAAACATTAAGAACTTAACCTCTAGTGGAATATTTTAATCAGAGAGTTACACTGGCTAAAACAAATAAGGAAAATACTTTCTTGATCATCTTACTGTGATTTATGTTTAAGTTTAAATTAGCATTAAATTATGTATGAGACAAAACACTAGAAAGGTCCTGTTTTCCAATTTAAATTGAAACATACAGATTTGTCTTCAATTTGCTTTCCTAATAAAAGTATGCCAGTTAGTCTGTTATTTAAGATCTCCAGTGCTTGCAACATACTGCTTATTTACTTTAATTTGAATTCTAATTAATCACTTTTAATATTTGATGGCAAGTTTAGATCAACTGTTTTCTTAAAATAGACATACTTCATACATATTTATAGAAATTCAAATTTATCTTCTACAAAAAAAGCCTTAGTATTAATCAGCAGATAAACTTTAATAAGCAGAAAAGCACACAATTAGTCAAATTAACAATGTTATTTTTCTACGTTTATCACACTTCAACTAGAAACAAATAAAACTTTCAAATAGTACAAGTACATACACTATATTATTAGCATGCTTAAAAAAACTACCCAGTGTGAAAGATGCATAGGAAGATATTTTCAAACACTGGGTGCATGTGATCTTGGTAGAAGACTATAGGCCATTTACAACAACTTTGCAAAGTCTGAGAATCAATGCTAAACAAACCAGGAAGCCACTTTTTGATGACATATAAATTTAGAAGCATCTAAAAGCAAGCATGCACACAATATTAAGACTGCTAAACTGTGACAGGTGGCTAACTTAAGTTTGGCATGCAGCTCAAGACTAGGGCAATATACAACTCAAGGTAATAAAGTTTAATCAAGGTAAATTTAGTTGACTGCTAAGACAGAACAACGGGAATACCAGAGAATGTTTTCACATGATATCATACCTGACGGACGTGGGCTGGATGCCTCTCCATATTGACGTAACTCTAAAAATATATTTTTCAATTGCATAAATAAAGCCAGAGTTTTAACTTATAACTTAACAAAATATAAGTAAGCTACTGGCTCATTTTATTACTTCACTCATTGGTAAAGTAACTTAACTTCCTCCCTAATTAATTATTCACAGGTTATAATACCTGTAAATCATAAATAATACAAGCAAAAAGTCGCAGGCATTTGGCATGAGACAGAGAAGAGACTGTGTGAGTAGTTATAAAATTAGCAGTATATTCCTTCTGGAGAAAGGCCACTGAACAAAAAGCCTCATGCCACCTAAGCAAGGGTATTTATCCTTCTTGATTGTGGAAGAATACTTTGTAAAGTTAAAAGTGTCTTCCAAATTTCAAACTTTACTTACCCTGTTTGGAGATAGCAACATCCAACTCAGATGTAAAAGGATTACTAAAAGGAATAATTCTTTGCTTCATTAAACTACTTTTGGAACACTACCCTCATGCTCAAAAACTCAGATTAAATTTACTTTGGTAAAATTGGTGTGAAAAATCAATTAGTCTAGCCTTTGACCTGGGAGTTTTATAAAATCTTTAAAATCATGGAAGAGTTGACTTGCTGTATTCTATGAGCTGCACTACAAAATAGTTTATGAATGCCAATATATCAATCTTAAGTTACTAAACAACACTTAAAATATTTCAATTCTGTATTCTCACCATTAAAGAAAAACTGAATCACCAATGATTTAAAATATATGGTAGACAAAGTGAAGTACAAATAGCTTTTAAATAGGTGTTCAAAGTATTCTGAGTAGAAATGAAAATTAAAACACTACTAGGATAACACCATCTTCATATGAACTAAGTAACTAATTAACTAACCAGCTAACTAAAAGAAATGCAAATATTTGACATTCTGTAGACAGGATATTGGCTAATAGGGATCTTCCTAACAGGCTTGTGGAAGACAATTTGTCTTCCCAACCTCTTGGGAGGACAATTTGGAAACAATTACCAAGGTCACAAACACATAAACCCTCTGACCTAGTAATCCACTTCTGGGAATGGATTCAGCAGTTATATTACTCAAGCACATGTGAAGTGATTCGTATACAATACTAGTAACTTCTGAACTACTAGTTACTAGTAACTAAAAAGATTAGGAGCAGTCTGTTTACCAATGATGAGTTACCTAAACAAGACCTGCATAATGATGATATACAGTCCATAGGCCAATGACAGGAAGGGAATTTCAAGGACCCATCCTTATACAAAAAAACTACAGAAAATTAATGGCTGCTGGGAGGAAGACAAACAAGCAGTCACCTCCAGGGTCAAGAGCCCTGATGTGTTACTGAATCCCAAATGGTTAGCTCTCAACAACTGTACATAAAAGCTATACTACATGGGCTCAGTAAGTCATGTGTGTTGTTTAACAGTAATGATCATAGACAGGGAATCATATATTTGAGAGTGTCTATGTAGGGAAGGACACAAGAGGTTGTTGAATGAAGGGCAAAAATAATGCAAAATATATTTGCATAAATTCTCAAAAAAAACCCCAAACAAAACAAAAAACAACAAAACATGAGCAGGTATGCAAATAAGTAGAACAGATAACCTGGAACAGGAAGAAAAGTCAAGTAAGAAGAGTCCAGAACACCCAGACGCAGCGGTACTCACTGTAATCCTAGCATTTGGAAAACAGTTCAAAGTCATCCTTGACTACATAGCGAATAATGAAGGGGAGGCCGGCTTGGACTACAGGATGACGCGGCTCAAAAATGAAACCAACTAACCAAGTCAAAGACTCGAAAAGTGTGTGTGTGTCAGAAATAGCAAATATGAAACAATTTAGTAAACAAGACATAGTGCAACCAATTGTGGTAATTTGCACCAATAATCCTAACACTTAAGAGGTTAAGATAGGAGGATTACCCATGACTTCAAGGCCAGCCTGGGCTACACAGTGAGAACCTGAATCAGCAACACCAATAAAATAAATATTCAAATTTTACATATTATATTATTTTCAAGAAACTATAGGAAGAATTCAAATTGTTAAGTAGACCACAGAAAATATAAAAAGGACTCAATTCCATAGCTGGGCACATAAATACAAGTCTGTAATGCCAACACTCAGGAGACTAAGAAAGGATAATTACAAATTTGAAAATTGGACGAAAATCTTTGCAAATCACAATTTTGATGAAACACTTGTATCCGGGTGTCTTGAGTTAATATTGCTGTGATGAAACAGTATAACCAAGCAACCTGGGGAGGACAAGCATTATTAAACAGATTTATAGAATCCACTGAGGGAAGCCAATGTAGGAACTCAAACCAGGTAGGAACCTGGAAGGAAGAGCTGATGCAGAAGTCACAGAGAAGTTGGTGTGGCTTAATGGCTTGCTCCACCTACTTCTTAGAGAACCCAGGGCCACCAGCTCAGGAGTAACTCCACTTACAATGGGTTTCCTTTTAACCCTAGTCAATCACTAATTAAGGAAATGCCCTAAAGGCTTGCCTGCCTACAGCCTGATCTATTTCTCAACTAGGGTTCCCTCCTCTTAGATGATTTTAGCTTGTGTCAAGTTGACATAAAACTGACCAGCACACCAGAATGATAAAACCAAGTAAGAGAACAGCACAAAGTAGACAAAGACATGTGAACTTGATTGAGTGGGTAAAATCATGGAAAATAAGCACATGAAAAATGTCTATTATCATATGTTATATGCCTATTATCATATATATATTATATATTATATAATTATAATATTAGTGATATGCAAATTAAAATTGCAATACGTTATTATCATATTGACTGGTCATACCAAATACAGCAAGGATGCTCAATAAAATAAACTCAGGCAATGCTGGTGGGACTGTAAACTGCTACCATCACTTCTGAAAAGCTTTTTCTCTAAAATTTCAACATACACCTACCACATGACCAACTCTCAATACATAGGTATTTACATCCCTAGCTGTTTTAATCTGTATTAGCCCAAATTGGTAATAACAAAAATGCTTACCAGCCAGTTTATACATATACAAATTGGTATGCTCAAGCAATGAAATACTAGATCAACAAAAATGTATGAACTTATCAACACAAGTAAGCAAAATGGATAAATCATGCATATTTGTGCTGAAAGAAGCCAGGTAAAAACTGAAATTCATTTATTTTCCTAGATTCTAGAGGACCTTCAATTTAGACACACAAATGAAAAATCTGACTATAGGGTTCATATATAAATGAGAACATGAAACCTCTGTTATTCTGGCTCTGCATTGACTCTGATTTAACTCAAATTTAGTATATGGCTGGGGAGCACATCTAAATGAATATAGTATCAAAATGGCTAATAATGTCAAATCTCTATCCTCACAAATTAGTACAGCTCTCAGACTCAATCAGAGAAGTTTCTTTGTGTGGGGCACAGTGGTTAAAGGAGACACTCATAATAGGTCAAAATGTAAAGATCACATGTTTATAGTGTTCAGCAACATATGGGACATCTGTATTATTTCCCTTCCCTGCAAGGCTCAGGGACCACTAAGGATGAGAGACAGAAAGACTAGAGGTTAGGGAGGAGCAGAACCTATCAGCGTCTTCTGGACATGGCAGAACTGCTGTACTCATAGCAGCTGGGCTAGCCTGCACAGGACCTGCACAGGATCAAGTCAGTCAGCATTCCAGCATGGAGGGAGGCCCTCAGGAACCTTTATCTGAGCCTTTGACAGCTGAAGCTTTTGGAGAGGCAGAAGCCAGGCCCAACACTAGGAGTAAATGGGCAGCACAAACTGTATTCAGAGGACACAAAGTCAGGAGAGAGTGAAAGACAGATCTGGGAGAAGTTCGGAGTATGGGGTGAACATAATAAAAATACACTATATGCACATATGAAATCCTCAAAGAACAAAAATATATTAAAAATCTGAAATCCAAATAAGTATAATTCTGCTTATATGACAATATGGGAACACAGACTAACAGTGACAGAATGCAGAAGGGCAGTTGCCTGGAGGGAGAAAACGCTAGAAACAGGAGGGAGGGACAAATAGTACAGAACTCAGGAGTGATGACTAAGTTTATCTTAACTGTGTTAATGAAGTCACAGGTCCATTATGAATACCCAAATACAAAACTGTATACTTAAAAATTACAACTTGAAACTCTTCAATTTAAACCACACTTGAGTTACTCCTATACATATAAGCTACATTTATTTAGTAAATTACATACAAAAAAAAAAACCCCAAAAAAACCCATGGGCTTGCCACCCAAAATATAAGCTCAAAACCTGGTCCTCCTGCTCTCATTTCATCCCAACCTATTATCCTGCCTTCTCCAACAAGATGGCCTTTACGTTAGATCTTGTATTCAACCTCCTGCTTTGCCTTCTGGGTATAGATTTAATTCTGCCTATGTAAATTAAAAAAAAATGTGGTCATTTAAAAATAAAAATAGTACCATAAGATGTGTACTAATGTTTTAGGATTTACACGCTTGTTAATGAAAGATTTACATGCTTGTTATATATGCAAGAATTTTTCTAGGAAACAACTGAGTTTTAGAACACATGAAGATTTGACTCTAAGAGACCTTACTAAACTTCCTTCCCATCAATGTGCTATGCCAACTCTACTTTTATTATCAATAAAAGTGATACTGTAGATTCATGTATGAATTTTGCTAACTGAATTGTAAAAGAGAGCATCTTACACTGATTTTTTAGTGTTTTCAGATGTTTACTGATCAAGGGTCTATTTTTACTTGATTTTGTATGGAATATAAAACAATAACTATAGATATCAACTTTAGGAATATTCAATTTTCTTCTATTCTGTTATAAACTAAGATAATATACACGCTTAGGTTTCATTTTGAATTCTCTCTTCCACTGACCATACTATCCATTCCTATGCAGACACTATAATATGTAAACCTACACATTAATTATTGTGATGGTTATGGTCAGGATGTATTTTATGAGAGAAATATAAATAAAAATTAAAAAAAAAATTGTGATCCCAACTTTCAATTCAATGAAATCTTGAATCACATAGGAGATAGGATCCTGGTCTTGCAACTGGGGGATTATCTTAGCTTAATTGAGGTATGAAGACCCACCTCCTGTGGGTGGCACCATTTTCTGGGCTGGAGTCCTGGATTGTAAAAATAGAAGGAAGCTGGGAACAAGGTGCTATTGCTCTCTGCTTCCTGACTGGATTCAAGGTGGCCGACCAGCTGCTTCAGGCTTGTGTTCCTTTTAAACCTCTGTACGATGGTGGACTGTACCCTTGAACTGAGAACCAGAATAAAACTTTCCTCCTTAAAGTTGCACAGCAACAGGGAAAGGAACTAAGATGCCACTACTCCTGCTTTTGTGCTAGTGTGCTGGCCCTTCTCATCAAGATGAAGGAAAATCTTGCTGGAATTTTCATTGACAAATCTCTGAGTCTGAAAGTCAATGTGAAGAAAATGGACATTTCCATAATACTCTATTTATTGAGAACATCTTCATAATTCTTTTGTGTGGAGGACTTGAACTAGTTTGTTAGATTTATTCGCAGGCATTAGGATGACTCTATTGTAAATAATGTCTTATTTACATTTTTAGTTGCTTGATATGAAAAAAAACTGAATCTGATTAAATACTCTATTATTTCTAGATCTGTAGTTTCCTGGGGTGGGATCCAAGGATAAAAATTATATTAATTGTAAATTCATAGTTTTACTTCTTCCTCCGCAGCAGTTTTGTCTCTGTATTTTTGTCACACTGAATCCTCAAGAAAACACTGGTGGGGGTAATGCTACTCAGCACCTTTCTCTCCTTCCATTTTTTTTTTCAACTTCAATGAGGCAAAAGCTTTATTTATCTTTATTTTAGACTTTACTTCTTGGCTTCTTTGGATTAATCAATAGCAAACAAATAACTGAACCTAGGCAATAATTAACTGAAAGTTTCAGTTTGAGAATCTTGAAATTTAAAGTATTAAGAATTTATGTTTTATCCTATTCCGAATGAGTTTTTAAAGCTATCAAATCATTGCTCTTTTATTCCTGAAGTTGACTCAGTTCAGTTTGCTTTATTGTTTGCAGCTTCATCAAGATTCTGAACAAGCTCCCCTCTTCCTCCAGCAGCAAGTTGCTTTCCCACTCCAGCTGCCAGGGCCCTGTAGTCTGTCAGTGCCAAGCTGGGTTAGACCCTGGGCGGCATTTCTGTCAGCGGCTCTCCCACAGTGGCTGGGGATGCTGACGTGTGTGTGTTGCCAGAAATGTCTGAATCCTAGTACATTTCTATTCCCCAGTTTGCAAACATACAAAACTTTAACAGCAGATACTGCTTACTCCTAACGTCTTTAAGGAAAACTAGAGCTTGAATGTATTTGCTCTAACAGGGCCATGTGAAGGCATTTCTTTCACCAGTGCACGACTGTGTATGATGTGGTTTTAGTCTCTTGGGTTTATCATGGGCTCTTTTACTTTGATGGAAATGACACCTCTTAAGGGACTAGAGTTGGTTGTGATGAAGTGTCAGGTAGACTCAAGAGTCCAGCTTCTTATGTTAAAGTTAGTAGCTCCAAAAGAAACTAAGGACAGCTATCTGTCCCTGGTGCCTATCTGCATATCAAACCCATGCTGGACTCCAGGAGAGCTCAGTACCTGGAGCTCCTCTGAGTTCTCCGTATCCTGCCTCCCTACGCTACACTTCTTCAGCTCTTAGACTTTCTTCTCCCAGCTTTTCATTTCCATACAACCTGCCATTTCAGCCATAAGCTCTCTTGGTTCCTGCTCTCCTGGTTCTCTCTTCTGTCTTCCCATCATGATGTCCCCTGAAACATGCCCATACTGGGCATGTTCTACCTACTACTTTCTCTCCGTCTCTGGACTCTTCTAGATGCCTCTGGCTATATTATATCCTTCATCTCTACAATAAAAACCCTTCATCCCAACCATACTTCAGAGCAGCTATGCTCCTGCTTTATACAGCAGTCAGACTTTCAACTTCCTCTTCCTACTTCATTAGTACTTTAAAAAGACAGACAGACAGACAGACAGAAAGACTATCAACTGTCTTCCAAAAGGGCCTCACATTTCATGTTTCTGCGAGCGAGCGATCTGTCTGTTCCTGTTGCTCTGTACCCTCACTTGGGAGTTTCCCTGCTGGTTTTGGCCACTGAATAGAGAGTAGCACACTATATCTTTTCAGTTTCCCTAGTAGTACATCACCTTGAGTATCTCTCCATTCACTTGTTTGCTAGGTTTGTTTTCCTTACTCAGTCCCCGCCTATCTCTCCACATTTTAAATAGAATCTATTCTTACCCTACAGTTGAGTTAAACTAGCCATGTTTAGTGGTACTCATTGTTCAGACATGATTGTTTTGTAGAGATTTTCTTTAAGTATGTAGCTTTTCTCAGTTTCTTAACATTGTCTTTCACAATAGGAACTTTTATTCATAATGGTATCAGTTATAGCTTTCATGGATTATGTCTTTGGTTTGTATTTAAAAGCAGTATTATGTCTAAAATTATCTAGCTGTTGTTTATTGTGTTTTTTTTGTAAATCCCTAATCTCTACACTTTGATAAAACCTAATACAATGTCATCCTTTATTTTATTTAAATCATTATATAGTGTACATGTGTCCACTTTCACACAACTAAGAATAAATTACAATAAAAGGAGTCTCCACAACTGGTAGAAGTTATTTGTGGTGCTTTGAGTGAGAATAAGCCCCACAGACTCCTCTATTTATGTCCATGCTGAGTTCCCAACAGACCTGTTTAAAAGGGGGTATGTCCTTGTTGACGGAGGCATGTTACTGAGGATAGGCTTTGAACCTTCAAAAGTCCGTGCCTGTGTGTGTGTTGTGTGTGTGTCTATCTATCTCTATCTTTACCTATCTATATTTCTATGTCTGTCTGTCTGTCTCTCTCTAACTTTACCTATCTATATTTCTATCTCTTTTTCTTTCCCTCATTCCTCCCTCTCTCCCTGTCTGTCTGCTTGTTTGTGCCTGCCTGTATATCAGGAATAAAAAGTGCTCAGCTGAGCTATTCCTCATCATCATCCGTGGAGCTATGCCCTCTTTCATGTTAATGGACAAACCCTCTGTAACTGTAAGCAAGCCTTCAATTAAATGCTTTCTTTATTTTAAAAAAAAAAAAAAGACACATGAATCTGAGCAAAATTTGATCACACCTCTATTGAGATTATTCTCTTAATTTGTTAATATGATCAGTTACATATATGGATTTTCTTGTAAGAAACTAATTAACATACTTTCAATAAGTTCAACTTGGATAAACTTTATCAACTTTAGTTTTTACAGAAAATTAACTTTGATTTGCTATTATTTTGTTGAATGAAGGAAAGTTATTACTTATTTCCCTATAGTATTCTCGGTGTCCAGGTCATATTGGTCTTAAAGATTAAGCAAAGGAGAACTGCCTCAGTTTGTCCATGTTATAATTTATATAGTCTCCTTAGCATCTCATGTGTTGAATTCTTAGACCCCAGATGGTAGACCATCGAGGCAGGTCCACTATAGAGGTACTAGCTTCATTAGTGGGTCAGATGCACTGAGGAATTCATACTGACCAGGTAGTAGAAAGTGAGGCTGCTTGGAAGTAACTAACTGGTCACGGGAAGCATGTCTGGAGGATACACGCTGCCCTGCTCCTTTCCTATTTCTGTTTTCAGTCCTCCTGTAGTGAGCGACTTTGCCCTGCCCTGCCTTTCCACAGTCATACTTTGCCACAACAGTCCAAAAATGTGGCTAAGTATCCCTAGACTGAAACTTCTAAAACCAAAATAAATTGCTCCCTAAACCATTTTTCATAGGGACAAAAACTAGCACAGGCTTTACAATTATTTATACCTTTCTGAAACCTAAATCATACATGACTTCTAAAGAAGCTACAACTTGTAGCTTACCCAGCCCTTTAACTGTAAAATGCACATCCCATGCCTCAAAGAACATGCCTCAAAGAAGGGTTGGGACTGCAAGCCAGTATCCCAAGTGTTTCTGACAAACGGGATCTACTGTGCTTCGAAAAAACCACAAGCCTGTCAGGAGAGCTTCCAGTTTCCCTCTACTCCCACAGCAAGCTACAGAACTACAACAGGCTCCAAGCACAGGAATCCATGGAAGACCCATTCCAAGATGTACTGAACTTAAAGTATTCAGCTTTATAACCTACTATTAACTATACACTTAACACACACTGTGGCAACAATTTACTGCTTCAGACCACTCAGTCAACTAGCTTATTTCTTTTCTTTTACAATTTTGTGGAGAGAAGATCTGTTGTTACCATAGATCTTAGCAACTTCAGTAGTCCTTCTTTTCTTGTTGGATTGAAGTGGTTACAGTACACCTATAGAAGTACCCCATGGCTTCCGAGTCGGCATATCTGAGTTGCCAGTGCTTATGTTTTACGACCGTGAAGCACGGCAGGAGTTACTTGAATACAAGCTGATAGTCCAGCATAGGTGCTCTGCCAACTGAGAAAGCTTCCAGGGAGTGGGTACTACATACAGTATTCTGAACAAGGGATGAGTCAGGTTCTGGGAGGAACTAAAACATGAAGAACAAGCTCCTCACCATGCACAGAATAATGTACATTTAAAGTGTGAGTCATCTCAGGAATTCTCTTAGTATTTTTAGACTTTCCTTCACCATGGGTAACTGAGACTACAGAAAGAACCACAGTAGCTGGGGTTGAGGTAGGGTGGGAGCTGGTGCATTAGATGATGTTACTCCTTAGTGAGAAAGTCGGTTGTAAGGACAAATACTCTTCCTCATTCACAGCAGCTCTCAGATGCCCAAGATTTGTCCACAACATTCTTGGGCTATGCTTACTATTTCAAAATAATCATTTTCTGTTCATTAAAAAAAAAAAAATCCCAGTCTGAGTACAGTTGGAGGCTTCCCACAATGATGTCTCTACTTTTTCATAGTCAGATGTGTCAGAGATCATTGTACAGGACCATATGACTACTTCTTTCCACTTCAAATTTGAATACTCTTCCCTAGTAAAGGCTAGATAAAACTCAGGAACCCCATTAGAGAATGGGGAAAAATTTATTCTTGAACCAAAGTTAAATAACCATATACTGAATGAAGCTATTCAGTTTACCAAATTTACAAAGGAATCAAAGAGGGTTTTACCTGCAAAGTCCACTATACACACATACACAGTATGATTATTGTCAATAGACAGGATTAAAAATCACCATGGAAATACACCTGTGGAAGTATCTAGGAGGATATTTCTAGAAAGGTTTAATTGAGTACAGAAGACCTACAGTAAATGTGGATGGAATTATCCCACCAGCTGGGGTCCTGGTCTGAAACAAAAAGGAAAATGACCTGAGAACCAGCATTCGCCTCCATCTGCTTCCTGACTGTGGACACACTGTGACCAGCTGCGCTAAGCTCTTGCTGCCAAGATCTTCCCAGCATCATGAACTGTTCTGACAAACTGTGAGCCAAAGCTTCTAATAGACATTGGTGACTTAATTATAAGACTTCTGGTTGGGACCTCAGGAAAATTTCCATTTCTAATTAATAGCTAATAAAATAACAAATATTTTTCCAACACAATCAGGTTCAAACAGGTCTCATTTTGTCACAAATGGAAATACACAAATTAGCTGATAGCAGCCCTAGAAGAACAAGGATAGTCTAAATTCTAATGTCTTTTCTTGTATTAATGATTGTTGTCTTTGTAAAGTAAGTAATATGGTTAGTTTTAACAGTCACAGCAACAGGGATGGAACTAAAACAGATATCTACCTTTACTTCAAACAACATTCACTATTTTCATAGATCTAACTTATCTGTAGAAGAGAATCATGATTAAGTAGCATGTCCTATCTTCTAAGGAACAGCTCAAAACCAGAATGCTACCCATGTTCATCTTTTCTTTTTGGGGGAAGGGAGTCTCAGTATGTATCCCAGGCTAAGGTTCAATGAGGGATGGAGGGAGTCTTAGTATGTATCCCAGGCTAAGGCTCAAACTTGGGTTCTTCTGTTTCAATCTCCCAAGAACTAGGATTATGTAATGATCATTACAAAAAATCTCTATCATTAGCTCATTCTCCTGTTCATTTATTCACTTTACTTAAAATATATGTGAAACAGGTGAAAACTAAGTGTCCAAGATCATTTTTAACCTAACGTAAAAGATACTATCTTCCACTTAACATATTTCAAAGCATTAACCTGGAGGTAATCTAGACTACACCATCTCAAAGACCCTAGCATAATGTTTGAAAACCATGGGGTGTCAAAAATATTTTCAACAGCAATAAGTTTTTAAAAAGGCTTTTTGATTATTCTGACACGTGCCTGTAGTCTGCCCAAATACCAGGGTTCATAATGTTCAAAAATAAACATCTTTTTATTTCCTTTATAGTATTAAGATAGCATTATATAAAAATTCAAAACTTTACCAAGACAAACTCTCTTTAGCAAAATAGTAACAATTAAGCACCTATCTAATAGAGTGACTAAAAAAAAAAATAAAGTATTAATACCATCTAGGAAATTATCACTAACCTGTTGAGGAGTAATAGTATCTCTGTAACTTGGTAGAATTTTTAGGGTGACACTTCCACTAATATTTTTCAATAATTCTTGTAATTCCTTTGGATTGTTTCCAACCTCGTGGCCATTGACTTCCTTAATGATATCTCCCACATGAAGCAGACCTTGTCGATCTATCATTCCTCCATGAAGGATTCGGGCAATTACCAGATCATTATTTTCGACCCTAAATGTTACACCCTATAGAAAATTGAAAAAAAATACCATGTAAACATCAATGAGTACAAACAAAATAATTCTGAAACCAGGCTGGTGAATTCTGTTCCCATGTTTTTTCCTGTCCAATCCCAGTAAAGTACAATTGTGATATCAGAGACCGGCCATGCAATTGGATTATCCCTTAAACTCTAGTTGTATTCCACAGACAAAAGAAGCAACAGTGATTGCTGACTTGTCCTGTTCACCACATCACTCTTGTTAGGAACCACAAGTGAAAAGCTTAAGAGGAAGTCATTAATTTTACTTTTACTTTTTACTTTTTCATACTTCAGTATAATTGATTTTATAATTTAAATATACTTAAGTTTATTAAATTTATATACTTCAAACTTTAAAAACAAGTTTCTTGTTTTGGTGTTATCATTACTAAGCAAACAGACAATTTCTAAAAGGCTGGGAAGAAATGAAACCATACTGGGCTATTTATAGCTTCTAAGTCAGTTTAAGGTTTCATTTTGATTACGTTTCATTTTGATTACGTTTCATAGGCTCCATGACTGACAGATCGTCTGCTGTGTATTATATGGAGGCCAAGGAGACTGACAAAATGAGCATGGGTGGTTCCCACAGTGTCAGGCGCAGCCTGGGCAGCACTACAATTCAGATCTAAGACAGCAGTCACTCACCAACGGCTCTCCAGCTCTTTTGTGAATACCGAGAATGCGGATGGCATCGACTGGCAGTAACTGATTATTGAGAGGAGGAATGTTCATCTCTGGGCTTGAGGGCGGCGAGTCATAACACTTAGATGCCACAATGTCATGGGCCTCCAGGAGCGACTGTGAGGAGCCAAAACAGCCTGTGGGTATTAGCTACTGATGGCATGAGTTGCTAAAAATAATTTATTAGTTCATTATCACTGTAGAGTACTAAAAGTTTCTAAGGACACATTATTAAATTCCCAATATGAATTATGTCAAATACATATATAATCTTATTTTAAAAATGGAAAACAAGATCATTTTATTATCATAAGCAATATCAGATTTTCAGATTTGAAGAGACTGGTAGAATTTAGTCATATATTTTTATTTTAAACTATCATGTTCACTGGAGACCAAACCAGGGTTTCCAAACCTGGCAGAGGGAGGTGACAAATTTCCTATCAGGAGGGTCAGCATCCTCTTCAGTCTTTACCACTAATCCCTATCTATAAGGTACAAAAAAAAAACCTGAGTGATAGAGACTCTAATTTTTATTATGCTGATATATTAGTGATAAGATATACTTTGGACATGTACAAAAGGTATGCTAAAAATACCTATGAGAAAATAAATATCAGCAACTTCCATCACTAGTAGGAATTGGCATATTACCAATTAAGGTTTTAGTCTATAAAAAATAGACTAAAGGAAGGAAAAAATATTCAGAAATGCTTCTGGATATAATGTCCACTTTGCTTTCTATGTTAATTATGTGTATGCTATTATAGATGATTTTGATTCCTAGCACGCACATAAAGAGTTGGGTAGAGCGGTGCACATCTGGGTCCCAGCTCTGAGAAGTGAGCACAAGAGGATATCCCTGGGCCTTGCTGGCCAACCAGTGATAAACTGTCTCAAAAAGGAAGCAAAGAGAAGAAAGGAGGGTGGGAAAGAGGGAGGGAGGGAAGGAGGGAGGGAGGGGAGTAACTGAGGAAAACATATATCAGACTTTGCCCATTAGACTTTGCATATATGAACACAGGTGAAACACACATGGAAACATACATACACACATCAAAAAATTTAAAAAGGAAAAGAACTTAGAAATCTCTATGAGAGGTTTTCCTAAAAATGTTGGAAGCTATTCAAAGCTCTAACCTGGGCTTCTATTTTGAGGCAGGGTTTTTGCTCCTGTGGCTACATGAAACACTATTAATATAATTTTATCTCTCTAGTCAAGAATTTTCAGGAGATCCATATTTGTATACAAAAAGGCTGCTCACCCTTGGCTAAAGTCAGGATAATTTGAATGCCAAAAGGAATAACTATTATAGAGAATTTAAACTCCACATTTAGAGGAAAAATAACCCAACCAACTAACCCAGGTGCATAAAGCTATTTAGAAAATAAAGGGATTAAAAAGTTCATTTGTTACAATTGAAGATGATGTTTTAAACAACTCTTAATTTTAAAATTGGTAAAGAATAGTTCTCATCATTTTGTTACCTTTTGCAGTAGGAAATGTTACAGGTAGAAGGTTAGCTGAAGAAAAACTCTGGGTTCACAGAACAGTGCCAGCTCACATATACAAAATGAGACAATTTGGAAAATACGATTTTGCAATCTCTAATGAAAATATTGATTTAGGCAAGAATTATTATTTTGTGTTTATGTACAGCAGTTCTCAACTTTGCTAATGCCGCGACCCTTTAATACAGTTTCTCATGTTGTGGTGACCCCAACCATATTAATTATTTTTGTTGATACTTCATAACTAATTTTGCTAGTGTTATGAATCATAACATAAATACATGTTGTTGTTTTTTTCTGGTGGTCGTAGGAGAACCCTGAAAAGTCATTAAGCCTCTGAAGCGGTCGAGACCCAAAGGTTAAGAACCATTGATCTAGAGGTAACTGGTTGTAAGAAAATTAACACTAGTATAATGTTGGCCTGCTATGGTGACACATGCTTATAATGCTTAAACTCTGGAGACTGAAGGAGAGAAGAATAGTGAAAGAGGCCAGCTTGTGCTATGTAACTAGACCTATCCCAACAAAGAAACAAGTAACACCCTTTCCAATACGAAAGCACCTGTTTAACAAAAAAAAACCAATACACTAGAATACCTCCCAGTGGCGAGGATTTCAAAGAAAGGATAGGATGTCACAGCCAGTAATCAAGGTACCAGTTTCAGTACCAACACTGGTAGGGAATCAGGCATTGTACATCTTCTGATACTCATTTTGCATCATCGTTTAAGATGCATTCAAGTTCAAAGTAGTGTGTTTGAGAACTGGGTCATTAATCCTTTAATAAGAACTTCTAAATATAAATAACACATCAGAAAATTGACCAGATAAAACCGGAAGTGGAACACTGAGCTTAGTCTCTTCAACTAAGCACCACATTCAGGAGGGCAACCCCACCTGGACTGTTAATTTGGAAGTATAGTATCCTGGCCCCAAGGTTTCCCAGTGCGCTCAAGATAAAAGTCAAATACTTCACACTGCCTTACATAAACTCAATTACTTAGCCTCTCATAAAGTGGTTTAAAAAAGCAAAGGAGTGATACTAATTTTGAGGACAAAGACTGCAGGAAAAACAGTGTCACTTCTTCTATGACAATAAATCTTTTCTGCTAAAATGCAATGTCTCTGTCATACAGTAAGTGAGCACACACCGTTGGATATATTTCTGAGGATTCTATTCACTTGTTACTTTCCTCCTCTCCTCCATTACCACACACTCTTATTACAGGTTTAAAATAAAAACTCCCTATTTTCTGTTCTGAAGTGAATTTTTCTTTGTGAAACTATTTAAGTTACTCACAGGCCAGTTGTTTTTTTGAATCTATAGAATGACATACACTATATAACAGTCCCTATCCCTTTCCTGTCATCTTTTCATCATGAGTATCATTAAATTCACTCTGATCCTGAAACGATTTAAAAAATGTTCCATACTAGGCCAAAGGAGGAATAAGAAACTGTTGTGTATGCGCCTGGAGCTGTTTGTATGTTGATGCTAATTCTGCTCTCCTGGGGGTAAGGGGGTGCTGCAGACAAGGAGTGAGTCATACTCAGGTGACTTCTTGTGAACCAATCCCCTAATGAATAAAGAAGCCAATCACTGGACAAGTAGGCGGGACTTCCGGGTTGGAGAGGGGAAGAGAGGAAGCAGGAGGAGTTAGGTCCTTTTGGACAGGGATAGTGCAAGGACAAGATGTAGCTACGAGTGTCTCCCGGGTTCAACAGCGGATCCGTCAGGATTGGCCACTGGAGGATTTAGATTTAATAAGGCTTATAAGATTAGGATTTTAGTTGTTGCACCCAACGACTGAGTTAACGATTGAGTTACCATCATTTCTGAACTAAGTTTGTGTTGTGTTTTCCTTCACATGGGGGCTCATCTGGTGAAGTGGCAAAATGTGGGATTTCTGAGGTGCACCACAAAGGTCATGGGGGATTTGAAGCATGGGGTTGGCATGGTAGTGACCCACCAGAGAGAACCTAGTGAGCTGGGTGAAGATATTTAGGGAGCTCCAGGTCAGACAAGATAAGAACAGGCTGGCCAGACCACTGGGACTGAGAGTAACAGGGTCAAATGCAGGAACGTACCAGTTCTCATTTTTATTATCCCCTACCCTGCCCCCCCACCCCCCCAACAAGAAACAGTGATATTAATGTGGAAAAATGGCCATCAAGGTTCAGGGTAAAGGCTCTTGCCACGAACCCTGATGACCTGAGTACAGTCTCAGGGATCCACATGGTAAAAGGAGAGAACAGACTCCCAGGTGTCTTTGACTCCCACATATCTGCCATGTCTTATGTCCCTCACCCAGTAATTTTTAAAAAAATGCTAAACAAGCCCAGGCAGTGGCAGTGACACTCCCAGAGTGAGGAGAACTTCCCTAGGATATGGTGTGAGGGTGAGTCAGGGTTAACTGATGGCACAACGGAAAAGCCAAGGTTATTTCTTTCTGAGGCAAATACTATATATTCTATGCTGTACATAGCCATGTATGTGTGTTTACATTCCTTTAACCTCAGGATATCAGAATACCTAAGCTAGAGCTTATGGATTTCTAAAGCAGGCCCTAAATGCACTGAATGACTTTAGTGTGGAAGTTAGCTCCTCAAGGAGAATGCTGTGGAAGAGGGCATGGACGGGCTACCTGGAAGTGAGGCTCCTTGAGTATCCCAACTAGTTCTGCCACATTTTCATCCACACTTATCAGAGGACTGATATCTTCAAGAATTTCATTCACTAATTCCAAGTTATTGTCACTGACAGCTTCTAATTTTGAATCTTCAAGTCTCTCGTGAGCCTGAAAAGACAAGAGAGGATTAAAATAATATGACCGATGTGTTTTGTTCTAGCTGATATTACACTGGTTCATAATTTCTTAGTTTTAAAAGATATTACTTGGAGGGTAGACAAGGTGGTTAGTTGGGATAAAATACTGATTGCTAAGCCTGCCACTGCCTGGGTTTGTTTAGCATTTTTTTAAAAATGGAACCAACACAGCAGGAGAGAACTGACTCCTGAAAGGTGTCCTCTGACCTCCACACAGCACTAGGGCATGTCTACACGGACACATAAATATAAGAAAAAATATTAGGTTTAATTTACTAAAGCCATATTTAATATTTTAATCACAGGCAATAGATGGATTTTATAAATAAACCATAAAATATGACAACTTTGATCTCTAAACATTGTGAAATATTCATCTTTATAACTACTGCTTAAAAAATGAATAGGACAGATATTATATAAAGACCATGTGATATCCTCTATTCACCAACTAGGTGTCTAATAAATGCTTGAATTCTACATACTGCTGTTTTGTTAAAGCAAATGATTAAGTATAAAAAAAAGAATAAAAATACAATCATTATGCATGTGAATATTTTTAAATGATTTAAAAGAGGAAGTAAATCAGAAATGTCTTTAATCCCAGTCCTAAGCAATCTGGGAGGGCAGGTTGGTAGTTTGAAGCCAGTGGCTGTGTTACAAAGAGGTTCCATCTTGAAAACAAAATCTAAACATAGAGATGGGGACACACGGACACACACACACACACACACACCCCAAAAACAAAAAGCATCATGTGGAAACTATAGAACCCTGAAGCTACTATTTTTCATGCTTAAGAATCTAGGTTAGGGACATAGCACAGTGGTAATATCCTTTCTTAATGCATATTGGGTTTAATACCTAGCAATGAAAAATTAAATAAAACATAAATTCAGAGGAGGTAGTTCTTGAGCAGGTCTGAGATCTCATACTTTGATTAGGAGGATGGCTTCCTCAATGTATGTACCTTGACAAAACAAAACAAAGAAAAACCAAGCCCACAGTCTTTTCTGTCTATGGTGCCCACACTATTTCTGACTAGTACATTTTAGAATACTGGTTTAGGACTAAAGAAGAATTCTAATTCAAACCCAGGAGTGTTATACAGCCTCCATCCTTTACATTGTCCTTTGACAAATAGTTGCTCACTAATTCTAAGATAGGGAAAGGCTAATTACTAAGACTTAATTCATAAAACCATATAGGATGACAGTTCACACTGATATTTTATAAATCATTTTCATAACTGCTGAATAGTAATCCCCACGTCCAATGTCATACTGCTGTGTTTTTCATATTGTATGTATCACCAGGCCGTACAGATTCCTGAGAATCCAAATATAACATTTGTAACTTGTAAATAATGATCATTTTGTTTATGTTTTTTTTTTCAAGGTGATTTACCAGAGTGATTTTTTTTCTCCAAGAAAGACAAGTAAATTACCCTTTCCCCTTTCTATGTTGCCCAGACTGACCTTGAACTCTGGGTTCAAGAAATCTTTCTGCCTCGGGATCTTGAGTAGTGGGGACACTTGTGTGAACCATCACACCCAGCAAAGTAAGCTCTTAAATGGAAGAGATTTTAAGAAAGACTTCAGAAGAAAACATTTTGTAAGTTATCAAACACTGATAAAGCAGATTTGATTAAACATAAGGAAGAAAGTCAAAAGACCTAATGTGATTTAAACAGACAATTCTATTTGAATCTGGTTAAGAAAAAATTTACAAAGACTAGAAAGTTGCAACAATGTGGGTGACCTCTTCAGTTTTCTGAAGCTTAGAAACTTCTGCTGACTGCTGCTTTAAGAAGCTTGCTCTAGCAGGACAGCTGTGCCATTGTTCAGTACGTCCCTTCCCATGGGTGACTGATACTCCAGGGCTTCTGACTTAAATGATTTTTTCCTTCTTAGAACAGCTGTAAGGATCCCATTTCTCTAGGACACAGATGTCTGTGGTACTATATTCACACACCAAGTCAACAGGTTTTAAGTGTTCGCCTGTGTAAGTCACATGATTAACATGTCTAAGGCTGTGTGTAGGCTGCTTCAATTCAGGCCTTTAGTACAGAAAGGACTGCTGACTTGAATATTCATAATATATTTCTCTTCCTCTTCTACCGTACTACAAATTAGGTGATGCTAAGTGGGAACATGATAAAATCTAAAGGCAGACAAGGGATTGTCTCCAGGGTCTGGTGGAACTGGAAGACAACCCAAACACACCCAAAAGGTCCTTCTTATCACAGACTGGGCTTGAGGAAATAAAGACTCTCAGTACATAAATTCTCAAGGGTTTTAGTGAAATTATGGCTAGTCACTTTAATATGGGAAAACGATTTCTAAAATATATTCAAGATCAATTTCACAGCCAGGTGTGGTGGCACATCTGTAATAGAAACACTTGTGAGGGGGAAGCAAGAGGCCAGGAGTCCAAGTCTTTCTTAGCTATACAGTGAGTCTGACATGAGCTGGAGAGATGAGAGTCCATCAAACATTTTTAAAAGATTAATTTTATTTCTCCTAGAACAGAAATACAGGTCCATTGTTATAACAGAGTTACTGAAGTTCTGAGGCACTGTAAAAAACTTGAGACCTCTAAGTTACTTTAACATCAAAACTTATTCAGTAATTTTCAGAAGCTAAGTGCCAATTTGAACTTAATTCATCAAACAGGAGAACTGGAAACCTGAAAACCAGTTCAGAGCAAGTGATAGTGGAGCACATCCCCATGAATCTCTGTTGAGTTTGAGGCCAGCCTGGTCTACACAGCAAGTTCCAGGTAAGCAACAAGGGCCATAATAGTGTAGTATAGGCCCTGTATTAAGAAAAGAAAAAAAAAATTAAAGGGGCAAATGAGTCACATGTTTTATCAAATGAGTCTTTTCCTTTCAGAAAAAGCAGTATTGAAAGCCAGGATAACTTAACAACAATGCATCTCACCTGTCACAAGCAGGGAAGCACATGCCACGGCCGATGCTGGAGAGGTCTGGGATCTGACACAACTGTGGCCTAGCATTCAAAATGACTAGCCATAATGTCACTAGAACCCTTGCTTGAGAATTTTTGTATTTTATATTGAGAGTCTTTATTTCCATAAACCCAATCTGTGATAGGAAGGAACTTTTGGGTATGTTTGGGTTGTTCTATGGATCCTAGTCACCATGTACACCTTAGAAAAATGAGCTGAGATTTTCTTCTACAACTTCTGGCTCTTTTACTCAAGTACTGTCCTTGTATACTTGCAGACAGAAAAATTTTTTTAAATAATAATAGCATTAGTAAGGTACCAGTGTTAGTGTCTGTGACCTTGACTTTGCCATTAAAAAGCAAGGCTCATACATAAACTTTGATTTTATTTTCTTACAACAGAGCTAAGTATGTAGCCATTCCTTATTAAATATTTTGCAGAAAAGGTACATAAATGAGAAATCAACTTAGCTGGGGTAAAAACTGTTTTTCTTTTATCCAAGGATCTAAATTCTCAAATACCAGACAAGACTACCAAGATCCCAGAATACAACTCTGAATGAGAGTGGAAACACGGCAGGTAGAGAGTTCTGCTGTTCCTATCCTGCTTTCCATGTCTGACAGCAAACAACAAGAGCCTGGGTCTGAACAAAAGAGGAGCATTACGAGCTGGAATGGAAATCCCTAAGGGAAAAAAAGACTTTACAGAAGTCATTTCGCTATCCAGATGGAGCTCAAATATTATTAGGTAAGTTAGATCACAGAGCATCCCAGAACCACTGCTAGGGGAACTGCAGAATTAAGGCCATACAGATAACAGTCACCACAAAAGCATATCTGCCATTTTTTTCTTTTTAAGAGAAGCAAGATTGCTTTAAAAACTTTAGTAATTCAGGAAAAAACACATAGGTATCTTATTATATTAGAATTGGAAATAACTTTCTACATATGACACAAGATCAAGAAGCTTCAAGTCACATGCAAAAATGTTTAATTATATGTAACTAAATATTAAAGCACTTCTGAATAAAGAATCAGCAATGTCGCCGGGCAGGGGTGGCGCACGCCTTTAATCCCAGCACTTGGGAGGCAGAGGCAGGTGGATTTCTGAGTTTGAGGCCAGCCCGGTCTACAGAGTGAGTTCCAGGACAGCCAGGGCTACACAGAGAAACCCTGTCTCGAAAAACCAAAAAAAAAAAAAAAAAAAAATCAGCAATGTCAAGACACAAGCCTTTTACTGGTAAAAGGCTAATTTCTCTTTATATAAAGGTCTTTTACAAACTAGCTGACCAACTAATTAAGTATATAAACAAAATAATTCACAGGAATGGAAATTAAAACTTCTAAAGAAATGAAAAGAAACACAATCACATGCAAAAAAGAAGTACAAACTAAAACTATACAAAAATATTCCTTCTCAGCATTCCTGGTACTAGACCGAGTTAGTGAGCACATAGGGAAAAGTTATTCTCACACATTTTTCTAGTGAAAACACACATGTGAGCAAATTTTAGGATTTAATCAACTCCTACAAAATTAAAGGATTTTACTAAAAATTTCTCCTAAAGATATATAACTACGTATGAGACACAGAAGGATTATACATAATAGCATAATTTACAATAGAAAGGCCATATAAAAAAAAAAATCAACCAGAAACCTGACCTAGAATATACTATGATATAGTCACACAGAGGAACATGACATTAACTTTATACAGAATACAGGTGTCTTGAGGTTGCAATACAGAATCATACACAACACAGGCCCACAATTCCGTTACATCCGTTAGTGAGACTAGATGCTGCCCACTGAGATCCAGCAAAG
The DNA here is from genome assembly GCA_036184795.1 of Tokudaia tokunoshimensis. Lineage (NCBI taxonomy): Eukaryota > Metazoa > Chordata > Mammalia > Rodentia > Muridae > Tokudaia > Tokudaia tokunoshimensis. The sequence continues at coordinate 71,671,757 of BTHU01000002.1, read as the reverse complement.
CAGTAGCACTCTTCCGTTCTGGGTACTGTACTGGGATGTTCTAGTCAGCGCAGTAAATCAAGGAATACAAGATATTCAGAATGGAGAGGAAAAAGAGACAAAGCTATTTTTATTCACATATGTCATGGTCTCATACTTAGAAATTCTCAAGGGGGTTAAGTAAAAACTATTAAACCAACAACAAGTTTAATAAGGTTGTAGATTAGATCACTGTTTCTATATGCTAGGAAGGAAATCTGAAAATGAAATTTAAGAAAACATTCATAAAAGCACCAAAAATTAAATATTTGAATAAACCTCAAAAAACACAGAAAACTTGTAATCTATAAAACATTGTTAAAACTAAAGGATTCAAATAAATTTAAATCATATTATAAGTCTTAACATCATTAGATGGTGTATTAGTTAAGGTTAACATTGCTGTGATGAAACACCATGACCAAAGACAACTTGTAGAGGAAAGGCGTTGCTTTGAATGCACACCGAGTCATGGTTTGCTTCCCAAATGAAATGGGAGGCAGAGTCTAGAGTGTACAGATGAATTAAGGAGGCAAGGTTAGCTAATCTCGGTAGGAGCAGGGGAGCAGTCTTTAGTTGATGAACATCTTGAGATAAAGGTAGAGTGGGCATTTTCTTCACACACTATCAACATCTCACTTGGATGTTGCACAAGTTTATAATCCTAGCACTCTATAAGGAGATGGGAAATGGAAACTAGAAATTTCTGTACGCTCATGTATCAGTTAGCCTGGCATGTAAGAAAAGAAAACTAGATTTTAAAGGAGAGGGTGTATATGCCACAAGCCTAGTTCTATTCCCAGGACCCCAATAATCCTCTTTGTTCAGGAACCACCTGTCCTAGTGTTGTAATCTGCATCAGAACGCATAAATATATGCATTCATATATTTAAATGTTTGGTCTGCAAACAGTTGGAGGAACTGTTTTGGAAGGATTAGAGGAAGTATGGCCTTGTTGGAAGAGGTGCATCACAGTGGGTGAACTTTGAAGTTTCAAAAGTCCATCCCATTCCCAGATTCCCAGTTCGCTCGCACTTGCTCGCGTTCTTTCTCTCTCCCCACACCCCCTCCTGTTTGTGCATCAAATGGAAGCTCTCAGGCTGCTGCTTCAGTACCACATCTGCTTGCCTGCTGCCACGCTCTCTGCCATGATAGCCACGGATTCACCCTCTCTAACTGTAAATCCCAATCTACTCTCTTCTATAAATTGCCTTGGTCATGGTGTCGTCAAGACAACTAAGAGACATGGGTAAGTTCCTCCTTCCCTTTCTCTGCCCTTCCCACAACCTACCACCATCTGGCGCCCCACAAGCCACATTCCAGACTACTGCCCAGGAACCTTACTGTTCCTGAGACACCTCGGCTGGGGAACTTTCTTCCTCCCTTTCTCATCTCCTGAACTTTCCTACACTCGCCCCCCCCCCAACCACCTATAGCCATCTCAACACCCAGAGTCTTCTAAATCTGTGGCCTTCAAACCTGCTTTCTTCGAGAGCACCTCTGACTGGAGAGTTGCTCCTTTCCTCTCCAATCCTTCCTTCTGCCTGCTGCCATCTCTGCAGTCACAGGCCTAGCTCCAATCCTGTGCTTTGGGAGCCATCTTTCCCTGGTCCAAATAAACAGCTCATCCCACAGCTGAACTTGGGATCTCCAGCACTGACCCAATTTAAGGACAGTGAGATTATTATACCAAACACATAACCAAAGAAAGAGCCCACATTCCCAGGTCAAATAAAAAAAAATAAAAACAAACAAAAAAACAACAAAAAACCAAGAGTGTCTCTCATCAAATTTGTTAGTCCTTTAACATCAAAACAAACAAACAAGCAAACCAGCAACATGATGAGCACAATTAATAAATACATTCAAAAAATAACTTTACAAATTATCTATAGGAAACTTAGCTTTAAAGACAAGGTACCACCTTAATGTGAACGGACAGAAAAAGTTATTCCAAACAAATGGAATCAAGAAGCAAGTAAGCACTGTCATCCTAATATCTGACAAAGTAAGATTTCAAACTAAAACTAAGCAGGAAAATAAAAGGGTACTGAATCCTAATCAAGGGATAATTATTTAAAGAAAATATCACAATGCCCAACATACATGCAACAAACTCTGGCATACCTGATTTCATAAAAAGCACACTAATGGAATTAAAGACACAGATGAACACAACCCCAACAATTTTAGATCATTTCAACACCACACTTTCTCCAGAAAATAGGTCTTTGAATAAAACATAAAGAGGAACCTTAGAATTATAACCACTAATATATTCTTAAGAATTTTAAAAGTAGGACAAAAGAAATGGCTCAGCTTCTGCTGAGATGGCTTCACTGTCTGCTTTCCCAGAAGACCTAGGTTCAATTCCTAGCATCCACCTATGAGTTCACAAATGTCCGTAACTCCACTTCCAGGGGATCTAAACCCTTTTTCTGGTCTCCTTGGGCATGAGGAATGCATGTGACACACAGACATACATGCAGACAAAGCACTCATGCACATAAAATATATTCTAAAACAAAAGGAATTCTAAACCTATGTTTGTCAGGAATACAACTCTGAAGTTTTATCAAAATAACAACACTAGTGCTTTCTTCCTTTCCCTTTTTCTGGAAGAAACTATGTAAAATTAGTATTTTTTCATTAAGTGTTTGGTAGAATTCATGGTCAAGAGATCTGGAGCTTCTTTTGTACTATAGTTTTAACTTGGAAACTAGAGAGTTACTGAAGTTCTACCTTATATGAGGGTTCTCTCTTAAAAAGTTTCACTTAAGTTGTCATAGTCATTGTCACAAATTGTTCACAATTAAAAAGAAATGTTTACTTAATGTATGGGTATTTTTGCCTGCATGTATTTTGTCCATATCCCATATGCATGCCTGATGCCCAGGAAGGCCAGAAGAGAGCATCAGATCTCTGGACCTGGATTGACAGGATGTTGTGAGCCACCATCTAGATGCCTGGAACCAATCCCAGGTCTAGAAAAGCAGTCAGTCTCTTAACAGTTGAGTCATCAGCCTTAGATCATACGTTTTTTACTATCCTTACAACAGTGTCTGTGGCTTTGATGTGATGTCCTCCCTCTCCACTCAGGCAGCAATTTGTATTTATTTGGAGGTATACTGACTTTATCTATCATCATACATTATATTATTTTTCTTCATCTTTTTACACCACATTTTTATTGCCACTTCTGTATATTTTGTGTTATACTTGCTCACTTGGATATTGCTATTCTCTAAACACAGGCATGCCTTTAAGTTTTGCTTTGTGACACATTTTCATCATGCATCTTCATTTCTTCACTCAGTTGAAAATACTTTGTGATTCCTTCCTTCACTCATGGTTCGTTACTAGCTATCCTTATTAGTTTATTGTCAATTCGACACAACTAGAATCATCTTGGACTCTATGAACCTCAATGAAAAAAATTCCTCCATAAGATTGGCCAGGAGGCAAGCTTGTAGGGCATTTCCTTGACTAATGATTGATAGGGGAAGGCCCAGCCCACACTGCGTGGTACTATCCCTTGGCAAGTGGTCCTTGGTTAAGAAAGCAGACTGAGAAAGCCAGGAGGAACAAACTAGTAAGAGTCCTCCACGCTTCTGCTTCAGTACTTGCCTCCAGGTTCTTATCCTGACTTCCTTCAGGGATGGACTGCTGCCTGAAGTATGAGATGAAATAAATTAACCCTTTCCTCCCCAATCACTTTTGGTTAGTGTTTTATTACAGCAATAGAAATCCCAACTAAGGCATGGTATTTAATTTCTAACTATTTGGGGATTTTCTGAAGATGACTTTGACTCTAGTTTCCAGGTGTGGGTCAGTCCACCTATGTCTATTCCGACTTTGGAGCCCATCATACATACACACACACACACACACAGCACAGTATAAATGCTTATGACTGTATATCATCTTAAAAGCACATTTTATGCTTATTCACAAACAGTCCCTTTCTTTTGTCATTCTGTCAGAAGAACTTTTTCTCTTAAACATTTTTAGACTAAATGAAGATTCTTTTTTTTTTTTTTTGGTCTGGAAAAAAGTATTTTATTTAGTACTTGCAGGTTGTTTTTCCTGGAAAAAAATGCAAGGTTGCTGATGTTTCCCTTTTGTTACCTGAAAGGTAATCACAAATCCTCATTAGAAATGTCAGAATTCTTGTTTTATTGTTAGCCATTTTTTTCTTGCTGTCTTTCTTCCCTCCTCTGTTTGTTTTAAAGATTTTACTTTTCATGTAAGTTTTAAGACTTAGATATGTATTCTTATTTCTCACCTTTTGAATTGATCAGTTTATGTCATTCAATGTATGAAAAAACAAGGACATGACTGCTCCAAGGTACGGTTGAGGAGAAGGTATATTGTAGATATGAGGGAGAAAGCAGCCACAGGTACCTGGAAGGGTCCAGAATGAACTGGGCCAGAAGACTGAACCAGGCCATGAGAGGAGGGGCTGGGGTGGGAGAGTGAGAGAGGAAGAGAAGAGCAAGGACAAGAGAGGGGACCAGCAGCCAAGAGAGGTAGGAGACCAGGAGACAAAGAGACCAAGAGCCCATGTAGCCAAAATGGCTGAGTTATATAGAAGAGAAGCAGGAGGAAGAAAAGGGAAGCTCAGGGGCTGCAGAGGCTTAGGGTAGGTGGCAAGGTATGGTAGCTGGAATGGTTCTGTAACACTTACCTGCGATGCTGACAGATGCTGGGAGAACCTGGTAGCCAGAATACATTTTGCTGTATTAAATAGGCACCTCAGTAACCCATTTATCCTGGGTTTAACCTAACACTCATCTATTTTCAAGTACTTATTAGCACATTTAAAACCATCTCTACTTTCTCCCTGTCCTTGTCTGGAATAAAAAAAGTACACACCTATTAGATCTTGTGCACATCTCACATCTCTGTTCTGTATTTTGATTTGACTTTCTGTGAGTTTCACCTGGAATTTTTCTGTTCATCTATTTTCAAAATTGGCAATTCTCTCCTTTTGTATTTTCTAATACTTATATCCATCAAATGAGATCATTTCAAATATTGTATTTGAATGTTAACATGTCAATTAGATTTGCTTTTCTTTTCAACTTCTTACTTGTTATGATAGTATCAGATTGCTGTAACTTACCTACTTAGAAGTTCCCTCCCTACCTGGAAATTTCTTTATGCTATAGGAGTATTTACCACTACTTTTTTATTTATTAAAAAAATCTGCTTGAATGGATATTATTGATTCTGTTTTTTTCATTGTTTGTGTACCTATATTGTGTATGAAAGAGAGAAACAGACAAGAGAGAAAGATACGCCCACTATGCCACAGAGCAAGTATAGAAACCACCTAGAGTATCAGTCCTGGCCTTTCACCTTATTTGAAAGTGTTTTTTTTTTTTTTTTGCTGCTTCTTATGACAGGATTGTAGGCCAACAAGCTTTGAGGATTTATGTCTTTATTGACTATCTCTCCATAGAAGCACTGGGAACGAACACACATGTGCCTCACACACACACAACCAGGCTTTAGGTGTGTTGAGGATTTGAATTAAGTTCTCACTCTGGCACAGCTCTTGAGTTATCTGCCCAGTCTTTATATTTAATCAAAGAGAGTACAGTCGCTCCTTATATGTTCCAAAGTAAAATAACTATTTCAACTGCTAAGAACAGTGATCTTGTGATCCTCTGAAAGCCCATCATAGGTGACACAAACCAACCCATTTTTCACTCACAGAAGTTGCTGAGAATAAATACACAAAAATACTAGCACCCTGTCTTTACATAAATAGAGCAGATAAGTCAAAAGACAAGGTTAGAATACCTATCCTAACCTTTATTTCTGTCACTGACTCTAGTGTATGTTAAAGACATACACTTTGGAAACTACAAGCATGCTGTAAAATGTCTTATATGTTATTAAAAATCTAAATCTACCTAAAAGTCTTAAACATGAGATCAAGGACAATACAAAGTAGCAATCAACAGTGTAAGATCAAGGAAAGAGTAAAAGGACTGCTGTCCAACAGGAGCCCAAGGCCAACCCTTTATAGATGGGCTTAACTCACCCCTCCTTACTTCAACAGGCCCTAAGCTGTACCTCAGCACAGTAAGCCATAGGGCAAATTGGAATGTCGAAGTACACACTCTCCTGTGTATCATCGAAAGACAGCAATATTAATTATATACATTATGAAAATAACTTTTTACCACATGACCTCATCATGTGAAGAATGAGCCACATTAATTCATTTTTACCAGTAGAAAAGGTATGGTTTTAGAAGTCTTAAAACACAAAAAGAGATGAAGAAGAAAGCAAGACCAAACAAACCCACATAGCTTTCTAGCAGCTCAAAGCAACAAGGAGGAGGTGGATCCACACAGCAGAGCGGTTGGGGGACCATCAGAATGTTTTCACCAGACAACTCTGATCATGGGCCAGCAGGTGTGAAACAGGCAATAAATACACTGAGCTTCCTCTATGTTCAAAGCAAATATTATCAAGAAATTGTAAGTGAAATAAAACAAAATCACAAATATGGTTGTAAAAAGGTATATATTTAGTGAGGAAGTTTGCTCCAGAGTTAAGAAAATGCATCTAAAATATCAGAGTTATGCAAGAAAAATCTAAACTTTAAGGTACTGGGACAAAATCTAAGAGTCATTTGTTTCCATAGGTAGAATAAAAAGGCAGTAACCTTATCTTTGCATATCATGTGACAAGTGTCATTTGCTAAAACTATACAGAAAGATGTATCAACTAACTTCCAAAATTGTGACCACTAAAAAGATTTCCATAAAAGCAATTTTCAAAGTCATTCAATAATCTTACGAATAAACTAGTATACCTTAGCAAGTGACTTCACAATAGGATTCTCCATAATCCCTTTGAGGAAAATTAGGTCTATTTCTTCTGCTCCTGTAGATGAGGGCAGCTCTGTAAGGTTTTCCAAAACTTGCTGCATTTCTGATGAGATAAAAACCAGATAAGAAATTAGTGAATACATAAATAAGGAAAATCCAAACAGAAATCAAGCAATTACACTCCAATTAAAATATGCCAATAAACAGCTACTTCATTATGAGAATTTCCAGAGTGACTACACATCAGAACAACAGAGAAAAATCAATACTTTCCCTAAATAGTAGTAATAGCCACTTAAAGGTAAAAGATGTTCAGATATGAGGAAATCATAAAATTATACTATCTAAGTCATTTCAAATAAGTTGAGGACAAATTTTGAACTAAGAATTACTAATATAAAAAAGATGACAATACTTTTCAAATTATTAAGAAAGGAAAATTAGATATTCCAATTAGGATTTAAGTTATAAAATATACTAAAATAGAAAATGTAGAAAACTAAAAGGTACATTTTTAAAATATGTGGGGTTTCCTGAGCTGTCAACCACAAAACACTAGAAAGTATGTAGCATCATTATAGCAACATAAAAATATTTAAACTAAATTCCTAAATGAAATTCAATACACAAAAAGATGACAGAACAGAGCAGGTTGATAACTTTACTACTGTTCTTATTCCTTTCAAGATTCCTATTAGAATACCAACAAAATATCTGAGTTAAAAAGGGAAGAGGAGGAAGAGAAAACAAACAGCTAGGGAGAAAGCATGAGACTAACAAACACACATAAGCTTGGAAATGGTAGACGCAGAAACTTAGACAAAAGAACGAGCTAATTCCACCCCTCAGTTATTTCAGTATTTATCCACCTGTTCCCTTCTACCTGGCATAAGTCCTAGCTATAGTCATATCTGGACTAGACTATCACTGTAGCCTATCTATAACTGTTAGCTTCCTCTCACTGTCACGAATACTTGAGATAAGCCACTTAAAAGAGGAAAATGGTTATTTGACTCATGGTTTTGAAGTTTTCCTATCGTACATATTATAATCATACATACTTTATGATTTCATAGCCAGGGCAAGAGAGAAAGAGACCAAGGTACCTACCAGAACATCTGAACATGACCTCAATAAAAACCTCCTATGTGGCCCTACTTCTTAAAGGTTTTGCTACCTCCAACAGCATCATGTGTTGGGAATTTTTGGGAGGAGCATTCCAGATCCAAACTATGGCAATGACCCATAAGGAAGTAATTTAAATGTAAATTTTAAGACTTTTAAGCCTTTTAATACATTGCTGGATTCAATCTACAGCCACTTTTGTAGCTTTAACCACCCAGTCCTTCCTTAGCCTTGAAACAAATCCTCTCCTCTTTACTACCATTTGTATAAAACGACTTTGACCACCCTTGCACAGCTCATTCATACTTATCTTTCAGAAGCAAAATTTCAACCTCACTGGCTACTCCAATTAGAATTAGTCTCTCTCTATGTATATATATATATAAAAGATACACACACATAACACATACATACATACATACACAGTACTGTATAATTCAGCCAAACACATATAATGCTGTGATTTTATTCAAACCAGTTTCTTGTCAAATTCTGAGAAGTGCAGAAATCATACCTGTCTTGCTCCTAGAATCTCAAAGAATTAGGATGCAGTTTGGTATATCAAAGATTCTCTCAATAATGTATTTTCAGTCAAAAAAAATATAGCATTTCAATGTATCTTAACAACCATAGTTTTCAAACTATATATTTACTCCCATGAATTATTTTACAAGGTTATGACAGAAGTGGTGTGTTTAGACTACTGAAGTAGAATAGTTTTTACAGCAATATTTTCTACTGTTATACTTCTAAGTGTTCTAGAACACCATGTAAAACAACTTTAATAAAATGAATAAATGAATGGTACACTTATATTCTTTTCTAAAATTTTCACAACAGAATGGTCTTTTTTTTTTTTTTCGAGACAGGGTTTCTCTGTATAGCTCTGGCTGTCCTGGAACTCGCTCTGTAGACCAGACGGGCCTCGAACTAAGAAATCCGCCTGCCTCTGCCTCCCAGGTGCTAGGATTAAAGGCATGCGCCACCACTGCCCGGCTCAGAATGGTCTTATAGAAATGTTTCTACTCCATTTTAGAACTATAAGTAATCCAGTGAACTATTCTAAGTATTCAATTAGGACTAGATTCCAACTTAATATTTAAATGTCTTTTGTTACTACAGTTGATGCTATGTTCACATCCATTTAATTCAACAAACTGAATTTCCCAAATGAAAATATGACACCTTATGCATTAAATCAAGATGTTAAAATTATATTTTAAATATTAAATAACCACATACTTGATACTTGTTACCTAATTTACAAAATCCATGAAATGCCATATAAAAAAATCTCAGTACTTATTTGGAAAAAGTATCCAAAAGTTATTTAGATAATTTTCATGTACCGCAGCAAAATTCTTTTATGAAATACAATTCCAAGAATAACAAAAAGAAACCAATTGGGACATTTCCTTAAGATCAAAATTTGAAAGAATGTTGATCATTACCTGGGGTAGGTAGGGCCAAAGGTCCTGCATGTGTAACAAAAGAATGCTGTGCTCTTGTCCCTGCCAGGGTCATGCTTGGGAAGGCTAGCAATGATCAACCAGCAGGGCTGCAGGGGGCCTGAGGCCAGGACCTTGGGCATGACAGTTTCCAGGTAAAGTTGTGGTCAAATGTCCCAGATGCTGAGGTGTGAAGTAAGTGCTTTGTTACTAGAGGGACTCCTGAGCTCCCTTAAACTCTCCCTAATGCTCTTTTCTCCTTTTCTGCCTCCCCATCTGAGGAACAGATAAAGAGCTAACATACTGATAAACTTGCTGCCTTGGATCATCAGCCCTTGTGACCCTGTCTTCCCACTCCAAGTCCCAACATAAAACCAGAAAGAACTGCTAGTCTAGTTCAGATCTTGAGAGCTATGGTCACAAAATATTGGTTAAGTCAATGAAAAGACAAACAACATTTTATAAAATGACAATATAAATGATCCTAGCTCTCTCAGTGAGATTCTCATTTGAATATATTGAACCAAAGGAAGTAGACATTTAAATATGCACAGTATATTTTCACCATCTACTCAAATCTTTATACATGCCTATGGTTAGATTAAAAGAAATAGAGACATTCAACTTAGTAAAAAGTATGTGTGATATACAGGAACTTAAGTGAACAGTATTTTGGAAAAGCTACAAGCCTCTACTCAGCAATTTCACTCGTTCTGAAAACCTGGGTACATGCCTTCCCAAGTCTGTTTCTTCTGTCTGTTAAATATGGAGTGCCAGAAGGTTGCCATTATTAAATGACACATGAAAATAGTACCTTATGGTACTTGTAATCCCAATGCCAAGGAGGCAGAAACAGGAGGCTCTCTGGGGCTTGCTACCCAATTATCCCAGGCTATTATACAAACTGTTATTGAGTCCACTAAAGATTCCATCACAGAAACAGATGGATGGTTCTTCAAAAAAGACTCCCAAAATTGAACTCTGACATCTAGATATGCACACATGTGTGTTTCCACATCCATAGGAAAAAATTAAAAGGAAAAATAAATTAATCTGAAGCATAGCAATTTACTTCCAAGGTTTCTGCAACTTTAAAGAAAAGAATATACTTTCTGAAAAAAAAAACCGTAAGCAGTGGGGTTCCCCTCTGCTGATGAAAAGTTTGGAAAGAGCACACACCATCTTTTGGTGGACCTATTCAATAGTCCCATTATAGACCCATTATAGTCCCATTATAGACTAGAGGCATAACTTCCTGCCACTTCTTTTTAAAGACATAATTTCATGGAGTCTGGACTGACCTCAAATTTCTGATCTTCCTGCCTCCCCCTCAAGTTCTGGGATTACATACAAATGCCACCACCCCAACTTCAATCTTGCTTTTTAGATACAATTCCAGGATATACCACGTATTCAGAAAGCTGTCCTCTCAAACAGAAAGAAACAGGTTTCATACAAGAAAAAAATTTATTCCAACCAGACACAATGGTAATTGTCGGTAATTCTAGCACTTGGAGGGCTAAGGCAATTAAGATCAAAATTCTAAAAAAAAAAATTCTGAGGTCAGTCTAGGCTACATAGAGAATTCCAGGTCAGCACTGTCTACCCAGTAGACACTGCTTCAGAAACATCATTGCCGACTCCCATCTCCCACTCTTGCCTACAACAAAGAGCAGCATAATAAACGGCAATGGAAGGTTCTATTTTGAATGATTAGAAACATTAAAATGTAACATCAGAAGCCCAAAATGTAAAGACTGAATTTAAATTCACTTCAAATACCTTCAGCCCTTCCACTATCTTCTATAAATATTTTGTTATTAAAGAAAAATTTACATTTTTCCCTAAGGAGACAAAGATGAGGCAGCCACACACAATCTTCCACAGTATAAACCTCATGGCAGTCACCATGTTTCCCAGTTCTACGGAACCCGCAAGCTGTTATGTTTAATCTCTCACTAACTCAGTGGTTCTGTGTGAGGGTTTGAGATCTTCTCATAGACTTCTTCCTGAATGTCTATGTGCCTTGTGCTACCGTGAAAAAATTTCTTAAATTTTAGTTTTGACTGATTTTGTGAGCAACAATCTTAATTCTTTTATTGACATTTTTGCCTTAAGATTCAACTGGATTATCTATATGCACCAAAACATAATGGTTATCTTCTACCAGTGATATCAACTAAGTAACTTTATGGAACAATTTTGAATTGAAGATTTACTTTCTCTTCAAGACACAGGAATCATTTTCTTCCTTGTATCAGATTAACAACTTTGTGTTCATTTAGGGAATTTTAAAAATTGTATTGGCATAAAATTATTTTTATTCTATAAATAAAATCTTGCATATCAACTGAGTCTGGAAACATCTAGATATCATCTCTAATTTTCATCATTTAACTATTTTAGTAAGATTTACCAAGTTTAGTTTAGTAATAGTTTTTCCTTGTAGATATGGTCAATCATTAACTATTCTTTATATAAGAGAGCATGATAGCACATTAAATTAACTGTAGCAAAAATTAAGACTATTCAAAATTAAGTGGATAAAGATCAAAAAACAAAAACAAACAAACAAAAGATCCTCATGTCAATTCAAGTAAGTTTTGCCAGCAGTAAGTAATAAAAGCAGCTTTATTGGCCATTTGAAATTGTGGACTGATACTCCCTTTCAAGTACTTCTCTTTCTCCTAAGAACACAAAAGCCAATCTATGAACCACAGCACCTATGTGTCTCTATGGACATCATATGTATTTGAGGTACAGCATCACTGTCTACTTCCCTAATCATCATGCATCCTGCAGGTCTTAAGTAGCAACACATATACTTCATTTTTTAAAAGATTTATTTATTGTATATGTATGAATGTCTTCCTATGTGGATATATGTGAACCACGTAAGTGCCTGGTGTCTGCTGAGGTCAGGAGGCGGCACTGATCCTTGGAACTGAGTTACGGGTAATTGTGAGCTACCATGTAGGTAGGAGCTGGAAACTCGTTCCTCTGTCAGTCCGAGCAACTGGTGCTCTGAAACAACAGGACATCTCTTCAGCCCCCTACACTTCATTTGTATAGAGCTGCTGAAGATATTTGCATGCATGAAGAAATAATACCTTAATAGATTATCTAAACATACTATTTAACATAATATTTAACCAATTTCTATGAAACATTTACATTGTTTCCAACTATTTATGTTATTATGATTGTTGTGTGGTTTTATGAGTATTCCATTGATAAAATTTATGGTCATGGGATTTCTATATCAGAGACTATTTTTATCAGTATGGTTATAAATTGGTATTTTCAAGAAATACCAACTTACAATAGGCTTTTTCAGTTATTTATCTTTTAAAATTCTCTAAATTTTAAGTGTACTACATATACAAAGTATATACTTTGATAGATTATATATATATACACTACAAGACTGTAAGATTATAAGATAGTGAACATATTCATCTTTCACATAAAGCATAAGGATGACCCCTTATGATGCTTCCTGACCCGACCCTTGCATCTCTTTCCCCAGTGTACATAAGCCCCCACTGCTCTACACTATTTACAAGTTTGCTTATTCAAAGCCCCTTGCTATTACTGTACATTTGATGTCATTTCCTTACCTCTCCTGTAATCACTTATTTGGTCTTACAGTTTCAGAGTTCAGTTAGTCTGTTGGCTTCATTACTTTGGCCTTTAAGAGTGTCTACCAATGCAAAAGGAGTGTGTTTGTCTCATGGCTGGAAGAATCCAGACACTCAAAGAACTGAAGAGCAGGTGCAACCTTCAAAGACACGCCCTTCAATGACCTATATCCTCCAACTACACCCTACCTCCTAAAGAATCCAGCACCTCCCAAAACAGTACCACCCGACGAGGACCACTGCTTCGACACAGGGTCCTGTGAGGGACAGTTCTGATAAAAGCCCCATCAATCCCTTCCCTTTTTTCAAGTCAGAGCCTAAGTATTTTCTTCGGGCAGTCCAATGATGATCACCTGGCTTGGTTTTGAGCCGTTCTGAGTTCAGGGGAAGGAATATTCACCCTGCCTCCGCACAGAGGTGAACAGCTCAAGTCAGCACTGATTTAGTGCCTTTCTAGTTGTCTCTGTCAGCCTGCAAACAGCTGCACCATGGATTCTGTACAGGTTATAGGTTGCTCCGTTTATCTTCTATGAGTTCCTTAACCAAAACACTGGTACCACACTTCCTCAAATACTTTTTCTGGCCCTTTTTTCCATTACTGGAATTTCTATCCCATGTCAAACTGTGTAACACTGTCCCACAACTTCTGAAGCTCTTTCTCTTAGCCACTTTTTCCTCTCTACAGGAATATAAAAGCATTTTATTAATCTTCATGTTTATTCTGTCTCCTCACATTGACTACTGAACCTAATCAATGCACCTGTCATTTCAGATATAGTACTTTTCCAATCTAAACTTAACATTTGGTTCTTCTGGCCTCTCTGTGTTGAGTCTTTACTTTCTTTCAGTACATTAAAGCATTCAGTTTCATGCTCCCGTCAGAGCTAGCTCACGCCTAGTTAATTCTATTGACTGTCACGGATTATAACTTGGGTTATTCTAGGTTCCTGTTTGTGCTACAGTTTGGCAGGAACCCCAAACTCTTAATATATTGCAGTAACTCGGGTTTAGCTTATTTTTCCAGTAATTTGTCTTAACCTGACAAAATCTAAACCCTTCAATAGGAGACAGGCAGGACACGTCTCAGTCTAGTTTAGCCTGGCTCCCTTGGGACTCTGTGGCATAATGATCAGCCAGTGACATGGACAAAGGTCACACCCACACACCTTGAGCCTGTCCATGTGTATGTAGGTTTGGAAATCCAAGTCCCTTAGCGTTCACTGTTGCCAAACCCTCTTGGGTCTCCCTGTGTAGAAAGCATACCTCAGCTCCCCTTTCTAGGATTTATCAGTTAAATTTCTGTTCACAAAAAACAAATCTCTAACCTTAAGCTACAAAGCAGTAAGTTTTCTCTGTATTTCCCAGCAAATTCACCACTTTCAGCAGCAAAGTAATAGGTTTTTGTGTTCCTCCTAATGCCTTCCTAGAACGCATTAAGCCACCCCAACTTATAGGTAGCTGTATATGACATAACTCAAAAGTCTATTATAATAATTGTCTCCCCAGCTTAAATGGCTGTAACAAAGTACAGGAGTCTCCTTCTTCATGGGGTGTACAAGACGCCTAGCATATGTTCAAAATCAGACAGTACTGAGAGCTATAAATTCTACAAATATACATCTATGATGAAGCTTATAAATTAGGCACAGTAACAGATTGAGAGTGATTAATAACACAACAATCATAACAATAAAATATCATCTGTCATTCAACTATGCTATTGTTTTCAGATGGCAGTTGATCCCAAGTAACTGAAACCACAGAATACACAACTGCTGATAAAAGGGAGCTCCCATAGCAAAGCCATTTGTTTGTTTTCTACATTTAGGGCTGGAGTGATGACATCAGGTACCCATGTGGAGGCATCATTTTGAAGTTGCAGTCTGCTGACTTCTCATCACTCTCATAGGATACAATGAGGCTGAGAGCTATCTTGGGTCACCTTCATAAAGGCAATGACCCTCGTCAGGAAGCTCCATCCCACAGGGCTTATTTCCTTAAAATATCACAATTGGGTTAGGCCTTCAACATTTGAGTTGTAGAGAGTCATATTTAGTCCAAAATAATGATTACTAAATGAAGCCATGATCCAAACTGAATCCATATACTGAAATAGATTTCCTATTTCCCCAACTGTTTTAAATAAAAATACCTGAACAGACAAAAGAGAAAGTATGGTTTTCCATCACTTACTACAACACTCCTCTTTATTTGTGGTTTTCATTCCTAATCAACCATGCTGAAGACACCAAATGGAAAATCCTCAGGGAAAAAATTGCCTTCAAGATAAAACCGACACTGTTTGCACTGAGTACTGAATTCCTGCACCATTCTGTTCAGTTCTACCAGACATGAAGTGCTTGTGTACTGGACCCAACTATATACACTTCCTGGATGAATCTCTCTCTCTCTCTCTCTCTCTCTCTCTCTCTCTCTCTCTCTCTCTCTCTCACACACACACACACACACACACACACACACACAGAGAGAGAGAGAGAGAGAGAGAGAGAGAGAGAGAGAGAGAGAGAATGAGTATCAAGACGAATATGCATGTATTCAATCCTTCTTTAATGTAATAAGGGTCCCAAATGACAGGGAAAATGATAGAAGTACCAAAGAGAAGCTGTGAAATATTTTACAAGAAAAGTGACCATTTTGGTTTCCCAAGGAAAGCAATGCATTCTGTGATAAGGTTGCTTAGATCTATGGTAAGAACCAAGAGCTACAAAGAGGGCGAAAAAAGAAATATGTAATAGTTTTCTGAAAGTAATTACAAAAATAACAATTACAATTCATGATAAATGCTTAGAATGCAAAGGAATTAAACTTGTACATAAGAGTTTTTCTTTTTTTTTAAAGGTATATAAAGGGTTCTAGAACTTGAGGTCTGGGCATCTATCTACCAGGGGCTTAGAAAACTACTCTATCAGTTTCCTGAAGACTCTGTTTCCCTCCTCATGTTGCATCTCTCAAAGAATAAGAGTTTACACTCTTACAGGTTCTCATACATGCCTTACACAGCACAGATAATCAACAAATTATTAGTGAATAGATGCACAATGCCATGAAAGATTATTAGTACTTACTATGCATTATTTTTCTTTTTATGACTAGCTATAAGCTCTACTTGAAAAAAATTGTTGGATAACCAACTGACACATCAAAGCTAGAATATAATGTCTCTGGGTTCAGAATATTATCAGCATTTTCAAGAAGCTAGAGGGAACTCTTCAAAGATGCCTTTACACAAAGAATAATTAAATTTAACAGTAAGAGTTTTCTAGTAGAAAATCCTCAATTTTGTTGTGCTTGAATTGTCCTAGCCTAAAATTCAAAATATTCACACACTAGGTAGAAAAGCACAGTGGTAGAAACACAGAAACTTGGGGATCTGACTTGTGGGCATCTAAAGAAGATAAAGTTCTAGAGAGAAAGACAGAACACACAGAAATGGGGAGAGGAAACAATGAGAGCCTGGGTGTTTTCTAGAACTTACAACTATGAAGTTGCTGAAAAATGCAACACTGAGCACCTAGCAAAACAGACTAATAAACTTATGAAATTTCTGGGCACTGGGATAAAACGGAGAGGGAGACGAGAACTACATGCCAAGATTTAGGAATCAGAATCACTCACTGACCACATCTAAAGACAGGAGATGAAGAATAATCCCTTTAAAAATGCACAGCTGAAAAGTGTAAGGCAGTTATATAATTTTATGGCTCGCTGATATAAAGTTTCACAAACTCAACCTACCACGAGTGTTTCCTAAGATTATAAAATGCCTTACTGCAAGAGCATGAAACAAAGAACAAAAGAGAAAGATCTGTAATTCAGGCCCTAAAAGGTCAGCCCAGAAGGTAAGGGTAATAATGTCCACAAAGGGACAACCAGGCCCAGAGAACTTAAGTGTGTAATGGCCAAGAGGGACATCTTTAAGAAAATAAAGTTGGCAGGTTTAAATAAGTACCTTAAAAATTGATGGAGAAAATTACCGAGGATTTTTATGTTAAACAGTGGTTAAGTAGTGTATTTGGAAAACGAAGCAAATAATCATTAATGCCAATCAAAACACAGGAAAGGAAAATGCTAACTATAGTTTATGAATACAGTTTATCTATATATATATAAATATATATAAAAGCATAAATAGTATATATAAATAAATATATATATATATCATTTAGTGTATATATGCATATGCTAATAACTATCAATCTGAGCAAAACTTCCAGCATAGTGATGCTGGGGTGGAAATGTATAATGGGTTTAAAGTATGATGAGGGGCAGAATGGAAAAGAGCAAAGCTGTCATCTCACATAATGATTAGAATTTTTAAAAAGCCAGGCATCAGTAATGTAAACCACTCCATTTACCTGATATAGAAATAAAACCCAAAAGACTCTGCTCTAAAAAATAAAGTTCAAACTCAGCAAAAATAGAAGTTGAGAAGCAAGAATATTTTTGATTTGCATGTGTATTAACAGTTTTAAGTTAAAAGCTAAAAAAAAAAAATAAACACGTGCAGCTATCACGTGTAAACAACCAGTTTAATTGCAATCAGGTTCTGGGATTAAAAAGTTAGCTGTTGATCTGATGATGTAGCCTAGTGGCGGAGGCTTATTTAGCAGGTATGGGGTCTTGGTTACATTCCGACATTGTCTAAAACAAAAATGATGACAAAAAGCAACTTTTCTTTTGTAAAGAAAACCTAAAGACAAAGTTATCTTTATTTTCTATTTCATTAAAGTACTCTTTAGGTTTATAGCATGAAGTATATTTTAGTAAAACATTCAACTAAAATGTAACAAAATATTTTTTAAAACCCATGCCATAAGGAATATTTCCAACTTTTAAAAGATATGACCATTCTCAACATTTGTATAATATAAAAAAATTAACACACATAGAGATTTTGCACTCCACTTTTTTCATTTAAGCCCGATAAAGCTATTTGTGCTTCCAGTCTCATTTCCCAGTGTCAATCTAGTGTGACTTTAACTGACACACGAGCAGTGTCATCTAATAAGGAACTGAATCTCAGAAATCTCTGGCCTACAATCAAACGCAATTCACAGCTGGGTATGATATTACACTATACTAAAATGACAGATTTTATAACAGCAGAATAAGCCCATAAACTTATGAACATTTTACTCTGGCCTCAATGTTCAGACTATTGCTTACTTTTGCTTAAAAACAGCATTGCAAAAGAGTAAATATGAAGTACTCCATTAAACACAGGGAAACAAGTTATTTTCCTTAAAGTCCCCTACTTAACCACCTCTTCTGAGCACAAATGCTCAGTAAGAACTATGGCCAGAATGCAGAGAATCCTCATATGGACATCACAACAGTTAAATATTAAAACAAAAAACTTTTATTCTATGTCTCCAGGTGAAATCTCACACATAATAGCTTTACTAAATATTTAACAAGGTTTGGAAATTTAAGGAGTCAAAGAGTTCTTATGTTGGCAAAAGCTCAAATTATATCAGATTCAAAACAACCATTCTTTTAGGTTGTAAGATCACATTTAGGCTCTAAGAACTTACGCGGTTTGCAATCTGGTCAAAGCAGTGACAGAGCACACTAACAATTCAACTATACACTATTTCTTTCCTCGTTGCGATTTCTGTACTGGGGTGTCATCCTTTCAAAAATACTTAGAACAACATAAAGTAAAAATATCATTTGAGGCTTTCATAAATTTTAAAAGCTTACATATAGTTTTTCAGATACTGCAGATGTTTCACAAGTTTGTTTCTAAAGCAGCATTCTGTTTTAACGAAGCTTCCTCCACAAACATGGGCTTATAAGACAGCAGCTTACACTGACTAGGTGACATGCCAAGAGCCTGCATGCACACATCCAATATATGACCAAATCATGAGGCAACTGTCTTGCTCCCCCCCTCTTCTTTCAGCAGCCTTTCCTCCCTTTAACTGTCTCCCTTCCTATTCCTATACACAAGTTTTTCAATATTCTCATTCTACTCTGTAGATCGTAACTGTTGCTGCCCAATTTCACATTCCTGTTGTAAAATTAACTTTTGTGAAGAGAAAAAGGAGAAGGGGAAGAGGCTCACTGTCCATGTTTCCCTGACTTTTATCTCCACCTATGGAATGAAATGCTGCAGCATTTCTTACCTATTTTCCTCAAATAACCCAATAAAATACACCCTTCTGGCTTCACAAGGCTGCTTTCTGTGCAGTGATTATACCTGCCTGTCCACTATGGGACCGTGACACCTGGGTTATTTTTCAAATATTAACTCCACTATTTCCTCTTTGTTTTATACTCTACAATGCATAAAAGTTAGCATCATCCTCTGCCATAGATAACTGCTTTTTAATTTTTCTAATTTGAATCTCGTCTCCCTTTTAAATATTCTTCTCCACCTTGCTCCAGCCTGTAGCAGCCTCTAGAGATGAGCCTGCACTGGGCATCGTCTTTTCAGTTCTCCATTCTGCTACTGCTCTCTTCATATTTCTTAAATGAAATCAGAAACAGTCTGACAAACTAATCAAATACTCTATTGAAAGCACAGGCTATCACTGCCTGTGCTGTGCTTGTCAACTTGACATAACCCTAGACATATCTGGGAAGAAGGAACCTCAACCAAGAAAACGCCTCTGTAAGATCAGCCTCTTGACAAGCCTGTGGCTCATTTTCATGACTGATGCTTGCTATGGTAGTGCCCTTTGTGTGCAGTGCCATTCCTGGGCAGGTGGGCCTGAGCACAGAACGCAGGATGAACAGGCTAGGAAGGGCAAAGCAGTAGGAAGCCTCAGAAGCCCTGGCTTCCCCTGATCATAGATTGGAACCTACATGCCAAAGAAACCCTTTCCTCCTCAAGTTACTTGTGGTCATGGTATTTTATCACAGCAGTAGAAACCTAACTAAGACACTGCTGCCAGTATCCCTAACAATTTCGATCTTCTCAAGGGACCTTATTTACTTCTGGGGCTTCAAGTAGCATCAATTTGATGGCTTCCAAACCCCAGTTAAAGGACAGAGCTCTTCAACTGCCTCTTAGTGTACTCTACCTTGGAGTCATAAAGACTATCTTTTTAATTTATCATTTTTAAAACTATTCACCCACCTTATCAAGCTGAGTCCTCCTACTACAGAGCCAACCTTTTATGTATATTATGATGTCACTATCTGCCCATTCTCTTTATAACGTGACTCTTGGGCTGCAGACATGGCTCAGCTAAGTTAAGAGCACTGTCTGCTCTTGCAGAGGACCCTGGTTCAATTCCCAGCACCCACATGGCTGGTTACAACTGTCTGTAACTCCAGCTCCAGAGGATCTGACATCCTCTTCTGACCTCCATGGGCAAAGAAATCCATGCAAGCAGAACATCCATGCACACAGGGAAAATAAACAGACTATCAAAACCCTCCTGTTTTCTCTTCTCTCTAAAATGCCTCTAGTGGTCTAGCAGGCCATTCGTCCCTCCATGTTGCCCACGTCCATTCTATCAGAAGTGTCACTTACACTGACCCAAACAAACAAAGCAAAGCTCGACTACACGCTGCTATTGCTAATGTTCTTTCACCCTGCAGTCAACCTTCTTTGAAAAAGTTTTGATCTGAGTTCTAACTAACAAAACAGGTCAAAACCTAGTATAAGAAAATATAAAGTATTACTATTAAATCAATACTGTCTGAAAGTATTTTTATAAATCTAATAAGCACTAAAAAGATCAATGCTACATTTTATTAATTCTAAATATTTGAGTCATTTAAAATGAGTATCTCAAAACTATTAAACTGATGAATTTTATCAGTAGACTGTTTCCAAACAGCACATAGCTTACATGTTTACTTAGAAAAGTAAGTAGACTTCATAGAGGTCCTGGGGCAACTTTGTTTTGCAGTAATGAAGATCAAACTCACAGCCTGGCACATACTAGCCAAATGCTTTACCCCTGAGCTACATTTTCCAGTTCAGTTTGGTCCGAATAGAAACGACTGAGGAGAAATCACCTGCCTCCCCACTCCTCCACCTCTGGGGCACTAACTTTAAGCCTCTACCACCTGTGCTGCAGTGGTCACCTGACAAATTCTCCAATTTCAATTTAGTTATCAACAACATTCTCTACAGAGTAGCTAGAACTGTCACTTAAAATATAACACAGCCAGGCAGTGGTGGCGCACGCCTTTGATCCTAGCACTTGTGAGACAGAGGCAAGAGGATTTCTGAATTTGAGACCAGCATGATCAACAGAGTGAGTTCCAGGACAGCCAGGGCGACACAGAGAAACCCTGTCTCTAAAAAACAAAACAAAACACAAAACCATAACACAGATCCTACTGCTCTTTATTAAAACTGTCCCTCTATAGACACAGCACACTCTGGCCCACAGCTTGCCATAGCGACTGCTCAAACCTCTCTGAGTTCATTTCTGATAGTGCCTTGCCCCTTGTCCACTAACCTCCTCTCCTATAAATGTGCCCTGTCCATTTGAATCTCCCTTCTTCTTTCCCCTTCCTTTCCTTTCCTCTTCTCTCTCCTCCCTCCCTCCCTCCCTCTCTCTCTCATTCTTCCTCCTCTGGAACTCACTCTGTAGACCAGGCTGGCCTTGAACTCAAGAGATCCGCCTGCCTCTGCCTCCCAAGTGAGCCACCACTGCCCGGCCCTCTTTCTCTTTTTAAACACAGGGTTTCTCTGTGTAGCTTTGGCTGTCTTGCACTTTGTTCTGTAGACTAAGCTGGCCTCAACCCCGCAGAGATCCACCTGGCTCGAGCACTAGGACTAACTCATGCAATGCCACTGCCCAGCTATCCCATGAATCTGTGTTTTCTTCAGTCACTTAGTGTAGCTGTCACCTCCTCAGGAAATAAACCCAAATATTCCCTCTACCCTAAGAGCACCAACGTGTCCCTCTCTTCATCACCACACTCACCCAGACCTACCTTTGCTCATGTCACTCGCTCACAGCCCTCTTCTGACACTCAAGACACTGCCTTGATATACAACTGGCCCTTGGGTACTTCTCAGTGTCTAATGTCTCTGAAAGCTGTATCTTGTAGGCTTTGCGATCAGAATTTCCCGTAAAATGTTCCAAGGGCACCAAGTTTACAAACCTTACCATGGTAACACCTAAATCTGTTCTGTGCCACCTCCCTCCCCATATTCCCTCTTACTTAATGTAGCAAGTGTAACTATTCAGACTCTCTTGCATGCTCTCCATCACAAAGACCTTGGAAATTCAGAATTCCGCATATTTCTCAATCACACCCCCATTCGATATACCACTAACACTTCTTTAGTTTTTAACTTATCACCTCTCATATAAAAGTCTAAAAACCGATTTACTTCATCTATCCTGCATCTTAGTTTATTTTTGTGTTGCTGTGATAAAATATACTGACAAAAGCAACTTACAGGAGGTTTGCTCTGGCTCACAGTTCAAAGGTACAGTCTATCAAGGCGGGGAGGCCAAGGAGGAAGATCCAATGAGTGCATGCTGTTACTCAGCTCCCTTCCCCATTTCACAGGCCAAGATCCCAGCCAGGGAATGGTGCCACTCAGTGAGCTGGCCCTCCCACTTCCACTAATGAAACCAAAATACCCACAACAGGTACCTCCAGAGGTCTCTCAGGTGACTCTAGATCCTGTCAAGTAGATAATTAACAGTAACCACCACATCTTGCTATGGTTTGAGTATAGTTTCTCTCATCTGAAACCCATATTGGTGCTTAATCTCTATTGAGAGAAGGAAATGTAACCTGACTACAGTACTGATAGGCTAGGGCTTTGGAGTGGATTAGGATTAAATCTTAGAAGAGGGAGGGAAAAAAAGAGATAGACATGCTTCCTGACACCCTACCTACATGAAGGCCACTGGCAGATGTGGCCACTAAACCTTCCAGAACTATGAGCCAAATGACCTCTTTTCCTTAACTTATCCAGTCTGTGATACTATGTTATTACTAACCTTAAAATGAATAAGACAATCTCTAATATCACCCTTTAAATGAGCTTTCCTGAAGGCAAATATGCTTCTCCCCTGGGAAGACCACTGATTTACTAGTTCACCATCAAGTACAAAATCCTTTCTGTGGTTCTGCCCTAACATTCTATTCAACTGCCCAGTCCAAACTCCCTCTCTTATTCTTCCTTACAGGGATTTACTCACAGTCTCCACTAAAGGATTCAAACACACCCATCTGGGTCAGAAACTGAGCAAAAAGTTACAGTAAAAACCCTTAGTAAATATCTGGAGGAATATGCCCCAAATCAGGCTACATGGAACTACCTTGAATAAAAACCCAGCCAAGCAAGGGCACACAGTTCAAAATGCCTAAAATGGAAAAAAAATAAAAAAGTAACTGAAAAGACAATAGAAAGGAAGGCTGCTGAAGATAAAAGCAGGGAACCCTGAGTAATCTTGCACTGTAGATCTCAGAGGCACACACAAGCTTGTCCTAAGATTTTCTCTGGGCCTCCCTTGAGAATGTGTAAATGCAAATATTTTTCCTTTATAGGACAGACAGTCAATACCTGCTGTGTAAAGTTGAAAACACAGATGTTTTCTAAGACACATGATTTATTTTTAAACATAACAGTGCCACTCCTCTACTGAGAGGGCACTTGGAAATGTGCTGGAACATTAGGCTGTGCCAAGGACCAGTGTAGCATTAAGGGTGATTCTGTACCAAGAATCTGGTCAAAACTGATAGTCACTGACCGATGGGAAACATAACTAGTGTAACAATTCTGAAACCGTAGCAGCGATTAACCTTATTTAAAAAAAAGACTAGGGAGAGAAACTTTATTTTTATGTAGCTCAGGCTGGCCTCGAGCTGAGATATCCACCTGCCTCTGCCTCCAGAATACTGGGATTAAAAGCCTGTGTCATTTTATCATGTGTCTAAGTTAACTGCTCTATTGCTATGAAGAGACACCATAACCAAAGGCAACTTACAGAAGAAAGCATTTAATTGGGGGCATACTTATAGTTCCCGAGGATTGACCCCATGACCATCATGGTGGGGACCTTGTGGAAGGCAGATGTAGTACTGGAGAAATAGCTGAGCTGAGCTTTACATCCTGATCTGCAGGCAGCAGGCAGGGGAAGACAGACACTGGGTGTCTGGCATGGGCTTCTGAAACCTCAAAGCCCACCTCCAGAGACAGATTTTTTTTTTTTCCAACAAGGTCATACCTCCTAATCCGTCTCAAATAGTTCCTCTCCTTCAAATATATAAGCCTATGGGGACCATTCTCATTCAAACCACCACTTCACGTAACAATTTCTTTTAAATTTTCATTTAAAGTAAATGTTTTATAAGTAATGGGTCTGGGTTTGGTGGCACACACCTTTAATCTCTGCACTCAAGAGGCAGAGGCTGACAAGTTTCTGTTGAGTTCAAGGCCAGTCCTGTCTACAAGGCAAGTTCCCAGCAAGCCAGAACCACAAAGTAAGACTCTGTCTCAAAAAATCAAAATAAATAAGTAATGGGACTGGGACTGGGACTGGTTAAATCTCTCCCTCAAAATATGTTGGGTTATTCAAAGCACCAGGGTCAGAGCAACATATTTGATTACCCTGGAATTCTTGGGTTCCTAAGAGCAGTGTCTTCAAATATTTTAGCTAAAATATCTCAAGCATTGAAACAGGTTTACAAATGCTCACAGTGTGCTCATTAGGTAAGAAAGAGATGCTGCTTTTGTGAAGCAGTGGCTGCCACAACAAAGTTCCTCACAGCTTAAGAAAGACCTCAGGAGGTGTTAAAGAGTCAAACAATAGCCACCAGAGTATGCAGTACAGACTGGGATGGCCTGAGGAATAACACCGAATAAATTAACAAAGGTTGTTTCAGTTACTGACAGGCTTAGCAAAGAATCACATGGTTTAGATTTGAGAGAAGGTCAAATTTGCCTGGATGAAAACAGAAGATAAAGATATGATCAATGCATATAAGATGCAGACTGGAAATGGCTATTGAAAGAAAACACCCGCTTAACTTGAGCACGTATGTGTCTGAACAACAAATTCTGCATACATACTTGTCAAGGACCAATCTCAGCTTGGAAAGGGGTACTGAAGAAGGGGTGTCTGGGAACAAAGGACTTGAGGTCAAATCTTGAGTCTAAACTCATGGCCTGCCTATGTTCTGCTGGAGACAGCTTTCCATCTCTTCTGCTTTCTCTGGAGATCACTAGGCAGCTCGCTCTCTCCCTGGACAGCCTTTCATGCTATTCTCTGTTCCACACAGTTCTCCAAGCAGTTCTTTCAGCTATTCTAAAAAATTATCTGCATAGCTCAGATCTGCAGACCATAAGCCCAATCTTTTATTTTACAAATCAATCCAGTCATTTACTTCAGGTTTCCTTTTGATTATCCTATAAATCAGCATCCCAAGACCCCAGCCCCTTAATTCTTAGGAAACAGCAAGCACATATTTTCTTTTAACATTGCAAAAGAATTCAGAGATCTGCCAGCCCCTGTTATGCACAGACATTGATAAACTAGCTGGGTGGGATCCCCATCCTGAAATTATATTTTCTATCACACCTGGGGGCTAACCTTGCTCTGTCCCAGACAGAGCTGACCCAGAACGCAGGAATCTGTAGGTCTGCCTTTGTAAGCATAAATAAAAAAAACTTGGCTGGGTGGGCTCTCCGGTGATCACCACTCCTTAAATCTCTATCTCCTTCCTTAGTATCTTTCTGACAAACTGTTGGCTATAGTGCAGCTGCTTTTGTTTAGATTTGTGAAACATCTCATAATTGCATCCTTATATTTTACATAGTTGTGAAAATATATATTTTGAACCCATGTTTTTAAGAGTTCTTTTCCACAGCCTCAAGGGCTGTCCTGAAGGTCTCAACATTTACCATTTTGTCACAACTACACCTCTTGGACTTGTGCTGTCTCTGATTATCATGGAGTCATTAACGTTGTTAAAAGGGAGGACATTCCTTGAAAGAGGAAGTAAAATACATACATTCTTATGCGAATGAGCCTTACAACCACAGTCATCTACACTCAGAGGCCCAGGCCTGCTGGCCCTGTCCTAGGGGCAGGAATGCAAACACACATTGAGCTAATAAACATTAGTGTTCCTTTAATCTAAAAGTGAAATTTCATGTTCACTTAGTAAATACCAGACAATAATTTGGCACTAAAGACATAATATGACTGTAAATACATTTGCTATGTTATTCTTTTATGCAATCAAGAAAAAGACGTCAAAGCTGATCAAGGTTAAAAACCCCTTAATATCAAATACTGGCTTTCTATGGCTTTTAAATCTTGTTTTTAAAATTCTGTGATCAATATTATCATATCTTTACTACCATTAATATTTTTATTTTGGGGGACATTAGTGGGGAGAAAGACAGGGACTGAAGCAGGGCCTTTTTCTGTAGCACAGGCTACTCTGAAATTCTCTATTCCCTAAAACTTACAATCCTCCTGCTTCTCCCTCTGAGAGCCAGGATTATAAATATAATTCAACAAGATCAGCTTGGTACCTTAATGTTCTAATTTCTGTAGTCCTTCTATACCTTAGGTGACAAAGCCCATGCAGTTCATGGACCACGATTACTGTCCTCACTGAGATCAGCAGTGCCATGCAGAGGGAATGAACTCCTACTTCGCAGTTTATACCTAAGTAGATGGTCTCAAAGGAACATTTTCATTTTTTAATTAAACAATCATATAGTTAAGAGTACTAAAACTTAAGGAATATAAGGATTTATTTTTTTAAAGAGGACAAGGGCGGAGGGTGTAGCTCAGTGGTGGACAGTTTGTTCAGCATGTGTGAGGCTCTGCATCTGTTCCCAATACATACACAACCTAAAGTAACTTTAAAACCAGATCAGGGCTTATCTGAAGAAGCAGACTGAATAGGAATCCCTGAAAAAGTTCAAAATGTGAACCCTAAGCCATTTGGTTTGTTATGGTGGGTTCACGCATCCCTCAACTTATTCCTTACCCTTGACTCTGACCACTGTCTTTCAGCCTCTTCAGTTCACCTTTAACCTGCACTAGGCTATCACATAACTCACTTGTTAATAGTTAATGTGAGAAAATCTCTGCTTTTCTGTCTTTGGGAATCTTTACATTTCTCTTCTGATAATCTAGCCTTTCCTCTATGCAACCCAACTCCTCCTTTAACACACAGAGCTGTTCTAATCTCCTTGATCTTTGTCATTCTATCTGCACAACTGCATTCTCATTCCTAAATTCACTCATGTTACTCATTCCATAGAAGGCCTTTCCCCTCCATTATCAATTTCTAACCAACTTATGGCCACCTCCTAATTGGGTGCAATCAGTTTTATAATCTTCAAAGTTTTCTCAAAATTAATGCAACCAAACAGAGAACAAGTTTCTACCCATCAGGAAATTTTCTTTTTTTAAAACGTTATTTTTAAATAATTAAAATGTTATTTATTTATTAGGGCTGGATACCTGGGTGTCAGAAGACAACTTATCAGAATCAGTTCTTTCCTTCCACCTTGGGGGTCCCAGGGATCATCAGGCTTAGAGGCAGGTGTTTTTTACTAGCTGGTCATTCAAGACTGACTTTCTGCCGTGGCGATAAAAAATCTGGCCAATATCAACTTGAGGAAAAAAGATTTATTTTATTTTACAACTTCCAGGTCACAATCTATTGCTAAGGGAGGCTGGGGTAAGAACTGAAGGCAGGAAATGAAGCAGTAGCTGCGGAGGATGTTGACAACCTGCTTGCATTCCGAGGCTGGCTCAGTCCCCAAGAGCTACACCACTCCCAGAGTCAAGAAAATGTCTCACTGACTTGACTACAAGCCACTTTGATGGAGGCAAGCTCTGCAACTTAGGTTCCCTTTTCCTAGAGGATTCTAACTTCTACCAAGGTGACAGAAAAACAACCATACTGTCCCCCAGAATCATTTGATAACTTACAATGTTATTCCTAGTAACAATGCTACTTATTTGCTAAACTTTCCTAATATATGTTTTAGAAATTATATGCATAGCCTATGTTCATGGAACGATGCTTGGCTGGAGAAAACAAGTTTATTTCCTCAAACTACATACTGGAATCTTGTGTTATATATATTTGAAGTTTCCAGAATATTCATTTTCAGATTTATTTTCAGTGAAAACTTCTACTGAAAAGTAACAAAGTATAAATCACTTCTTTCGGAAACATATAAGAAAGGGAAGCACAGATTTAGATAAAAGATAAGAAACAAAAATAGCAGAGTCGGAACAGAAAACACTGGCGTGCACTCTCTTAGGAGATAACTGAAGCAAAGAGAGTCGGCAGATGAGAAAGAACGAACAAGGGAGCGCCAAGCGAGAGGCTTACTGCTGCCTTCTTACTGACACTGGCACGGAATTGTGAGTGGAAGCATAACATGAATGCCTGCTAGGCTACAGCAAGCTGAATAAGAGAAAGGGTTGCTAAAAAGCTTTCCCTGCCTCAAACATTCCAGATGTACTATCTGTGAGATAGTAGACTGAGTCAGTAACTTTAAAGAGAAAATAAGAAAATTCCCACATGACTCAAAAGTTTCTCTCAAGTAAGCAGTGGCTAAGTGCTTAAGCAATTAATTGTATATTATCTTGACTTTCCAAATTAAGTAGCATAAACTGTTGAAAATATTTTATCTTAATACTCTCATTGTGAGACCATTAAAATATCCTAAGGACTTTTATGAGTTCATTCACAACTTCAGTCTCCTTAACCTTATTTACCCTTCAAAGTCAAATTTCATCATTCAAAAAAAAGAAAAAAAAATGAATCTGCTTTGAGGTTTTCAAGAACTCAAAGCTAACGATTTGTGAAGGTGTGCTAAAACTAGGTTACCCAAAAAAGTCCAACCATCTTAAATGGTTTAATTTTTTTCATTTATTCTCATTCCAAGAGTTCATTAAAAAAGAAAATAAAACTACTTAAATATATTAGTATAAAAATAAGGATGATTATTTATTTCCATAATAGGTAACACTTCAATGCTTTCAACTTTACTCAATTACCCTAAGATCCATAGACAAAAATGGCACCTAGGATACTAAAACAATTTATGATGAACAATTTTCTTTTTTAAAAAAAGTTGCAATGTCTACAAAATAATATGTGCATGTAGCCATACATAATAAATTCATTTGAAGATGACCATACTTCTTTGAAACTCTGACCATACTTCTTTGAAACTCTGAAAGTATCCATTATATAATAATGAACTATGGATCTATTAGAAGTATATATATTGCTTTATTCAAAACAAGATGCCCCCTCATTGAATACTGCTTGTACTCTACAGACTTTTAGCAGAAAAACAAGAAAAAAAATGGGGACTGTGTAAGTATTATAAAACCTTCATGCTGGAAGGAACTTAGCTCACCTATTCCACTTTCTCAGTCAATATTTGATTGATCTTTGTAAACACACTGAAAGGGCAGATGAGAATAGTAACTAATCAACAGATCATAATTTAAAATAAAAATTATTTTCAAAGTATTTACTTAAACCTGTATTATAGGAAGAAAAAAAAACTATGAATCAAAAGAGGGAACTTAACTAAAAATCTATCAGGTATGAGATTCTGTGCACATTACACTGTACCATACAGTAAGAGAAAGGAGTCCCTGAATTACAATTACTGAACACCTAAAATGTTATAGTTTATTTAGATTAACCAATTAAAGCCATAGCCAGTGTGGCAGTGCACACCTATAATCCAAGTGCTGAGGCAGGATGGTCACAAAGTCAACACTAGTTTGGGGTTACAGAGAAAGACCCTTTTTCACAGCAAACGTACTGTTCTGACTGAATAGAGCTCCATCATCTGAGCAGACCGAACTCCCTTATCATGTTGAGAAAGAATACAGGAAAAGAAAGGAGAAAATAATATTTTAAATAATATTTTTATTAATTTTAAACTTAAATTAGAAACTTTAAAGTTTCTAACTTAAACTTAAAGTTTAAAAATTTTAAATTTAAATTAAAAATAAATTTATTTTAAAAATTTAAACAATATGTTTAATAAAAATAAATGTTTTTAGCAAAAAAATGAAGTATGAAGTGGATGCTAATAAATCAGAATAGATGAAAAATCATAGTAATAGTCTATAGTTTATAAAATCTATCACTGTAGATAGTTAGATTCAGTTGTCAACTTGACACAAACTTAAAGTCACCTATGTAGAAGGCACCACAACTGAAGAATAGATTAGATTGTACTGTGGCCCTGGCTATATATCTTTTTCTTTATTATTAATTGATGTAGGAAGGCAGGCAAGTCAAGCCTAAGAAAGCTGGTTGAACAAGCAAGCCGAAGGGAACATGCTGTGTCAGCTGCTCCCCTCCGTGGTTTCTGCTTCAAGTTCCTGCTGGACTGTGTTTGATGATGGAATATAAACTATAAGCCTAAAATGAACCCTTTCCTTCCCAAATTGCTTTTGGTCATATTGTTTATTACAGAAATAGAAAGCCAATTAGGACAAGATAAACAAAATTTTCTGAAACATCCAAGAATTTCTAAACTATGGCATCAGCCATAGTCACCTCACTTGGTTAGAAGCTATGAAAATAGGTGGTATCTGAAAATAAGATCTTAAAACACACGACTTTATGTATATCCTACTTTATTTGATACAGACTATGGTACTACAGGTACCAAGCTCAATGGCTTGGAAAGACCCAAAGACACTAAGGGACGAAACAAAACAAGATTAACTACTATAATCAAGGGTGGGTACAACAGGCAAACAACTGTGGAGTCACCACCTCGGGATCACCTCCACTACCAAGCCAACTTCTTAGTGATAATGTACCAAGAGTGAGGAGCCAGAACTCCTTGCAAAAGACACATTCCTAAAATCAACACATTAACATAAATTTATGTTTTAAGTAACAACAGTTACTTACTAGTTAAGTTACTAATGAATCATTTTTTGTAACTCAAATCAATGAAAACACACACACACACACACACACGTACACACATGCACACACATTATCACTAAACAGCCCTGGCTGGACTAATTGTTATCTAGCTTAGCAAGCCTCAAACCTGTCATTCTCCTGCTGCATCCTCAGTACTGAAATTCCAGGTATGAGTCACCACATCCAGTCAATTGATGCCCTAAGACTAGTGTTTATCAACCCCAGTGCTACTGACATTGTGGGTGACTTTCTTTCCAGGGCTGTCCTGGGTACTCTTTTCAGCATCCCTTACTTAGAATCTGATCACCAGTAGCAACACCTCTCATCTGTGACAATGAAATATTCCTGAGGATAGAGTGTCAGCAAAATTATCCCTTGTTAAGAAAAACTACTTTATAGAACGATAATGGTGTAGAAAGACTTTCTTAGCCATTCTCCTTTTTCTAATACTTACTCTTCTGAGAGGCTGAACAACGGTCTTCCAAAAGGAATCTGTCTTAGCCTCTGGAAACTGAATACTACCTTACCAAGAAAAAATTTAAAGACTCAAATCATGTTAAATAAGGATCTTTTGAAGAAGATGAAAGTGGGGTACAGAAAAGGTTACAGAAATGGAGAGTAGAGCTGTGAGGTTTGAAAGGTGGCCTTCAAGGTGAGAATAATGCAGCCACAAGCTAAGGGATGCACATGAGAAGCCACGGAAGAAGTAATTAAACAACTCTCTAGACCCCCAACAGGCAGCCTTGTGATATCCTGATCTGGGCCCAACACTATTGATTTCCGGCATCTGGCTTTCAGGACTATGAGAAATTTACTGATTTTTGTTAAAGTCAGTGAGTATGGCAATTTGTTGCAACAGCCAAAAAAAACCTAAGAGACTCTGGAAGGATTTTATTTAGATTTTTTAAATCTGATGTTAAATCTGCAATTATTAAATGAAACCATGTATAATGAGCATTTAGCATAGTTCCTGAACCCTACTAAGCCAGTGGGAGAGAAGATTCTAGGTTCCTAAGAATGAAAACACACACGCTATCATTTACATAATGAACGTTACACAAGTTATGTATTACAATTTGTCTTGAATGAAAAGAAAAAATTGTGGATGAGGTCAACCAATGACAGTTTCTTGAGGAAGGAAAGCCCGAGCCCTTATTATTAGAGATTGAGCGAAAGAAATGATCGCGAGCAAAGCAAGGGGGCAGTAAGATGCTTGTTGCAGTGTGGACCTGCCTAATGGAGAGGGCAGACCGAGTGCTAATGTTAAGTAATCTAAACAACACAGAACCTCCAAAACACTCTTAATGATTTGGTAGTAAATGGAATATTCCATAGGGTGTATTCATTTATACTCAACCTGTGACTCCTAGGGGCTTTTATCAATATAAACATGCTATAGTTCAAATCCTTCACCACAGGGTAACTACAAAGGACAGGTACTCAGACAAAGAGCACACTGTACCAGTCACTCTACAGCAAAAGTACCTACAAAAACCTCATAAAGCAAATACTCTTTAAACATTTAACTAAATGTACTTACATTTCCCAAAGCCAATACTACTCCCAAGATGAAGGCCCCCTCTGGTCTCCCATGTCTCTAAGCCTGTACTCCTCACTTCTTTTCCTAAGCATGTAGCCCATAACCGAGTCATTATCCTCACACTCTCCAGCTATCCATCTGCCTTTTGTAATATCTCTCCTACTCAGCTAAACATATGTGTGCTACAGACAAAGTAAGCACAAACCATTCAATTCACACGCAATATACTGAATAAACTTGTTTTCTTGAAACTGTTTTGTTGCTCACCTGTCTTTTGTGGTTGTTGTTGTTGGTTTTAATTTGGGTTTGGTTTTGGTTTTTGAGACGATTTCTTTGTGTAGCTCTGTATGTCTTGGAGCTCACTCTGTAGACCAGACTGGCCTCACACTCAGAGGTCTGCCTGCCTCTGCCTCGTTAAAGGCATGCACCATCACCACCGAAAAACATCTTAAGTACATTTTCAAGTGACACAAAGTTTGTATAAGATTTCTTTCAAAGGCACAAAATTACTTTCTGTTTTTTTATAAAGGCAGTAAGTTTAGTTCCTTCCACTCAGTCTTCTAGGCATCAGGATAAAAGATTATGATCTGACCAAGTAAGAAGGTACTTACTCATGACCACCTGTTTTCTGCAGAGTAGAAGAGAAGGCCAGTTTCTTCTTCTTCATGAGTGAAGCCAGAAAGTAGCACTGCAAGTTAGTGTTCAGATAAATAAGTTGCATGTTAGCTCTTCAGCCTCTATGTCAATTTATGCATATTTCTAGCCTTTCCTTAATTTAATTTCTAGCAGTCACCTTAATGTTTTTTAGAATTTCAACTGCATCTAATTTTAGTACTTTGTACTTCCATAACAATGTATGAAAACTTGATAGCTTCATCCTCTTTAAAACCACTAGCAGAACTTCTTTGATCTGTGAATCTAACAGATAAAAATGGTACATATAGGATTTTTTGCTTTGGTTTGGTTAGTTTTTTAAGCAGAGTCTCAATGTATAGTTTTGGTTGCCTCAGTTTCCTGAGTGCTAAATTTACAGACATGTGTTGCCATACCCAATACTCAGTTTTAATTTATATTTGTAGTATATGTGAGTTTGAAAGTCTTAATATATGCATAAAATAATTTGAAATTCCTATTTTCAGATTCTACCCATGACCTTTGCCTATTAGATGTTAATCTTTTGTTTGTTGGTTAGTAAATATCCTTTACATAGTAAGGAAGTCTTTTGTCTTCAGTAGAAATCCCAAATATTTCCCATTCCTTCATTATCATCATTTTTATTATTTCATGATATGATTCTTTCACACATATAAACAAACTGTAAATTCTTTTTACTAAGTCTAATTCTTTTATATATCACTAGTGGCATTCTTTTCAGATATTTAGAACTGAAGATCAAATTAAAAGGTAAAGATAAAACTGCTTTTGGAACAACTGAGCACAGATCTTATCATGGGGTATCTGCTGGGAATGTATACGGTTACAATAAGTACAACCAAGTTCCAGTAACGTGAGCTAGTCTGCCAAACGGAAGAAAAAGGAACTCAGTATTGAGTGCTGTCTCTAGCTGTCTGAGCGGGTACTGTAAAACCAGAAGCTGCTGGTGGGTCTACCTCCACTCGGAGGATCGGTGTTCCTCTGGAGCCAGAGAAGAGCAGCAGGAGCGGCAGGGGGACAGTAAGGGACCTACCAAGGGACAGGGAGTCTAAAAGAAAAGGTGGATAAGACAGGCTGAGTGAGAGGCAGGTCACACGCAGAAGATAGCAAATAGTGGGGGAAAAAACTGAAAATAAACTAAAAAGCGAAACAAAACAAAACCACAAAACAAACAAAAGCCTGCTCACTGTATTGTCTTCTATTTCAATTTTCATTCCACCTTAAATCTGTGATAACTTCAAGAGGTATTTAAAGCAATACTCAAGTGTCAGTGGAAGCTAGCAACCAATGAGCATTTTTCAATAAGCAGACTATGTCTCTTCTGGTATGTTACACTTAGGAAAAAAAAAAAATGGAGGGCTGAGCGCTAAATGTGCTCACTTCTCTTCCAGGACCAGGGTGCAGTTCTCTGCCCCCAGGTGTGGCACCTCACAACCACCTGGAAACACACTTTCAATGGATCCAATGGCTTCTCCTAATCTCCGTGGGCAACATGTGTATGTGGTACACAGGCATACACTCAGACACACACACACATACAAAATAAATTTTTTTAAAGAAAAGGAAAAATTTCAGGACAAAAGAAAAATCGTCTTAAAGGAAAAAAGGAAGCTATTTAGAAGTCAGAAACTACTCCAAATTGTTAGTCATTATGTGAATGAATGTACCATGAAAAAGATTTGAGAAAGGGCTCTGAGTTATTCTATCACAATTAAAAAAGGTCATAAAACTTAACTTCTCTTTGACCTATTAAAATGCATTTTACTTTGTTTAACTGAGTTCACAGTATGAAATGGCCATAACAAGGTTAAATATTGTCAGAAAAAAAGAATGTATAAATCTAACTTTATTATACTGGGCAAGAATAATCATAATTTGATGATCAAAGGGTACAGATTTTTAACAGATCACCTTTTCTCTGCACGAAAATGAACACAGATTTAACGACAAGGGATGCTTTGATATCTCCTCCTCTAAAAGCTTTTAAAAGGAGACCAATCTGTTTTTAAAAGGTTTGGAATTAGTACACTTCATACAACAGTGATGACCCAGACCCTTCAACACAACTAACATCTGTGTACATTAAGTAGGTAATTAAACATGCATCACCTCTAAGATCAATGCCAGTAAAATCGGATCTCTGAAAGCTATGATGTACTCACGAATCCAAGGTTTCATGGTTAGATAGCCCATGTAACTAACAGTAGTCCAAAAAGTACACTGTTCATAAGTCTATGAGGAGAGGTACTTTTTGAGTGGAGTGTGAGTTAAAGGAGAAGCCATCGCACACACTGAGATCAAGACTGGGTTCTCACTGCATCCTCCTTAGCACACGCTCCAGCAGTTTGGCCGAGTGCCCTGGAAGATTAGCAGCCAGAACAGGCAAGAGCAGGGATCCTGCCGAGATGAGCGCAAAGGCTCCCCCAAGTGGTCGCAGACAAACAGCAGCCAAGGCTGAGCTAATCACTGCCGCTGCTTTGACTCCAACCAAAAATACTCTACATAGAGCAGATGCCTATAATTAGAGAAAAATGTAATCAAATACTAGTACCACACACGAAAGTA
Organism: Tokudaia tokunoshimensis; assembly: GCA_036184795.1. NCBI lineage: Eukaryota > Metazoa > Chordata > Mammalia > Rodentia > Muridae > Tokudaia > Tokudaia tokunoshimensis. The sequence goes on along the minus strand of BTHU01000002.1, from coordinate 71,636,014 downwards.
GAGAGCTTCATGATTTAAGAGTTCGTGTTTATGAACAGAGAACTATTTTGGAAGGAAAAAAATAACAGTAGAACAAAACTACAATATTTTTTCTCTATAGATTTTCTAGGGATGATAGTTATTTCAAATAGTTGAGTATTTTTCAAATCTCTTTGACCATCCCTAAATATAAGCATATGTTTTGTAACTACATTTACCTGAACATAAGTTCTGATACAAACTTAGTTACATATCAAATGAAATACACTGAAAATGAGAATTTATCAGAGTGACATACAATCTACAAAAGTTCCCTTTAAGTCACTAGTGACCAGCATTGGTTGTAAATGACATAAACAATACAAACGGGTCTTCCTGCCTTTCTCGGTATTTATTTTCTTAGTGTTTTAATTGTCTGAGTATTGGACTAGATTGACCTCTATATTGTTTGCAACTCTCTCAGCTATGATTTGCTGATGCTACCCACTTTTGACAGACCTCAGCTGTCCAAAATGTGCAAAGCATTTAATTAAAACATCTAATCATCCATTATTCAGTGGTAAAGCCTATATAGGTATGGTAAATATTCAAACAAGCAACACAATTTAAAAACATTATAAAACAGGTACCCAGGGCCTTGTAACTTTCTCTCTTTCTCTCTCTCTCTTTCTCTCTCTCTTTTTTTTTTTTTTTGGCTTTCAATCTCAAGTTTAAAAGGAAAGGAGAGAGAAACAGCCTAGGTAGCACAATTTCAGTTTCAGGGAAAAATGAGCTTAGGAAAAAAAAGGCAAATTGCACCTTCAAATATTTAAAAAAAAATTATAAAATCCAACAGTTTTCCTGAAGAGGAGAAAGAAAGATTGACTTACACAGAGCTATCAAACTTCAACAGCTTGATATTTTTACATCAAAACTTTGTGTGTGTGTGTGTGTGTGTGTGTGTGTGTGTATTTCAATATTCCAAGGCGGAAATGAGATTCACTGGAATAATTTACAACACACACACACACACACAGCCTGCCCTCCTACCTAGCCTGTAGTCTCCATAGGACAAAATAGAGCAACTCAAAGTGTAACCATTTGTGCATTATGTAACCCTAATTTGGAATAAAAGAAACATGAGTCTTTTAGAGCAATGTATGTATTTAAACAATAATTTAATAATTTAAATATATGAAAGCTTTAAGAAACAAATGACCTCAAAATTAAACAACCCCCAAAGTTATTTGTTTACAGAGCAATAAGGCCTCTAGACACAAAACTATAATCAGGCCTAGTAGTTTATCATAACTACACAGCCGATGTCTGGTGCCTTGTTTGACCAGTGTACCAAAACTATCTCAGTCTTGGTAAGGATGAATTACCTCACCCAACACATGAGATGTAAGTTTCCAAAGAAGAAATAATGACCTGAAACATACATGGGAAGAAATGGCTGCTAAATCATATTCCAAGAGAAGACCAATTTAACGCACCCCGAATGCTGTCGGCTATATTACAAGGAACCCCATTCAGGAGGGCTAAAGTAAAATTCCAAGAATTCCCAGAGGCGTAGGAAAAGAGTAAAAAGCATGGCTAGCCTGACCTTAACCGGTTGCTTTTTGAGTAATGCGGAGAATTTTCTGAGCCTTGCATACAGCCTGGAGTCTCTTCCTCACCCTCCTCCTCCCCACCTACACAAATACTCACCCCAGAAAAGGGGAGTTTAATTTATCTGGAGCTGCGATCCCAGGAACTGGTACCTTGAGAATAAACTCCCAATAAAGTGTTTAAAAACGAGAGAGAGCGAGCGACTACCCCCGCTAGAAAAAATAACCAAATACACCCCAACCAATCCACAAGCTGTCACCCGTTGTCCGATCTTCCATCTACTCCTCTCCGGCCTGCCGTCCAGCCAAAATAGAAGGGAAGAGAAGGCAGGTACCTTTCTGCTTTCAGACAAACGTGTTCTGGTTCCGAGAGCACGCGCTGAGCGGAGACCGCCCCCGCAGAGGCGTGTGCTCGCCTACAGCCACTTTAGCCAAACAACTGGAACCTCGTGGCTCGGAAGTGGCGGCAGGAGTTGCAGCAAGCCGTCTCCCCGGGACCTCAGAGCCCCCAAAGGTGGCAGTCCCAGCCGCCAGCCCGCCCGCCCGCTCCGGTCCACGCCGAGGCGCCCGCACCGCAGAGGGAGGCGGCCGGCCCCGCCCGGAAGGGGCGGCCCGCGGGGGACGCGTGGGGCGAGGGGCGCGCGAGGGACAAGCCGTGGCTCCCGCGCCCAGGTGGCAGGGGCGGGGCCCGCGTGGCGCCGCCGGGCTGGGGCGCCCAAGCCGGCCGTTACCGCACCGCGTGGGGCCGCCACTCACCGGCTCGCACCTCGGCCGCCTCCGCGCCGCCGCTCCTCTCCTCAGCCGCGGACGCCGCGCAGCCCCATCTACCGACTCAGGGGCTCGCGGTCGGACGGGCGGCTCCCGCCGTCCCCGCCAGCCTCGCCCTCCGCCCGGCTCCGGGCGCTGCCGCTGCCGGCCCGCCCGCGCGGCCAGCCTCTCTTAGCCGCTCTTAGCCGCTCCGCTCCCGCCGCCGCCGCCGGGGCGCGCTCCTCCCGGCCTCGCGCGTGCGCCGGACGCCGCGGAGCGCGCGGACTCGTGCGCGCGCGGAGGTCTCCCCCCCACCCCCGCCCAGCCTGGCCCCGCCCCTCGGTTGTGGCCTGGCCGCCAGGTGCTGCCACCAGAGGGCCCCGCGGGCGGGTCCCTTAGGGTCGCCCTAGCTTAGCGCACGTCCTCAGCGTTCTGTGGGAGAGGAGCGGGAACCGACCGAGAGCGGCTTATAGCACAAAGGAGACGGGAGAGTCCTGGAGCCCGCACCCACCACTCTCTTACACCCCTGACTCGGACGTGGACTTGAAGGGGGACTGAATTTTCTCCTAAAGGCCCAACCGGAGGCTATGGTTCATACCCCGACAAATGAAAGGACACTAGCTTCTTTCATAGTGCCAGGGCTCGGGCGGGATCGTGAAGCGGGCTTAGCCAGACCCTCCCAAACATCTGGCCTTCCCAGACCTGGAAGGAGATGGAGTGAGATACCTCCAGCCGCGACCCTGCGTGGAGTGGGATGGTTGCTGATGGGTGCCCTCTCAGAAAGTGTCCTTTGGGCGGGCGTATAGCTTTAATTTTTCAGCTATAAGGAACCGAGCATTGCAATGTAGCAAACGCTTCTGGCTAGAACTACAGCAAGGCAGTGCGAGAGCTTCCAATCTCTTCCGAGATCTCTCTGGGAGCCCTCAGACCTGTGCTATGGGCTCTCAAAGATGCTGTCATATTCTCACGAAAATTGAAGCAAGTCGTACATGTTCTTTCAATGGAGTAACATGTTTCCTCAATAGATGTAGAAAGTGCAAGTAAAACTTCTGTGACCATCTATCTGGTGGCTTCCTCTGTGTAGCCTCTCCTGGCTTTTGAGCACCTTGCACAGCCCCTACACAGACTGGCAACAAGATTCAGAGACGTGGATGCAGCAGGCATAGAAAGGGGGGGGGGGGACACTGATTCTGTGTCTTAAGAGGGCCCCAGTGAGTTTTGTCTTTAGCGTCAACCAAGCATCAAAGATTAATTTGCTCTGCCATGAGGATCATTAATTTTGCAAACCAACATGTAGGGGGACTTTGTAGAGCGTTAATTTAGAACCCTCTTTCCCGGAACAGCAAACCTGAGAAAAGGAAATTGGAAGCAATTAAGAAAAGTGGAATGTGCCACGGAGCACGGAGTAATTTGGGGTAGGTATTGTAGCCCCCTACAGTCAAGCCTGCCTGGTGAACTGAGAGTGGGCTCCAAGCCCAAAGGGAAGGGACAGCAGAGGCCGAGGGTTTCATGGTTTGATCTCTCAGGGTGGGGTGGACTCTCGGATTTTCTTACTTTTCTGGATACTCAGTGGCTCCTTCCTCCAGCACTCTAGCCCAGACCTGTAAACCTTTAGACAGTCACCCTTCCGATTCCCACTTCACCACAGACTTTTCTAGCTAGTATTGTAGCTGCTCTGTAGAGGGGCAGGAAGTGAATGCCATTTCTGGATATGCTGCTCCCTATATTGTACCTTTATTTTCTCAAAGGTCTAGTGGAAACAGTGTACTAGCCTGCCACTCTGCTCAGTCCCTACCAACAGGATGAAATCAGCTGAGGAAGTTTTGAGGAGGAAATAGAAAATCTCTACCTGTCAAATCAAAACACGTAGACTACTAGGATCTACCCTAGCCAACACTCTCATCCCTGTGTATCTGAACCAGCATGTAAAAGCAGGAATAAGTATGTTTTGTTTTATAGTTCCAAATCGTTTCTCTAACCACTGACAGCAGTTATAGATAGAAGCTGATCACTGTCGTATGCTCATCCTCAGGATTGGAGAAACGATTCCCCTTCAATAACTGTCTTCAGTCACCTCTTCCCTGGGAGTTCTTGCCAGTGAAGTGTTCTGTGTCTATGTTTTAATCAAATACTCCTGTACCAGCTATACTATGAAGCAGTACTTCTTATTATAAATAATAGCCTGCCCTGTGACATTCTGCCTTTCTTCTAAACTTTAAAAGTGAGACATGCCAGAGTCCATTGAAAATGATCTGACTTGAACATTGGAACCCCTGCCCTTGCTTGCCAGCTCACCTTTCTGAGAGAATATCATTTTTGAAACACCACCCATCCGTTTCCCACACCTGTTACAAAGCTTCGTTCTAGGGAAGGAGACAGTTATGACTGAAAATGACACTGCATCTTTCTCTTCAGTGTTCTTGATGGCCCGACCTTCCTCTTCCTTCAAGGTTAATCTCAGCTTCAAAGTCTAAATGGATCATAATCTCACTACAACCTAGCTGTAACTCAACCAAAAAAAAAAATCAGAATTTTTAAAAATCCCAACATCTATGGTTAGCTTTTATTTTCCTCCCTCAAATATGTTGAGATTGGAAAGATAGCTCAGTGATTAAGAGCAATTCCTGCTGCTATTTCATGGGGCCTGGGTTGGATTCCCAGCGCCCACATGGCCACTCACAATCATCTGTAACTGCAGTCCCAGGTGATTTGACACACTTTTCTGGTCCCTGAGAGCACCCTGGATGCATGTGATGCCCATACATAAAATGGAGGCAAAATACTCATAAAATACATAAAAATCAAATAATATCTGAGTGTCCTAGTAAAACTTTATATGATGGTGTTGTCTCCTTTGACCAAATGTGCTCTTACAGAAACAGAGAATTTTTCTAAAAGCAGGAGCTCCCAAATGTTAGCAAAAAGAAAGAAAAAAAAACCCAAAAAACAAAAAAAACAATCACGTCCTATTTGCTCCTTTTCCAAGTGATCCATCATAAGAACTACAGTGTTCTTAGAGGATAGCTTTGTGAAAAATTGCAACTGACAAGCATCACCCAGCCTAAGCCAGGCTCCCTCCAGAATAGTTTACTTTCAGTCTTTTATCTCTGTACACAATGCTACATCAGACTCCCCAGTTCCAGTCTTCTTGCTAACCTTTCTAATTCTGGCCTGTTCTATACCTGCTTATAGTTAGCCCAACACTCAGAGAAATTTATGCCATTTTGACTATCAGAATCACCCTAAGAACTTAACAACAAAGAGAAGACCAAACACAAACTACCACTCATGCCTGGGTCCCTCCCTAGATGTACTGACCTAGGGTACGGCCTGGGTGACAGGGTGTTTCAGGGTTCTCCAGGTAGTTACACAGTGCATCAGAGGTAGGAACTGTGGAGATGAGTCATCTTCCAGGAAACATGTACGTGGTCTTTTCACAACACTGGGATAGCTCCAAATTATCTCAAGTAATCAAATTAAAATACCTAATCCTATGCTGTAAGACTCTTTGCCAACTGACTAGAATAGTCTCCTTTCAAAACAGCTTAAATTTATCTCCTTCCTAAAGCTTCCCCAGATTAGTCTCACCTGGCTGCCTGGAGATCTCTGAGTATTCCAACAGCACTGCTTTACAAAGCCTAGGACCACTGTTGCCTGTGAATAATGTTGTTTTAACCTTGCTTTCATAGATAGCTATCAGGGCCTTTTCTTGTAATTTTAATCTCCCTGAAGTCTCACTGGCCAACAATCCAAAATAAACAAAATGTGTTCTTAGCAGAATCTTCTCCTAAACTAGCTATCTAAAGAACACAATAGCAGTTCATAGTTTTTTTTTTTAAAAAAACCATTACCATTAAAGCCATCAACTTTAAGAACTGAAACACTTGCTTTTTTCTTACAAAAAAAAGTATTGTGTGTGTATGTATATATGTATGTATGTATGTAACTATCTATCTATGTATATGTGTGTCATGCATGCATTTTAGACATTGGAATTTGGTTTCTATGCCCACCTCTCTACTGAAACTGCTCTTTACCTCCTCACCATTGGCAATTTCATTCATATACCTGTTTACTTATTCACACATTTATTGTTGGAAAGTGCCGGGAATAAAATATTAGTATCAGCTCCGACCTGAGGATGCAGAATACTATGCTATTAAAATACCACGTCACCAGTCTATCCCACATGAAGACAGTGGGATTCTCTAGGTACCAGGAGGTCTTTACTTAGTGTTCATTCAGTTACCTCTCTGCAGTGTTTAAGGGGTTGCTCCTACACTGGCCTTTTTGAGCCTCTCTCTTCACCTTCGCTGATACTGTAAAGCCAGGAAATCCTATGTTTCTGGTTGTTGTGTCTCTGAGAGCTCTAGGTATTATTTTCTTCCACCCCTTAAACATGCATGTTCTACCAGGAGCAGGGAGGATTTCTGAGGGAAAAATGTAGAATGGAAAGATGAGAAGACTGGGATAGTAGAGTCTGCTGCTCCCAGACTTCCATCCATCTCCTCTCCCTTCAGGCTTGTTTCCCACTCCATATTGAGATTGGAGTATCTCCATCTGGAGAAGCCAATCACAGTTCCAATTAACATGACTAAAATAAATTTGCTACTTCTTGCCACCCTCATTTATCCCCTTTCGTAGTGTCCCTGCCCTGCATTTCCTTCATAGCCTCCCACTGACTCTCCTATCAGGCATGCATTTAGGCTGCAACAGTTGTCCTGAAGCCCACATTCACGCTCTAGGAAAGGAGTCTGTTGTCCATCTCCTCTGGCTCCTAACTCTTTCCTGCCTCAAGGGCTCCTGGCCCCAAATCAACTGTACACTTCAGCAAGAATGTCAGTCATTTCATCCCTGTCTGTTTACTCCCTACAGGACCTCGTACCTAAAGTCAGTTGTGATGGTCAAGGTTCCCATCTGCATATTCGTCATCACTCCAGCCCTTCAGCACTGTATTTCTGGCCCGTGCATTTTGTAGGCATGTCTTCCCCTATCTCTGCTGACCAAAATCCAGACTTTTATGCCCGCCTCCCTCTCCTCTTCTTTGAAATCTCTTTGCATCACCACAAACAGAGGTAACGGCCCTCCTTTGAGTTTCTGCAAGACCTCGATTGCTTCTTCTAGCCCTCCCTACTAGTATACTTTATAAAAGCTTGAAATTATGTTCAAATATTTCCCTTCACTTTTCCCCCTCTATTATCCAGGCTCCAGTCCTATCTTGCCTAAAGGTAAGAGTCCAGGATGAAGTGTAAAAGAAGGCCTGCAGCATTTGTCACTATGCTGTACATAGTAGATAATCATTTATTGGAACAAAGTTGTTACGTGGTGGATAACATATTAAGAATTTTAAGAGAAGGCACACCTGCACAGGAAGTGAGTGCATCAGCCTCCCCTTGGCAACCTCTGCTCCAGGGATTGACTACACTGAGTCTTCAGGTATGCAGGGACTCCCCAATATAACATCGCTTGGGACACAGCCTGCTGGGCTTCCATCTGTGCCCAAGGGCGGGGCAACTCTGTGGTCATCTGGGCACCAGCTCTGCAGTGGGCCATCTGCCCTGCAGAGTGATCTGCGCTGAGAGGGTGCACAGTGCACTCCACCATCTTTATTCCGACAAAAGAGCAGTTGGGACCTCCAGGCACAGGGATAATCAGCATAATATCGCTTGGGACTCAGCCAGCTTGTGTGCACCCTGCTCCCAAGAGCTGAGCAGTTATGTGGTCACCTACGCACCAGCTCTGCTGTGGGACATCAGCCCTGCAGAAGGACCTGAACTGGGAGAGAGCACACGAGCTTCCCCTTAGCCACCGGGAATTGACTACACTGAGCCTTCGATGTGCAGGGATTCCCTAATATAACATCACTTGGGGCAAGGCACATCAGGGCTCCAAAGTCACTCAGGAGCAGGGCAGCCCCTCAGCAATTGGTACCAGGGCAATCCCCGTCATCCGGGGGGGGAGGGGCAGAAATAGCCTTGCAGGCTCACAGGAGGTCCAACCAACAGTCAGGGACAGCAGGACCAACTAACAACAGAGGTAACCAGATGGCAAAAGGCAACGTAGGAACGTTACTAACAGAAATCAAGGCAATATGGCACCATCCAAACCGAACTCTCCAACAGCAGCAAGTCCTGGATAACCCATCACACCAGAAAGGCAAGATCTGGATTTAAAATCACATCTCATGATGCTATTAGAGGATTTCAAGAAGGACACAAATAAATCTCATAAAGAAATACAGGAGAACATGAATCAACGGGTAGAAGCCCTTACAAAGGAACCACAAAAATCGCTTAAAGAAATGCAGGAGAATATGGATCAACAGATGGAAGCCCATAAGGAGGAAACACAAAGATCACTTAAAGAAATACAGGAGAACTTGGGTCAACAGGCAGAAATCCTGAAAGAGGAAATGCAAAAATATCTTAAAGAAATACAGGAAAACACAAACAAACAAGTGAAGAATCTCAGCAAATCCATCCAGGATCTAAAAAAGGAAGTAGAAACAACTAAGAAATCACAAAGGGAGACAACTTTGGAGATAGAAAACCTTGGGAAGAAATCAGGAGTCATAGATGCAAACATCAACAATAGAATACAAGAGATGGAAGAAAGAATCTCAGGTGCTGAAGATACCATAGAAAGCATCGACTCAACAGTCAAAGAAAATGCAAAATGCAAGAAGCTTCTGAGCCAAAACATCCAGGAAATCCAGGACACAATGAGAAGACCAAACCTAAGGATTATAGGTATAGATGAGAGTGAAGATTTGCAACTTAAAGGGCCAGTAAATATCTTCAACAAAATTATGGAGGAAAACTCCCTAACCTAAAGAGAGAGATGCCGATGACGTACAAGAAGCCTACAGAACTCCAAACAGACTGGACCAGAACAGAAATACCTCCCGTCACATAATAATCAAAACACCAAATGTACTAAACAAAGAAAGAATATTAAAAGCAGTAAGAGAAAAAGGCCAAGTAACATATAAAGGAAGACCTATCCGAATCACATCAGACTTCTCACCAGAGACTATGAAAGCCAGAAGATCCTGGGCAGATCTCATACAGACTCTAAGAGAACACAAATGCCAGCCTAGACTACTATACCCAGCAAAACTCCCAATCACCATAGATGGAGAGACCAAGACATTCCATGATAAAACCAAATTTACACAATATCTTTCCACAAACTCAGCCCTGCAAAGGATAATAGGTGGAAATCGACAATACAAGGAGAGAAACTACACCCTGGAAAAATTGAGATAGTAACCTTCTTGCCTCAAACACAAAAGTAGAGAACCACTCAAACATAAAGATAGCATCAAGAATAGCAGGTGGCAATAATCACTATTCCTTAATCTCTCTTAATATCAATGGTTTCAACTCCCCAATAAAAAGACATAAACTAAAAGACTGGATACGTAAACAGGACCCAGCATTTTGCTGTGTGCAGGAAACACACCTCAGTGTTAAAGACAGACACTATCTCAGAGTAAAAGGCTGGAAAACAATTTTACAAGCAAATGGTCCCAGGAAACGAGCCGGAGTAGCCATCCTAATATCAGATAAAATTGGATTTCAACCTAAAGTCATCAAAAAAGACACAGAAGGACACTACATACTGGTCAAAGGAAAAATCCACCAAGAAGAAGTCTCAATTCTGAATATCTATGCTCCAAATGCAAGGGCACCCTCATTCATAAAAGAAACTTTACTAAAGCTCAAAGCACACATGGCACCTCACACAATAATAGTGGGTGACTTCAACACCCTGCTCTCTGAAATGGATCGTTCAGGAAAGCAGAAACTAAACAGGAACACAGTGAAACTAATTGAAGCCTTGGACCAAATGGAACTAACAGATATATATATATAAAAATTTCATCCTAAAGCAAAAGAATATACCTTCTTCTCAGCACCTCATGGTACCTTCTCCAAAATCGACCATATAATTGGTCACAAATGAGAACTCAACAGATATAAGAAGATCAAACTAATCCCATGCCTTCTATCAGATCACTATGGAATAAGGGTGGTCTTCAATAACAACAAAAAGAGCAGAAAGCCCATATACACGTGGAAGCTGAACAATGTTCTACTCAATGATACCTTGATCAAGGAGGAAATAAAGAAATCAAAGACTTTTTAAAATTTAATGAAAATGAAGGCACAACATACCCTAATTTATGGGACACAATGAAAGCGGTGCTAAGAGGAAAATTCATAGCCCTGAGTGCCTCCAAAAAGAAACGGAAGAGAGCATACACTAGCAGCTTAATGGTACACCTGAAAGCCCTGGAACAAAAAGAAGCAAATACACCCAAGAGGAGTAGTAGGCAGGAAATCATCAAAGTCAGGGCTGAAATCAATCAAGTAGAAACAAATAAAACCAGACAAAGAATCAACAAAACGAGGAGTTGGTTCTTTGAGAAAATCAACAAGATAGATAAGCCCTTAGCCATACTAGCCAGAGGGCAAAGAGACAGTATCCAAATTAACAAAATCAGAAACAAAAAGGGACATATAACAATAGAAACTGAGGAAATTCAAAAAATCATCAGATCCCACTACAAAAGCCTGTATTCAACACAACTAGAAAATCTGGAGGAAATGGACAATTTCCTAGACAGATACCAAATACCAAAATTAAATCAGGATCAAATAGACCATCTAAACCGTCCTATAACCCCTGAAGAAATAGAAGTCGTCATTGGAAGTCTTCCAACCAAAACAAAAGCACAGGTCCAGATGGTTTTAGTGCAGAATTCTATCAGACCTTCAAAGAAGACCTAGCACCAATACTCTTCAAACTATTCCACAAAATAGAAACAGAAGGAACACAACCCACCTCGTTCTATGAAGCCACAATTACGCTAATACCAAAATCACACAAAGATCTGACAAAGAAAGAGAATCTCAGGCCAATCTCTCTTATGAATATCGATGCAAAAATACTCAATAAAATTCTTCCCAACTGAATCCAAGAACACATCAAAACGATCATTCACCATGATCAAGTAGGCTTCATCCCAGGGATGCAGGGATGGTTCAATATAAGGAAATCCATCAATGTAATCCACTATATAAACAATCTCAAAGAAAAAAACCACATGGTTATCTCATTAGATGCTGAGAAAGCATTTGACAAAATTCAGCATCCTTTCATGCTAAAGGTCTTGGAAAGATCAGGAATTCGAGGCCCATATCTAAACATAGTAAAAGCAATTTACAGCAAACCGGTAGCCAACATCAATCTAAATGGAGAGAAACTTGAAGCAATCCCACTAAAATCAGGGACTAGACAAGGCTGCTCTCCCTCTCCATATATTTTCAATATAGTACTTGAAGTTCTAGCTAGAGCAATTAGACAACAAAAAGAGGTCAAAGGGATACAAATTGGAAAGGAAGAAGTCAAACTATCACTATTTGCAGATATGATAGTATACTTAAGCGACCCAAAGAACTCCACCAGAGAACTCCTACAGCTGCTAAGCAACTTCAGCAAAGTGGCCAGATATAAAATCAACTCAAGCAAGTCAGTAGCCTTCCTATACTCAAAGGATAAGCAGGCTGACAACAAAATAAGAGAAATGATACCCATCACGATAGCCACAAACAATATAAAGTATCTTGGTGTGACTCTAACCAAACAAGTGAAAGATCTGTATGACAAGAACTTCAAGTCTCTGAAGAAAGAAATTGAAGAAGACCTCAGAAGATGGAAAAATCTGCCATGCTCATGGATTGGCAGGATTAATATAGTAAAAATAACCATCTTGCCAAATGCAATATACAGATTCAATGCAATCCCCATCAAAATTCCAACTCAATTCTTCATAGAGTTAGAAAGAGCAATTCAAAAATTCATCTGGAATAACAGAAAACTCAGAATAGCTAAAACTATTCTCAAGTGTAAAAGAACTTCTGGGGGAATCAGTATCCTGGACCTCAAGCTATACTACAGAGCAATAGTGTTAAAAACTGCATGATATTGGTATAGTCACAGGCATGTAGATCAATGGAACAGAATTGAAGACCCAGAAATGAATCCACACTCCTATGGTCACTTGATCTTTGACAAAGGAGCTAAAACCATCCAGTGGACAAAAGATAGCCTTTTCAACAAATGGTGCTGGTTCAACTGGAGGTCAACATGCAAAAGAATGCAAATCGATCCATTCTTATCTCCTTGCACTAAGCTCAATTCCAAGTGGATCAAGGACCTCCACATAAAACCAGACACACTGAAACTAATAGAAAGGAAACTAGGGAAGAACCTTGAACATATGGGCACAGGAGAAAATTTCCTGAACAGAACTCCAATAGCTTATGCTCTAAGACTAAGAATTGACAAATGGGACCTCATAAAATTACAAAGTTTCTGTAAGGCAAAGGACATGGTCAAAAGGACAAAGCGGCAACCAACAAACTGGGAAAAGAGCTTTACCAACCCTACAACCGACAGAGGGCTAATATCCAATATATACAAAGAACTCAAGAAGTTAGACTCCAGAGAGCCAAATAACCCTATTAAAAAATGGGGTACAGAGCTAAACAAAGAGTTCTCACCTGAAGAATATCTAATGGCTGAGAAGCACCTAAAGAGATGCTCATCATCCTTAGCCATTAGGGAAATGCAAATCAAAACAACCCTGAGATTTCACCTCACACCAGTCAGAATGGCTAAGATCAAAAACACAGGAGACAGCAGTTGTTGGGGAGGATGTGGAGAAAGAGGAACACTCTTCCACTGCTGGTGGGATTGCAAGCTGGTACAACCACTCTGGAAAGCAGTCTGGCGGTTCCTCAGAAAACTGGGCATGACACTCCCGGAGGATCCTGTTATACCACTCCTGGGCATATATCCAGAGGCTTCCCCTGTATGCAATAAGGACACATGCTCCACTATGTTCATAGCAGCCTTATTTATAATAGCCAGAAGCTGGAAAGAACCCAGATGTCCCTCAATGGAGGAATGGATTCAGAAGGTGTGGTACATTTACACAATGGAATACTACTCTGCAATTAAAAACAATGAATTCATGAAATTCTTAGGCAAATGGTCAGAACTGGAAAATATCATCCTTAGTGAGGTAACCCAATCACAAAAGAACATACATGGTATGCAGTCACTGATAAGGGGATATTAACCCAGAATCTCGGAATACCCAAGACACAATTCACATATCAATAGATTTCCAAGAAGATGGAAGGAGAGACCCCTGGTCCTGGAAAGACAGGATGTAGGGGAATGCCAGGACAGAGAAGCGAGAGGGGGTTGAATGGGGAACGCGGGGAGGGAAGGGAACTTATGGAACTTTCGGGGAGGGAGGAAACGGGAAAGGGGAAATCATTTGGAATGTAAATAAAAAATATAGAAAATTAAAAAAAAAGAATAGGAAAAGAAAATAATTTTAAGAGAAAAGAGAAGTTGCTACTTATACTTGGTACTTATTCCTGAACATGAAAGGCACAGTTGAAGAGCTCTTTGAGGTCAATCACACTTAAGGTAGGGAGCCTAACAAAGCTGCTTGGGTTTATGGGGCCACAGCATGGACATCTAATTAACATTTTCAAGTTCTCTTTCCAAGTTGACTTTTAAGTCCCACTACTCCCATTTATCTATGAACTGTATAAGGGGAACACAACTATCTGTCTTAGTCAGGGTTTCTATTCCTGCACAAACATCATGACCAAGAAGCAAGATTAGGAGGAAAGGGTTTATTCAGCTTATACTTTCCACACAGCTGTTCTTCACCAAAGGAAGTCAGGACTGGAACTCAAGCAGGTCAGGAAGCAGGAGCTGATGCAGAGGCCATGGAGGGATATTACTTACTAGCTTGCTCAGCTTGCTTTCTTATAGAACCCAGGACTATCAGCCCAGAGATGGCACCACCCACACTGTGCCCTCCCCACTTGATCACTAATTGAGAAAATGCCCACAGCTGGATCTCATGGTGGTGTTTCCTCACCTGACGCTCCTTTCTCTGGGATAACGCCAGCTTGTGTCAAGTCAATACAAACCAGCCAGTACACTGTCCTACTCAGGGTATAAAAAAGATTTTTAACTGACATGAAAATGGAAATTAAAAAAAGATACAAAAATGTGTAAACGTCAACAGACATGTGTGTAGTGTTCTCACCTCACTGGAGAAAGCTAGAGAAATGGAGTCCTGTAGAGCAGAGGAGGTCCCAAAGAGAGTTAGACAAAAAAATAAAATGGTCTTGATAGTGACAGAGCAGCAAAGTGCAAGGCGACACAGTGGAGCTTATGTGCTCTTCCAGAGACTCTGTGGGTGGGCGACCAGGAGGGTGAACGCAGGTCCTGAAGAAGCACAGCAGATATTTAAGGCATTTGTCAAATAACCGACTGATGGTCGGGATTAGGGGATATAAAGAAAGGTGGAAGAGTGAGTGTGTGGAGAGAGAGAGAGAGAGAGAGAGAGAGAGAGAGAGAGTGTGTGTGTGTGTGTGTACAGTAGTAGTAGTAGTAGTAGTAGTAGTAGTAGTAGTAGTAGTAGTAGTAAATGGTTAAGACAAACTGGCTGTTCAAAATCCCGAAACTTAATGGCCCATTATAAAGAGATGTTGCTACTGTGGCAGGATACAGGGTCCTTAGTTCCTCTTTAAAATATCAAGGCTGTTTACAAATGTGACAGACCTGCTTTGGTAATAATACTGAATAACTCTGCCAGTGAGTTCACACTCACACAACAGGCACAGTCTTATGCTTCTCAGAGCATTCCTTCTGATTGAAGTGTCACATGCCTAAATGACAAGCACATAGGAAGCTGATGCCTCTAGTCTTTTCATCTAATATACCTCTAGTTTTTCATCCAGCCTCAACTACCCAGTGAGTCTCAGGCAAACTTGGGTTACACAGTGAGACCTCCCTCAGCAAAACAGAAAACAAAGCACCAGGTGAAACACCCTGTTGTTCTACTGACATCATTACACTCTGTTTTACAGTGCGGAGGTGAAGGAAGAGGAGTTAGGTTCACTTGCATGGGTTCCAGCCCAAGGCAGTATGGAAGGTGGTTCTGGGGAAACCCCTGCTAGATCTCACATTGCATATGCAGAGTGCTTTGTAAATCTCAGGCCAACTCAACTGCAGTGAATTATAGCACAAGTCACACAATGACAGGCTCTCTATAACATGTTATTTAACTCAGATTCATCATTGTGATCTGACACTTATCCTGAGCATGTATTTTAGGGATGTAGAATCTGGGTAAAGTCACTTGGGTTTTGATGCTGCAGTAGAACTACAGGATACCAAAGTGCAAATTTTTCTAAACTGCTCTTTTCAAAAATAAAACGAAATAAAATGAATAATCTAAATAATAATAAAATAATTTTTGGGGACTGAAGCCAGGATCCTGAGTATATTGGGCTTTACCTCTCTCTGTGTGCTGTGTACCCCCACCCTCAAATGTGTGTTTGTGGGCACATGCCAAGGCAAGTAGTGGAGGCAGAGGACAACTTTGTGGAGTTGGTTCCCTCCTTCCACCTTTATAGAACTCAGACCAGCTTCATAGTAAGCATTTTTGACTGCTGGACCATCTTGTTTCTTCCGCAAACCAGAATTTATCCAAGTTTCTGTTACTCGGTAGGATGTGGCTAGTGTTTAAGGGTCAACACATTGTACAAAAGATAGTCATGTACCACACTAACATGGCAACCACCCAGTAACAGCTGAGACTGGCCTTCAGGGCTTCTTTATCACTGACAGTTCCTTCTGCCTATGTCTGTCCATTCCTGGTTCCTTTCTTCCTCTGGTGTCCATTCAAGGCCACTTACTAATAGACTCAGGAAACTGTCTTAGAATTAGTTGCCCAGAGAACTTGGCAGGTACAGAGAAAAGCGCCCCTTCTGATTCGACCTTTTCTCTGTCTTAGGGAGGAAACATAATTAACAGCACAGTACAATTGTCCTAGGGAGATTTCTGACTAACTAGATCTATTTAATTATTTGTTATATAATCTTTATGTTTTTGTTTATGCATTATTTGAACGTCTCCTATATAAATAGACGTTCACTTTACAGGTCTCTGAGGAATTCAACAGGGAACAGAAATTGCTGATTCAGAACAGGAAACCTTGTTAGCCCCTTTGCATGGCCTATCTAAGGCATTTTAGGTTAAGTCATTTATAAGCAGATATTTCTTTTCTCACATTTCTGGAAGCTGGACAGTTCAAGATAAATCAATCTACTCTTTGATTTGGTGTCTAGAAATGACTCTTCACTTCATATCTGACACCTTGTCACCATGTCATCATATGGAAGAGAAGACTAAGGACTTTCTCCAGCCTTTTACAAGGTGACTAATCCTATTGACATGAACTCCATTTTCAGCTCCTAGTCACTTTTTGTTATGGACACACTTGGGGGTAGGCTTCCAGAGGAACTTTGTAGGAACACGCACATTTAAATGTAAAGAGCTTGTAGTACGTCACAAACAGCTATGCTTCTTTTATTTAGCAGATATTAAGTTCTTTATATTGAGATAGTTATAACCTGTCTCATCCTTCGGAGGAATATTTCTCATTACTTGTTGCATAAGAGTTTGCCTGGGATGCTAATGACTATATCCTTTCCCTTAAATCATTGGCATGACCAGTTGACCCACATCTGGCCAGTCAGAACACTGAATCACTGATCACCCTCAGCCACAGAGAAGTCATATGTTACCTAAATCAAGGACATTTTAGATTTTTATGTCTGATAGAGGAAAGGGAAAGAGAGGGGAGGTTGAGGGAGGGGAGGGTGGAGAGGAGTGGTCTCTTTTGTGTGTGTCTCTGTTCTCTTTTTCTGAACACTTGGAGAATTTCACAAACACAAGTAAGTTTTCTTTGGGGATTTTTCTGGTTTCATAAAGTCATGGAATCCTTTTAAAACTAAACAAATTTGAGCTGAAAATTCAAGTCATCTTTCAGCAAGACAGCCTAACTTAAGAACTGTTGATTTGGTTACATTATACATTTATGAAATGTTGCAATATAGTCAATATATGATTGCATGATATAGTTAGGTAAATAACTATAAGGCACTGACATTTTAAAGATTAATATTTGTTTGGTTCATTCCAATTTTTTAAATTAGGAAATAATGATTATAATTCATCTTACTCGAAGTCAATATACAACTCTAACATATTGAGTAGTTACTCAAGGAGTATTAAAATGTATAACTGCAACCATACACCAACTGTCTAATCAAATATATGCAATTACAGCTACCATCATCAAACCACTGTAGCATTTTTAGGCAGGTAACAGTGGAAAAAAAGAAGAATTTGGAATCATCAAGTTCTAGGTTTCACTCTAGAAACACTACTTGAGGCCTGAGAATGTTTCTCAATAGGAAAAATCTTTCCTTTCTCCATACCACTTTGCATGATATTTTAAGGGTTACAAATTGATTCTGTAAGATATCTAGGTTGTTTCCTATAAGAAGAGGTTAGCTATTGACTGTGACTTTAATTTTTTCAAACACTTATTTTAATGATGGTTCTTAAATGCTTTAACTTCCCTTGTAGCCCACCACCAACCAAAGGTAGTAGAAAAGAAAGGATACAGGGTGTGGGGAGTAGACCTGTTTAGACAGGTTCTTTGGAGCAACTCCCATGTGTGTTGTCTGGAAATCGGCAGTTCAGTTTACAGGTTAGCAGTGGCAGCGCCGTCCACTCACAAACACTTCATGGATACAGCAGCAGTCCAGTTCGGTAGAGTTGGGTTAGCAGCAGTGGTGACACTACCTAGTAGAGACAGCCAGGCCTCAGCCTCGGCACAAGTCAGCAAGAGGAACCAGGAGGAATGCCAGGAGAAGTTCTTGGCTGTGCCTCTCTCAGGAAAGAGTTCAGAGAAGATGAGAGACCCACGGTGTTGCACAGTTAGCTCTATAAGCAAGCCTATCTCAGCCTCCATCACTGTCCCTGGAGTTCTATTTACACTCTCCAAACATCACGTGTCTTCCACGGGTCTGTCTCAGCTGACATCACTCTGCCAATCAGTCTGAGTTTGAGGAAGCAGCAAGAAACTGAAGCACACCACCAGAAGTTTTTTTAGTGTATTTTCCCCTATGGAGTTCCAACAAATGCAGCTCAACTCCACAATTTAAGGTGGACCAATACATGAGTGTCTTAGAAAAGAATCTTTCATCACGTGTCCATTCATGCACTTGCTTTAGCAATGCATCCTCTCTCCTGTGTCTGCTTCAGTGAAATGTTCCTTCATGAGTCTGCCTTAGTCCTCCACCTGTGTCCACTTCAGGAAAACACTCCCTTCACGTGCAAAGCACCGTCCAACACACTAACCTTTCAAAGAACTCTTAAGTTTCCACATCAATTGACTATTGTTTTCACAACTGTAGAAAAGCAAATGCTCACTCATTAATTATCCTTAATTTTAAACTGAGAATGCTCTCAGTAAAGTTAGTTTTCCTTCCGAAGAAGACCAAGTTCCATTTTACATGCTATTTTAAGCTCTGATCTAGAAATGTTCACCAGTGCAATAAGACAAGAAAGACATTCATTAAAACAAAACAACAACAACAACAACAAAAAAAAAAAAACCACACACACGAAAAAAAAAGAAAGAAAGAAAGACATTCATACCAGAAATGGCATTAGCATTGAAAGGAGAGAAGGCATTTACTATTAATGAAATTGTCTCTATGGATGGGTCAAGATGATCACTTAAAAAAGCTAGTAGAACTAAAAGGGAAGATTTGAAAGCTAATTACATCTGACTAAAGTCCATCCAATATACTGCTTTTCTTTTGTGTAATCCATATAAACATATGTTCCAAAAAATATGTCATTCACAATTAAAATATTGTCCTCTATTGAACTGAAATATAAAGCTAACATGAGCTTATAATACAGCATTTATGGAAGTACAGCCAGCTTATTTAAAAAAAAAACTATAGGGTCCAAGATGGTTCAGCTAGTAAGGAACTTGTTATGCAGACAGGAGGACCTGTGTCCAGGCACCCAGCACCCATGTGAAAAGCCTTGCATTACAATATGTGCCTCTAACATGAGTGCTTGGGAAACAGAGACTGGAATGTTTCTGGAGCATACTGGCCATCCAGTCTAGCTAAATCATTGAGCTCCAGGTTTAGTGACAGACCCTATCTCAAAGACTATGATGAACAATGATTGAGGAAGACACCTCTATGTTCAGGAGTATTCACACACACACATACACACACACACACACACACATATACTCACACACATACACACACATGCATATACACATACATACACACATGCATATACACATATGTATATATAGACATACAAAATAGCTAAGCAGTAGTGGAAAGAGGATTACTTGGGGTGCAAGGGTCCAAGAAGAAGTACAAAAAGGTCAGGAGAACCAAAATTATGTGTGTGAAGTATTTATGTGAAACTATAAGAAAACCTATTTCTTTGTATGCTAATAAGGCAAACATTTTTTTTTTGAAGTCTGTAATGGTTTGAATATGCTTGGCCCAGGGAGTGGCACTATTTGGAGGTGTGGCCTTGTTGGAGTAGGTGTGTCACTATGGGTGTGGGCTATAAGACCTTCATCCTAGCTGCCTGAAAGTCAGTATTCTGTTAGCAGCCTTCAGATGAAGATGTAGAACTCTCAGCACCTCCTGCATCATACCTGCCTGGATGCTGTCATGCTCCTGCCTTGATGATAGTGGACTGAACCTCTGAACCTATTAGCCAGCCCCAATTAAATGTTGTCCTTATAAGGCTTGCCTTGGTCATGGTGTCTGTTCACAGCAGTAAAACCCTAATTAAGGCAAAGTCTAAAACTTGTGACTCCATGAAGTCTTTGGTAAAAAGAAAGGTATCATAGGCAATTAGAAAATCAAACCACAAATTCAGAAATAAAATGGAAATCTATGACAGAGTGTTGAGTCACATATCACGAATATATTGAAATCAGAATAAATAACTAAATGCAGTTAAATTTTAAAGGGACAGATACAAGCTTGACGGAAGCAATCATTGTTCGTCAGGAATCACCCTTCGCCCTTGATGGCTTATGGTGATTAGTGTCAACAAAACAGGAATGGATGCTTGAATTTAAATTTGAAACCTAAAACATCAGAAATTCTTTTATTTTAAAAAGCAGTTTGAGTGAAGTGATTTACAAACTATGGGAATTGTCCTTGCTTTAATTAAGCTCCTTTGCACGGCACCTAGTGGGGTACTGCACACAGATGGGTGTTTAATGGTGATATGTGCCCTACAGAACTGCTCACACAGCATGTGAAATAGTTTATGATCTGGGCTCCTTTATGACAGCAAACATGACTGATTAGATCGATATCATTTGCATAGCATTATGGGTCTGATGTTTTCTATTCTCTTTTTACATCTTAATCACATCTTAGTATGCTAAGAGAATATTAGCAAAATTATGAAAACTTTCTCACGTTCCATCTTCCGTGGGATTCTACACATGGATGAAGTCGTAAGGTCTTGCCAGATGTTATGTAGCTAATTTGATGATACATTGCTTATAAAATACATGATTCTTTAATTCCAACTGGTGTGTAGGCTACTTGTTGATAAAAGTCTTTATTTCTGTTCTTTTCCTGGTATAGTCAGCTATACCAGGTGTGTACTTACTGAACTCACCAATTCAACTAATATTTCTTTTAAGCAACTAATACATGTGTCAGATAGTATGCTGGGAACTAGAGTAACTAAGATAGAAATTATTTTGACCTCAAGGAGTTTATAGTCTAGATGTGGAGTCAATGAAGCTAGTGTGTTAGATTTAAACAGGCATTGCTCCAAGATAGTCAAGCAGCTGTCAGAGCAGATCACGGAAGGAGCAGGTTCACCCCTTGTTATCCCTGCCCCAGGCAAGTATTTTCAGCCCCTAATAAACCACTCAAATCTTATTTTTAGAATTGACTGTGCTCCAAGTACTGAGGTAGACACTTTGTAGATCTTGAGAAATGCATAATTATCTCATTTATGGGTGAGGAAGCTGCCAGGGTGTTTAATGATAACTAAGTGTTGCATAATGTTTAAGATGTAGACTTAAGGTCAGACAGCCTGGTGAATCTTGGCTATACTGTAGATTTACTGGGTGAACAATTTCCTTTATACCCTCAAGCATTAGGGTTTTCTACCTATAAAAACAGATGTAAAGGCAGGAGAGTTGCTGCATGCGTTTGCACCAGAAAGGGGCAAGTTCAATTATGCAAATCACTCAGAGGAAACCGCTTAGTGTCACAAAGCTTAAGGAAGGTTGTAGGAGTGAGGAAAAAGGTGGTGCTTGTTAGACAAGACTGAGGAATGGGAAGAAGGTCTGAGATACATACAGGAAGTCAGGAAGTCAGGAAAACTTGATACAGTGTGGTGCAGAGTGCAGGAAGCATCTAGAAGAGGAAGCAGTGTTAAAGGCAGACTTGTCAAATGACTTTGTCCTGTGACCAATGGAAAAGTGGAATTTTTTTTTTAAATTAGATTTCTGATGTAGAAAGGCTACTCTGTCTTTTAGATGTTTGTCTAGAGACTAGGCAACTTGTTAGACATATGTCAAAACAAAACAAAACAACACCCTGTTAGAGATATTTGTCAAAACAAATCAAAAACAAACAACCCACCACCACCAACAACAAAAAAACCCAAACCTGTTCGGACACGTTTTTGTCAGAACAAAAGAGTAGGGGAACAACAGATGTTTGTCTATTGAGACAGGATGTGGAAGACTTCTGTTGCCTGAGTATGAGACAGGAAGGACTCCTGCTTTGAAGAGAATTTAGGCTTGGAAATACTAAGTTATTGTTTCCAAGGCTGGTTAGCTAAGCCACAAATGGAATCCATGCATAGTCTGATACCAAAGCAAATGTGCATTTCTCTGCACAGCATGCTGCCTTTCCAGGACACAAGCCAGGGGTGCTGGGATTGAGGCAGTGGCAATGATGATCAAAAGCCTAAAATAACTCGGTCTCCTACGTTTGATGTCTGAGTGTAGAGAATGGAGAAGAGGCCCAGGAGGCTCTGAAAGAGGAAAGCACGAATGATTAGACAGGGACTTATGTGGCATAGAACAAGGGGTTTCAAAATGTCCTGGAGTAGGAAAGTGGTCTTTGGGCACACGGGGCAGTGTGTCTTTGGAGCAGTTTACACTTAGACAAAGATGAGGGGCTTAGAAAGTCTCAGTTGCTCTCCTTCCTGGTTTATAAAACAGATATGAACCTCAGAAGTGAGATTTGGGTTGATACTTTACTAAAAGAACTGCTTCCTGGCTCAGGGCGGGGCTTGCATCTGTGTCTAACTAGAGGTTATCTAGAGTATGACTAACAAAGCTGGAAAGACTGAGTCCTCTCTCAGCACTCAGTCAGGCCCACAGTTGGCCACTGGCTTCAGGAGCAGCTCAGGTCCCATGGAGACCTGGACGCTTAGAGCCTCAGCAATGATGTCCCTGCTTTGGTGAGCTTTGAATGCTCACTGTTAAGAAGAGACAGGTATACCAGAGAATATCTGTGTAGGTTGTTTAGGCCTTCAAAACCAAATCAGCAGCTGGGTGTAGTGGCTGGCACACACGCCTTTAATCCTAGCACTCAGGAGGCAGAGACAGAGAGGTCACTGAATTCCAGGCTAGCCTGGTCTTCAGAGCAAGTTTGAGGAAACCCAGGGCTACACAGAGAAACCATAAAAACAAAACAAAGCAAAACAAAAACAAACAACAACAACAACAAAAAAAACCCCAACCACAGCAAACACTTGCATCAAATTAGAGAAAGCCATTAAGTCAGAAAAAAGATGAACTTAAGTTGACTATCACATTAAAGACCTTGGGTCATCTACTGTGAAAATGAACTGGAGTAGCCTTGAGCCTCAACTTGAAACTTGTTAGAAGGAAAAATTCTTGGGCTCTACCAGTGACAACAGGCTAGTAACCTGTCCCTGTCTGGGAAGAAAATCTGGCAGTATCTACAAATCAAATTGCTTTCTACCTGCAGTCCCTGCTTCTCTATCTCTCTCTGCCCTGCTCCATCCCTACACACCACCCCAACTACCTCAGTTCCTACTGAAAACTGAAGGGACACATTGCTTCTCTCAAACCTAGAGACACTCAAGGATGTGTCTGACACATTTTTGTGACATGTGCCTTCAGAGTTAGAGTCAAACATCAGGAATAAATGGTAGAGGACTTTCAAAACTCCAAACCAGAACAGGAATTATAAAATGAAATTATTGATAAATGTGGCTGGAGAAAATACAGTCCTCAAGAAATAAAGTAACAAGTTTTGGGATACGAAAAATCGCTGACTCAGACACGGAAGATTAAAAAGTCACTCTGCGGTTTATCAATCTGTTCAAATAGGGGAAGGAAGGATAAGCGCAGCAACGGAAAAATGGTCAAGGCACAAACATGAGAAGACAACACAAGAAATGAACTCCACACACCAGTGATCAACTCCCCTCACAGGAGACCTCGAAGGCGTATTAAAACAAGAAATCAATTTGCACCTACAAATTGGCTTAAAATATCTAATAATAGATGCCTAGTGCTGTTGGGTTATGGAAAAATAAACATTATCATGTGCATCTGAAAATATTAGCTGGTATAAATACTTCTGGGATGCAATTCAATAATACATCAAAAGTCTTAGAATATGCATGTCCTGTGTCCCAAAAAGAGGAATGTATTGATTTCAAAATATTTCATCTGAAGGCAGTAATTGGAGACACGCATAAAAGTCTGCCTGTAAAAGTATTCATCTTAGAATGCTTATAAGAATAAAAATTAAAACAACCTAAATCTCCAGGTTGATAAGATAATAT
Organism: Tokudaia tokunoshimensis; assembly: GCA_036184795.1. Taxonomy (NCBI): domain Eukaryota; kingdom Metazoa; phylum Chordata; class Mammalia; order Rodentia; family Muridae; genus Tokudaia; species Tokudaia tokunoshimensis. Next base: position 71,611,886 of record BTHU01000002.1, on the reverse strand, counting down.
ATGTCATGTCTCTCAAACAAATTATTATTCAGGTTTTAACATTTATGATGTAGATAAAATAAAATAAAATGCTTATAACGTACTTTTATTATAAAAGTAACCTAATTAAAACTAGGTACAAAGATATCAAAATCTTATAAAAATGTACATGTATAGTGTGTGTGTGTGGGGGGGGTGTGGGTGTCTAAAATCTGGAATGTTTTTGCAGGCAAAGATTTTTGCTATTTAGTTCATGAGTCATCCCCAAAGTTTTGACACATGTGGCAAAATAATAATTGTATATGTGATTGACAAATTTGATGAAATTAGGTTTTTCTTTATGTTTCTCTATTTAAAAAAGTTCTACATAAGTTTGAATTCTTCCTTTTTAGTCAGAGTAAGAGATTAATTCTAGTTTTGAAAAAAAAATGCTAATGAATGAAATTGACTACTACAGATAGAACCTAAGGGTGAATTGTCAACATGGGGCTTAGGAACTTGAACTACCAATTCAATCAAAGGAAAAGAGAAGCATTTCAGGAAGTTAAGCAAGTACACATATTATTCCAGAAACTTGGGTCTCACCTCCACAGCTATTTTGTGTCATCCTATGTGACAGCACAATGATTTTAAAGCTTTTCTACCTGAAAGTGAGCTCTCAAGGTGTCATTTCAAGTATGAAATTTCTTTCAGGTTTATCTGTTAATGTCTGTTGGAATTTTGCATTTGTGTTTCATAATAAGACTATTTAACTTCATATGGAATCCCTTGAGTTTGTTTACTGTTAAGTTACATTGATTCTTTGGAAAGTGTTCTGTTGTGTGTGCTTGCTGTCACTCATTGAGGACCTTTTGGAGCATGCTTAGTCACAGATGAGACCAAGGAGGAATAGTGACGCCTGGGAAAAGTGAGTCCAATTGAGAATTTGCTCCAGTGAGTTCGGGAAGGGGAATGGGCTGACTAGTTGTCATCAATACGCCATTTGCTTGGCAGGTAGAGCTCTGTAAGAGGAAAGAGCTCATGGGGCAAGGATTAAATTAGATGTGTTGAGCATTGCCTGGTGTGTAGGAAGCTCTCAATAAATGTTAGCCGGTATTATCGTCAGCACACCTAGTGTTCACACTCGGATGTCACCACCACTTACATTATCCGGTAATTACTGTTACTCTGATTCAATGTAAATCAAGCCATATTCACATGTGACTTGACTTGTGCTCATTCACTTTTATGAGAAAATTTTATTGAGGACTGGCCATCTCTTTGTGAGCTGCATAATCAAATTTCATTACTTATGAAATGGGGGTGATTTTTATTAAAATAATGTGGCTGCCTGAGAAATACCTGGACTGTGATTCTTTTAAAAATATACTTACTTGCAAATTATTATTAATGATAACTATTATTATATGTGTATGCGTATGGGTGCTTTTTTTTTTCTGCATTATGTTTGTGTACCACATGTATCTCTGGCCCCTGGGGAGGAAAGAGAAGGATGTCAGATCCCTTCTTACGGATGATTGTCAGCTGTCACGTGGGTGCTAGGAATCGAACCTGCAACTCTGAAAGAGCAGCCAGTGCTCTTAACCTGTAAACTATGTCCCCAGCACTCTGTCCTTTTTAAATGTGTGTGTGTGTGTGTGTGTGTGTGTGTGCGTGTGTGCGCGCACGCATGCCGCATGTGTGTGGGTGCCTGTAGAGGCCAGAAGAAGGTATCAGATCTCCTGGAGCTGGAGTGACAAGTGACTTATGAGCCACCTGTCATGAATGCTGAGGACCAAACTTGTGTCCTCTGGAAGGGCAGCAAGTGTTCTTAACCACTGAACCACCTCTCTAGCTCCATGGTTCTTTCTGAAAAATAACACCTGTTCATTTTCATATTCACCATTGACAAGGCCATAATTTCCTTATGGGCCCCATTGTCTCTAAATGAGAAGATTTTAAATTGTTTGGTTATATCTCATAGTAAAAAATGAACTTAGAGTTGGGTTCAGAGCACACACTAGAACTCCAAGAAGCAATACTTACCCTTTCTGTATTTATTATCTAACATCAGAAAAGGTAAAGGTTATTGCCGTGGAATCCACACGTGGAAGCTGCTTTGGGCTCCCATGCTTCGTGCCCCCATTTCCTTTGTCTCTGTTTATTCTACTGACCCACCTGGCTCGCACTGGCCCAGGCCTTATACACACTCTTCTCCACCTGTGTCATCACGCTTTAGATCGTGAACATCAGTGCAAGTCAACCTGACTTGCCTAATCTTTGGCAGCTATTCATCTTTCCTGGAGTTTTAAAGAAAAATTTAATATGTTTCTCTTGCCTAACCTCTCAGTGCCTGCTAAGTTCTGACTTCAGAGATATCCAGAAACTCAAAGTGAACAAGGCACTCTTTTGCTTTAAGAAATATCTCGTTCATCCAGCAAATATTTGTGTGTCAGGTACTGTTCTCTAGGCAGCTAACTCCAATTCACCCACACTTGACCATTCTAGCCTGCCTGAGTCCGAACAGGACCGACCAACCTGTGCGCATTCTGAGTAGGACTAAGTCCTTGCACTTAGTTCTTAGGATGTGTGTGAGCCAATAGGGGAAGGATTAATAAATGCCTTCTTGACAATCACAGGTGAACAACACCCTAATACGGTTTTGTTTTCAGGTTTGATTTTTTTCTTGTAAACAAGAAAAAAACAATTTTTGGATTCATAATGTTCTGGGTTAGTTAGGGTTAGGGTTGGGTTATAGTTAGGCCTTGGGTGGGAATAGGGTAACATCTTTCTTCTGTTCCTTCATTGCCTTATGATAAGCGTTGCTTCTTCATTTGTGACCTCATAATAAGAATTATGTAAAGACTGAATAGAATAAAAAAAATGTGAGGTTTTAAGAATGTTTTATGATACAGCCAATAATACCTCCTTAGGATGCAGCTCGTACCTCAGTAGGTGGTGAGCTGTTCTTTATTTCATTCACTTGATTTTTTTCTAGTCAGTCACATGTGAGGATGTGACACAATGGCATTTAGCTCAGCACATCACAGGTTAGCACAGTGTAGGGCAACATCATGCCAAGTGCTTCATGTACCTTATGATGTGAATTTTAAGAAGACTCGAAGTGTTTCTTTCCATCTTCTCAGTGAGGAAACCAAGGCGCGGTGAAATTAAGGAACATAGCCAAATTCACATTTAATTTGCAGAGCTAAATTTGAACCCTCTAGTTAGAAGAATGCTCAAAGCTCTGACCCTATGGTGAGGTAGTGTAGGATACATTGAGAGTCAAAATTTCCCACATATAAAACACAAACTTCTGTGTAACCTGTATGTTTTTTTCCAAGAACCAAAGACAAAAATTCTAGAAGTCTCATTATCTTTTACCTTCTACCAGTTTAGAGACATCTGGGAAATACTGGGACATTAAATAGTTGGACAAGGAAACAGTGCTTTAGAATAAAAACCTTTGTGAATTATTTGCTTGTCCTTTCTATCCCCATGTTGCATTGCTCTGCCATGGTCAATGAAAAACATACTAAATAACTGAGCTTAAGGCCAAGCCAGTCAGGACTCCATCTGAACATTTAGTCACTGCTTGGCTCACAAAGCTGCCTGCACGGATATAACAGCTTCCCAGACAGTTTTGTGGATTCCAGCAAGGCTTTTAGGTTAGTACATGACTAACCATGCTACATCTGTTTGCTTTGGATAATAATGAGTACTTTTCCAGCTGTACAGTTTTCTACCTTCCTTTTTTGTCTCCCTGGGGCCTGAGCATTAACTTTCCTGATTTTTCTAAGCTGTTAAACTGAATCCAGACATATGATAATTGTAGCATTTCAGGGAATCTGGCCTTGTTCGCTTTCAGACTTTATGTTAAGCCCTGAAAACATATATGCATCTATGCATACATATGATTACACATCCACACACACATATCCACATCTCTCTTGGAATTTAACACCTGGGAAAAAAGCTAATATTATTTCTATCTGATGTACTCATATATGTCTTTTCTTTTTATTGTGTTTATGTTTTTCATCCATAAAACATGCACTTGATTGCAAACTTGAACCTATATAGCAACCAAGATTCGGGGAAACCTTGCTTTCCAGCCCATTCTCTTCCCTCTGCTCCCTCCTGCTTTGAGATGTAGTAATTTGAAGGTTGTCTAAACATTTTTAAAAAGCACAATATAGTGAAGGATTCACCTCATAAGCATGCTGCATGGTGATTTCTCATAGGCTAAACACACCCATGAGCCCACCATCAGGTGCACAAATGGAATCCCACCAGCACTCAAGAGACTGATCCTGTTCCCTTTCAGTATCTGCCACCCCAGAGGCAACCGCTCTCTTGCAGACTGGCTTTGCCAGATGTTGGAGCAGGAGTGGTATAGCACAGCATGTCGTCCTTCTTATTCAACAATATTTTGACAAGCTCCCTCCAGGCTGTGTGTAGTGGGATATTGCTTCTTCTCCATCTGTTAGTGTATTGGATCATACTGCCTATACACGGGACCACACTGTAACCATTTTGTTGGTGGTAGATATCAGTGTCAAGTTTAGAGTTTCAATCCAAACTAGTTCTTTTTCTTTAATATATTAAATTACCATCTATTTTAAAAATATTTTTTAAGTTAACACACAAAGGGATGACATTTTCATACAAATATGTCATTATACTTTGTTGTAATGCATTCCCCACCCCCACTATGCTCTGTCACGCCATGCTGGTCCCGTTGTCATCCCTCCTTCTGCTTTTACGCCACCTGTATTCTATTGTTCCTTCTTTCCCCCATGTGTCGCTCCTTTAATCACTATCTCTCATAGTTACTTTTTACTTTCATCACAGACACATATGTGCATGAGGATACACACACATGTACACATGCACGTGCAAGACACACATAGTGCACAAACATACACACATGTGCATGAGCACACACACATGTGCACAAGGACTCACACATATGTGCACGAGTGCATGCATACATGTATGCACACACATATATTTCACATAAAGAGTAAACATGCAGTATTTGTCTTAGTGAGTTTGACTTTTTACACTTGACATCTCTTTTAAGAATATGATTGTTTTGTTCAAAGAGAAATAATTTGATGCCTTTCTCATTTGTATCTCCTTATTTTTATGTCTTACTATGATTTGAGCACTTCATTGAATAAGAATGGAAAAAGTGGGTGCCCTAGTCTTAATCCTGATTTTAGAGGAAATGAATTCAGTTTTCCATGGTTTCATTGAATCATTATGTGATCTATATAATGCTTATGGACTTGCTATACGCTGCCTTCATTTTGCTGAGGTGTGCTCCTTCTGCTCCTAGGTCCTTCTGAGTTTGTACCAGGAAGGGAAACTGAGCTTCTCAAAGCCTTCTCTGTCAGGTACAGTGCTCGTGGGGGTGTGTTGTTGGGTCTATTCATGTGCTTTGTGTGTCTTTTGACATGCGTGTCTAGTGGTTATACTGTGAAGAATAGAATTGCTGTGTCCGCAGGCTTTCATAGACAGTGTTGTGTCCAGAAGTGGTTGATCCGACCAATGCCCTCAGCAGTGGTCCTTGTTCTCTTAGCTCCTCATATTTACAGCACTTGATAAGTCTATCCTGTTACTCGGTTCCTATTTTAAGTATCTCCAATATATTTGTCTTCCTTTTCTCTTGTTTGTATCAGTTTTGGCCTAACATTTGCACTATTTATTCATGCAAAATAAATACACACATGTATCCTCTTCTATCACATGAAAGACAGTCCTTTCTATCGTCCTCTGCCTTGCACAGCCGTTTGTCTGTTTTAAATTTTAACAATGTATCTATCCAAAGACTTCTGTATAATTCTGCACTGCTTATTTCTTTTTATAGCTACATAGTATCTGACTGTGTGGATGTGGATGTGTCTTTTCCTTCACTTTCCTATCAATGGGCACTTAGATTATTTCCAACACTTCCTATTATAAATATGCTGTAATCAATAGAATTATGCACAGATCCTTCCATATCTTTGCTACTGTGTCTTTGTATTCTTAAAACTAGTATTGGTAGGACCTAGATAAATGTATTTTTTTTTAGTTATACATTGATAAATTTCCCTTTTTTCATTGAGAATATTTTATATTCCTATAAGTGACCTGTGATGCATATGCTTATATATTTCATGCAATAAAAAGATATTTTAGAATATTATATAGTCAGGTAATTAAGACATTAACACTTTTTAAATGAAAAATTTTCAAAAGTTGAATATTTTATTTTCTATAATATAGCTATAAAATACTACTTTAATATTCCTTATACATATATGAGTTTAAAATATAATATATATTCATATAGAATATATACCTTTAAAATTGTTTGCTTATAGAAGATTTAAAGAAGAAGTAAAATATTCATAGGCTGTTTTTGCTAACTTCAGGTACAATAGGGTCCAGGCTTGGTCTTCTGCCTGCCCCCCTCTCTCTCCCTTCCTCTATCCCTCCCTCCCTCTTTCCCTCTCTATGTCCTTCCTTCCCTATCCCTGCCCCCCCCCGCCCCTTCCTTCTCAGGGGCCTGAGTTTGATGTTCTACCTATGCTAGGCGAATGCTCTACCACCGGCTCCACCCCGACCCCAGCGCGGCTTCTGTACTGTCAGGCTTGCTGCCTGGTTGTCATTGCCTTTACAAGCTGCTGCAGCAGGAGACTGCCCTTGGTTATGGATATGTAAACACAGGGTTCCTGCCCTGACTAAGGTGCTCAGAGAGGAAGCTTTGGATCAGCCCTAAATATATATTTTCTTTTTAACTGAAAACTGTCTCATTTCATGCACTGGAATCAATTTAGCTCCTAACTGGTCTCCATCTGCACATGGAGAGTATTTCCATGTTTTATTGCATGCTAACAGAATTATTAATATTATTATTTTACTGTCACACATCTTTTATATTCTACATTTTAATGTATTTACTATATGCTTATATATGCAAGATTACAAGGCGAAAGAGTATGACTGTTTTATAGATGGAGTAAAAATCTTCCCAATGTACTTTGACTGATACATAGTCTTAGCAGCCATTGTCAATACTGCTAATCTACCATACCTGGAGGAGTATTATGAATTTTAGTCTGATAAAGGTTAATCACATTGTTTCATGATTATTTTACACCAAAGAATATCTGTTCTGCTTATAGTAAATATTAAACATATAGCTCGGCACTTGATATCTTTCTATATTCTTTTTCTAAATATTTATACTTTCCCCTGTTTTAAAAAGAAAAATTATACAATGAAAGAAGAATGCTAAGGGCAAAGGTGTCGTCTTAGTGTTTTCCCACTTATACTCAGGACTTACCCAGTTAGTAGGGGGTCGAGAGGTGGTTTGCAGCGTGGGAGGGGCTGACAGTTATTCAGCTTTTCTATTTCTCAGGTCAACTGGCAAAGACAGATCCCCGTGTGCTTCTTCCAACCTGAGAGCTGGGTGGGAATTCAAGTTCTCAGGCCCAGACTCAGATCTACTGCATCAGCAATTCTGGGCACCTGACCTGGCAATCTCTGTGTGTGTCTGTTTCATTGTAGCAAAGTGTGTAAAGCATAAAAGTTACCATCATAAATGCTTGTAAGTTTGTAATTCACCTTAGAAAACCTACCTTGAAATTTTTTTTTGTCCTCAAAATGTATCTATGTTGTAACATGAATCAGTATTGCCTTCCTTTCCAGGACTGAGTGATATTCCCACACATAAGTATACCATTTTTAGTTTATTCAGCCATTCCATGAATGTTGGGCACTGGACTGCTTCCGCTAACAGTTTGAATTTCCCCTCACCTATCAGGCAACTCACATGATTGTTTAGCTTTAGAAGTTCTGGGTACAAGGGATGAAGTGTGGTGACTGATTCTCATCTGGGGAGATCTGGCATTGTTTTTTGTTTGTTTGTTTTTTAAAGAATGCTTTGAACTGTACTTGACACAGCAAGCTAATCTGAATGCTTCATATGATTGGAGAAAGTATAACACCTGCTTCCAGGGATCCCACACGGATGCAGTGTGGAGTACCGCAATGCCAGATCAGAGGTAGTTAGTCATGTCTGAAATAAAAGCTGTTCAACTCAACGAGAACATGAATGCTGATAGAGTGCCTTCCACTGAGATACCAGGCTAATCCGATCTTCTAAACTGGACTGGCACTAAAACCTTCTAAGTCAAAAGATGAAGAGGATGAAAGAAAAAGTAGAGGCAGCAAAGGGCGGATGCCTTAAAATAACATCAAGCTAAACAGAGCAGCCTGCATGGTGCTCCCTAAAGACTCGGAGCTGTCCCTGGAGTGACCGGCAGAGCTACTTTGAATGAGCTGGTTTCTCTTTCAGTTTCCAGGGAACATGTGAGGTTATGTAAACTGCTGTAACAAGGGCACTCAAGTTTCATGGAACAGAACATTAACTGACAGCCTGAGGTGTCAGCCACTGAGGACCTGAAGTGATGTGCAGCTTTGTGAAAGGGGCTTTGAGTTGGGGAGATGCAGTTTTCGCAAAGATCCCAAGTCATAACATTCTGCTGGAGGCAAAAGGCAATAGTGACAGGCAATGATATGACATGATTAGATATACGGTTATTAATTCTTGCTAAAGAAATGAATGCACATATTTGACTTGAGTGCATTTTATTTGGAAAGAGCAAATCACCCAAATGATGGTATCCTTGAGGCTTGGCATGGGTATGTATTTAGAACAGTAAATCTAAGTGAATAAATGTCATAACAAATGAGTCAATTTTGATTCTATTTATTTAACACATATCCTATGCAGGCCAAAGGGAAAGTCCATAACAACATCTCTATCAAAGACCTGCCCTTTTGTATGTGAAGGTGATTATATGAGATGGTAATGGAATTGAAAATTTCCTAATCTTAATGACAGCATAGCAGTTTCCATATCCTAGCACAACGTATGACCCATACCTGTCTGTGGTGATGCTACAAGGGCCGAGCCCACTATGCTGCCTGCCAGTTGCATACATGTATAGGTCATAGAATCGCATGTAGCATGTAATGCTTGGTAGGGATCACAAGAGATTATGCTACTGCTCTTTTGTTATACTATAATCAACTTTAAAAATCATTACTCTAGTGTGTTCTTCTGCTTGTGAGAACAGCTTACTGTGAAAGAGTGTGTTGGCTACTGTCTGCTGCAGGCTCACACATCTGGTCCTTACTGCTTCTTCTCCTTGAATTGCTTGCTTTAGTGTTTCAGTTAATCTATTCTTTGGTCCACCACGGCACCAGGAGCAGTAAACAGGCTGTGTCACAGCATCTAAGTGTGGAGTAGTGGTCAGCGCCAGCCAGGTGTGTGTAAGTCTGCTTTACAACGTTCACACTATGAAATGCCCTAACACAATGTGTTCCTATAGTTACATGACCTGAGGCTATATATAAATGGGTTGTCATACTCTGCAGAGAGGGAATAAATAAATGAACGATGTTGTTGCCATTCATAGAGCATCTCTAGTTCTCACACTAGGCTAGTACATGACCTTAAACAACTTATCTAACCTCCCTGGTCCTCAGTTTACCAATCTCTACAGCAGGGTGGGTGTGAGACTATGTCTTAATTAGGGTTTTACTGCTGTGAACAGACACCATGACCAAGGCAACTCTTATAAAGACAACATTTAATTGGGGCTGGCTTACAGGTTCAGAGGTTCAGTCCATCAACATCAAGGCAGGAACATGGCAGCATCCAGGCAGGCATGGTGCAGGAGGAGCTGAGAGTTCTACATCTTCATCTGAAGGCTGCTAACAGAATACTGACTTCCAGGCAGTGAGGATGAGGATCTTAAAGCCCACACCCACAGTGACACACCTATTCCAACAAGGCTACACTTCCTAATAAGTGCCACTCCCTGGGTCGAGCATATACAAACCATCACAGACTCCAAGATAAACAACCCTTCAGTTTTCTGATTCTGTTTCTTATGTTTTACTGGGGGTGGGGTGGGTGCAGAATTCTCATTTATTCATTCATTCAGCAATATTTGAGAGAGCATGTAAGGAATTGTGTTACAATTTTCTCATAACATTAATCACTTTCCTTTATCAATCCTATAAAACTGCTCTGCTAAATGTCAACAACAACAACAACAACAAAAATCTCCGTAAATGGATCACTATAAAACTCATCCCCAAACAGCAAGCACTCTTCTTCCCAGCACAGCTCCCACCAGGAGTTAGCATCTCTACCTTCCTGGAGCTTCCAAGGCCCAAGAGGTGGAAACATCTGTCCTGGCTGCTACCCTATCCTGCTGCCTTCACAGTCTCCTGGCCTCTGCTTCACGGAGATCTCAAGGCCAGTCCACACATCAGCAGTACCATGCAACAGTTTTGCTTTAAGAAAGCCCTTTCAGAGGCATTTAGTTATTTAAAGATTCGAGTCGTCACAAACACATCCATCCCATGTGACAGAGACTAGCAGATGTTGCCTGGTTTTTTTGTTTTACCTTGGGATTTCATGGTATCTGTTTTTAAATTTCTAACTAAGTATTGAAATGCTTGTAGAATTCAAGCTTGTTTAATTAAGCTTTAAAGTGTATTTAAACTTTAGAGCAGCCTAGATAATTCAAAAATAGGAGCACGTGAAGCAGGCCTGCCAGGCCAGCTTTGAACTGGAGGGTACTCCATCCCGGGGGATCTGAGCGACAGTAAGTACAGGTCTGGTGGTCTCTACATAAGCAATTTCAAGTTCCTGACTTTTTTCGGGGCTGTATTTACACAAGTGAGGCCATTACATTCGATTTCTACCTGCTATCATTTTAAGATTCGCCCATTTCCTGGGTCTGAAGTAGGGGAGGAAAGAGGGCTTAAAAACTACAGATGAGTGCCAGCTCGGCGGCCACACACCTGGCCACATTTTATTACAGCAGCGGAATACCCTGACAGCCACAATAAACATCTGCTGAAAATTTACCTTTAAGTACCTTGCTGGAGAATCCCGCTACCTTCTGGGTTTAGGGGTTATTGCTCTGCCATCTGAAATACTATTGAACCCAGCAGTTTTGACTCAGCCCGATGAGTAAAAGTGACCATATGTTGTTTGTGGTACCAAGGTAGAGACTAGAATTAGGGGAGTAGAAGGAAATGTGGCTACATGACTGTCTCCATCACTGGTCTTCCTCTGAGATAATGGGAATGGTATTTATGATAGCAGGCAGATTGACTATGCAAAGTGCAGCAATTCCTCTTTAATGAACAAGTATTCCAAACAACGTCTTTTTTTTTTTTAATGTGGGAAGTAATTTTATATTCTATGAATAAAGGTAACTATATCAGACATTAAGGAATGTGTTCTGGAGCTGTATTCCTTCCCTCTGGAGTCCAATTTGATGCATTCTTTCTGCATTTCTTACCTCAGGGCCTAGTCCATATCTGATTTTTTTTTCTTTTTATGGTTGCAGAGTCCTGCTGCTCTCCACCAGCTGAGCTATTACCCCAACTTTCTGAAAACATGTCCGCTGCTTTTCTCTATCACTCCCACTCCTGTGTCCTCTCCTCTCCACTCACTGTGAGGAGGGCCTTCTCCAATGCTCATGCCTTAGTCTGCTAGTGACTCCCCTGCCTCAGGAGCTGTCCAGGTCTGATCCATGCTCCATGCACCAACTTTTCCAGACCTGCAAAATCTGACCAAACCACAAGTCCACCTGAAATCCAGAGTGGTTCCTGTCCCTTTAGGACACATCCTAAAGGACCTTTTCCTCCTCCTTCTCCTCCTCCTCCTCCTCTTCTCCTCCTCCTCCTCCTCACTGCCATCACCTGACCTCTGCTGCCCACCTAGCTTCATTTGCTGCATTCGTAGGCTCCTCTTCTCTCCTTGGGTCTTCCTAGAACCACAGTTTGTCTTTTCTGGAGCACAATTCTCTATAGAGAGAATCTCTTGTACAGGTGATGGAAAAATCACTTGCCAGTAAAAGTGTTGTTGGCCTATAGCTTAGGCCAGAAATAGGGAGGTGGAAGTTTTGGTATAGAGAGGGGATTCTCGGGAAGAGACAGGATGGCAGAGGGGGTGGAAGAGGGGGGGATTCTGCCCCAGACACAGAGAAAGATGGTCACATGTAACTGAGGACCAGGTAACTAGCCATCAGGCAGAACTGAGAATAGAATAACAGGATGATTAAGTTATGAGCTAGTCAGGGAATGCTTCAAAGCATCTGGTCAAGGCATTTAAGTCTCTGAGTCTTTATTCTAGGAGCTTGGGGTCAGGAGGAAAAACACCACGAGCTTACAGAAAACTCTACACTTCTCCAGCTTCTTCACCTGACTGATGCAGACAAATCCTTTCCTTCTGATGGGTGGGAGGCACCACTGATGCTGTGGCTCACTAGGTACCTTTCGTTCCAGTGACCTGTGTTTAGTACAACATGCACCACACCTACTTATTCATATTCTCTTTGTCTCTCCATGAGATGGTAAGCCTGTCACAACTGTAACACTATCCATTAACCCTCCCCCCCTTATTAATAGTACTCTTTGATGTGCAGCAGTTTCTCAATAAAGTTGATATACTAGGATGACCCCTCTATTCATTCCCACTCTGGTTAATGTTATTTGCATTGAGGCTTGTAACCATATGATTGCATCTTTCGCCATACTCTGTTATATATTTTTTGGTATTAACCTGCAATGCCATCTGCAGATAACACACAGCAAAGCACTGTATGCCAGAATACCATGATGAGAACAGATATGGACCCTTCAGCAAATAGTTCAGAAAGCCCATCCACACCCTTAGCCTTGTACAGAGGCTCTCATGTTCTGCTTGTGAAGAGTCATATGACTTTGACTTAACCCAGACTGTGATCTGTAATGGCTACATCAGGGCTGGCAATATGGCTTAGTGGGCAAAGGCACTTGCTGCAGGAGTCTGGGAACCTGAATTTGTTTGATCTCCAGAATCTAAAAAGTGGATGGAGAGAACCTACTCCACAAAATTGTCCTCTGACCTCTACAGGCGCACTGTGGCATATGTCCCTAAACAACAAACAGTTTTACAAACAGTTCCATCAAATATTTGTTCATGTATTTACAGAAATAAAAGTATTTTTTTCTCTCTTGGCAAATCGTACTGCACCGTATTCACATGAGCATGTTCGTGGTCATGAGTCGGTGTGCAGAGTGGAAAAGTCACTAGACCCAGGACTGTAAATGTTAGCTTTGAATTTGGGGGCCTGTGCAGTTAGAAAACATATCTGCTAGTGTGCAGATCAGCTATGGCCAAGGTTTGGGTTTTTTAAATTTTTTATTGGCTACACAGTGACTCATAGCTCTTATAGCAGAATAGTGGCTCCTAGCTAAAACACTTTTTAACATGTGGCCATGCCTAGAGGCATATTTGGTTGCTATTGGGAGAAAGCTGTGTGTGACCACAGCATTTAACAGTTCATGGGAATTGACCACAGATGCTGCTATCCCTCCTACAGTACACACAGGTCAGCCTCCGCCACAATGATCTGGCTCCGAAGTGTAACTGGAAATGGGAAGTGAGACTTTGTGATGCCCATGTGAAGTGGAAACTTAACGGTTCTTTTGAAAGTCGGTTGGGTGGTATTTTGCTGGGGCAAACACGTGAAGGAACATTTCATTAAAGTGGACCCGGGTTGGGGGAGGTGAAGGGCTAAGGCAGACTCTTAAAGGAACGTTTCACTGAAGAAGAAGCAGGAGAGAGGATGTTCTGCTAAAGCAAGCACATGAAAGGACTCGTGATGAAAGATTCTTGGCTAACAACTCAAATGTATTGGCCTGTGAATATTTTAATTAGAATCGTTAACAAACATCAGTCCAGATTACTTTACATAGATAGTTTTCAAAAACGTAAGAAATCTACAGAATGTGACATTTAATGTTATTTATTCACTTGTTGAGACAAATCTGCTCCTAAGAGCAGGACTTCTGGAAAAGGCCTGGGGCAGCTATGGATCTGCAGTTGAAGCAAAGAACTGGACACAAAACAAAGAACTGGAAAACTGGAGCTAGCTGGGCATCTCTGCATATTTCCATCACCATAATGATGACCATCAGAGAGCATAGCAACTCCATCTGCTTCCCAGTCTCTTCTACAGGAATGAGCATGCCTTGGATTAACCAACTGGCTCCAGGCCTTTTCCAGAAGCTCATTGAAGACCTGCACAGACAGTAACTGCAAAGGCAAGAACTGCTCGCCTCCCTCTAGTCAAATCTTTCTGTGGCCAGCCATCTTGGCTTCTCAAGATGAATCACTTAACAATTCCAATAGTATCTCTGCACTTTCATTTCCTCTGATGTCAGTGTAAGATCATTTTCTCCAAGGAGTCCCTCCATTCATAACTCTCAGGGGACTGTGGGTCCCTGACCTCAACCAATACAGACAACATTCCCCATGGTAATCAGATGATTCACACAAATCCTGTCTATGTTGTCTAAGTACAGACCAGTGAAAACCAATTTCACAGAGAACTCACCAGAAATATTATTTTCATAAGTAATAAATTCTATGTGTCTGGTTTGGGTACTATATACATGCATAGATCTGTGCCCATGTACATATAGGCATGTATACATGTGCCTTATATTTTATTCTAAATATCACATTCGTGTGATTTTTTTCCCCTTATTTTTAGCATTTAAATAACTTTGATATCTAATGACACAGCCAAGTGTTTTCCCATTCAGACTGTCCTTTAGGGAGGGCAGAGTGATGAGTGATTGAGTACTCATGCCAGAGGAGAAGTCCCCTTTGTTTGTACTGGCATCCCTCGGATGACATTGATCTCTGATTTTGTACATCTCCTCTCAGCCCCCGCGATGCGAGCATCTGTCTGTCCCATCTTAGCTCTCTGTTCTCAGCTCTTCTCAAGTTGGATATTCAGTATCTTTATCCTTAATGGACAAGAAACCACTGTACTCATTATGCCCTTTACAGTTTAAAAAATTTTTCATGTAAATATACATTCCTTAAATCAGTTGATTTATCAGAAGTTTAAAGTAATCATTTTCTGTTCATATTTAGTATTACCTCGGTTCCTTATACAGATTTTTCAGTTTAAAAGTCACTAAGAAGTATCATGCCACGGAGACTCCAGGCACTAACAGCGACAATGAGTCGCCTGCAGTGGTCTACCCTGCCTTTCCCAAAGGATGTTCTGAATAGAAAAAAATCATCCAAGGGTAAAGTCAACACCAAAGGTATTTTACACGCTAACAAAAGTGAGCAGGAAGAGAGCCTGACATTTGTGTTCAAATAAATACATAGGCTTTCTAGAGACAAGAGGAATAAAGGAAGGAATAATGCCTTGGTGCTCGATGATAGAGTGCTCAACCAGCTCATACCAGCCTCCGAGTTCCATCACCAGCACTGAAAAAGTCAGTGCAACAAATAGAAAAAAAAATCCAACAAGAAAAGTATATTTCTAGATCTTTAATGATATGCATTCTGTGTAAAAACAAAGCATTAGCATGGAATCCAAGGAGACAGAACACACAGCACCTTCTTATAATGCATATTCCGCATCTGGGGAAGAATTTCCTTTTTGTCATTAATATTTTGTTACTTAAAATAATAAAGTAATAAACAGACAAAGATGTATTGTCTCCAAACTTTGCCACTGAGTTGTTACTTCTAACCAGCACAAGTCCATGTTTGAAGCAGTAATCATGGCCACACGTTATCCTTGGGATCTGCCTATTAGGACAATAGGATCTTGAGTGATAATAAGAAAGACCACTTTGATAAGGAGAAGTGCAACTCCTAGCACACACTGCACCTGCAGGATCAGAACAGAGCATGCATGAGTACCTAGGTCCAAAGGAACCAGGGAAGGATTTACAGCCTCCCCTCTCCCACCCTCCAGAACTCAGAACACAGGAGAGGTTGCAGAAACCAGGGCCTCATACACACAGCACCACACGGAGCCTGCTGGAGCCGGGGCTACCTTTCAACTCAGCATAGCTGTGCCAGCCATTGCTCCATAAATACCCTTTTATTTCTTTTTTTTTGGGAAAAGATCTTTTTTTTTTATTTTATTTTTTAATTTACATTCCAAATCACTTCCCCTTTCCCGTTTCCTCCCTCCCCGAAAGTCCCATAAGCCCCCTTACCTCCCTCTTTTCTCCATTCAACCCCCTCTCGTTACTCTGTCCTGGTGTTCCCCTACATCCAGTCTTTCCAGGACCAGGGGTCTCTCCTACCATCTTTTTAGAAATCTATTGATATGCGGATTGTGTCTAGGGTATTCCGAGATTCTGGGTCAATATCCCCTTATCAGTGACTGCATACCATGTGTGTTCTTTTGTGATTGGGTTACCTCACTAAGGATGATATTTTCAAGATCTGACCATTTGCCTAGGAATTTCGTGAATTCATTGTTTTTAATTGCAGAGTAGTATTCCATTGTGTAGATATACCACATCTTCTGAATCCATTCCTCCGTTGAGGGACATCTGGGTTCTTTCCAGCTTCTGGCTATTATAAATAAGGCTGCTATGAACATAGTGGAGCATGTGTCCTTATTGCATGCAGGTAAAGTCTCTGGGTATATGCCCAGGAGTGGTATAGCCGGATCCTCCGGGAGTGTCATGCCCAGTTTTCTGAGGAACCGCCAGACTGCTTTCCAGAGTGGTTGTACCAGCTTGCAATTCCACCAGGAGTGGAGGAGTGTTCCTCTTTCTCCACATCCTCGCCAACAACTGCTGTCTCCTGTGTTTTTGATCTTAGCCATCCTGACTGGTGTGAGATGGAATCTCAGGGTTGTTTGGATTTGCATTTCCCTAATGACTAAGGATGATGAACATCTCTTTAGGTGCTTCTCAGCCATTAGATATTCTTCAGGTGAGAACTCTTTGTGTAGCTCTGTACCCCATTTTTTAATAGGGTTACTTGCCTCTCTGGAGTTTAACTTCTTGAGTTCTTTGTATATATTGGATATTAGCCCTCTGTCGGATGTAAGGTTGGTAAAGATCATTTCCCAGTTAGTTGGTTGCCGCTTTGTCTTTTTGACAGTGTCTTTTGCCTTGCAAAAACTTTGTAATTTAATGAGGTCCCATTTGTCTATTCTTGATCTTAGAGCATAAGCTATTGGAGTTCTGTTCAGGAAATTCTCCCCTTTGCCCATATGTTCAAGGTTCTTCCCTAGTTTCCCTTCTATTAGTTTCAGTGTGTCTGGTTTTATGTGGAGATCTTTGATCCACTTAGAATTGAGCTTAGTGCAAGGAGATAAGGATGGGTCAATTTATCCTCTACTGTCCACTCCTGCATTAGGGCTTGGGTTGACCTTTCCTTTGTGTGTGTTTCTCAGGCAGGCTTTAGGACTGTGGCTTATGCTTCTGCACCTAGTTTACTACAAAGCATTCATTATCACACTTTCCTTGCATGTCACATATGCTCTCCCTCTAATTCTTACGTCTCCTTTCTCTCGTTCTTTCCACTCTTTCCTTCTTAATTGTAGCCTTCCATACATATAACACTTTTTATACAATATATTTCAAGTTTTACTATAATTTCTTGTGGTTGCAATATATAATTATATAATTTTCTCTTTACTTTTTCTTCTTTCAGCCTCTCCCATGTACCCCCTACTTCATTGCCACTTTTTTATATTTTTATTTGAGTTAGAGGAAATCCCAGAGAACCCAAAATGGTATAGGTATATTCAAAGACACAAACAGAAGCTGAAATACATAAGGAGAGTGATGGATGATACAAAAAAGGAATTTAATAAAGAGATAAATATACTCTAGAAAAGCTTATCTGAAATGCTGGAAATAGGAAGAATACTAAATCAAATAAAAGCCACACCCAAACCAGAAAAGTCTTCTGTGGAATGTCTCTGCTATTGAATGGACCAAGAATAGGAGAGACCACATAGACATGAAGACAGGTTGGAGAAATTGGAAAATCCAACAAAACCAAGATAAATTAATAAGAAAATACTAGTGAAAATCCCAAGATATATGCAACACTTTAAAAAGACCAAATCTATAGGTTATGGGCAGAGAAGGAGAAAAAGCTGTTTTAAAGCCATAGACAACTTTCTCAAAGAATCATAACAGAAAACTTCTCAGAATTATGGAATGAGATGCCATTCTAGAAACAAGAAACTTTTAGAACACCAAAAAGACATGACAAAACAAAACAGAACAAAACAAAACCCTCATCATATTATAAGTAACACACTAAATATATAGAACAAAGATAGTATATTGAAAATGGTAAGAGAGAAACACCAAGTTGCTATAAAGGCAGACCCCTCAAAATCACAAGATTATTCGAGTGAAACTTAAAAGAAAAGCCAGAAAGGCTCAGAGTGATGTATTTAAAGTTCTAAATGATAATTACATTTATACTCAACAAAGTCATTCTGTCATAATTAAAAAAACTCTCCATGATAAAAATAGACTAAATGAATGTATGACCACTAAACTGACTATACAGATGATATTTAAAGGAATTCTTCAATCTTCAAAGAAAACCATATCCATCTACAAGACCACAAGAAAGAATAAAGCACACTGTAATAAAAGTTTAGCAAGAGAGAATGGGGGGCACCAATCTCTACAAAACCATCAAAATGATGGGAACCGACAGAGGGCTAATATCCAAGATATACAAAGAACTCAAGAAGTTAAACTCCAGAGAGGCAAGTAACCCTATTAAAAAATGGGGTACAGAGCTCCACAAAGAGTTCTCACCTGAAGAATATCTAATGGCTGAGAAGCACCTAAAGAGATGTTCATCATCCTTAGTCATTAGGGAAATGCAAATCAAAACAACCCTGAGATTCCATCTCACACCAGTCAGGATGGCTAAGATCAAAAACACAGGAGACAGCAGTTGTTGGCGAGGATGTGGAGAAAGAGGAACACTCCTCCACTGCTGGTGGAATTGCAGGCTGGTACAACCACTCTGGAAAGCAGTCTGGCGGCTCCTCAGAAAACTGGGCATGACACTTCCGGAGGATCCGGCTATACCACTCCTGGGCATATACCCAGAGACTTTACCTGCATGCAATAAGGACACATGCTCCACTATATTCATAGCAGCCTTATTTATAATAGCCAGAAGCTGGAAAGAACCCAGATGTCCCTCAACGGAGGAATGGATTCAGAAGATGTGGTATATTTACACAATAGAATACTACTCTGCAATTAAAAACAATGAATTCACGAAATTCCTAGGCAAATGGTCAGAACTTGAAAATATCATCCTTAGTGAGGTAACCCAATCACAAAAGATCACACATGGTATGAAGTCACTGATAAGGGGATATTGACCCAGAATCTCAGAATACCCTAGACACAATCATCATATCAATAGATTTCTAAAAAGATGGAAGGAGAGACCCCTGGTCCTGGAAAGACTGGATGTAGGGGAACGCCAGGACAGAGTAATGAGAGGGGGTTGAACGGAGAAAAGAGGGAGGGAAGGGGGCTTATGGGACTTTCGGGGAGGGAGGAAACGGGAAAGGGGAAGTGATTTGGAATGTAAATTAAAAAAATAAAATTAAATTAAATTAAAAAAAAATGATGGGAACCGACACATACATTTCAATAATAGCTCTGAATAACAGTGGCATCAATTTACCAACCAAAAGGCATAAACTAGAAAGTAGAGGGGATAAAAAGTAGGAAATATGTATTTGATGCCCTCAAGAAGTACACCTTACCACAAGACAGATACTCCCTAGGGTAAAAGCATGGAAAAAAGTATTTCAAGCAAAGAGACCTAGAAAACAAGTAGATGTCACTGAAAAAGTATAACTTGAACCAAAACTAGTGAGAAAAGATCAAGGTCACTCAAGAGGACCATCTATCAAGAGGCCATTACAATTTTCATTGTAAGACAAAGTCTTACAGAAATTTTGTAGTTAATATAATTATAAAAAAAGAAGTTTGAACAAAGGCTCCTTGAAGAGATGGGTCATTAAATAAAAGAATCAGTGCCAGGCATGGGATGAGCCCCTCCAAGCTTTTTCATCACGGAGGCACTGAAGCACCGCTAACATCACAAGTTATTCCCACTGCTCTTTAGTGACCACCACAATTACACCTTAAAGCACTATTGCTGAAGACACCAGGCACTTCGACTGCAGGATATAGAGAAATCAATCTGGAATTGACCTAGAAACTCTCCCTTGCCGGCTAACTCTCATAGTGCTGAAAAGTGCTGTGGGAGACAAGGCATCAATGGCCTTACCCAACACTGAACCATGTATGCTGCAATATCAACCTACCAAGATGTGTCTGCTGCTACAGTAGTGGCATGACTGGAAGGTAACCAGTACTTTCTGATTGTTTGTGAGGTCTGTTCTACAGAAGGGTCTCATTCCTGGTACTGTAAACCTGATCAAAAGCTCATGACCAGGGAGACCATAGTCCCAGATGGTGGGCATGAACTTACTATTGAATGATCATGCTATCAAAAAGCATTCTGAATATCCATAGATTAGTACTGTTCTAAATCTTGGTCAAATAAACTTTCTGTGTGTGTGTGTGATTATGAGCAGTGGTTAATGTAAAGATGTATAACTATGTGAATTGCTGAAAACATGTAACATCTATACCTTCCCTTCCCACCCCCCACCCAACACACACAAAGCCTAAGAAACATTGTAGAAGAAGGAGCAGAAAGAATGTAAGAGAAAGAAGATTAGAAGGAATGCTGTGAAATGCTATTCTCTGGACATGACATGGTTGTTGTCTTTAAGAAATCACAGTAGTTATGGATACATGCATAAGATGTACACAAGATCAAGCCAGCTAAAATTCCAGTGTGGTTATGGGAGGGACTCACAAGGTTCAATAACTCCCATATCTGAGGAGCTATTGGAAAACCACGGCTGTTACAGAATCAATGTTTCCTTTGGGTCTTTGGCCACTTGTAGGTTGTCCATGCCCCAGTGGATGGCCCCACACCTGTGTGCATGTGGGTAGCATTAACTCAGTAGGTTGCTAATAAACAAAAGAAGAGGATCTGAAACTGGAAGGAGGCTATGTGGAGAAGTTCAAGAAAGCTGGAGCTGGGCAATGGAGGAAAATATATTGTATACATGTATGAAATTCTCAAAGAATAATTGTGAAAATTCTATTAAGAAATAAAAACCACAAAAAATCAGACCACAGAAAATATGAAGACCAGATCTTTTTATGGAGATCAAATGAGTCATGTTAACTAATCCATTTCCTTTCAGAAGATTTGACTTTCAGTTTTTATGAAGGGGTACATTTTTGAATATTGAAACACCATACAACACTTTATAAGACATTGTCAACACCATTGTATCTGTCTGCTACAAGAGCTGAAAGGATACAGTTAAACTCCCGTTTCCATGATGATAAAGAGAAACACTTCGTAGTAATCTAACAGAAGGAGTGTGTAACTTACACCTAGAAGCCAGTAACCACTACTAAAAGAACTGGAAGAAAACCTGGTAAGTATTGAGCTAGATCATGTTCGTAAACAACATGCAGAAGAGTTCTAAAATGTTCCCTGGTGATATTTACCTTGGTCTGTTAATGTAAACAAAATAAAATAAACCAGAAAACCTGTGGTTGGTATGCTTTAAATAGAAGAATTTGCTAGTGTGTGAATTATGTGTCAATAAAACTGTTACTTTATATAAAGATATGTGTAGTTTGCTTACATAAAATATTACTACATTTTATAGTAAAAATAACAGTATATTTAAAATGTTCCCCAAACATTTCTAGTGAGCCTGCTGTGTAAGTCTCTAGGTAAAATGAGCAAAGGTTCCACCCTTTCCAGTCCCCGAGAGTTTGAAGTTCAGTGGGTAGATTTATCCCTTCCTGTGGAGCCATGGAAATTCATAACCGACATTTAGACCAGTGTCTGTCTTCCCATGAGACCTCAGCCTCTTGTTAAAGACAAATCAGCTCCAGAGTGCACGCTGAAGTGTCCTACTTCCTGCCTTCTTTATTCTCCACATATTGAAATAACTTTTTAAAAAAAAGACTAAAAAGCAATGCTGAACTCTCTGGCTCCTCACTCAGCACATATAAAAGGGAACTTTAAAAAAAAAAAGAAAGAGAGAGAGAGAGAGAGAGAGAGAGAGAGAGAGAGAGAGATATGTTTTGGTTTGGTTTGCTTTCTTCACAGGCAAAGGCCTGTAGTCCTTTCAGGCCATCTTGACTTTAGACCTTAGGGGAAGGTCAGTAGAAAACCTTGTGTTTGTTCACTATTTACAGATTATGAAATGGATGGTGCACCCAAAGCCCGGCACTCTGTCGTTGCTTGCAATGATATCGTGCGCCATTCATGATGTGGTGTTGTAGGTTCCGTGCTGCGTTTGAGCTGTAGGTACGTCACTGCCAGGTTGGGTGCTGGCACCATCTTTAGAGACCACTAAGAGAGGAGGACAGAAACAATCACAGAGGGAAATTCTATGCAAGCAGTAATGTGTGGAAACTAAACGTGTGGGGTGAGCTTTCTTCTGAAACGTGAAATTGCTCCCCAGCCAAGCGAGGATGTGGAAGGGCAAGAGTGGGAGCTCAGGAAGAGGTGGATGGGGAAGTGGGATCGGTCTGGATGAGCCCTGGATGAGGGGGCTGAGGATGAGATGAGACCGGGAGTTAGACACATGCCGGACAGGCAAGAGTTAAAGGCTGTGGTGTGAGGTCCAGACTTTGTTGAGGGTCAGTGGGAAAGCACTGAAGGCTTTGAGCGTGGAGAACTGTGATCAGATTATTAAAGAGGCCCCTGAGGATGCTGGGTGAAAAACTTCAAATCTGCATATTGTGAGAGGAAAAAAAATGCTTAGAAGAAATTAAATTACATGTCTTAAAATTTTCCCATGATTTTTAAATCCCAGATGAAACTTAAGATTTCTTTATAAGAAACAAATTGTAAAATGCCATATCCCAGTACACCGTTTAACCACTTGGTTATTCAGGGACAAAGTATAGACAGTTTACTTTTTCAACAATGTGTTTCTTCATTGCAGACATTTGAATTTTGAATCCAATAAAAACATGAACAAAGATGCTTTTTAACTTCAAGAACAAATGCCGCAAAACTAAATACATGACGCACTGAGGTGATATTTGAGAAGCGGTTTGTGGGGTGGACAGTGGGTGGCAATTTGTGGGTGTCGGTATGCTGAAAATGCAAGCATTCTCTTGACTTTGGTGAAACTTGAGTAGGCTTTCAATCCAAGTCCTAGCGAGGTGGGACCATATCTCCAAGAATCACAAATTCTAGGAAAAGGCAAAGTTATAGTGTCATTAGTGAAAGAGAAAAGGGAGATCATTCTTAATGGCTTAAGGAGACCATTCTTCGTTTTTAGTCTCACAAGCACTTCCTTGACATCTGTTTTGTGTATGGAACGGTACTAGACAGTTATAGATGGGCAGATAAAGGAGCAGCAATGGCTATTCTTAGACAGTCCATTTTTTTTCTATGAGTGCCATTTTAAATTATAGAATAGTCCCATGTTTTGCTTAGAGAATGTACTAGAATAGATCCAATCTCATTCCTTTGGACAAAGTAATATTCCTCACATGTTATTCAAAAGAATTAGTCTGGCTCTCCAGTAGTCATGCTTTCAAAAGTTGGGAGATACATCATTGACCTGAAAAGTGTATTAATAAGATAATAGAACAAGACTTAAAAAAATTCACAGAAGTCATCTGATGCTCCGTCATTTCCGCCTATACTGTAGCATCAGGCCTCTGTCATTAGCACTACAAAAGCACTCCAGTGCGATTCTGGAAAGGCAGAGGTAACTATGAGACCACATGGATTTGATCCACACAGCACGCATCAGTCATCTGAAAGCTTCTTGCTTTCGT
Source organism: Tokudaia tokunoshimensis (assembly GCA_036184795.1). Lineage (NCBI taxonomy): Eukaryota > Metazoa > Chordata > Mammalia > Rodentia > Muridae > Tokudaia > Tokudaia tokunoshimensis. The sequence goes on along the minus strand of BTHU01000002.1, from coordinate 71,588,120 downwards.
GAAGTCACATCGCACACATCATATGTGGCAATAGTCCAGTTTTCACTTTATCACAATTTATACCATTATCCAGGCTTCACTGTCTTGTTTTTGGAGAAAGTTGCCTCCATTCACATTTACTGTCAATCAAACTTCCTTCCCTTTGCCCCTCTTTCATGTCTGAACTACAGCAGAGGAATCAGACAAGAATAAAATGACCTTTGGCCGACATTATAATCACGTACTTCATTTTAAAAAATAAATAAGACCTATAATTAGAACTGACAAATGCCAATAAAATCATGACATTTGAATATTTTTCTCATACAAAGAAAATCTAGCAAATTAGTTGGAATCAAATATGATTCCTAAGGCTGAGTGCAGAATAATTTCTTAAAATAATGACCAAGAGTCATTAGGTCATTTCAAAGCATCTATTTATATTTTGCTGTATTTTAATAATCCAAGCCCTCAATACCATCCTTTCTTTCAGGGTTTTTTGTTGATTTAATTCCTGACAAGCATGTTGATTTTAAAAGAAAACTTGGATTTTCAGTAGATTAGGATATTAATGCTAATTCTAGTTTTCTTGGAGGTTAGACTTTCAGGCTCAAAGGACAATTTTCTTCTGGGGCTCATTAGACGCAATTAACTCAGTGGTTCTCAACTTTCCTAATTCTGGAACCCTTTAATACAGTTCCTCATGTTGTGATGACCCCCACTCATAAACTTATTTTTGTTATAAATCACAAAAGTATCTGTGTTTTCTAATCTTTGGTGACCCCTGTGAAAAGGTCGTCTGACCCCAAAGGTTCCCCACAGGTTGAGAACTGGTTATATAACAGATGTGTACTACATATCAAGTGTGGTGTTGGAGTCTGAAGTACAAAAACATTAAATCAGAATTTCCTATGTGGACACACATACGCACATATGCTTGCATACATACACACATATTTAAACACATGCATGCACACATACACACAGGGACATGCACTCATACATACATGCATGCATACATATGCATGTACACACATATACACACATGCACACTTGCATGTATACACATGGGTACACACACACATACACACACGTACAAACTCACACGCTCATCCTGAATGTGATAACCAATGATGAGATCTAAGCATGAATATCAAAGGCAGTGAGACTGGAGCTCGAAGCATAATGCTTCACGACAAACGTTGCTGTGGGAGATGAGGGTGGGGGTGAGAAAGGAAGCAGCATGTGGCAGGTTCATGAGAGACTCCAGTTTTTCCAAATATGAACTTTAGGGGCACACAAATATTGAAATGATAGCAGATAACACTGGTGAGAGCATCAGAGCAGTCTACATTTTCTTGAAAACTGCTACTCAAGATTTGTGAAAGAAAAGATGTGTCGAATCATTTTCTACGTTATCAAAAAGACCAGAAACCACTAAATATCTAAATGTCTAAAAGTGAAGTCTCTACTGTGTAATAAGATATTTTAGGGCCAGTAGACACTGGGTATTTTATTCTTTATTTGATTATTTAGTGTGTTAGAGTGTGAATGTGTGTATGTATAAGCGTGTGTGTGTGTGTGTGTGTGTGTGTGTGTGTGTGTGTGTGTGTATGTCACTGCTTTGGGTTAAATTTCTCTCTTAGACTCTTAAGAAGAAAAGAGAATCTGCTTGAGAGACCCAGAGAGCCCTTTTCTTATATAAGCATGGGAGAGGGCCATTTTTGTTATTACATCCATTCTTTTCCCCCTTGTTTTCAAAGCCACAGCACACCCTGCCAGGCTCTCACTGCTCGCTCTTCTCAGAAGCTGGCCCCAATGTCACTGCCAGTGTCACACCTCCCAGCACTGTGCAGTCATACGAGTCCAAATCATCTCACCCGCAGAGTGCAGTGCTCATGTTTCTGAAAAGTCTAAGTTGCACAATGTGGTCAAAACTCTTAAATTTGAGGAACACATGTTTTGTGTTAATTTGTGGGTGTAGGGGGAAGGCACATATCATAAAATCTACTACTACAGCCATTTTTTAAAACGTGTCTGCGAGGCTTGTCATCTACTTGTCATGTTGTATGGTGTGCCATATCACCACCATCTAGATAGAGCCAGGGATTTTCCTCTGTTGTGATGTTGAAGAGAGATGTGTGGCTGGTCACAGGAGAGGGGTTTTAGGGAATCTGCAATTCTTTGCCTCTAAGATAGATTTTCTTTTCTCTTTTAAATCTGTTGCAACTTTCAGGAACCACCCACCCCCCTACTGCAGCTGCTCTGCACCAGAAACTCAAGTCAATTAGACAAAATTATTCTAAAAGAAACTGTGAAAATATCTGGTCCAAATGTAAAGCATTAAAATAATACATCCATAAAACATTGACTTCAACCCAGCAATACATTGCACACACTCATACTTTGTTTTCTTCTGTGTTGATAGGCTGTCATTTAGATACTTTATTGAACATTTGTATTTGAAAGCAAACAGCTAAGGAAAGCTGCTGAAGCCCTATCTGGAAAAGCACCTGCCACCTCCCCGCCTCCCGGAGCCTCACTAGCCAAGGCCGGAAATCTGGTGATCCCTCCACTCAGCCTGCCTCAGTCATCAAGTGAATATTTAGTGGCCCTATTGTTGTCCACAGGCTGTTCAAGATACATTTGATCAAGAATCACACACAGGAGTGCTCACACTTTCTCCCCAATTATTTCACCCTTTGATAATTAAGGTTCAAGAGTAATCACTGTGTACACCCAAAACTCAAATGCATTCTCAACTATGGTTTGCTATGTTCATCTCAAGTTCAGATGAAACCTAAACCTCCCTGTCGTCAGTCATTCACTAATTGAGAGTATAAAGGTCAGGTGACACAATGAGCAGTGTCGTGCTGGATGGTGGGGTGCTGTAAGAAGAGGAATGGTTCAGAAAGGGGAGCAGAGCATGCGCGGGGGGGGGCTGGAGGGGAGAGAGAGAGAGAGAGAGAGAGAAACAGACAGAGACAGACAGAGAGACAGAGACAGGCAGACCTTTTCAAGAGGGTAGTAAAGGATCACGTTTCTAAGAAAGTGTTGGTTAGGTTTAAATGGTAATTAAAGGCATGAATGAACAATCAGGGGTCCTTTGTTCCGGAGTTACCAAGAATGAGAGCTTGGTGCCTTGGAGGAAATGAAAAATACCAGGAGTAGCATAGAGCAAGGAAATAAAGGCATTGTTAAAACCGGGTTTATTCTTCAGACCAGATTGAGCAAAGATTTGTGAAGCACTGTTTTGTAATGAAAAGAGCACGCCAATGCAACATGACGCCAAAACATCATCTAAGCAGGAAAGCAGCCTGGTCTGAATGTATTTTTAATTGACTTATGAGAATGCCTGTCTAGGGGTGTCGAGGGAATGCAGAAATGACAGACAGAAAAAGCTGGGGTCAGGTGTAGTGGGTACTGGAATGGAGAAGTTTCAGTACCCTGGGAACTCAGAGTACTTATTACAATACAGTTCAACAGGGAGGTGAGTTTGTAGTATTCAGCTGAACAGGGGGACAGGGTTAGCTAATCTCAGCAGGTACAGTCTCTGAGGGGAGCAGTCTTCAGGTGTAAACATCCAGAGGAGAGGAGGAAATATGGTGGCCATTTTCTGCACACATTATCTACATCCCCACACAGACCAGAAGGGAATAGCTTTCCATTTTCCCTGAGTCTCCATAGGTCCTGAGACCAGAGGGCCCCTGACATGGTCTTGCTTGTGTCAACAATATACATTCATCCAGGACATCACTCAAGGTTCCTCGGGGCCCTACCTCCCACTGTAGCACCACCCAGTGCTACAGGTCTGGGCTGGTGATAATCTCCTTTTCCATCTCTTCTAGACAGAACCAGGGTTTCTCCTCAGTGTTCCCACAATTTCCTGTCCTTACTCTAGGGCAGTGCCTCTCAGCCCTTCCTTCGTCTTTCCCAGTGTCCTGGAAGCTTCATGAGATCAAGGATTTGTCTGTGTCTGAGTCACAGTATAGAGCACAAGATTTAAATGTAATACTGCCTGAGCAAGTGAAGAATGGAACACACCCAAGACCTAGTCTAATAGTTAAGCATGAAATGTCAGCTTCAGCAACACTCTTTCGACAATTTGCAAGAAGTCCAATATTGATGATTTTCACAGTGAGTTAGTTTTTTGTTTGTTTGTTTGTTTGGACAGGGCCTTATTGTAGACCAGTTTGGAGCTATGTAGCCCAGGCTGGGTTTACATTTGTGGTCTTACTGCCTCTGCTTTCAGAATGCTGGGGAAATGAATACTTGAAAAGGTTAAAAGTTTTAAATGAATATTGCCTTTATAATAAAGCAGTAAAGCTGTGTAGTGATTGAGCATGTCCCCTTGCCGATAGAACCTTTCTGTTAACATGGGATTGAAAAAAAAGATGAGCACACATGGGACATGGGACAAAGAAACTACATAGTCTACTGCAGCCTCGGTAATCAGTTACACATGCCTCCAAGTTTAGTTTTACAATTTTAGTTTTTTATCTCATTGGAAATGACACTTGGTTTCTTTTACACAAAATGTCAGTGTATTGGATCAGTGCCTTTTAGACAGACGTTGGCTAATATTTTCTCCGTTCTCTGGCAGATCCCTCCCACTTCAGTGAGTTGCCATGGTAAGGGAACTGCCTGGTGCCAGAACACAGTGAAGGGCAATGCCCACTCACTTAGGCCAGTGGTCTTTTAGCTTTGTTATGGCAAATTTTCACCACGTAGCCTAGGCTGGCCTTTTCACCACGTAGCCTAGGCTGACCTCAGACTCTTCAGCTCCTGCTTCAGTCTCCTCATTTTCGATCCTCGGCCAATGCTCGTCCATCAAGAATTCTGTTGGCCCGGACTGCAGGGCACATACAGAAGAATCTAGACACTTCTATTTTGCCACCATCGCCAACATCTAAGTCTCCATCATCTCTCTTGGATAAGGACACTGTGCCATCTTGTTATTCTTGCTTCCACTCTTGCCACTTACCTGCTAGGGTGGATCCTCAGTACTGCACTCAGAATGCTTTAAAACACAACCAACCATGATACCCATTGCTACAAACTCCTAATCGCTCAGTATTTGTATGAGTCAGGGTTCTCTAGAGGAACAGCACTGACGGGATCTATCTTTCCTGTCTGTTTGTCTGTCTGCCTATCTGTCTGTCTATCTATCTATCTATCTATCTATCTATCTATCTATCTATCTATCTATCTATCATCTATCTATCTATCTATCTATCTATCTATCTATCTATCTATCTATCTATCACCTATCTATCCATCCATCTGCATTTATCAAGTCATTTTTAAGCAGTGACAGCAGCAGTCACCTCTGAGAGGTGACACCCTAGTAGTTACACAGTTCTTGAGGCTTGCTGCTTCAGAACTCCCAGTGGCCCCTCAGGAGTTGTCTTTCACTAAGGCAGGGGTACACTAACAACCCCTATTTGCTCAGCTCACACACTGGGGGCCTCAACAGTTCTAATTTGGCACTGGAAGCCTAGCAGTTTTCTGGAGAACTGTTGGTTTATAGTTTGTTTGTTTGTTTTTGGTTTTTTCAAGACAGGGTTTCTCTGTGTAGCCCTGGCTGTCCTGGAACTCACTCTGTAGACCAGACTGGCCTTGAACTTTGAAATCTGCCTGCCTCTGATCCTCAAGTGCTGGGATTAAAGGAGTGTGCCACCACTGCCCGGCGGTCTGTAGTTTATGATGATAGCTTGGGTCCACTCATTCTGATATCGGTGGAAGGTAAATGAACTCAGTGTCAGGAGGGAAGACCAAGTGAATAAAGGCAGGGATGACCATCCTTCTGCCACACCTTTTGTTTTTAATCTAGATTGTAACTGCTAGGTGTTGTCCAAAGTTGGTGCAGATCTTTTCCCACCATTCAAAGCAATGAGGACCATTCTTCATGGGAAACTTCCTACTCAGGTGATTCTGATTTGTGGCAAGTTTACATTAAAAGCAACCATAATACCATTTCACTTAGAGAAAAAGTTGACACCCTCAACTTTTTTGATTGAGTGGGATGTAGTAGCTGGTGCCAACATGGCTTCCGGAAACCCTCCCTTTGTGAGGTTCATAACCATATTAATGCTTTCAGGCAGAATCAGGACTCAATATGTGGCAGCCATTGCTGGGTCTGCCTCAGTTTCTTGGATTTGCTTTCCTTGCAGATGCCAGCCATAATCCTTAAAAATCTCCAGAGAGAAACCCTGAGGAGGAACTGCTTTTCCCTAACAAGCTGCCAGCTGTATAACAGACTTCCTCCAGGGCTGCCCAGTCCTCTGGTGACTGTGGCTCAGTTTTAGCTAACATTGGACTGAACCTCACAGCAGGAGCTCCAAGCCAGCACTGCCCAGCTGCACTCACAAACCCTCACACACAAAAGCTGCAGAGAGAAAGGACAGGAATAGGTAGTGCTGTTTGAAGCCATCGAGTTTGGAGCGATTCGCTCTGCAATAAACAATGCTAGTACAAGTAGGCATGGTGTGCGTCACTGTAATCCCACAACCCAAGAGGCTGAGGCAGGAGGTTGTCAGTTTAAGGCCAGCCTGGGTTGCACAGCTAGGCCTTTTCTTAGAAGCCAAAACTATCCGGAAAGCTAGTTTCATCTTCCCTGGTTTGGCCCTGCTCCAAAGTTGGTCTCAGTCACATGGGGACATTTCTGCTTCATTAGACTGCTTCTCCTTTCCTAGACCTGTCTTCCTCTTCACCTCTTCCAGCAGCTCGTGCCCAAATGTCCTAAGGCCCTGTCCAAATGGCCCAGCGCTCTGAGAGCTTCTTCTTCACCCCTTTGCCCTACCCATTTTCCCAGCATCTACCATCTGACAAACTGTGTGCTTGCTTATTTATGTGTATCATGATTATGCTTATCAGCTGTCTTCCAGGGGACAGGAGCTATTTACATCTGACTCAGGGTTGAGTCCCTAGTGCCTGTTGTTTCAAGAACAAATATTTACTTGAAATACTGAATGAGTCAAGAAATAGGGGGAATGCCACCACCACAGACGGGCATTAGAGGGCACGTCAACAGCTAGCATGGATGGAGGCCATGGGAGGATGGTCCTACGTGTGCTTCCCAGGGATAACTTTATCACTCACCTTCTGTGTTTATATTTTGATATAGGTGTCATATAAGGAATTCTTATGGATAACACAAATTTTTAATTTCGCCTGAATCCTGACTGTATGACTTGGATATACTTAGGCCAGGAGCCTAGATTTTCAAGTTAAAAAAAAAAAACAGTTTGTTAGCAGGATTTTAACACTATCCTTTTTCAAAATATGGTTTGCATAAGAAGTTCTGTGGCTGAGTAAGCTTTAGAAACACCGTATTTCTCTTCCTCTAGAGGATTCTTAGTATGCCTGGCATACATAAAGGAGAGAAATACATCCTTATTTCTCATGGTTACTTACCTAAAGGATGTTTTCTTCCTTGCTGGAATTCTAACTGCTGGAATACTGGTACCCCGTGAGGTCTCCACATGGCAGGGTCAGTAGATATCATATCCCATCACTACCACTAGTAACCATCGCTCCACTTCAAAACGGAGGAGACTGAGATACTAAGAGAGACTAAATAAACTGCCTGAGGCTGCATAGTAAGTTAAACAACAATGGCAGATTTACTCCCAGTCAGCGTCAACCCAACCAGCACTGTGAATGAGAAGCCTTGGCTCCTTAGTTGATAAAAATAGTGAACTTTGAAAGTTCACTGTTTTTTTTATTAGCACCAATATTAACTGTATACTTTTGGGAAACACATCTCAGTATGTTTACTCTGTAAGGAGGCATTTGAACCACTCCCTGCACTAATTACTTTTCTTTTGCTGTGATAAAAATACCATGACTAAGGCAACTTATAGAAGGAGGGGTTTATTTGGCCTTACACTTCCGGTTAAAGTCCCTGATGGTGGAGTAGAGGCGGCAGACATAGTGGCTGGAAGCACACAGCTTGAACTGCAAACTGGAATCTGAGAAAGCAGACAGAGAATGCAATTGTCTTTAAAACCTCAAAGCCCACCCTCTGCCCCACAGTGGCATACTTCCTTCAACAAGGTCTCTCCTTCTAAACCTATACAAACATCTGAGTTTCTGGGGGACATTCTTATTCAAGCCATTACCCTCTCCCATCAGACTGGTTCTCAAATGCTTTGGTTACAGACAAGAGCTTAAGTTATTGCATTTCTAAATGTGTTTGTATTTTGTGTATGTATACATCCATGTTCATGTATGTATTCATATATATTTGACTGCATGTGCACATGTGTGCATTTGTGTGGAGAAATGCCACTAGATCTTCCTTAATTGTTCTTTGTCTTATACTGAATCTAGAGCTTACTGATTGGCCAGATTGACTGTCCAGCAAGCCCCAAGGATCCTCAAATGTCTACCTCTGGAGCATTGGAGTTGCAGATGTATTCTACCCTGTCAGGGGATTTCAGTCAAGCATGAGCTTGTGTGGCAAACATTTTATTCACTGAGCATCTTCTTGATCCATGTCTGTGGTTTAACAAGAAGAAAGTCTGTGTTTGCAGAACGTTATCCAGTGGTAGAGAATCATCCAATGGCAGAATATAGGAGATCTTGGGCTTTAGAGTTAGATTTCATATATAGTACTGAGTGGTTCTCAGTGAAGTCTCTGACCCCCATCTACTCACCCACCTACCACCACCACCACCATTGCTATAACCACCAAGATATTTGGTAAATAGAGACTCTTGGCCTTAATCCCTGAAAACCTGTGTTTGTGGTCTAGGCATAGTGGGTTAGCAAAGATTGTGGGCGATTCTGATGGACCCTTGAATCTGAAGTGGTTCTTTAGTGCACCTCTGTGCAATCCATCCCTGTTCTTAGGAGTCTGCCAAAGAGAAGGTCAGCAGGATCTCATCAAGTTCTCAGTGTGTCAGAATATACTAATTGGTGAATTCAATTCTATGGTGTCTTTAAAGCATATTTTAGTTGTCTATCAAATCAACTTTCCTTAAATAATTCGCTCAGGCAGCAAAGCAGAAATCTTTGGAATGTCCTTGGCTTTAAACAGAGCTGATTTAAGAACACTTCTTTAGGCTGCAGCAGGAATGCATTTAATTCACGGCCTCATTTTATTACAGCTAATAAGCTAGTTATGCTTCCCTTGTCTGGCAAGTGATAATTGCCTTTTAATATTTTGCTTTCTCGTGTTGTGAAACACGTAGAAGAATACTCACAGTGCAATCTGCAGTGCTGGGGCTTATGTGCTGGCTTATGGAGCTGACTGTGCACAACTAGCAGCTCCCTTTCCGTGGTGCTGTCTTAAAAATCACAAGGAGTGGGGTTTATACCATGGAAATTGGCAAAATGTTAAAAATTGGGGGCTACTTGTTTTATTTCAAAGACTCAACTACTGTGTGTTTACCAGCACAAACTAAAATTGTGCAGAAGGATCCCCACTGAAGAACTTACAGGAGAGATTATTGGTGATTATCTCTAGGGGAAGGCTGAGTGCTAGAGAGAAATGCAGCCATGTGGCCCCAAATCGACAGAATCGGGTATGTCACAAAAGGAGACTACTTTTCATTGAGAAAAAAATTCCAGAATGAGCATGATTCTATTTTTGTAAAACGTACTGTGTAAAACACATGTGCACATACATACACATGCACAAACACACATAATCATATAATCATATATAAGGGTATACTGCATATGCATGACATGATAGCTCATGTTCTGTTAATGGTTGTTGTGAAGGTACAGCAAAGCAGAAAAACAAGGGTCTTTCACTCTCTCTCTCTCTCTCTCTCTCCCCCCCCCGTGTGTGTGTGTGTGTGTGTGTGTGTACACATATAAAAACATTTTGTTTTTAAAAACATTTATTTATTTATTGTGGGAACACACATGTGCATTCATGTGGAGGTCATAGGATAACTTGTGAGAAATGGTTCTCTCTTTTTACCAATTTGGTCCTGGAGATCAAACTGAGGTTATTAGGTTAGGTAGCTAGCATCTTTGCCCAGTGAGTGACTTTGCCAATCCTAGCATCTGGATTTTTAAAGAATATGCATGCATTGTAATAAGAACTTATGTTTGTGTGCTTGATTCTTAGATTCCCTCCTTTCTAGTGGAGTCATTATTGTTTGTAAATACTTTCCTTCTGTTCTCTTACTGAAGGCACATTGCTGAAGGACAGGATTTTAGTTTCATTTCTTCCTTCTTCCCATAGCAGGTGAATATACTGAAGGAATCCCATAGATTAAAAATTTGGAGCTACTTGTTTTATTCAAAGACTCAACTACTGTGTATTTACTAGCATAAACTAAAATTGTGCAGAAGGATCCTCACAGAAAGATCCCTTCCTAAGTGGGAAAATAAACAGATCTTCCACGGCTGCAGTAGCTGGTTTGGTTGTCACTGACACAGCAGAAGGAACTGTCAGGGTCTGTGCAGCTCAGTAACAGCTGGGATATGATTCAGAAGGACGCTTCTCTCTGAAGAGGAAAATCATGCAGGCATACCGCCAGGGAGGTCCCTAGCACACCATGGACTTGCTATACTAGGCAAGAGAGGACTGCAGGATGTGCCTGAATAGTATAGAGGCATATCTCTCCTCTGAATCTTCTCTGAATGACAGAGGAGATTGGTAAATTGTGAAATGCCAAGGACTGGGGCATCTAGAGGTCAGAGGATGGGTTGAGGCATAGCACTTATGCCAATACTGGTAAGAGGGATGGATATGTAGACCAAGATTGACTTGTCAGCCTCCTTTCCCTCTGCATGTGTAAAGGGAAAATGATTTTGTGAATTTTTGGAGAAAAAAAAGGCCGTAAAGACTGAGGAAGGAAGAGGAGGAGGAGAAGGATAAAGAAGAAGAAGAAGAAGAAGAAGAAGAAGAAGAAGAAGAAGAAGAAGAAGAAGAAGAAGAAGAAGAAGAAGAAGAAGACAATGACGACTAAATTTTGGGGCCTGAGAATCCAAGCAATGCTAAGAAATACAGAAGATGAAATGGGAAGCCATCTCAGAAGATAACACAAAAACGATGCTTAGAGTTAGTGAGCTGGAGATAAATTATGGCTTATAGGAGGACTAATACTGGAGAACATTGAAAATCAAAGTTGTAGATTAGGTTAGGGATCACAAAACTGCGAATTTCTAACTAACAATGGGTATAATTTTCCAAGGAAGGAGTGAAACTCCCTTGGAAGGAAGACTGGGGAGAATGGAAACTGGGCCTGCCAAGAGAGTTGCCCCAAAACAGTGAGAGGACTGGAAAACATCTCAAGAAGACACAGTGTCACAAAAAATCCAACTTCAAAGAATGAGTGGACTATCATGTCAAACTCTGCAGAGGGGTGGAGGAAGACAAGCACTTCAGAAAGAGGCCAGTGTCAGCTGCTTCGAGAATCATTTTGTGTGGGCATGTTGGTGATGGGGTAGAGTAGAAGAAGACTGAAAGCACCTCAGTTATCTGCAGATAAACACAGGGATTGGTAGACTGAATGTGGGAGGAAGTTAGAAGAGGGAACTAACAGAGATACACTGTGAGCTCTCTTGCATGAGGAGATTGGAAAATATTTAAAGGTATAAAGGAGTGAAAGTTAGAGGTACCAAGTAAATCAAAGTTAGAACTGGTGGACAAATAGGGAATAGTTGCGGGTAGCAGAATAGGCAAGAGCATTCTAGTAGATGGTTCACTTCCTCTGGTGACACAGAGGAGTTAGGAAGGATGCTGAGATGCACCATGGTGAAGATATGAACATGGAAGTCTCAATACAGCAGTGTAGGTCTTTCTGTGATGCAGGAGGCCATGGTGTCTCAATTATAATGTCAGAAAGACAATAGATAGGGTGTAGGCATGAGGAAGTGTTTAGAAAACAGATGGTATCATATATACATTAGGACTATAGACCTCCAACCAGGACCAAGTGCAACCTGGACCACAGACTAAGGACTGTGATTTTGTATAGTGCAGTGAGAAGAATACAGGCTCACAAAGAGATGAACCAGGGACTAAAGACTCTCTGGTAGCATAGATCTGGTCAAGTTTTTGAATCCTGTGGGTCACACTTTACTCATTTGTGATGTACAGATCAGGCTTTGTTTCTTAAGGTGATTATGGGACTTAAATTAGAAGCTTTTCTCATTCTGAGGATTGTAATGGATGAATATTAGTGATTTGTCCTACTCATAGTGGCAAGGGATACATGTAATAGCTGTAGTCTTGGATGGATGACCTGTGCATGGACATGACAGGACAAAGGTCAGGGTTCAAAGAGAAGGAGATGTCAGGTAGTGGTCATTTATATACTCTAGAGTTCAGAGGGTAAAAAATGAATACATTATGGACCCAGGGAATTTTAGGTTTGGAGGGACAAAGGAACAGTGGGTAGGATGTATGGACTAGATTAACAGGGTTTCACAGAGTGGCATAACCTAAGGACTTATGATTTAAGGACTGATGTTTTATCCTGATAGCCTGGAAATTTGATTTCATTAAGAATCTTAGAGCCCACCAGATCCTGAGGATAGAATCACCGGCTATGTCAAGTGTTAGAGGACTTTGGTTATTGTTATCACTAATAATCCAATTCAGAATTGTTTGAAAAGGCAATTTGTAGTGAAAAGATTCTGGCTGACAGAAAGTATTATTTTGCCTGCCCGGTATCCTTTCTAGTCCTCTTCAGCATGTAGCTGCTCTGTGGGTGGAGGATGCAGGCAGGCTTTGAGGATACATTCTCATAGTTAAAGCAATCCTGCACCCTTCTCTGCTACCCTTAATAGGGATGGTTCAGGGGTGGACAAACTTATATTAGTCTGATTGAATGCCATAGTGCAAAGATTCAGCATTGCCTTTCAGAGATAGAACCAGTGAAATCTGATCTCTTTCACTAGATATGAAAGAGGAAGTGGGTAGCTCTGATAGTGGTGTCAACCAGTCTGACTTTTTGCTACTATTGGGTTCTTTTTGGAAAGGGGGCGCTGATATCATTAGACTACTGCCTGCTGATTAGGGGTGTCAAGTTCCTTGGAACAAGTCTGATCTTTGTCATCAGAGTATCTCCAACCAGCAACCACCACCACCACCACCAGCAGCAGCAGCAGCAGCAGCAGGAAGAGGTGGTGGAGGACGAGGAAGGGAAGCAGCAGCAGCAGCAGGAAGAGGTGGTGGAGGACGAGGAAGGGAAGCAGCAGCAGCAGGAAGAGGTGGTGGAGGACGAGGAAGGGAAGCAGCAGCAGCAGGAAGAGGTGGTGGAGGACGAGGAAGGGAAGCAGCAGCAGCAGCAGCAGCAGGAAGAGGTGGTGGAGGACGAGGAAGGGAAGCAGCAGCAGCAGCAGCAGGAAGAGGTGGTGGAGGACGAGGAAGGGAAGCAGCAGCAGCAGCAGCAGCAGCAGCAGCAACAACAACAACATCTGCTGCCACCTCTCTCAGGGCTCTGACATTTATGTGCCCTCTAAAGAGTCCCCAGAATTCCAAGCATAAACTATCTTCAGCTGGCAAAATCACACCCCTGCTGGAGCATGAGACAAATCATAGTCAGCTGCTGTGGACGATCTGAAGCTCCCCACAGCTGGAATTAAAACAAAACATATTCACATAACATTTCTGTGTTTATAAAGAAAGCAGGAGGTCTTCAGTTTGGCATGAGGCACCATAGTCAGTGATACAGGAAAGGACAGAACTCCCCTTCTGGTGAGGTCACTAAACTCAGGCCAGGCTCAACTGACCCTGGAGTCTCTTCTTCCACTGGGGTTTGTACTCTCTGAGGCATATGTTTCCTTTGGGATTAAGGCAGTAGACTTTCTGTTGCTTGGTACTCAACTTATCTTGATCAGTAGGGACAGGTTTCAGACTGCTTTGATCCAGGCTCTTGTTCAAGTCCTCCTGGATTGGCCTGGCCTTGCTCCTCCTGCTTGTCTCTTGTTCTCAGAGTAACTTATCTGATTAAAGCTACACTAGTCAGAGTTCTCCAGGGCGAGAGAACAGATTGGGATGGGGCATTAAGATTGAAAGAATCATGCCCAGTTTTCTGAGGAACCGCCAGACTGCTTTCCAGAGTGGTTGTACCAGCTTGCAATCCCACCAGCAGTGGAGGAGTGTTCCTCTTTCTCCACATCCTCGCCAACAACTGCTGTCTCCTGTGTTTTTGATCTTAGCCATTCTGATTGGTGTGAGATGGAATCTCAGGGTTGTTTTGATTTGCATTTCCCTAATGACTAAGGATGATGAACATCTCTTTAGGTGCTTCTCAGCCATTAGATATTCCTCAGGTGAGAACTCTTTGTGTAGCTCTGTACCCCATTTTTTAATAGGGTTACTTGCCTCCGGCTATACCACTCCTGGGCATATACCCAGAGGCTTTACCTGCATGCAATAAGGACACATGCTCCACTATGTTCATAGCAGCCTTATTTATAATAGCCAGAAACTGGAAAGAACCCAGATGTCCCTCAACGGAGGAATGGATTCAGAAGATGTGGTATATCTACACAATGGAATACTACTCTGCAATTAAAAACAATGAATTCACTAAATTCCTAGGCGAATGGTGAGAACTTGAAAATATCATCCTTAGTGAGGTAACCCAATCACAAAAGAACACACATGGTATGCAGTCACTGATAAGGGGATATTGACCCAGAATCTCGGAATACCCAAGACACAATCCGCATATCAATAGATTTCTAAGAAGATGGAAGGAGAGACCCCTGGTCCTGGAAAGACTGGATGTAGGGGAATGCCAGGACAGAGAAGTGAGAGGGGGTTGAATGGAGAAAAGAGGGAGGGAAGGGGGCTTATGGGACTTTCGGGGAGGGAGGAAACGGGAAAGGGGAAATGATTTGGAATGTAAATTAAAAAAAATAAAATAAATAATAATAAAAAAAAAGATTGAAAGAATCCATCTCCACAGTCTCTTAGGAGAGCCCTGAAGGAGCAGCTGTTGCAGCCCCACATGGAGGCAGTCTGCAGAAAACATCGCATCTCTAGGCAGCCTCCCTTTCTCTCCATATGCAGAGTAATTTGCATTGCTCTAACTCTTCCAATTCAAAAATTATGTAGATATTTAAAAATAAACCCACAGCAACAATTCTACCTGAGCATGATATAGTCTAGTCAGACTAGTGCATAGAATTAACCATCCATCTGGTAGCAAACTGGCTTCCTTTATGCCCAGGAGCTACATGCTTCCTTCTTCATTGTCAGGAGTGGGAGTCACCTCCGTTCTAGTGTTCTAAATGCTATTATTCTTGGATTTGACTGAAATTAGAGCTGATAGATCCTGGTGAATTGTGATGATTGACTTAAAGCAGTCAGGACCAGCTGAAGCTGAAAGTAGGACCGGTCAGGCAAAAGCACACGGGATTAATGGTAAGGGGAGAGGTAAGAGACTGGAAATTTGTGCTGATGGGAAGCAGAGGAGAAGGACGCTGGGTAAACAAGCACAAGTGTCAGAGATCAATATGACAATCATAACGACAACTACATAACTTGTAGGAGAAACGGAAGTGCCAATCAGAGTCAGACTAATGTCAGTCTGAACAGGTATGCTTGTAGAAAAAAAAAAAACCTTAAGGGCTGGAGAAATGGATGGCTTAGTGGGAAAAGTAAACATGAGTGCCCGGACACAGATCTCCACAGAAAGTCAAGTGTGGCAGCATGCATGTGTGGTCTAGGAACTGGGAGGTGAAGAGAGGAACATTCCAGGGTTTCTCTGGTCAGAAACCCTCTCTGAATTGATGAGTAAGGTCCAGTGTCAGTGAGAGACCCTGTCTCAGAAAGTAGGGGTGGAGAAAGGCAGAGGACAGGTGTCTATCTGTTGTAATAATAAGCACCATGACCAAAGAGTTTACTACATCTTACAGGACACAGTCCCTCGATGAAGGAAGTCAGGACCAAAGAGTTTACTACATCTTACAGGACACAGTCCCTTGATGAAGGAAGTCAGGCAGGAGCTCAAGGAAGAAACTGAGGCAGGGACCATGGAGGCTTGATGTTTACTGGCTTTCTTTTTCAGCTTGCTTTGTAATATAGCCCTCTATCCACAGTGGACTGGGGTTCCTGCATTAATCATTGATAAAAAAAAAATGTTCCCAAAGACATGCTACAGTTCAATCTGTTTGAGGCAATTTCTCAACTGAGTTTCCCTCTTCCGAGATATGTTTGTCTAGGTTTGTGACAAATTGACAAAAGTTACCCAGCATGAGGAAAACATGTGATGTTGACCTTGGGGTTGCACAATGTGCCTGTGGGTGCTTGCACCTGCACACACACATCAAAAAACAAAACTCACCAGAAGTTCCCTTATAATCAGAAAGAAACTGAGCGTGGAATCATATTTAACCCAATTCACTGTAAACAAATCTTTCCTCCAAGTTCACCAAACGAAGGCAAGTGCTGGTATTACGTTACATCAGACAATCTCACAGACTCCACGAGTCTATACCAAGACCGGTTGTTGGTTGTGAGAACTCACAGCTAATGTTCTTTCTAGCTACTCCTACTGTTTAGCTCCAGGCTGACATGCTCTTGCAATGCGGTTTTACTTCAGACTTACTGTAACAAGATTGAACTGATTTCAACGTCTGTGTTTTGCAATCGCCTTTTCAAGCGGTACTTTTTGAGACTTGATCTTACTCTGAAGTACAGCGTCGGGTGGCCTCCATGTCCATGTGCTGCCCAAGCTGGCTTTAAATTTCTGCTCTTCCAGCTTCTGTCTCCCAGTGACAAGGGCACGCCACCATGCCTGGCTTGCAATCCTTTTCCTTGAGCCGGACTTTGAGAACCCAGCATCCCTCACACATTTCAAAACTTTAATATCTATTACTATGCTGGGGTAATTTGTTACTGTGAAGTTCTTCCCTGTGACTATCACAGCCATCTAGCTCCCAACCCATCCTGTGCACAACACGTGGAGAGACTGTTTCCCCCTCTCCATAAAACTATCAGGTGATTGTTACTGTAACAATGCATCCCAAACACAATCAAGCTTGAGCCTTGAGTCGCTGCCACAATCAAAACAGTGAAACGTCCACCCACCTCCCAAAGGTTCCTATCACTTTTCTCCCCGACAAACTGTCATATTGGGTGAATGTTAGCATGAGATCTCCCCTCTACACATGTTTAAAAGTGTTGCTTACGGCATACTGAAGTGAGGTACAGATGTCGCATCTCACAAAGCCACCCTTCAGCTTCTGATGCCCTTTCTCCCTGGCCCCTGGCCCCAGTCTTCCATGGCCTCTGCTTCTATACTTGGATATCTTAGCTATCTCATGTGGGAGCCCCATACAGTATTTGGCTCACTACACTTAGCACAGTAGCCTTCAGGTTAGTACCTGGTATTAAATATGACAGAATTTCAGTTTTCATTCATTTTTAAAGGTATTTTTTTGTTTGTTTTTTAGATAAAGGCTATGTATCCCAGGCTGGCTTAGAGCTTGCTCTATAACTCAGTTAATAGTGAGCCTTAATCTCACTATCTTCTTGCTCTATAACTCAGTTAATAGTGAGCCTTAATCTCACTATCTTCTTGCCTCAGTCCACCAAGTTTGGCTGACTTTCCTGACTTTTAAGACTCAATAATATCCTGATGGATGTTTATACCACATTTTATTATTGTCCACCCATCCATAGGCATTTGGATTGCTTCTGCTTTGGAGCTACTGTGACTAATGCTTCAGTGGACATGGAGTGTTTCATGTTTCTTCATGGTGCTGAGCCCAGTTCCTATGGATATACACCCTGAAGTGAGATTGCTGGAGTACATGGTAGTTCTCTCGTCTTGTCCTGAGGACCCCTTCACTGTCCCACAGCTGCTGTACCACTTTGTGCTTTCACCAACAGTGCACAGGTCCCTATTCTTCTGCCTCCTCACCACCTCTTGTCAGCGGCCTCACACTAGGTCTTCTTGACAAGCATGAGGGGAATCTTTAAACTTATGCTTTGCATTTTCCTGGCCAGAGGGAGGCTTTATAAACGAGATTAGATCTCACTGCAGTTTTGCCTAAATCTGCTTAGTGGCTTCTGAGATTCCTGATACACTATTCTCTTGAATACATGGCTCATATGTGGTCAAGAGGCCATTCCTTTCCTGCACCCTGCCCTGCACCTGAGTTCTGGCCTCAGATGCAAGTTACTTTCTCATCTCTTGGACTTAGTATTGCTACAGAGTTCCTGACCTAGAACACACCTTCCTCAGCTCTACCTCATCTGCTAGATGTTCCAGTTTGCCCCTGTCTCCAAGAATCCTCTGCCCGAGGGTGCCCCAGGTCTGTCCGCCTTGCTCCTCATCCTACCCATCTTCCAGACACACCCTTTGTTCCGTTTAGACTGTAGGTTTCCTGAGCTAGAACTATATTTCTATTGCTCACCTCACATACCTATTGTCCACCTTGATTTCTCCAGAAAGATATTCAAGCTGGGTATGGTGAGTCATACCTATGATTCCAGAACTCAGGAAGCTAAGGCAGAATGATCAGGAGTCTGAGGTCAGCCTGAATGACATAGAGAAATTCTGTCTCAAAACAAACAAGCAGATGCCCCCCTAAAATTCAGTGAATATCTATGAGACCACAATAGAGAGTGTGACTGCAGGGACAAGTGACTTCTCACTACTGTTATACTTATTAAGCACCTGTTTGGGGAGGGTGTTGTGCTTGGTTACCAGGATTCAGAAGTATTGGATTTGCTTGGTTTAGATAACCAAGTTAGCAGAGCAGGGTATCAAGCTAGGTCAGGAGTGTTAAACCCTGTATGGTATACATCAGAATCTCTCATTCACAGGACTGTGGGCACTTGGGGCAAGTGGCAGCTACTGAACTGCATTGACATTCAGCAGCATCCCTGTCCCTTTCTAGATGTCATTAGCACCACTCCACCTTTAGTTGTGACTAGATGTCTCCAGACATTCTCAATGCACTCCCCTGATCCCACACCCACGTGCACTGGCAGCAGACTTGCCCCTGGTTGAGAAGCACTGATGTATACATTGATCGAGTCTGGACTAGAGTGAGAATGGAGACCCCAGAGTTAGGGTGGAGATTTGAGGTTTACATCCAGGGAATGGCTCAGTAGTCTGGTTTGCACCTTGCTAAGAATTTAAAGTAAGCAAATAAAGACTGAAGAGATGGCTCAGTCAGTGAAGTGCTTGCCTTGCAAGCCTGAAGACTTGAGTTTGATATCCATATCCCATGTATGACAAGCCAGATGTGCTGGCATGTGCTGCTTGTAATCCCAGCACTTGGAGGACACAGATGGACACAAGGACCCTGCTGGACAATTGGTCTAGCTAAATCTTCAAGTCTCAGGTCCTAGGGAATCCTAACAGTCTTCTGAGGGTCACAGAGGCCAGGAGGGAGGAAGCTGTGCAGAGATACTTCCTGTTGCTAGTCCTTGGTAGCTGGGGGGATAGCTGGGATCTCAGGTCTTACAAAGGCTCCAACGCCATCAGCACATACAGCACCTCCCAGAAGGCAGCACTGTAAATGTTTGCTGAATTGAATTGAATTGCCTTAATGAACTTCAAACAAGGTTTCAGGTGACTTTGAATTAAACCAAGCCTGTTCCCTCAACCTCTTGTGGCCCATCACCAATGGAAGAGAACACATTTCACATCTGCTGGAAAACAAAAAGCCTGCTGGCTCAGATTCAAGTCCTGTTTTGTGCCTCAGTAACAAGTTAAAAACCCACCTCTCAACAGTCCTGTGATTCATGTGCCTGGCTGTGTTCGGCGAATGAATTTTGCTGTTGTGATGGGTATTGCTGTCTGTGTTATTTCAAGGTAGAACAAAGAATGTTGCCAGATGACTGACTACAGGAAGAAACCTAGAGTTAAAAATAAATAAATAAATAAATATCAAATAAATAAAACCCCAGCAGCTCTGAAATGACTAACCAAGTTTTGGGGTGGATGGTAAAGGCCTGCTGAAGGCCACTCCTGAATAAGAAGACCCTAGACCCCCAGCTGAGATTTTCTTTACAGCATTTTCTAAATCAATCGGGGATCTATGATGAGTCATCAAGTTTCTATTATGGGCTTCATAAAAATGTAATATAGTCATGTAAACAATGAGGTTTTAAAAACTTTTCTTTCTTTTCATTATAAAAAGTAAATAGCCACACTTGATTGACTGCTAACTGCTTTATAGAGGTTGGAGAAGTTCCTGTCCGTGGAATTCCCCAAGGTCTTTCATCCTTAAAAAGCTGTTATTTTCCAGCAGGAAAGGATATCATATACTTTTTTCTAAATGAGAGAGAGAGAGAGACCCTGACCACCTCAAGACCTTTAGGGGCATTTGAAATAGTCATGATAGAACTACTGTATGTAATAGGTAATGTTTTCCCTTGGTGTTCTACCTTGATTCTGACTTTCTTGTAGCAAACTTAAAGAGTAAATGGTCATTAAAAAAAAATCTTTCTTAAAAAAAACCTATTATGGAATTTTCTGTTTGAAAATAACAATTGTAAGGCTGAAAGACTTTGAGAAATCTAAGAATGGGATTTTTTTGTTTGTTTGTTTGCTTTTGTTTCTAGTAGCTGTGCATAGCCTTGATCTCATTGTCTTCCTGTCTCTATCTGTCAAGTACTGGGATTTCTGTGCTAACACACTTAGCATTAGGATCATTCCTATAAGGAGCTGACCTCACACTAGGTGTGAGGGTTAATGTTGATCATCAACCTGACCGACCAGATCTAGAATCACTGAGAAGACGAAGCTTTGAACATGTCCATGAAAAATGATCTAGAATAGGTTAATGAGGCAGGAAACCCACCCCAACTGTGAGTGATGCCATTCCATTGGCTAGACTCCTGCCCTGAATCAAAAGAAGAAAGCAAGCAAAGTTCAAGTCTTCATTTCTGTCTGCTTCCTGACGATAGATGAAATGTGACTAGCAGCCTCAGGCTCCTGCCGCCATGCCTTCCCCACCATGATGGACTGTACCCTTGACCTGTGAACCAGACAAACACCTTCTTCCTTAGCTTGGCTCTGCCAATATTCTGTCACATTATCAAGGAAAGTAGCTCACTAGGGATGCTGACTCCTTTGCTCTATGACCACCCAAGGACATTTGCTCTGTCCAACTCTCAACAGTAACAGAAGTGATAAGGGGCGTTTAGGCACATGCAGGACAAACAGCCAGGACAGGTAAAAATGTGCAGCTGTTGGTTGCTTTGCCACAGACATCTGTACATGATTAGGCTCTAATGTATTAAGAAAGGCTAGGAACTCCACACTTTGGATAAGATGTAAGGCCTGAGTCTTCTGTTTCCTAGAGGAGGAAGCCTCTCATTTTAATAGGGCTAGGCTGCCAGGAAAAATCTGAAAGCTAGAAGGCAGGCAGCCTTGATGTAGTTAGTAAAACGATGTCATCGGCTACAGTAAGCATTCCTATGGGACAGGTGTAGAGAACATACACAGAAGCACTCCATATTTGTTGAGCAAATGAACTAGTGAAGGAGTAGATTAGTGAATGAGTGTCATTAGGGTTTCCATTGCTGTGAAGAGACACCATGGCTAAGGCCATTCTTATAAAGGACAATATTTAATTGGGGCTGGCTTACACTTTCAGAGGTTCAGTCTAATATCATCATGGTGGGAAGCAAGGCAGCATCCAGGCAGACAAGGTGCTGGAGGAGCTGAGAGTTTACACCTTGTTCTGGACTGGAACCTGGAGATACTGTCTTCCAGGTGGCTAGGAGGAGGGTCTCAAAGCCCACTCCCACTGTGACACACTTCATCCAACAAGGCCACACCTACTCCAACAAGGCCACACCTCCTCACAGTACCATTCCCTGGGCCAAGCATATTCAAGCCACCATAATGAGTGAGTACTGAACTGGGCTCTGGCAAAATTCATCTGATTTGACTGCTTTTAACTGCAGTATCAAGACCTTGTGGTGAGATGAGTTATGAAATGCAGAACTAGGTCATAATTATAAAAATATCAGGACTGAATTTTGTCTTTTCTTTTCCCTTTAAAGAAACATGGAACAGATTCCAGACAGGTCTATAATGATGTTGCTTCTCCCCTTTGCATTCTGCTGTGATTTATTTTGATGGTTACTGATGTGCTGTAATAGTTGTGATTGCAGATGACTGTGCAACTTATGATGATAGCTATTTCAGTTTATTTTTTAATTTTACCCATGAATACATTTTTAACAAGCTAGAAGGCAAGGGTAAATGAAGGGTGTATGTAAAGCACATCAATGTGGTATTTCAAGACAGCAAGAATGAAGCTATACACATGCCTGTCAATAATAACACCAGCGACAGGACAACCCAACCAAAGCACAACTCTCATGCCAGTAGAATTTATAATTGTATGTATGCATTTTAAAGGCATTACAAATTTATTTATTTTTAAAAGTAGAACATGATAGCTGTTTGTGTTTTATTGGTATTCACTGACTTTATTAATATCAACTTTAAGTAGAAGTCTAGAAAAAATTGAGTATTAAAATGTTCAATTACCTACTCACATTAGTCATATACATTATGAGAAGTGTTTAAATGATAGATTTTATTGCACTTACAAAGGGACTTTAATAGATTACATGCCACAAAATAATTTTGTGACACTATTTGCTTTATTTTTCCAAAAAAAAAAAAAAATTAGAAGGAAGCGTCAGAATTGAGGACCTATGCTTTTATAGATCACTACATCACATTTGCAGAAGTAAAACAACAACAACAAAAATAACAAACCATGATTACAGGTCCCGGAGAGGAGGGGAAATCCAGACATGAACAGCCCAGATTTAGGTTTTATTGACAGACAGAATGGATTTAAATTCTGCCTTTGCTGGCTCCTTGACCCCAGGGACACTCTCCACCTCTCTGTTCCTTAGTTTCTGGTTCTTTAAAATGCGATCATATATAAATCAACACGGACAGTGTGCCCAGGACACACACAGCTCGTAGCAGGCAACTAGTAAAGGCCAATCATTGCTCAGCCCTCTATCTGACTGACATTCATCCACTCATCTTCATTATAATCTCTTTTTTTTCCGCTGTCCTCCTCCATCCTCTGAAGCCTTCACAAAAAAAAAAAAAAAAAAAAACCAAACAAAAACAAAACAAAACAAAAAAAGAGTAAAAATTATTTGTATTTCAAGGGTTGGTAGGGAGATGGCTCAGCAGTGGGTAAGGGCTTTGTGCCAAGCCTTTGTGCTGAATCCCTGCTGGGAGAAGAGAACCCCGTCAGTGTCCTCTGAATTGTCACTTATGTGCCCCAAGACCAAAAATAAATAAATGCAAACATTAATATTTCCAATAACATTTCTAATCTATATACTGTTGTGTAGGATTCTTGCTGTTGTGTCGGACATTCATGTGTACACAGTCTCACAGGATTCTCTCTCTCTCTCTCTCTCTCTCTCTAACACAGAGCAAGGTTTGAGGGTTGTGAAGAACACGGGAATACCTCACTCCATGAGTCTTTTCTGAATTTTAAAAAGGAACAAACAACATTCAGAGTCAACACTTTCCCCTTAAAGCTGCTCTGAATGTCTGCCTTTCATCCCTGCAGGAGCATCAAATTCCTGACAAATTAAGAAAAAAAGAATTATGTTCATGGCTCTTTATTATCCAGCCAAATCAGTTTTAATTTTTGGTTGGCGAGGGTAGTGATCGCAGGAACCTTCAAAACTTGCTGAGTTTGAACCAGATCCAGAAAGGGGTGGGGGTTGGGGGGTTCATTTTCACCATGAAGTTTTTAGAGCACTCAGGAGATCACTCTGAGAGCACAAAACAAGTCATTTGTCTTGGCACTCACCGAGTGTTCAGTGTTGGAGGAAAGCTACCACTGGAGAAAACCCCCAAAGCCAAATGGAGCTGAGTGCAGCCCTCACAAAAAAACCTGCTGCCCACAGGTGTCAGTCCCGCTGAGGCCGCTCCCTGCCAGGCTGAGCTGCTGGCCCTCGAGCAACAGGACCAGGGTGCAGAAGCATCTCGCCCATCCTAAACTGCCACATTCTCCTTGAGCCTGTTTCGATGCCCATTTGCAGACTAAAACATCTTACCCAGAAGGAGATTTTTATGGTGCTTGTTTCTTTAGTTACCCGAGTTGCATGGTATAACTACCAAAAAAATTGATCTTCCCTGAACTGAGCTGTGTAAAACCTAAAGGCATGAAGGATGCTGCCAACACCTCCTTCCTGGGGCTGGTGTCAGAGCTGGGCTCTAACTAGTCACTCCTGAGCTCTTACATCAGCATTCTGTGTTATCTCTCCCGGTGCCATCCCGAGAAGTCGGGCTCTGCACACCAGATGCCGCTGGCACGCACACAGGTAGGCACCTCCGTGGTGCGGGCTGCTCAGTGACTACTCAGGAGTGGGGCTGCTCCTTCCAAGACGGGCACCCATAACTGCTGGCTGGAACCGGGCAGACATGCAAAGGGAGACCTCATTTTGAAGTGTATCTGATGGTCCTTTGCCAGTGCTGTCACCAAAGGGTCCATTTTTGAGCTCATTCTTTGAAAGGCACAGCAGTTTCACAGCTTCAGCCTTTGAACCAGTCCTACCCCTTGAGACTGAAGAAAAATGATCTGGAACTTGTCACACGATTTCACCAGCACACAGCCCCGGTGGGCTGTGAGCGGAATAGCTGCCTCTTCCCTGGCTAATTTACAAACATCTTGTGATTCTCTGCCTGTGGTCTTGTTTTTATTGGAACTTTCAGAAAGCTACATTGTTAGCATCCAAGGCTACAGGTTCCTGTATAGTAAGAATGTCTTCATTTTTCCCTCTGACTATGAAACCTTGTGAATCTATTTCCAAAGCAGAATAAGACCCGAAGCTGTTTCAGAACATAGTTATTTAATTTTCGAGCTTTGAAATAGAAAAGCAGGCAGGAACTTGACCCCAGAATGTCCCTGGGTAGAAGAGAAGCTCTCAGCTGGGAAGCCAGGCTGCCTGCGGGGTAGAAAAGCAGAGAAAGGTTCCCCAGGCTTTAAAATACTGCTCTCTTTCAGCACAATATTTAGTTTATCTGCCAACATATCTTGGCAACTATAAAGAAGGTAGTTTCAATCAGTACATTCCAAAATCACTAAAATTTTCTCCTCTGAAAAAAATGCATGCTTTAGGGATGTGGCATCATGGCTGAGACCTGCCATGCAATGCCAAATTGCAAAGAAATCGTGTACTTTCAGCTTGGCCACCAGATAACTTTCCTAGATATTTTACATGTCCTGGGTCTCCAGTAGGTTCCACGGAAGACTTTATAGGAACTATTTGTGGCGCAGTTTCAAACGAAGAAACACTGGTTCTGGTCTCTATGCACATCTCTGCTAACAACACAGAATTACAGGTATAAGTAGATTTGCTATGAAATGGAACTCCCCCAAACTATTATAACTGAAGGCATAAGAAGCCAAAACACTGCTTGCCCATCAATGTCCTTTTGAATGATGCTCTGGGCTAGACCAACTGCAGACCCATTTCTAAAGTCTAAGCAATATTTTGTGAGCTGCCTAGTTAGAGTGCATTCAGAGGACGTGAGAACTTTAGGCTTGGGCTTAAATAGCATATTTAAAGAGCAGATGGTTTTTACTGAAAGTTGTTTTGAATCCTGGCGGGGCTGGAGAAGCAGCTTCAGGACTGAGACATCAGACATCCAGTCTTTTAACAGAAAAACAACCTTCAAAAGGTGAGCTGTTTGTGTCACTTTAAAGCTTGTAGGAAACCTAGAGGTCGAGGGACAAATATATGCTAGCCAGTGTGTTTGTGGGACAAGTGGACCGACCGTGTCACCAGACAGAAGAATGTATAAGGATGAGTGAGCCCAAATCCCAGGGAATCTCACAATCGAGAACTGTAGTCATGAAGCCATCTCCCTAGCAAGCTCTACTCCATCTGGAACATGCTACTGGAAGGACCATGACATGTAGCATAAAAACCTGGAGTTCTCCATGCTAATGAGGTGTCTAGATAGACATTCCTGAAGAGGGTATTTAATCCCTGGTTCACATCAGTCATCAAATAAAGCAGTTTGGACAAATAAGGACTGTCTCGGTCATCAAGGTGGGGGAGGTTGGGGCGGATGGAGGGAAGACCTTCAAAATCTCCCAGGAGAAGGCCTTTTCCTTTCCAGTCCCTTTGTACTCTCTGCACTCATTCGGAGCCAAATCAAATTCCACCCTTATCCTGGGCTCAGTCATCCCCTTCCTGTCTGGCACATAGGGAAAGCTTGGACCCACAGATGCTGATTCCCAACTCCCTGAGATCCCCGGCGTCTGGGTCACGGAAGGCCGGGAGCCATGTCATCCACCCCGGATCCAGTTGTTTCTCACCCGGGAAAACACAGGCTGGGACCCCTGCCACGGACTGTGCTCTGCTTCCCCTGAGTGGCTTGCCTGCTGAGCTCGGGCACCAAAGCGGCAAGGCAGACATGCAGCCCACACGCATTGTTGTCTTTCCCTTTATCCTGCCTTTTCTTTCCCCCCTGTGTCTCTCTCGGAGGTCTTGAACAACACAGAGGCATACACAACTAGGCAGGAGCCTGGGAAGGAGCCACTTACCTTTGTTCTCTTGCCTCAGGTGCTGTCTAAAAGAACTTTCTAGATATCAAGGTGGGCTCCAAACAAGGTCAGCTGTCTTGAGTCATAGAAGTCACCCACTGGAAAGTAATACATACTCTCCTTCTAACAATACTGCTATGAGCTGCAACCCTAGGGGACTTCCTGGACCTTGAGAGGAAGGACTGTGTCGAGGACAAAGTCCTTCAGAGAGAAGCTACAAACTAGTGAGGCTCCAGACTCAGAGTCCCGTGTTGTGATTCTGGCTCTGACGGTGACGTCTAGGCAGATGTATTCTGTTCCCTCTCCTACAGAGAGGCAAAGGCTAAATTGGATCAGAGGGTCCATCAAACACTGTGTGAGTGCAGCTGTGTGGTGGTGCCGCAGTCTGGTGGGACCTGCATCGAAACCATCCCGTGTCCATTCAGGCTTAATGGGGAAGGGGAAGAGACTCGAGGCAAACCCCCAGCAATACTTGAGGAGAAGACAGTCTATGTGGGACGCAAACACAGTGTTGGTTGAGGAGGGGGTTGCCCAGCCACACACAAGCTATCCAGGTGAATCAGAATTTCATGCAATGGCAGTGTGTTAAAATATAAGGTTCCCAAAATATTTCATGGAATATACTTATTCCAGGAAAGTACTGTTTGTGTATCTGGAATTCAAATGTTACTGTGATTCTTATATTTTCATTTGCTAAATCTGTCAAGCCTGCTGCGGAACAGGGGTTTTTCAAAAGAGAAATGGGGTGCGGAGAGATCTTAGTACTGGGGGCTGAGGTGGGGGCGCTCAAACCAGAGAACTGTTCTGCATTGAGGAGTCCTAAATCGGCTTGGAGATAAATTCCTGGAATAATTAGGACAGTTTAGTCTTCCAGCCCCCTGGCCCCCACATATTCCTTCTAACAGTGCTCGAGATGCAACTGAAGAGGTTCTTCCTTCTCATGGAGGATGGATATTATTTCAGTCATCATCCTAAAACCACTGGATGGGATCCAGATTCTGCAGAGCAGGAAGGGGTGGGCAGAGCCTCTGCCTCCGTGAGGCACCCACTCAGGGAGTAAGAAGCATCTGACACGAGTGCTGTCGCTCTCTTGCCTGGATTCAAAAGCACAATCTTCCTCCCTTTCCCCTGCAAGGTCCCTTGTAGTTTGGTACCCGTGAGGCACAACTTAGTTTCTACCAGTACAAGAGAAATAGAAAAGTGCATGTCAGGAGCCTGTGATAGAGACACAAGACCCTTCTGTCACCAGTTAGAACAGAAGGCAAAATCTGTCAAGAATAGTAAAAAGGCATGACGTAGAGGAGGCGGTTCTCGGGGGAGGGGGGAGCCATTACATGAGTTTGGTGTTCAGAGGGGCACTTTCTTTCTGAATCCAAGATGGGCTTGAGGCACACAGAGACAGTCCCCAGATATGGACTTAAATCACATAATCATGTTCTCCCATAAATGGCAGCAGTGTCCCTTGGATGTCTTGGCTTTATTTGAGCTCTTCTTGAATCTTCCTAAGACGCCTGTTCTATTGTCCTAAAGTGAAGAGCTGGCTGCTGCAGTTTTTAAAAGGTAAGCCAATACCTACTGTGTTTCTCCTGCTCCTCACATTGGTTCTGGATCTGATACTTGCCCTAATTAGTCCTTCAACCAAACACGGTATGAAGATACCAAATAGAGGCTTGTTAGTTAATCTCTGAATGGAAGTATATAGGATCAAAAGTGAATAAATGCCATTGTGACATAAAGCATCCAAAGATCACCAGCAGAGATGATATAACAATACACGTAAAAGGCTGCATTTAGACTATAGAAGAATGGGGCTCAGTAGGCATTTCTGTGGAAGCAACTCAAGAGTTTAAATTAGTCCTTAACCTTCTGTGAGGGCACAGGGTGACATGATTGCTGAAGCTGCTACTAACCGTGATCACGCAGCTAGCCTGGTGCCGCAATCTGACAAGCACATACTGCCTACCTTGGTTGGATTACGTTGATATGCTATGTTCAACTATAAATGCTGTTTTCTTGTTAGGAAGGTCAGGGTGGCCTTAGACTCATGACCCTCCTGCCTCTGATTTCCAAGTGCTGGGATTACAGGCACATATCACTCCTCCTGGCTGCCTGCCACATTCTAAAAGATGCATACTTGGTAAGAGGGATATGTTAGTTGCTTTTCTCTTTACTGTGACAGAAAAGCAGCTTGAGGGAGCAACGGTTTATTTTGGTTGGAAAACCATGGTGGCAGCAGTGATAAAGTCGGAGTGGGTGTGGGCTTGCATTTTTCCTCCCTCCGCTTAGCTTGTATCAACAACAGATAGGACATTACATCTAGTTTAGAGGAAGAAACGTCCTCGAGTGAGGGTGACTTCAAACACGGAGCTTAGTCGTCTGCATCTCCTTTCCTATCTCTGCTTTTTAATTTAAGGAGAAATATGTAAAGCACCTAGTACAGAGCCCGAGATGAAGCATTTAGTGTTAATTATTTCCCTCTAATATTTTTTTTCTTTGCTTTCCATCAACAACTACAAATATTGGCAGGCTTCAGAAGTCTCACCCTGACCCTGATCTAAGCTTTGAAATCCTATTCAAAAAACTCACCCTGACCCTGATCTAAGCTTTGAAATCCTATTCAAAAAAGTGCTTCTGTGTTTGGCCTTGATTCTAAGCCCCTTGTTCCATTTTTTCCTCCCACATCTTTTAAAAATAAGGACTTCCTTGCTATGGATACCCAAGGTAGTTTCTACAGAGGGTTTCCTAGCCTTTTTATTTAAGTTTGGGCGTGGGGTGTGTGTGCAGTTTTATCTCCTCAAAACTTTCACCCTTTTGGAGATTTTTTATTTATTTTATAATTTCCTTAGAGTCTCAAGCCCTAGATTTCAGTATAAAATACACTACTAACCTTTCACATCTGTCTTTTCTTCAGTCATTTTGAAAACAGCCAAACAATCCATGCCCATCTCCAAGGAGTCACTAGTTTTTATTTATATTTACTTTCATTATTCAAAACAGACTCTGAAGTAAGCAAAAATAGTTTAGTGAAAGGATGCTTGCATGGGCATATGGGGCACTGCTTACAGACCTAAGTGCATATGTGCAGGCCTTAAGAAAAGCAGGCCTCAGACTGGCTCTGGGAATTCTGTGTAAGGCTTGGACTGTGAAGTGGCTCAGTTCCCACTGTCTCCCTGTGAGCGAAGCCTCTTCTCAGTGTGCTGCCTGTAGGAAGTGAGGCTCTTGATTGGCCATGTGATCAAGAGGAGTGCTGACCTGTGATTGGCAGCCCCGGTAAAACTAATTGGCTACGGTCAGGACAGGTCTCTATGGAAGGAAGTGCCAAGAAGAAAAACCCACACACATCCATCACATTTTCTCAGCCACTTCTGAGGTTACTGCTGAGGTCTCCCTCATTTCCATATTGTCAATCTGGTGAGACTGAAGCCTAGGAAAATGCATGTCTTTCAAGACAGCCTGCTATCTTTTCAAAAACATCTCTGCCTGCTTGAATATTCCTTGAAGAAAGGAATAGGGAAAAAGGTAGAAAAACAGTTTTGCCACAGGGTGGGACTGGGAAAACTTGCGGGTTCA
Source organism: Tokudaia tokunoshimensis (assembly GCA_036184795.1). Lineage (NCBI taxonomy): Eukaryota > Metazoa > Chordata > Mammalia > Rodentia > Muridae > Tokudaia > Tokudaia tokunoshimensis. The sequence continues at coordinate 71,558,075 of BTHU01000002.1, read as the reverse complement.
GTTCAGGGTCTGTTATTTGAAGTCTCTTTATGCAGACAGGAAGGGTTTTCCAACACTCAACTGGAAAGATGGATCTCGAACTCTCAAGGAGAACCAAGGGCTCTGAGCATACATCTGGAAGACTGCTAAGACTAGTCAATCACTTAAGTGGAAGCAGTATGTCTATATGATATCATGAACAAATACATACATGATTGCCACAGGGATCTCAAGGTAAGGTCGCCTGAGGCCCCTCCCGTTTCAGATGTCATGTGCGTTAACAGACTGTCTTCATGGTCCTGGCTTTGCTCTCATCATCAGAATTTGTCCCCCTTCCCCACCCATAGTCCCTGCCCAGCACTGCAGTCCAGCGCGTTGACTGGTCTACACCAGTATTTTCTTTTGTTTTCAGACAGATTCTCACTATGTAGTCCAGGCTGACCTCAAACTCATGATCTACCTGCTTCAGCTTTGTGTTGAGATTATGAGTGTGTGAACCCCAGACTCCATTGGGCCTTGGTGGCTCTGAAGTCTCTGACACTGACAACACAGTATCTCTGAGAGATTTTTGGCTACTGATGAACAATTGGTGGTAATAAAGACATTCCATTAAAATGTATTAGGACCCTGCAGACATTCCTACAAACCTTTTTTAGAAAGGGCCTATTGTTTTTGATACTTCTCAGTATTCCTTAGTCAACACCTTCCTTTTCACTCAATTAACTACTGTGGTACAAAGATAAGTACATTAAAAAAAAAAATTCCCTCTAGTCAAAGAACTAAAAATGACAATTTTAGTGGCAGTATTTAACTTCATTAGGGTCCTGGAACAGATAACCTAAAATAGAAGTAATTCCAAGTCCATTTTCTATTTGCTCTGACTCCAAATCTCTTTAAATGCAGAGTTGTTCATCAGTTTTAAACACTTGTTCTGAACATTGAGCACTCCGCATTTTCGCAGAGAGCCCTGACACCCTTTTTAGCTCTAATGCTTAATCTGCATTATTTTTCCTTTTAATTACATTGTATAAAATTTCCTCTTCATGAGTCTTAAAAGGTGTTGATGGGTATTTTATAATACTTTGCCGTTTCCAATTACATAAAGTACCCCTTTCTTGGCCATAATACGTTAGTATCTTTTAGCAGAATACTTGATGTTTTGAAAAGGCATTTAAGTATTTGTGTATAAAAGCTTATTTATCAGCCTTGCAGAAAAATTTTCCATCTTAGAGCTCATATACTATCTCCAAATTAAGATGTTAAAGTTAAGCCAGCAACTTTAAATGGAATTTTTAACTTCCTGTCTCCCTAAGTCTACTATTTCCAAGGAGTCTTGACAAGGAGTCTTGGAAGTGAGGTAGGAAAAGAATCAGGCGTCACATTGGCTGGGCCACTGCCAGTGCATGTCAACCTCTGCAAGTCTCTGGGAGAATGAGCTAGGCCCCTCTGTTCAGGCATCGCCACAGTAACTGAGGCAGTACAGATCCTGGAGCCTGTAGCTCGGGTACTCAGCAAAGCACTAGAGATGCAGACGGGCCGCTCTGGAGGTCACTGGTCCCTCTGTGACTCAAATGCTCTTCTCAGGACTTTCAGTGTCTGTGCACTACCCAGGTACCAACTCTACCTCGGCTTAGTGCTCTGTTTCATGATCTCAGGACTCTCCACTTACGCAACAGCATCCCTTCTATCATGCCTGTTCTAAACTCTTTGCTGAGCTGGACTTATTATTTTAAGAGTTTTAATTTTTAATTAGGAAAATAAACACCATGTAAATCCACCATTCCATTATTAGGTACATCGCTTAGTAAGGTTAAGTGCATCTACCGTGTTATATAATCAATCCTCAATAGCTTTTTATCCTTTCATTTTTTTTTAATCTTGTAAAACTGAAACCAGTACCCATGAAAATTCCCTGCTCCCAAACATCATTCATCCTCTCTCTCTCTCTCTCCTCTCTCTCTCTCTCTCTCTCTCTCTCTCTCTCTCTCTCTCTCTCTCTCTCTCTCTCTCTCTCTCTCTCTCTCTTCCTTTCTGCTCCTGACAGCCACCATTCTTTCTTCTGTTTTTTAGTTTTAGTATTCTGGGTAGCCATATAAATGGAGTCAGTGCTTGGTGCCTGCTGTTTGAGTTATCTCACCAGCCTAGCATTCTCAGGGTCACGGCATATCTCATGACAGCATGTGTCAGAGTTTGTTGTAAGGGCTGGATGAGCTACCCCATGAGCACTCTGTTTTGTCCATCCAATCACTGCATGAAGGACATGTATTGCTTCCATCTTTAGCTTTCTGTGAAAGACATTGCCACGAACATGGGTGTAACCAGATTCATTCTTCCTGATGACACATACTTACCTATTTTTAAAACAGCTTTTGTCATGGAAAATTTTTTCCAACATGAAAAAGAAGAAAGAACATCTAATAAACTCCAGAATACTGTCAGTCAGCTTCATGGCTTTCATTGTGCAGCCTGTGGTCACACCTCACCTCTGTCTCTACTGATAATTCTGATCTGGATTATTCTGAAGCAAATCCCGCACATCACACAGTTTTACCTACAGATGACTTACAATGTATCTTTTAAAAAATAAGATTTTTTTGAAAGATAAAGTATAAAAGTACTTTCACATTAGAAAAAAAACCCACAACTACCCATTGTCATCAGTATTCACTTGGTAGCCACAGTATCCTAATTATCTTAAATTTTATTTTAAATTTATATATATATATATATATATATATATATATATATATATATATATATATATACATAGTCACATGTGATATTTTGGCACCTGTGTACATCATGGCATGCTTAAATCAAGTTGAATTTATGTATCTCTTAAAATACTTATCATTTCTTAATATTGGAACCATTCAAACTCCTTGTAGCTTTTTGAAGTATATGAAATATACTATTATCTATAGCCACATTACCAAGATGAGGATCCATCACCTAGCACCTTGAATGTGTGAAGCCTCGAGTTCCATTCCCAGAAACAGAAAACAAAATCCAGACCAACCCAAGCATTCTTAGAGTTGCCCTACTGTGCGCAACAGCACATGATGGCTTCTTCTTCTTCCTTTTCAACAGTAAAACTACTTACTGAGACCTTTCTAATCTGGATCATTCTGAAGCAAATCCCACAGAGCACACAATTTTATCTGCTAATATCTTTTAAAACACAAGAATTCTTTTTCAAAGGTAAAGTATAAAAGCACTTTCACAGGAAAAAAACAAAAGCTACTTGTCGTCATCAATGCCTGTTTTGCTGGTTCTATTGTTCTATGTGACTAGTGTCCCTTTGTTTGGTAAGTTTCTCATTTAACTTCCTTCTCTTTTCCTTAAAGTTTCAATATTTTTTCTAATTCTGCAGAATTTTGGTAATGTTGGATTTTGTTTCTGCTTCCCTATAGTACATTTAACATTGTCCTCTTCCTGAATTTTTTATAAACTGCTAATTGGGTTTAGGTGCTTGGTCAGATTCAGATTTTTTCTCTTTACAAGATGAACATAAAAACAGAATTGTGTTTTTATACTAAGGGGTACAGTATAGCATGCTCTCCCCCTGTTCTCCTCTATCTTTCTCCCCCTCTCTCTCCCCTCTCTCTTTTCTTTACTCTTCCTGTAACCCCTCCCCTCATCATTGCTCCAGGCTAGGCCATTTGACATTGCCAAGCACAGCTAATGAATTCTGTTGTTTCCTCTCTGTTTATTAACTAAAGCCCTTCTCTCTGCTCTGACAGCAGACTCTGGGGTCATCTCTTGCCTTCCCATTTCAGGCTTTTCCTGAGCAGTGGCTGTGTGAAACAGCAAGGAGGAGTGTGTGATCAGTGATTACCCCTTCTCCTAGCAGTCCTCAAGGCAGGCTGTTGGCTTCCTGACATCTTCTAAAGGTAGCCAACAAGATTTTTCTTATAGTCAAATTTGAACTCGGTGATTTTGGGTCTTTAAAGTTTACTTTTTATTGTTTAAAATTGATTTGACTGTGAGCATATGGCAGGTATGTACAGGTGTGGGATCTCCTGGAAGAGGAGTTTCAGGTGGCTATGAGCTATCCGGTGTGAGTGCTGGGAACCGAACTTGGGTCCTCTGGAAGAGTACAGATAACCACTAAGTTGTCTTTCTCCCCTCCAGTTCAGTGTTTTTCCGCTTTTTGTCTTTTTAAATAAAACAACTTCATTTCACACCAATTTTCCTTATTCAAGTTGGCTCCTTATGATACAGCATTGAGTGTCATTGAAGGACACCCAGCTCTCTGCTCTGACGGAGGACTCCAGGCTCATCTCTTGCTTTTTCATTTCAGGCTTACAACTAGCTGTTTCTTAGAGATCTTTGGCTCCTGTATCAGAAGGCTGTCTTTAGCAGCCACTCACTGATTCTCCGAGGACTTGATGTCATGGGATTTGTGATTGCATTTAAGTCTTTTTGGTGGACAAGCACAGGTGAGACATTTCTCATTTAAAAGACTGTCTACTCATGCTTGCATTTTGGTTTCAAAATGATAAATCTTATGTCTGTGTCTGTTTTCATTTAAAGACAACAATGGTTGCTTTCCAATACACAGGTTTTAAACACTCATTCCTTCTCCTTGCCTTTTCTCTCTTTTTGCAGTACTGAGGTTTTAACTTAGGATTTTTTGCATGGCAGTCAAGTACCCTCCAATTGAATTATATCTCTAGGCCTTTTAGTTTTCATATTGGGATATTGCTGGCTTGGAACTCCTTCAGTAGGACCTGGAATTAGTGATCCTCCTGCCTCAGCTTCCTCAGTAGCTGGGGTTACAGATTTGAACCACCAGTAGGTCAGTCTTTCCCAAAGTGTGTATAATATACTATCTATACAACTACCTCAGAATACACTCACCATAACTGATCATAAAACTGGAAGTAGCCTCTAGTATTTTTTCCTGTGATAATTTTTGACTGCATATGTTATACTAGGGACACACGCCATAAAACTGCTGTGTTTAATACTGTTTGGAAAATTTCAGCTGTATGTGGTTATTTTATTTTTAAATACAGAGATTATTTTCAAAATGGTTTTGTAACTACATCAGACATTTATCTGATCTAAAGAACCAAACCAATAAATAAGACCAATATTGTCAAGAGCCCACTTTAAATATCCTATAGATGTTCATTTTCCAAAAACTTAGTTAAAATCTAGTCTTTATTTGTTGATTGATTGGAAACATTCTATTTCTACCAAGAAAATGTAAAACAAAACTGTTCTAAAATGTTGGATATTTGGTATTTGAGCCTTTGGTACTAGGAAGTCATAGGATATAATTCTAACAGTGTCTGTGAAAGAGAGAGAAAGGCGCCTGTGGATTCGAGGAGAGAGCGAGTAGGAGAGTGGTGTGAGCTGAGCTTAATGGGATGAGATTTTATGAGAGATCTCAGCTGTCACCCATTAAATTTAGATTATTACATTAGTGGGAGCCCATTTGAGCCCAGACTTGAGAGGGTAGGAAACTCTGGTTACAGACTGAAGCTGCCTAGATTCAAGTAAAGATGACATTGACTTTATTCCACACACATCATCAGCAAGCCAGGCCTATAAGATTATCTTTGGGTAACAGAGCTTGTGAGAAGATGGGATAAACTGTTATAATCACACCACACCTATGGACAAAGATGGCATGAGGACAGAGTCTCACTCCTGGAACTCCAGAAGCCTTGCTGAGCAATGAAAGCTGTCATTCACTATCAGAGGTGCCTGCTTTCACCATGTCCACCAACTGATGGATTCTCACTGCTACATGGAGGCGGTTGTGGAGACCATGGTACCTGCCATCTCCTAGGATGTTTGAGATAAGAGATAACCAATGCACAGAACTTTATTCCATTTAATCACTTGGAGATTAGTAACAATGTTTAATTCCAGCCTACAAACAACAGATTCTCCTCAACTTGTACTGGAATCGCTCAGTTCACTCCAATTTGTACCAAACATTTGCCAGGAGCCAGAAACTATTCTGAACTCAGGATGTAAAGATGCACAGAACACAGGCTCTGTTCTTAAGGAGTGACTAGTGAATGGAGGCTGATGCAAAGAATCCTCTCTGAGGGATGTGGTGAGTTCTAGAGTGGGAAGGTCATTCTTTGTGAGGTGTTGAGTGCTGGATTCCAGCATGACATCTGGAGGTAGGTGACATCCAAACTGCTGGCACTGGAGGAGTAAGAAGTAGTCTGAACAGGGACAGGGTCGCAGGAGTGGGCAGCCCTTACACACAAACCTTTGTACAAAACTGGGAGTGGCTAAAGGCTAGACCAGCTGGTAAGTAAGTGGTTCTAAACATGTGGGTCGTGATCCCCTTGAGGTTGAATGATCCTTTCATAGGGGCTGCCTAAGACCATCAGAAAACACAAATATTTACACTATGATTCATAACAATAGCAAAATTACAGTTATGAAATAACAACAAAAATAATTTTATGGTTGGGGATTCAGCAGAACATGAGGAACTGTATTAAAAGTTTTCAGCATTGGGAAGGTTGAGAACCACTGCTGTAAAGTCAAGAGAAGCCCTCCATAGAGAGGCTTTTAACCTCTTTATTAAAAATAGATATTTTTCATATTATATATCTGGATTATTGTTTCTCCTCCCTCTACTTCTCTTAGTTCTTCCCTTTCTCCCCTCCCATTCCCTTTTGTGTCTCATTAGAAAACAAACATGCTTCTATGGGATAATAATACAAGTAAATATAATAAGATAAAACAGAACACACTTGAATAGGACAAAAGAAACAGAAGGAAAAGAGTTCAAGAAAAAGGCACAAGAAACAGATTCAGAGATCCATTCATTTATACACTCAGGAATCCTATAAGAACACAAAACATATGCAAAGAAACTGTAGGATTAAAAGGGTGAGGGATAGACTTGTTGAAGATGTTTTTTATTTTTTCAGTGTGTATTTCTGGCTTCTTTATTAAAACATTAGCTGCCTATAGGTGTGTGGATTTATATGTGGATATTTAACTTGATTTCATTGAATTGATCAGTGTGTCTGTTTTGTACCAATGCCATGCTGTTTTTATTACTATAGCTCTATAGTACAGTTTGAGGTTGGGGATGGTGAGACCTTCCACAGTTCTTTTATTGTTCAGATTGTCTTAGATATCCTGGGTGTTTCCTATTTCCATATGAAGCTGAAAATAATTGTCCTTTCAAGATCTGTGAAGAATTGTCTTGGAATTTTATGAGTATTGCACTGAATTTGTAGATTGCTTTTGGCAGTGTCCTAGTTAAGGGTTTCCATTGCTGTGAAGAGACACTATGACCAAGGCAACTCTTATAAGGGACAACATTTAGTTGGTGCTGGCTTACAGTTTCAGAGGTCCAGTTCATTATCATCATGGCAGGAAGCATGGCAGCATCCAGGCAGATGTGAGGTTGGAGGATCCAAAAGTTCTACATCTTGATCCAAAAGCAGCCAGGAGAAGACTGTCTTCCAGGCAGCTAGGAGGAGGGTCTTAAAGCCCACCCCTACAGTGATACCATTCCTCCAAGAAGCCCACAACTACTCCAACAAAGTCACACATCCGAATAGTGCCACTCCCGGGGCCAAGCATATTCAAACCACCACAGGTAGGATAGCCATTTTTACTGTATTAATACTAATGATACATGACCATGTGAGATCTATTTTCTATGTGTTGTTCAATTTCTTTTTTCAATGTCTTAAAGGTTTTTTTCAATCGTACAAAATTTTCACTTGCTTGGTTAGAGTTACCCTAAGATATTTTATAGTATTTGAGGCTATTGTGCAAGGTGTTGTTTCCCTGTTTTCTTTCTCAGTCCTTGTCATTTGTATATAGGAGGGCTAGTGATTTTTGAGTTAATTTGTATAAAACTACTTTGCTGAAAGTGTTTATCAGCTATAGGAGTTTTCAGGTGAAATTTTAAGGATCAATTATGTATACTATCATCTCATCTACAAATAAAGATACTTTGACTTCTTCCTTTCCAATTTGCAGCCCCTTGATCTCCTTCACTTGTCTTCTTGCTCTAGCTAAGACTTCAAGTACTGTATTAAATAGGTATGGAGAGAGTGGACAGCCTTATCTTGTCCCTAACTTTAGTGAAAGTGCTTTGAGTTTCCACTTAAGTTGATGTTTGCTGTGGACTTGCTTCAAACTGATCTTATTACATTGAAGTGTGTATCCTTATCTCTCATATCCTTAATCTCTTCAAACCTGCTATCATGAAGAGGGTACTGGATTTTGTCAAAATATGTACTTTTGTATGTGAATATTTATTTATGTGTGGGCAATTGAGTGTGCATGTGTGCATGTGTGAGGGCCAGAATCTAACTCTAACTCTAGGTGTCATTCTTCAGACAGTGTTAACCTCTGTTTTTTGAAAATGGTTTCTCATTGGTTTAGAACTTGCCAAGTAAGCTAGGTCGACCGGACAGTGAACCCCAGAGTTCATCTATCTTTCTTCCCAGCACTGGGATTACAGGCATGTGCCACCATGCCTGGCTCTCCTCCATGGGTCCTAGAAATGGAACTCAGCTCCTTACGCTTGTGTGGAAAACTATCCTCACTAATTATCTCCCAAGCCCTTTCTTTAAGTGCTTCCTTTTTTAGATGCTATTTATTCATAATCTTAATATTGGAAATGGGTATTCCTTTCTCACAGATATCCCATTTCCTTATGGAATATACATATACATACATACATATATACATACATATATGTATTTCCTTAAGTCCAGTTTTCCAGTATGGTTATATCTATATTTTCAATGAAATCCATGTACTATTCAAAACTGATGACATTAAAATTATGGAAATATTAGGCTGAGCCATGTAGGTGTGACTATATTTCTCTCTTTCTCTCTCTCTCTCTCTCTTTCTCTCTCTCTCTTTCTCTTTCTCTCTCTCTCTCTCTGTGTGTGTGTGTGTGTGTATGCTTTTTATGCCTGCGCAGCAGCCACGAATCTATCCCAACCCCTTGGCAGCCTGTGTAAACATCCCTCCCATCAGTATGCTCAAACACACTATCTGTTCTAGAAGTCTCTCTTTCCTTTTGGCAACATTTCCCAAGAGCCTTCCATCATCTCTCATGCCTTGGATGGGTTCCGGCCTGGGCTGGTTGAGCAGCTGTTACCTTGGACTCCTTCTCTTCATCCTGGGAATTCCCTTTGCCTCAGTCCTATTCTGGGGCTCCTGTAACCCAATTACTTTGTCTTCCTTTCCTTGGTTTAGTCCCTTGCTTTGGTATAGTACATGGCATATCCTTTCATAGCACGGGTGCTGGAGCCCCGACTAGTGGTGGTGAGGAAATGAAGAAATGATAGACACTGAAGAATCAATGGACATAGGAACACACAATCAGAGAATGGGGAGATAGTCTGGCTTCTTGAATGGAGAAGGGTAACCCCTCCCACCCATATCCGGAGAAGTGCAGCATCCTTATTATATACAGTTGAACAGAGAGATGGGGTTGGTGCATACTGCTGAACAAGTAGGTGGGTTTATAGGGTACAGCAAAACAAGGAGGCAGGTTTAGCTAATCTGAGTAGGAGCCATCTCTGTAGGGGAGCAAGCTTTAGGATATAAACATCTTAGGGGAGAAAGCTGTAGTGGATAAATTCTTGGGAGAATGTCAACATTTGCACTCCTAAGGAAGACTTTTTTTTCCATCCCTCTGAGTCTGCCCAGGGAAGGTTTTGCCACTCCAATGGGGATGAGATATTGGTCCTTAACATGGGTGTGTCCATATCAATAATACACATTCAAGCAGGACTTCACAGCCATCAGTAGTTTCTAATCTTTAGGTTATACATTTCACAGACCCAGAGAGTTATTGGCTATAGTAATTACTTTTCTTTACTTGTGATAAGAGTAGTAGACCAAAAATAACTTAGGAAAGAAAGGGTTTATTTTGGTTCCAGAAGGATGCAGTTTTTTTTTTTGTTTTGTTTTGTTTTGTTTTTTTGATTTTTTGAGACAGGGTTTCTCTATGTAACCCTGGCTGTCCTGGAACTCACTCTGTAGACCAGGCTGACCTTGTACTCAGAAATCTGCCTGCCTCTGCCTCCCAAGTGCTGGGATTAAAGGCATGTGCCACCACTGCTCACCAGGATGCAGTTCTCTATGGCAGAGAAGACATGGAAATTGGGGGAAAAGGGATGGCTGCAGCAGGAACAGGAGGCCAGCTGCTAGCATGCTCCTCTACACACTTGAGGGAGAACAGTAGAGAGGCTATAACCAGAGAGGGAACAGTACATGAGGCTATTAACCCCCAAAGCCCACCCCAGTGACATATTTCTTCCAGTAAGGCTCCACCTTCTAAAGGTCCCATAGCCTGCTCAGTTGGCACCACCAACCGGGGGTCAAGTGTTCAAACACATGAGCTCATGAAAAATATTTCTCATTCAAACTACCACACTGGACATAGAAAGTAACTCGAGAGACTGGATTAAGAATGAAGCATGAAGCATCTAAATGGGCGAGCTTGCAAGGATTTGAGTAGGGCTGAGGATGGAGCCGGGATAACATGATGTGGTGGGGCAGTAGCTAGCAGATAATCTATCTGCATTCCAGGAGAGCCACCACAACAGAAAACCCAAATGTGTAGTTGTCTTCCATGAGAAGAAAGGAGGCTAGTTGAGTGAAAACTGTGGAAGGAAGAGAATAATAAGCGAAGTGCAAAGTCTGTTGTTCGTATGTGTTTTCAAGGGAAGCCAAGAAAATGGTGCCATGATGAAGTCTGAGAAGAAGCCACCAGAGAGGTGGGACAACCAGGAGAAATTAGAGCCAATGGGCAAGAGACAGATACTATTCAAATGTATAATTTATAAGAGAATGTTAAAGAATGGGTGTATTTAAATAGTGGCAGTATGGGAAAGAAGGATAAATGCATAAACATGTTCACTGTGACCTCCATGACAGCAAAAGTAGAAACAAAGTCTTCCCCCATCCTCCAGGGATCTTGTTACATAAGCAGTTACATACATAGTTGTCAGGATGCACCCCAGTCAGTTGCCCAGGCCCATGCTTACTGACATTTCTGCATATTACTTAGGAAAAGCTATGCAAGTTACTTTAAAAAATGGGTATTACATGATCTAATTTATGTAAATCTCTATGCACACAGCCAGCCATCTGCTTGAGCACGTATGCAGAGATGCTCAGAAGAATGTTCACCAGTGGATAGCGATTAGCTTTAGAGGAGGAGGAGACTGAGGCTCTGCTCGCTTCTTTGCATTTTAAGTATTGTTTCAAGTTTTGTTTTTATAATAATAATCACATAATCAAAGATCTATAGTTTGCAGGCTACTGAGCAGTGAGAGGAAGCAGGAGCACAGGCTGAGGAGCACAGACAGTATGAAGATAATAAAACATCAGACCGTTCTAGAGATGGGAGTCAGTGAGGTTAGGGGCAGAGATAAAGTGCCAGGTAGGAGATTAAAAAGGTAACTCTTCTGTATCCACCTCTAACACACCCCTCCCTTTCCTGAGTTCATTTCAAACACTGTTTCTAGGTAGAATCCCCAAATGTTACTTTGTATATTACCACTCTCAAGCTAGACTTCAGCGACTGTCATCCAAGGAAGCTGAAGTCGTCCATTTGCCTGTGTGAAGCTCCTATAACCAGTCACTTCTCGAGGACATTTCAATGTGTGGTTACTGCGCATGTGCATAGGCAGGGACTCAAGATCAGTGTGCTCATGTGGGAGCTACGGCCTCTTCTGTCATCAGGATTGCAAAACAACAAAGGCAGAGACACAAATAGTTACTAATGGCTGAGAAAGGGGCTGTGGTTGATGATACGACCTTTGTTTAGGTACCTATACAGGTCCCGGGGGTGGACTGCACTGGGGTCTGTCGTTGTCTCTGTACTACATCTCCTCTCTTCTCATTTCTTTAAACCCTTCAGCCCTCCTAGCCTCTTTTTTTTTTTTTTTTTTGGCTTTTCGAGACAGGGTTTCTCTGTATAGCCCTGGCTGTCCTGGAACTCACTCTGTAGACCAGGCTGGCCTCGAACTCAGAAATTCTCCTGCCTCTGCCTCCCAAGTGCTGGGATTAAAGGCGTGCGCCACCACCGCCCGGCTCCTCCTAGCCTCTCAAACCATAGGTCAGGTTCAGCTGTGGCATCTTTCTTTGTACGACTTGCATGGCATGCTGACTTCAATGAGTCTTTTATGTTTTTAATAGCATGATACCTACTATTGCTAGTCAACTGCTGCTGTGTACAAACCGCCTTTTCTCCCTAACTGTGGGCTTTGAGTGTGGTCTTGATGCCTAGCACAGAATTCAAACATGTTGCAAGTGTACAATAAAGAGCTGCTGGAACCTATCAGGAAACTTTCCAGCAAAATTGTTTCACAGCTTAAGGTAAATTCAATTAATTTAAGGCAGCACACTTCAAAGTATTACAATACAATATAGAGGTGACGCGATTCTGAGGGGTTCAGGCTTGGAGTGATGGGATCAAAGTGTTTGATGAGCCTTCAGAAAGGTTGAATTTAAAACAATGGGTGGGGAAAATTCTCCGCCTCCCCATATGCAATCGTTAGAATCCAACAAAGATTGCAATTGTAGCAAATTAATCTCAAACTGAATTGTTACCCAGAACAGGAAATGAAAGCTTCATTATTATGCGTGGCTATAAGAGCACAGGTGTGTTCTAAGTATGAGGCGGCAGCTTTGAGCCTTTGGCAAGGAGATAATTGGAATGGTGGCTATGTAAACAGAAGCGTGAGCTAGCAAAGGCTGGGAGGTCACCTTGGTACTACTGTATGTGATACAAGATCCTACTAGGGAATCACATCTGCCTTTTATTTTAATGGTTAAAAGGGAATACGAAAATATCTTGGAGCCCTGTTTGCCCAATGTCATCCCATTGGATATTAGGTTGTCAGGATACTGAAGGGGGCTCTATTGTTAAAGCAGGCTAAAGGAACTGGGGGACACTGTTTAATGATCCTGACTTGTCTGATTAGAAGGCACGAGGGCCATCTGAGCAGAGCTTAGAAGAGGAGCTTTTTCTTGAGAGTGTGGCGAAGCTGAGACCTGCCTCAGTCTGGTGAGCTGTAGGAGGGTTACTTAAGCTGGGCGCATCCTCAACCGCTTTATCTCCATAAAGTCAGAAATCGACACGTTGAAGCTACAGAGTGATGGGTTAGGAATGGACTCCTTGGTGAGGTGTGAGGGAAATACTAAATCATTATTGTGGGAGAACATATCATCTTCAACACTGGACAAACGATAGGAAAGACGGAAAGCCAGTTACGAATGATTTATGTGCTTGGCTTTCTGGGCTGCCAGGCAGGTGACCCTTAGAATTTATTTCTCTCTAGGATTCCTTGAGTCCAGTACTATGGACCCAGGGTGTGGGCTGTGACTGTCGGAAGTTGTGGTTCCAGTTCTGTCACCAGTGTGTCACTTACACGGTGACCATCATGATTCCTTATCCCATCCTTCAAGGTTTCCCTGAGGATTCACAATGCTATGCTAGCAAGGTGCTTAGAAAGTATAAGAAGGACACTGAATATATATATTAATAGGCTGGATGATGTGAAATTGCTGGCATTTGGTCATTCGTGACCTATAAAAACGGCAATTTTGTATGACCTAACTTAACAAAATCCATCATTTATTGCATCTGCTAGGTGGCAGGCATGGCTGCCTCAGGGGCCTTGGACAGATTCGAACATTATCCCAGTCCTCAGGGAGCTCTCAGCCTGGTGACAGAAACAAGCCCTTCCATAAAACACTACAGCACAGCTGGACAATTGCTGGAGTGAAGCTGTTTCAAGAGGCTACGAATAAAAGAGAAAGAGCCGTTGAATCTGCCGGCCGGGCAGGGAAGGCTGGGAGGCAAACAAAGAATGGTTCTGTGAAGGGCAGGACATCGATTTAGGATGGATTCTGAAGGAAGAGTGATTCACCAGGTGGGAAGAACCACAGCGAACAGAGGAAACAGCTGTGCAGAAACAAAGCCAGGAGAGAGCCTATCTGGAAGGGGAAAAAGTTCATTTAAATATGAAACAATAGCAACAAGTAGAGACATCAATCAAAGCCTGTGTGAATCACTCCTGTTACAACGCCCTCCGGTTTACTCTTGCCTGGTTTCTACTTATCGTATTTTGCTCCTGTTTGATAGGGCTTGCACAGGCTTTTCCTGGCTTAAGCCACCGATTTTACGATTTGGGGACAGGATGGAAATGCAGCCTGTCCTACTGTGGGGATCAGATAACAGGGAGCTTCATTTCACAAGAAGCACCCATGTTCTGTAGGTGATGGACCGCACCAGAGAACTTTAGGTAGAGCGTTGATGTGCTCGTGTTTGTCTTTTGGAAAAGAGCACTGTGATGGTCTTATAAAGGAAAGATGGCCACCAGATGCTAGTGGAGACAAAGGCGGCAGCAGAGGAAGAGCTGAGAAAGGTGGATCTGGGAAGCAGCAGCCTTCAAGGGAGGTGGAAGCCGTGCAGACAGGGGCTCCCTGTACCCAGGGAGAACTGGCTCCCAGTGAAGCAACTTCAGAGAGAATAAACATGGACCCCATTCTCTTGGGTGATCTTAGCCAGTGTAGTTCCAGTGAAGCAGCTGAGGTCAGGTGTCCACGAGTGACAAGGAAGGAGCTGGCAGCAAGGGGTGACGCACCACATCTAATTAAAGATGGCTCCCTGGAAAGGGAAGAAGACGGACGATTCTCGGCTGCTGAAGCACTGAAGGAAGCCCTGGGGATGGCTGTGTGTGAAGTTGAGGAACGGAAGCCAGGGCAACCAGAGAAATGAGGCTGAAAGAGAAATGATAAAGCGGGAAAGAGATGGCAGCATTTACAATGTCAAACAAATGAAGGTCCCTTCTTCCTTCCTGACTAGGAGAAGTAGGAGAGGGTAGATGCAGACACAGACAAGTTTGATGCTGAGGCTTGGAAGATGAAAGACTGATATCTTTTCAGCTTCCTTCTTTGAGGTAGTGTGGGAGGCAAGGTTAACTTGGGGGAACAAGGAGAAGAGGAGGCTTGGGATGAGGGTGGGAGAGGGGAGCTTGCTGCTGAGTGGCGAGCAAAGCAAGGAACACTTGCTAGTCTAGTTTGCTTAGAGGAACCAAGTTGCTTAGAGAAACATGCTGTTGCTGAGATAAATACCATGACCAACAGCAACTCTGGGAGGAGAGAGAGGGTCCTTTTTGTGTGATATTTCCAAGGTCATCACTGACAGTAGTCAGGGTAGGAATCCTATTCAGGTAGAGACCATGGTGGAAGGATGCTCACTGGCTTGCTTCCTCTGGCTTAAGCTCTGTTATCTTTCTTATGTAACTCAGGGCTACTTGCTCAGGGGTGGCACCACCCACAGTGGATTACAGAAAGCAATTAGCAAGCAAGAAAAAGTCCCACAGACGTGCCCTTAGGCCAATCTGATGGGAGGCAGTTCCTCAGGTGAGGTTCCCTCTTCCCAGGTGACTCAGTTTGTCTTACACTGACAAAAAAGACAGACTGCTTGGTCCCCTTACCCAGCAGCCCTAAGAGTCCATCAGGAGCTGGAGACCATTGTGGCACATGTGACTTTGAGATTTGTGTTGTAACACAATCCCACTGTGGGCACTAGAGTTGCTGAAGCAGACATAGATGGGAGGAGGGCAGACACCAGCAGGCAGGGGTAAGAGATGGAGTCTTGGCAAACATGTTTTCTTGCTTAAGACAGCAGGAGAGTCAGAGCTGGTGGCAGGGCCCATGAATCAAGTGCCAAATTGTTCTTCCCAGTGTCTCTGAGGGAAATGTCTGACAGTGAGTTTGAGGTGCTGTAGACTCCAACTGAAAAATGTGCTGCCCTTTTGTTCCTTACTGGAGGACCAGGGGTGACTCCTGTCCCTTGATAATGGGACTCTGGCTTGCTTTCCCTTCTTTTCCAAGCTTCCTTCTGATTTCCCTACCATTTGCTGCCTTCCTGGGCTGCAGGCTGGCTCATTAACAACGGCCTTCTGTTCTTGCCAATCTTGTTTACCTGCCTGCAAGGCTGATTCCGATAGTTTTGAGACCTCAGACATTTATTCTCATATGTGAGTGACGTTTCTCCTTTCCCAGCCATCCTTCACCTCCCTGGGCTCCACACAGCACATGACAATTATTTGTTTGTCAATGCATTCTGCTTCACTCAAAAAAAAAAAATTGACCAGTTCAATACTAACAGTTTGCAATTGATTTGCTAGCTGTGTGATATGAACGCCTCATTTCCGCAGAGGAATAGCTTACCTCTCCATCTTTGCTCCCAGCTTGTGAGCACAGAACTTCCCTGTGCACAAGTGCCAAACATCCACCACATTAACGCCACCGTCTGTCACAGCCCTGCCCTCGACACAAACCACAATGCTGCATCAAGTTCAAAGTTCAGGGGACTTCAGCAAAGCACAGCCTCATGTCCTTTGCTGCCAAGAACAGGGTCTCTTCAGAAGCATTTCTGGGCATCTCAACCTTCCTGTGCAAGTGAGCCAGAATATCTCTGTGTCTGCTGACTCCCCAAGGTTTTTGAAGCGCCAAGGGGGCCATAGTTTGTCCAAAGTCACCCTGCAGGATTGTGGCAGGCTACAATCAGATCCAGAACTTGTTTCTACTAGGCAAGACCCCTTGAACCTACTGAAGCAGATATATTGGTACAGGCCCCATGCTTCTATCTTTAAACTGTCAGGTGGCAGCCAGGGTTTGAAGTTCCTTTGTGGCAATGAGTTCAGGCCCTTGTGTGAAGTTTAGACTGCTGTTTGAAAGGATTCTGACGGTGTCTGCCCAACAGAACACTTAGAGCTAGGACTGAGAAAAGTGATCCAGTAGTCAAGGGTACAGAGGGGAGGCTTACGCTCACCTACTTTGTTCCTTTGCTTTCAGCTGGCAGTTGTACCTCACACTCTTCACGTCCCCTTCTGGAAAATTCTAAGTCAAAAGTCTTTTATGTTTTTCCTTGAAACAGTTATATTGTATTTCTCACTGAAAGTTTATTTGTGAGCACTGTTAGGATTTGTCTGCAGAAACTCTCCCAGGGCTAGGGGAGAGGGGCGGCTTCACATGAATAACAGTCTAAATTTATTGTGCATTTTCTTGGCCTCTTTGCCTTGAATAAAATTTTGAAAAGACAGGAATCCAATACAATGGATGTGTTTTTGTGTTGCATACAGCTTATCATCTTGCTACATGCATATATAGCCCTCATCTGGTAATAATTGATCATAAAGTCATCAACAGTAACAATCAAGAGGAAACTCAGAGAGGTATCTTAGCAATACAAAAGTTTAGGAAGGAGACTTTGGACACAATCGGAAGCAGCTACCTTCTTGCCTTCTCTTACAGAGAGATCTGCCTCAGCTGCCCTAAACATTTGCTGCATATGAGAAACATTCTGCAAAAGCTGTAAACCCCCCTGGGTCTGGACTCCACTCTAAATCAATTAAGAATTTCTGAAAGTGAGACTGAGATATTGGCATTTCCTACAACTTCCCAGGGCTTGCGGCATGCAGTCAAGTTCTGACCAGCGATCTGTCTTTTCTATAGCTGGACCCTGGGGTGGAGTCTGGTTTTAGGCGCTGGAGATAGGTTGGTTGTTCATAGTGAATAGTTCTTCCTGTCAGAATGAACACCTTAGGAAAGCACGTGGAATCAAAGGGCACTTTGTTTTTATTGGATATTTTCTTTATTTATATTTCAAATGTTTTCCCCTTTCCACGTCTCCCCTTCAGAACCCCCCCATCCCATCCCCCCTCCCTCTTCCTCTATGACGGTGCTCCCCCACCCACTCACCCACCCACTCTTGTCTTCCCGCCCTGGCACTCCCCTACACTGGGGTATCGAACACCCTCAGGTCAAAGGGCCTCTCCTCCCACTGATGTCTAACAAGGCCATCCTCTGCCACATATGCGGCCAGAGATGGGTCCCTCCGTGTGTACTC
The DNA here is from genome assembly GCA_036184795.1 of Tokudaia tokunoshimensis. NCBI lineage: Eukaryota > Metazoa > Chordata > Mammalia > Rodentia > Muridae > Tokudaia > Tokudaia tokunoshimensis. Next base: position 71,540,197 of record BTHU01000002.1, on the reverse strand, counting down.
TTTGGTTGATGATCCAGTTCCTGGGAACTCTGGGGGATCTGGACAGTTGACACTGTTGCTAACTCCATGGGACTGCAAACCTCCTCAGTTCCTTCAATCCCTTCTCCAACTCCTCCATTGGGGACCTTCATGTTCCATCCAATGGTTGGCTGCGAGCATCGCCTCTGTATTTGTCAGGCTCTGGCAGAGCCTCTCAAGAGACAGTCATATCAGGCTTCTGTCAGCAAGCGCTTTCCAGCATCCACAATAGTTTCTGAAATATTGGTGACTGTATATGGGTTGGATCCCCAGGTGGGTCAGTCTCTGGGTGGCCTTCCTTCAATCTCTGCTCCACACTTTGTCTCCATATTTCCTCCTGTGAGTATTTTGTTCCCCCTTCTAAGAAGCACTGAAACATCCACATTTTGCTCTTCCTTCTTCTTGGGCTTCATATGGTCTGTGAATTAAATGTCGGGTATTCCAAACTTTTGGGCTAATATCTGCTAATCAGTGAGTACGTACTGTGTGTGGTGTGTGTTCTTTTGTGACTAAGATCAAGAATTGACAAATGGGGCACTCTGCCATCTTTGCTCCAGTGTCCAGGTAGTTGGGACCGCCAGGCTCAGAGACAGACAGACATGATATCACTTGGGTCTCAGGCAGCTTGTGTGTACCCTGCTCCCAAGAGCTAGGCAGGTCTGCAGTGATCGACGCGCCAGCTCTGCTGTGGGACTTCTGCCTGGCAGAGGGACCCCCCCGCACTGGGTGGGAGCCTACCAGCTTCCCTTTGGCGACCTCTGTTCTGGGGATCAACTGCACTGAGGAGACAGGTACCCAGGTTCCTCCCAATAAAACATCGCTTGGTAAACGGACTGTTGGGGCTTCTGTCTACTCCCAAGAACGGGACAGCGCTGTGGTCGTCTGGGCGCCAGATCTGCTGTAGGCCATCCCCTCCGCAGGGTGACCAGCGCCACCGAGAGAGTGCAGAGTGCACTCCGCCATTTTTGCTCCAGTGGCCAGGTAGTTGGGACCACCAGGCTCGGAGACAGACAGGCATAATATCGCTTGGGTCTCGGGAGGCTTGTGTGTACCCTGCTCCCAAGAGCTGGGCAGATCTGCAGTAACCAGCACGCCAGCTCTCCTGTGGGACTTCTGCCTTGCAGAGGGATGCCCCCCTCCCCTTTCTGGGAGAGATCACATACACATGCTCAGGGCAGGAGCCTACCAGCCTCCCTTTGGCAACCTCTGCTCCGGGAATCCACTACGCTGAGCCTTTGGATGTGCAGGGACTCCCCAATATAACATCACTTGGGGCAAGGCACATCAGGACTCCAAAGTCACTCAGGAGCAGGGCAGGCCCCAGAAATCGGTGCCAGGGGAATCCTGGTAATCCAGGGTGGCCAGAAATAGCTTTGCAGGCTCACAGGAGGTCCAACCAACAGCCAGTGACAGAAGGACCAACTAACACCAGAGGTAACCATATGGCAAAAGGCAAACGTAGGAACGTTACTAATAGAAATCAAAGTAATATGGCACCATCCGAACCCAACTCTCCAACAGCAGCAAGTCCTTGATACCCCACCACACCCGAAAGACAAGATCTGGATTTAAAATCACTTCTAATGATGCTATTAGAGGATCACAAGAAGGACACAAATAAATCTAATAAAGAATTACAGGAGACCATGAATCAACGGTTAGAAGCCCTTACAAAGGAAACACAAAAATCGCTTAGAGAAATGCGGGAGAACATGGATCAAAAGATGGAGGCCCACAAGGAGACAACACAAAAATCACTTAAAGAAATGAATCAATGGGTAGATGCACTTTCAAAGGAATCACAAAAATTGCATAAAGAAATGCAGAAGAATATGGGTCAACAGATGGATGCCCATAGGGAGGCAATACAAAAATTGCTTAAAGAAATGAATCAACGGATAGATGCCCTTACAAAGGAAACACGAGAACTGCTTAAAGAAATGCAGGAGACAATGGATCAACAGATGGAATCCCATGAGGAGGAAACACAAAAATCACTTAGAGAAATGCAGGAGAACTTGGGTCAACAGGCAGAAATCCTGAAAGAGGTAATGCAAAAATACCTTAAAGAAATACAGGAAAATACAAACAAACAAGTGAAGGATCTCAGCAAATCCATCCAGGAACTAAAAAAGGAAGTAGAAACAACTAAGAAATCACAAAGGGAGACAACTTTGGAGATAGAAAACCTTGGGAAGAAATCAGGAGTCATAGATGCAAACATCAACAGTAGAATACAAGAGATGGATGAAAGAATCTCAGGTGCTGAAGATACCATAGAAAGCATCGACTCAACAGTCAAAGAAAATGCAAAATGCAAAAAACGTGTAACCCAAAACATCCAAGAAATCCAGGACACAATGAGAAGACCAAACCTAAGGATTATAGGTATAGATGAGAGTGAAGATTTGCAACTTAAAGGGCCAGTAAACATTTTCAACAAAATTATGGAGGAAAACTTCCCTAACCTAAAGAGAGAGATGCTGATGAACGTACAAGAAGCCTACAGAACTCCAAACAGACTGGACCAGAACAGAAATACCTCCCATCACATAATAATCAAAACACCAAATGTACTAAACAAAGAAAGAATATTAAAAGCAGTAAGAGAAAAAGGCCAAGTAACATATAAAGGAAGACCTATCCGAATCACATCAGACTTCTCACCAGAGACTATGAAAGCCAGAAGATCCTGGGCAGATCTCATGCAGACTCTAAGAGAACACAAATGCCAGCCTAGACTACTATACCCAGCAAAACTCTCAATCACCATAGATGGAGAGACCAAGATATTCCATAATAAAACCAAATTTTCACAATATCTTTCCACAAAGCCAGCCCTGCAAAGGATAATAGGTGGAAACCGCCAACACAAAAAGAGAAACAACACCCTGGAAAAAATGAGATAGTAACCTTCTTGCTTCAAACCCAAAAGTAGATAACCACTCAAACATAAAGATAGCATCAAGAATGGCAGGTGGCAATAATCACTATGCCTTAATCTCTCTTAATATCAATGGTCTCAATTCCCCAATAAAAAGACATAGACTAGCAGACTGGATACGTAAACAGGACCCAGCATTTTGCTGCATGCAGGAAACACACCTCAGTGTCAAAGACAAACACTACCTCAGAGTAAAAGGCTGGAAAACAATTTTACAAGCAAATGGCCCCAAGAAACGAGCCGGAGTAGCCATCCTAATATCAGATAAAATTGATTTTCAACCTAAAGTCATCAAAAAAGACAAAGAAGGACACTACATACTGATCAAGGGAAAAATCCACGATCAATTCTGAATATCTATGCTCCAAATGCAAGGGCACCCTCATTTGTAAAAGAAACTTTACTAAAGCTCAAAGCACACATCGCACCTCACACAATAATAGTGGGTGACTTCATCACCCCGCTCTCTGAAATGGATCATTCAGGAAAGCAGAAACTAAACAGGGACACAGTGAATCTAATTGAAGCCTTGCACCAAATGGAACTAACAGATATATATAGAACATTTCATCCTAGAGCTAAAGAATACACCTTCTCAGCACCTCATGGTACCTTCTCCAAAATCGACCATATAATTGATCACAAATCAGACCTCAACAGATATAAGAAGATCAAACTAATCCCATGCCTCCTATCAGATCACTATGGAATAAGGGTGGTCTTCAATGGCAACAAAAACAACAGAAAACCCACATACACATGGAGGCTGAACAATGCTCTACTCAATGATAACTTGGTCAAGGTGGAAATAAAGAAAGAAATCAAAGACTTTTTGAAAGTTAATGAAAATGAAGGCACAACATACCCTAATTTATGGGACACAATTAAAGCAGTGCTAAGAGGAAAATTCACAGCCCTGAGTGCCTCCAAAAAGAAACAGGAGACAGCATACACTAACAGCTTAATGGCACACCTGAAAGCCCTGGAACAAAAAGAAGCAAATACACCAAAGAGGAGTAGAAGGCAGGAAATCATCAAACTCAGGGCTGAAATCAATCAAGTAGAAACAAATAAAACCATACAAAGAATCAACAAAACGAGGAGTTGGTTCTTTGAGAAAATCAACAAGATAGATAAGCCCTTAGCCAGACTAACCAGAGGGCACAGAGACAGTATCCAAATTAATAAAATCAGAAACGAAAAGGGAGAGATAACAACAGAAACTGAGGAAATTCAAAAAATCATCAGATCCTACTACAAAAACCTGTATTCAACACAACTAGAAAATCTTGAGGAAATGGACAATTTCCTTGACAGATATCAAATACCAAAATTAAATCAGGATCAAATAGACCATTTAAACCGTCCTATAACCCCTGAAGAAATAGAAGTTGTCATTGGAAGTCTTCCAACCAAAAAAAGCACAGGTCCAGATGGTTTTAGTGCAGAATTCTATCAGACCTTCAAAGAAGACCTAACACCAATACTCTTCAAACTATTCCACAAAATAGAAACAGAAGAAACACTACCCAACTCGTTCTATGAAGCCACAATTATGCTAATACCAAAAGCACACAAAGATCCGACCTCAGGCCAATCTCTCTTATGAATATCGATGCAAAAATACTCAATAAAATTGTTGCCAACCGAATCCAAGAACACATCAAAACGATCATTCACTACAATCAAGTAGGCTTCATCCCAGGGATGCAGGGATGGTTCAATATAAGGAAATCCATCAATGTAATCCACTATATAAACAATCTCAAAGAAAAAAACCACATGGTTATCTCATTAGATGCTGAGAAAGCATTTGACAAAATTCAGCATCCTTTCATGGTAAAAGTCTTGGAAAGATCAGGAATTCAAGGCCCATATCTAAACATAGTAAAAGCAATTTACAGCAAACTGGTAGCCAACATCAATCTGAATGGAGAGAAACTTGAAGCAATCCCACTGAAATCAGGGACTAGACAAGGCTGCTCTCTCTCTCCATATCTTTTCAATATAGTACTTGAAGTTCTAGCTAGAGCAATTAGACAACAATAAGAGGTCAAAGGGATACAAATTGGAAAGGAAGAAGTCAAACTATCACTATTTGCAGACGATATGATAGTATACTTAAGCGACCCAAAGAACTCCACCAGAGAACTCCTACAGCTGATAAACAACTTCAGCAATGTGGCCGGATATAAAATCAACTCAAGCAAGTCAGTAGCCTTCCTATACTCAAAGGATAAGCAGGCTGAGAAAGAAGTAAGAGAAATGATACCCATCACGATAGCCACAAACCATATAAAGTATCTTGGCGTGACTCTAACCAAACAAGTGAAAGATCTGTATGATAAGAACTTCAAGTCTCTGAAGAAAGAAATTGAAGAAGACCTCAGAAGATGGAAAAATCTGCCATGCTCATGGATTGGCAGGATTAATATAGTAAAAATGACCATCTTGACAAAAGCAATATACAGATTCAATGCAATCCCCATCAAAATCCCAACTCAATTCTTCGTAGAGTTAGAAAGAGCAATTCAAAAATTCACCTGGAATAACAGAAAACCCAGGATCGCTAAAACTATTCTCAAGAGTAAAAGAACCTCTGGGGGAATCAGTATCCCGGAACTCAAGCTGTACTACAGAGCAATAGTGTTAAAAACCTCATGGTATTGGTACAGTGACAGGCATGTAGATCAATGGAACAGAATTGAAGACCCAGAAATGAATCCATACTCCTATGGTCACTTGATCTTTGACAAAGGAGCTAAAACCATCCAGTGGAAAAAAGATAGCCTTTTCAACAAATGGTGCTGGTTCAACTGGAGGTCAACATGCAGAAGAATGCAAATTGACCCATTCTTATCTCCTTGCACTAAGCTCAATTCCAAGTGGATCAAGGACCTCCACATAAAACCAGACACACTGAAACTAATAGAAAGGAAAATAGGGAAGAACCTTGAACATATGGGCACAGGGGAGAATTTCCTGAATAGAACTCCAATAGTTTATGCTCTAAGATCAAGAATTGACAAATGGGACCTCATTAAATTACAAAGTTTTTGCAAGGCAAAAGACACTGTCAAAAAGACAAAGCGGCAACCAACTAACTGGGAAATGATCTTTACCAACCTTACATCCGACAGAGGGCTAATATCCAATATATACAAAGAACTCAAGAAGTTAAACTCCAGAGAGGCAAGTAACCCTATTAAAAAATGGGGTACAGAGCTAAACAAAGAGTTCTCACCTGAAGATTATCTAATGGCTGAGAAGCACCTAAAGAGATGTTCAACATCCTTAGTCATTAGGGAAATGCAAATCCAAACAACCCTGAGATTCCATCTCACACCAGTCAGAATGGCTATGATCAAAAACACAGGAGACAGCAGTTGTTGGCGAGGATGTGGAGAAAGAGGAACTCCTCCACTGCTGGTGGGATTGCAAGCTGGTACAACCACTCTGGAAAGCAGTCTGGCAGTTCCTCAGAAAACTGGGCATGACACTCCTGGAGGATCCCGCTATACCACTCCTGGGTATATACCCAGAGGCTTTACCTGCATGCAATAAGGACACATGCTCCACTATGTTCATAGCAGCCTTATTTATAATAGCCAGAAGCTGGAAAGAACCCAGATGTCCCTCAACGGAGGAATGGAATCAGAAGATGTGGTATATTTACACAATGGAATACTACTCTGCAACTAAAAACAAAGAATTCACGAAATTCCTAGGCAAATGGTCAGAACTTGAAAATATCATCCTTAGTGAGGTAACCCAATCACAAAAGAACACACATGGTATGCAGTCACTGATAAGGGGATATTAACCCAGATTCTCGGAATACCCTAGACACAATTTGCATATCAATAGATTTCTAAGAAGATGGAAGGAGAGACCCCTGGTCCTGGAAAGACTGGATGTAGGGGAATGCCAGGACAGAGAAGCGAGAGGGGGTTGAATGGGGAAAAGAGGGAAGGAATGGGGCTTATGGGACTTTCAAGGAGGGAGGAAACGGGAAAGGGGAAATGATTTTGAATGTAAATAAAAAAAACTTAGAAAATAAAATTTAAAAAAATGTAAAAAAAAAAAGAATTGACAAATGGGACCTTATAAAATTTCTTCTGTAAGGCAAAGAACATTGTCAATAGGACAAAACAGCAACCAACAAATTGGGAAAAGATCTTTACCAATCTCACATCTGATAGAGGGCTAATATCCAATATATACAAAGAACTGAAGGATTCAGACTCCAGAGAACCAAATAATCCTATTAACATGGGGAACAGAGCTAAACAGAGAATTCTCAAAGAGGAAACTTGAATGGCTGAGAAGACCTAAAGAAATGTTTAACATCCTTAGTCATCAGGGAAATGTAAATCAAAACAACCCTGAGATTCCACCTCACACCAGTTAGAATGGCTAAGATCAAAAACTCAGGTGACAGCAGATGCTGGCGAGGATGTGGAGAAAGAGGAACATTCCTCCATTGCTGGTGGGATTGCAAGTTGGTAACACTCTGGAAATCAGTCTGGCAGTTCCTCAGAAAATGGACCTAGTACTACCTGAAGACCCAGCTACACAATTCCTGGGCATATACCCAGAAGATGCTCCAGCATGTCATAAGGACACATGCTCCATTATGTTCATAGCAGCCTTTTTAATAATAGCCAGAGTCTGGAAACGACCCAGATGTCCCTCAACAGATGAATGGATGCAGAAAGTGTGGTACATTTACATAATGGAATATTACTCAACTACTAAAAACAATGACTTCATGAAATTCACAGGCAAATGGATGGAACTTGAAAGTATCATCCAAAGGACACTTTCACTGGGTAAGCCTCTAAGCATTTGAAGAGAGTATATAACTTACAACACACTGGATTATTTCAGATGTACAGTATGGTCAGTGAAAAGGAACTTCCATCCTATAGTGTTGGCTCCACTCATTGGCTAACATTCTTACCAGTTTCAATGTTTTGGTTCTTGGATGAAACTACTGGAAATACTATAGAGAAAGGAGTCAATTTGCTTGAAGTGAAATCCAATAGATTTCAATCTTTTGATACTTGTGTATTAGGTTAATGTGTGTATGTATATGTGGAAGAAAGCACATGCATGTGTGTGCATGTGCATATGTAGGCCGAAGGACAACCTTGGGTATTATTCTTCAAATGCCATCCATTATTTTTTGAGATATCATCTTTCATTGGCATAGGACTTGCTAAGCTCGCTGGTCATTAGGCCTCCAGGGTCTTCTTGTCATTGTCTCCCCAATGGGTAATCCCAAAATAGGAATATAAGCAAGTGCCACCATGTCCAGTTATTTTTATGTGGATTTTAGGGATTGAACTCAGGTCTTCCTGCTTCTTCACAAGGAAACACTTCATCAACTGAGCCACATTCTCAGTCCAGCCAACAGGTTTCTAAGAAGCTTGCATGACCTATAAGGTAGGCAGTTTCTTTTCTACTGGGTGTCTGTTTCTGGCAGCCTGTGTCCCCAACAGATGACTTCTCTGATGGGCTCTTGACACTGTTTACCCATGTTTACATTCAAACCTGGGGATAGCCAGACGACAGATGAGCCCCCAAAGGAAGAGGACAAAAGCAGAGGAGGGGGTTGTCCTCAGCACAACCTGATCTAAAGACCATCCTGCTGAATTTCTGGAAGCCTGATCCAGCACCATTTACTAACAAGTCAAATTCTGGAGTTACATTTATTAGATTTGGATCTTGGCTCACTCGTGCTTCAGGTAGGCAACTTTGGGCAAGAATCTTCACTTATTTTGGCCCCAGTTTCTTTATCTGTCAGCAGAAGTGACACTTGTAGCCAATCTCTATGAAATTACAAAAAGACTTCGTGTGATGCATCTGGTAAACTATGTAAGGTCTAGTTAGCGCTTAACAAAACTCAGCTATTATTGCATAATCCTAATCCCAGCCCTGCCTTCCCCTGCTACCCCACACTATGACGCTGTCCTTGATCTACAGGCCAGTGGTCCCCTCTCTCTTCCTAATTTAAGTTCCAATGTGGTCTGAATACAGCACCATTGATGAGGTTCCTGACAGTCTCTTCTTCCATTTCCAGTGCTCAGCTTGGATTTTGCAGGTCAAGCTCCGTGCAGTTCAGCATCCTACTTCAGGTCACATCGCCTCCCAAAGGCCCCGAAGGAGGAACAAGTCACTTCATCTTCTTGCTCCGCTGTTGCACATGGGTTGGAAGGGAGAACCTGCCAGACAATCTTGCTTCTGAGGAAAAAAAATTTTTTTCAGTCTCATTTTCTCAAAAGTCTACATGAAATTGAACTTGGAGCTATGATTTGTTCTTCCTTTAATGCATGCCAGCGAAACCATTTAGTTTTTAGCAGACACTGGAGGATAGACTCTTACTTCCTTTCCCATTTAACAAACATTACATTTCTGACCAGGGTTTCTTGAATGCCAGCACTAGCAATATGGCCGTTATTTCCAGTCTTCTCCGTTGGATTCTATCCATCCTGCTACATGCAACTCTGGGATGTGCTCTGCACAACATTATCCCCACCAGTCTGCTTTTACAGGGTATGGTAGACAGAAGGCTTTTGAACCACTGGAACAGGGGCTCCAGAATGTGTCAGTGGGCAAGTCAATGCTTCCTTGCGGGAGTCTTTGCTCCCTCTGTTGGGTAAATGGATGGCTTTCCAGGGATGCCGCATAGAAGAATGATTAAAAAGAATGGCCGAAGGCAGTATAATATAGAGTCTTTAACCCACTATACGTTTCTTGCTGTTTAACAATAAGTTTAAATTGAGTCCTTTTATTATCCAGCCAGATCCCCTGAAGGCTGTGAGGAAGCCATTCACTAATGAAGGAAAAGATGTTGGAATACAAGGAGTGTTGCAAACCATTCTCATATACCTGACACTGTCTCCATGGGCGGGGTCATAGTTACATCCACTACTTGACTATCACTATGGGGTTAAGGGTGGCTCCAAAAGAAGCTGGGTGGGGAGGAGAGAGAAGGAAAAACATTAGAGAGCCACTTAGATGAGGAAGCAATGTTTGGCTCCAAGAACTCAAAATCAGAATAAATAAAGCAAATGCCGAAATCATCCTCACTCCAAATTATAGGTCCTGGAAGTTTTGTTAAAGGTTTTATCTGCTTGACTCTTGTGGGAAGATGGTTCCTAGTCACAGAGTGGGTTTCATTACTTTGTACAGAGACCCGAATTTACCTTACTCAGCAAGCCGCATGGACACAAACCTTCATGATTCCTTGCAGTTGGAGCTGCAGAAAGCAATATGACTTTCTGTGGCTTTAGTTTGTATGGGTGTGTGAATTCCATATCCCCTTTCTTCTTTTCTACAATGGTGATAGGTGTGCCATTGATGCATGACTCTGTGGGAAATACTCAGTGAGTGGTGCCTGCATACATAAAGGTTTTGTGATACTAAATTTGTAACCCTATTCAGAAACCAATTGAGCTGACTGCTTTATGATAATTAACACACACACACACACACACACACACACACACACACACACACACACATATTTTAATGTCGCCCTGAAATAGACATGATGTCATTCCCTCTCACTTGAGTCCTTTATTCATTTGTTCACAGCACACGTGTTAACTCATTCATTACTAAGGCAGGCTTGAGAGAGCGAGTAGCACATTTACTGTTTCTAAAATTCATGTGCGGAGTCTCCCTTGTCCTTGAGTTATATGGATACCAGGGTAGAACAAAATCAATATTTGTCCTATTCATCCTGCATAAATATTTTCTCAGACAAGTAGCTATTTACCATATTGAGTCAACACAGACTGCAAAAATATGAGAAGGTTGTCTGGAAGGTTCTCTTTCCCCAGGGGTCTGGTAACACCGCCATCAGGAGGGTAACAAACATTGATTGTGTGCCCATCATGAGTCACAATGCCAACATTTACATACATTACAGATGTCATCCTCATAAACACCCCAGCAGAGCTGCTCTTGTTTACCTTACCTTAAGGTGGAAGTGCTAGGATCCTGAAAGGCCCAGCAATTCTCATTTAAAAATGTTATATTTTCCCATGTCATGGACAAAGCATCTCCATCTCCTACAACTTCTCAGCACCTTTGAGTCTCCCTTCCCATTGGCCTTTCTTTATCTGTGGTGTAGTGTTGGATACTGTTTCCTCCAATCCTGGTGATCTCATTTAGGGTGATGGTTCAATATCGCCTTCACATCCATGACTCTACAAAGTATACATCTAGCCAATCTTCTCCCATTATCACCAACTCCAGTGTCCAGCTATCTAGTTGAAATTCACTCTTAGATGATAGGTGAGCAATTACATTGAAAGAATATTTCTTTTTGCCCAAATGTGAATCAAAGCTAAGGGAAGCCATATATCTCCATCTACATAGTTGGTGTAGATTTTACACACTTTGTATGTCCACATTGGTGATCTTCATAATGTTTTTCTTTATCCTTACCTTTCTCTTTGAATTTGTAGGACTTAATATATTTGCTGTTCACCTGAGTGCTCATACAAAAAAGCACATCATTTTTAAGCATGTCTAAATTCATAACAAAAACATAATTGACATAGTGTGAGACACCCAACATAGCAAAGGGTGTTGTCATTGTTCTTGGTTGCCAACTATGACTAGATGGTAAGATACTATTGTTAAAGATGTCATTCACTTTGGATGCAGGATATAAGGAAATCGGCCTCAAACTGACTATGAAACCCTTTCTCTGCTGACTAGATTACAGAGAGCCAGAAGGTGCTATGGAGACTGCCAGGAGAAGACAGCAATAGTCTTGCCCAGCACAAGACCCTGCACATTGTAAAACTGACCTGATGCGCCCACTGGCATGGTAGCTACAGGGCAAACAGGAGCTTTCTATTTGGATATAAGTCCTGCTTCGCAGGAGGGATTCACAGTGTAAACCAATGACAGGGAGGATGACTACTGTTATGCTAAATGAGTAGGTCTGTGGTGAGGCAGCAGCATCATGGAGGAAGGATGCAGCAAATACATTCTGGTTCACTTCAAGGCAGTCAGGGAGCAGAGAAAGCCAGGAAGGGGTCAGGAATGAGATGCACCCTTCCAAGCCCTACCTCCAGTGGACCATTTCTTTCAACTAGTCCCCATTGCCTAATGGCATATCCATTGATGAATATGAATTCATCAATGCATCAACTGAATAGGCATCCTTGCTATTCAATTGCCTCTCAATAGCACAACTGGTTGCGGACCAATTAATTATTCAACACATGAGCCTTTGGGGGAGTTTTATACCCAAACTATAACATGTACTGTGAATGTTTCTGGGTGTACACATGTAAAAGACATACCAATTGGGGAAAAGCAAGCAATGTTGACATACACCAAGGAACAGAACAAATGCCCTTGCCTCCATGAAAGAAAGAAGCGTAGTCACCATAACAATTAAGCAAATTATATAGTGTGTTAGAATAGAGATGGTATGTACTTATGGGTAGGGGTTATGGCAGGGTAAGGTTGATTATATGTGAAGGATGCCATTTTAAGTAGCATTGTCAGAATGACCCCAATGAGAAGGTGACATCTGAGGGAGGATATGGAAAACCTGAATGATACAGGTATAAAGGTACATTTTTGAATGGAAGAATCAACAGGATTTACGATGGTTTGGCTGTAGAATACAATACTGAAAGGAATCAAACATGATTTCCAGATCCTTGTTTCCATAGTTGGCAGGATGGAGATGCTATTAGTTCAGTTGAGAAAGGCTGAATGAGAAGCAGATTTCTGTTCTGAGACAGACACCAGTGTTAGCGATGATTTGGAGACATCTGCCACATACCTGAGAGGAGATGATGTGGAGGAAGCAGTTGAGCATGCAGAAGAGCTCAGTTGGCAGATCTGCAGTCATGCTTTATTGGCGGTACCAAAAGCCATGGGATTATGTGAGGTCACCAAGGAGGCTACTGTGGGTAGGGTAGCAAGAGAAGCCAGACCCCAGAACTTATGCATTGTGTCATAAAGAAGTCAGAGAAAAGAGAACTCAGAGATGGCAAAGAGAGAGGCAAGCTGGAAGCCAGGTAAAGACTCAGTGATTAATTTTCAAGTGAAACAAGGATCAAAATAAGCCATTGGAGTTAACAACACCGAGGCCCTTACCTTACCACTGAGCTTCCCTGTGCCTTTCAGGGAGTAAACCCTTTAAAGTGGGTTTGGGGAGGTTAGAAGGACACTAATGGAAACATTGGTGTGAGAAATTTATTGCAAAAGTGAGAAAAATTAGAGTGCATCTTTGGGGATTTTTAAAGGTGAGAAAATAAGAACATGTTTATGTAATGATGGATATAATCAAGTAGAGATGCGAAAATGGATGGTAGGAGAAATGGAACAAAATTGCTAGAGTGATGCCTTTGAGCACAGGTAGAAGGTTTGCTAAACTAGTATGGGTCTTGAAAAACGTCTACAAATACTTCAGCGTTCCTCTGCCCCAAAAGTTATGTCTAATTTTCTTCCTTCTGAATATGGGCTAGACTTTCTGAACTGCTTTTATCAAACATGAAAGGGAGGACTTTTGGGGGCTCCCTTTTCCCCTGGATGGCTCACCTCTGCCATGTTTGAGGGCCTTCAAGCTACCCTCCAGCTGAGCCCACATGATAAGAACCTGAGGCCTCAGCAGCATAGCCACATACATGCCCCATCTTAGAAGCTGGTACCCCACAACCACCGAAGCCTCCGGGAACTTAAGCCCACACTGATACCTTCACTGTGACCTCGTGAGACTTGGACTAGAACCCATGCCACTACTTACTTCACAGAAAATAAGATAACAAATATCTATTGCTTTAAGCTATGAAATTTGGGTTAATTTGTTATGCAGCAAAAAGCTGACTCATACTGACGGGAGCCTAAGATAGTTTATGTGCAGCAACTTGCAAGAAGAAACATCACAGGTTGCTTCCATCTTCTTAGTGAAATGGGAAGGAAACAAACTAATTAGAACCTGGACAAAATCTCAGCAGCTCTACCTAAAGGCTATAAGAGCCTGGACACCATACTTAGCATGCCTGTGTCTTTTTCCTTGTCTCTAAAATAGTCACATGATAGTCACCTCTTTGACAAAGTTGTCATAAGGATTAATGAGCTCATGTAGGCAAATTAAAATAGAACCTGGAATGTAATAAAGCTCCTGACATTGATCTAAAAAGTGCCTACTACTTACTGTCTATCTGACTGGTTCTCAAAACCAACCCCCGGACTATCCCCATTACCTTGGAACTTCTGAGATATACAAATTCTCTCTCTCTCTCTCTCTCTCTCTCTCTCTCTCTCTCTCTCTCTCTCTCTCTCTCTCTCTCCCCTCCCTTCCCCTCCCTTTCCCTCCTCCCATGAAAATTCCAGCAAACCTTCCAGCAATGACTTACATGGTCACTCAGGTCCTCAGGTAGGCTACTCTCTGGCTTATCTCATCTTTTTATTTATTTCCCCGATTTCACTATCACAGGTCGAGATTTCCCTGTTTGTTTACATGATTAATGCCTCTATTGTCTACTAGAGAGAAGCACTCCAGGAGTGCAGACTTGACAATCTTGTTCACTTCTGCATCCCTAACTGTTAGCAAGCAAGCAGAAAATAGAAATGGATAGATAGATGAACTGAATGATCTCGGACAACGTTATTTAATTACAGACAGGGTCTCGTGTTTCTCAGAGTGACTTTGAACTTATCCTCACATCTGAAGATGACACTGAACTTCTGGTATCTCTGTCTCTACTTCCCCAGTGCTAGAATGACAGTCATGCGCCATCACTCCTGGTTTGTACCTTAGTAAAGACTGAACCCAGAGCTTCGTGGATGCTGGGCAGGTACTCTACCAACCGAGCTCTGTTCCCAGCCCCAGTGTCATGTATTTGTTGGATATCAGAACTGATGGATGTTGGCTCTGTGAGGTTACACGCTCTGACACACTGGGAATTAATGGCACTCTGATCTGTAGTCTTCATTCAACAGCCTCAAACTCCTCACAGAGCACTGTGAGAAGCCTGAATTCCAAACTGCATTGTATTGTCAGTCATTGTACCTCACTCCTGTAATCCCAGCACTTAGGAAGTCATTACAGGAGGATTGCCATGAGCTTGCACTGTGAGTTCCAAGACTATATGATCTACAGAGTAAGCCTTTGTCTCAATAAACAAGCAAATGAACATTGATTTGACTTAATTTGGCAATTATATTTTGTTACCGGGAGTGAAGGCTTGGGAGTCAGAACTCAGCTATAGACCCGACTTCAACTTCCCAGGATTTCAAACTTCTTCTCAAGACCAGAGAGATAGTTCAGAGAGGAAACAAGAAAGAAGTTGGGAGGAAGTTTTATTGCTGAGCATAAGTGCATACTCAGTAGAATTGTTCAGCCCTCCCACAACCTCAGGACATCAGCTAAGCATCAGATGGGCAAAAGTTAATTGAAAAAAGTGGACTAATGGCTTATGGTGGTGGTTGGAGCCTGACTTTAGGAATGGGTCTGGATTTTTCCAGAGTAGACTTTACTCCCTCTTTCCATATTTGCATGGGTTATGTTTTTGGGGGAAGGAGGTGTCGTGATGGCAGATTCATGATGGCTTTCCTCTTAGGCATGTCTAGCCTGCCTCGGCTTATGTAAATATGGCCACGACAGAGCCAGAGAGCCACCTCATGGCTCCAGTGGCCCCCTGCTCCTCCTTTTGCTCCATGTTGGCTGCATCCTTACTTTTCTTGGAATTGTCAGTGGACTGTTTTTCCTGTTGTAACAACAGTGCCCATGCTCTGTGGCTGGGGAGGAGTCATCATTCCCTCAGAGGCTCTTCTCATCTGCATTTGGAGGGAATCCCGTCTTTACATCAGAGTTCAGAATCCAGAACATTCAGTGCCCGGGGCCTAGCTTCTTTCCATGACCCTGGCCTCTCTTAGCTTCTTCTCAGCCCCTCTAAACCTTACCTTCTTCAGTTTCTCATGCCTGTAGCCTTAGCAGTTCTCAGACTTGTCAGTTATCCAGTTCCCAGCAGTATTTCCCTTTCAAATCTAGCTAGTATCTCAGAGGAACCTCTGTGCAGTGAGCTAGTGCATGTGAGGTGAGCACTCTACAGACTGAGCTATAGTTCCTTAAATAATTTTTGAAGGTCAAATTATCCCCTACCCCTCCACTTTTTTACAGGCCTCTTTCTACAGAGCATGGCACAAACCTGTTATCCAGCAAATTGGACCTGCATTAGCAGTCTTGGTCTTTGTACCTTGTACCTTTGTACCTTGCCTTACATCCTAGAGTTATGAACCTAATCACACTCTTGTCTCCCCATCACTTATTCAATCTAAACCTCCTTGTGGTAGAATCTGGACATGGAGCCTTTGGGGGGTGTTAAAGTCCTAAGGGTGTGACCTTTGCTAGTGGGATTACTTTTCCTATTAGAAGACCTTTACTCGTGAGCCTCGAAAAAGATCTCTTTTTTGAAAAAGACCTACTGTCACCAAGCTTTCAGGACTGTTAGAAAAGAGTTCTGTTGTTCTAACCTGTAGAATATTGTAAAGGCAGCCCGAGTGGCCAAAGCACTGCTCAATCTTCCTAATGACTCCACCAGTTGTTAAAAGTCCCTTTCAACTATTCTGTTTCCTTAATAGGTAGAAATGAACATGCTCTTAAGTCCATCAGTGTTGGTCCAGAATTGCCACAGTAACAGTTCCAAATTGGAATAATAGATGGGATGCTCTGACTATTTGATCAGCGATGTGAGGACTGCAGATTGGCATTCGATCTGCCCTGGGTTGTTTTATTTGTCTCTGCATCCTGAGATGCAGGCTGGAGGGGCAGCTGCTGCTGGGACAGACTTTTTACGGACAGTAGAAAGGAGTGAATAAGAAGCCTCTGTGACACATGAGGCCACACTAAAACTCCAGCTCACCTGTGGTGTGCCACAGCAAACCCCGTAGGCAAGCCCTTCGTGTGGGATTCGGTGAGGACTTGGGAACAGGCAGTCTGTAGCACTCCCCGACTCATGAGTTTTTATTACAGCTCCAAATCCTTTCTTTACTACCCCATTTTTTTTAACCTTTATGCTACTGGGGGGTGGGGGAAGCATTACTGTTTGAGGCAATAATCAAAGATGGAGACTGCAGGATGACTACTGAGTTTGTTGGAGAAGGTGTGTTCCATGTCTGTTACACTTGGATCGGGACTTGGAACAGCTGATGCCGCTGCCATTTTTGATATGGTAACAATGCTGCTTGAGCTCTCTGCCGTCAGTGTAGAACCCTGGAAAAAGGATAGTCTATAATGTGCAGATTAACCGGCTAACTGTGGTCGGAAACAAACACTAATGGCTTTATAGTTAGCTATTTTCAGAGACTATCATTAGAGAAAACTAATTAGCCGGGCGGCGGTGGCGCACGCCTGTAATCCCAGCACTTGGGAGGCAGAGGCAGGCGGATTTCTGAGTTCTAGGCCAGCCTGGTCTACAGAGTGAGTGCCAGGACAGCCAGGGCTACACAGAGAAACCCTGTCTCGAAAAGCCAAAAAAAAAAAAAAATAAAAAAAGAAGAAGAAAACCAATTAAGTTGTTGTAAAATACAGAAAGCAATGTAATCTCAAAATCGAAGCAGGGGTGAATAGATAGATGAGGGAGGACAATTCTAAAATTTAGTAAGTCTTCTGTGATCTGAAATTGTAAACTGTCAATCAGGTAACTATGTGTGCTTTTCCTAAAGTATATTATAGCTCATTGGCAGCTTCTTCAAAGTTCAAAATTCACCAAAAAAAAAAAATTAAATAATCTCATTATAACAGAGCCAATACAGAGAAAACTATTTATTCTCAGGTGATGAAAATTGTTTATTGGATATTTACTTTATGCTTGTCAACAGTCCGTGTGTTTTTATGGATATTGTCATCTAATGAATATTTTCACTAACATAATGAGCAGGATTTAATGGTTGAACGGGACTTGGAAAATGTCTACCAGTTAGGTGAGGTGCTACAACTTCCCCTTGGAATCAAAATAAATCAGAATGCATTTTAATTTATAGATGAGGAGACTCTTGTTTAGAGAGGTTAAATTCCGTAAGTTGTGCAACTTATGCATCTAGCTAGCAGCAAAGAGAGATGCTCCGAGGCTGCCCCCTTAGCTACCCGGCTCTATTTTTCTTTAGTCCTTACCTTATCCTCTCTTTTTCTTAATCATGTGGTCAGCAAATAGCTTTCTGATTCTGCTCTGTGGCATCACATGCTGCTCAGCTCTTAGGCTCTGGCAGGCCAGCAACATTTGTATGGTGTAATTACAACTGAGGATATAACTAGACCCTTGGATCTCCTTTCACCATGAGCAATCCTCCTAATGGGGTTGCCTGGGTCTGGGAAGCGGTACGTGGGGGAAGTTCGTGTACCTCACCTAACTGGCAGGCATTTTTCAAGTCCTGTTCAACCATTAAATCCTGCTCATTACGTTAATGAAAAACAAATCTGTGATGCTTCTAATAAATCTGTTAATAAACGCATTCCAACAGTGATAAATCTGTGAAATGTGTTTGTCGGTTCTTAAGTAGCTGCAAATCGCCAGAAATAGTCTTGCAAGCTGTGGAAATTCTCCTGCTGCAGCTAGTACAGCCCAAGCTCTGGAGATCTTTCTGAGAGAAGTTTAAGTGAGAGCTTTGAATGGATTGTGCCAGGTGCAGTGGGTGGCTGGCCATATCACCTGTGCACTTGAATGACTTCTGGGTTTACGGTCTGCCTGAACTTAGGGGTGAGCCAGCCCGGGGACCTTTAGCTGGAGAGCCAGCTTCACCCATACCTTTCATCTCTGAGCGCTCACTGGACACACTTCGCATTTACATTTATTTGCAAAGAGCCTTGCCTCTTAAATGTCACTAAGGATGCAGGGTGCACTCTCTGATTGCTACTTCAAAGATGGAGAGATGGATGGGGATGCAGGCAGTGAGGGGGTTTAATCTGTGTGCTGGCATTTCTTGAAGCTGTCACAGTGGTTGGTCCTCTGACATTACAGTCCTCATATGTTTCTTTTGTTTGTTCCCTCCACCTTTCGCTCTGTTTCTCACCTTTTATGCTTTCCAATTATGCTCTACAAACACAACTGAAATTACTGGAGGTAGCATGCAGCATTGGGCTTAAGAGAAGGGCACTACGGCCTCAGACAGGCTTTAGCCAGAAAAAAAAGATGACCTTGGGAATCTCACTCAGCTTCCTTGAATTCCATCTGTAAAGTGAGGTTAATGTAATGCCACTTACAGAATTGCTACACATATTTTAATTTAGTTAGAGCACATTTGCCATATCTACATAGAGAACACTTGTATTTTGTAGCTAACATCAGCAACAACATCCAAAGGGGCTGCGAAGGATACCACAATTTTGATAAGCAGATGGGAAGGGGAGAAAGGTGGTTTTGCATGTCTGAAAATTCTTTGTCACACACTCCATAAGTTAGAGTCAGATCTCTGTACTGCATGTGGACTGTTGTTGATGCTTCTAATGAGTAGAATATTGTAGAAATGAGCCTGAGTGACTTCTGATATTAGATTATAAAATGAGATACAGAGACTGCTTGTCACTCGTTGGTCCATCTATCCATCCATTATCCATCATCATCCATAATCTACCTATATACATATCTGTTGGAAAGTGGTACTAGTTTGGAATTGTGCAAGGGGAACTCTCAGTGCTTGTGAGAAAACTTCAAGAAAAGAGGACAAGTGTCTTTTGACCTCAGTTCCTTCAAAATCACGGAATTGTTTTTGGAATGTGCTTTCATGACCCTCCCAAGTGTAGAGGATGTGTAATGAATTTAGAGCATTCTTTAGAACTGACTATTATTACTTGCTTTTCTGGCTCTATGGAAAGATGTGTTTTTGCCATGTGTGCAGCTTGTTCACCACGTACCACTAATCTTTGTAACTAGACATTTTACTTATGTGATTCTTCTTAACTCTCAGATATAAATTGTCTGTTACTCTGAATAAAGGTGGCTATGCATGAGACTTTAGTCTGCCTCATTCTTAGGGTTCACTCTTCCAGATTCACATCAAATAGAGCTGCAAACCCCTATCTACTTATATATCTGTAACTGAGTGTTTGATGGCTTTATCTAGCTACCTAGATCTTCCTTCCTGTCTTCCCCTTCCTTTTGTTTCTTTCTGTTCCCTCTATCAATCAGGATTCTTTAAAGGAACAAAACTGAGTGTGTGTGTGTGTGTGTGTGTGTGTGTGTGTGTGTGTGTGTATGTGTGTTAGTTTTTAAGGTGGGATTTTTTAGAGTGGCTTACAGACTGTTGTCTGACTAGCCCAATAATGGCTGTCTCTTGATAGAAAGGCCAAGAATCCCATTTGTTCAGCTCAGAGGCTGGATGTCTCAGCAGTTCTGATCTGGTGCTGGAGTTCCAGAGGATTCCTAGAGAGGTGCTGATCTTCAGTCTGTTAGAATCCTGAAGAAACAGGTTCTAATACCAGCTAAGTAATACCTTGGCAACAGAATAGATGAACTTGTCAGAAAGTGTGAGGGCGAGCAGTCAAAGAACAAAAGCTCCGTCTTCCACGTCCTTTTATGTAGACTGGCACCAGAAGGAGTGATCCAGACTTAGAATGAGTCTTCCCATGTCAAATGATCCAATCTAAAAAATCCCTCACAGATGTGCCCAGCTGCTTACATTTTACTTGATCCCAGGTGTTATTAGACTGACAACCAAGATTGGTCATTACACCACTCTACTTTGTATATGATTGGGCTACTGTCTAAAACTACCACGGGATTGTGTGAGGAGACCATGCACTTAGATTTAGAGGAACACACCTAGACAGCCACAGCTGCTCAGTCCCAGCTCTTTCACCTTCCTAATTTTCATCAGACATTTGAGAAACGTCGAGAGAGCTTCCGTCTGAACCCCCAGAGTCCAGTAACTGTGTGAGAGCTGCCTTGTTGAATCCAGTCACCCACAAGAATGCTGAGATGTGGCAGTAAGCTGTTGTTAGGCCATAAAATTTAAAGGTGATTCTTTACTCAGTCACAGTGAATGGAACAATCACCAAAGGCACTCTAGCATTTCTAAACCAAAGCAAATCTACAAATGCAATAATAAAACCACAAGCAGTAGCATTCAGTTTACATGGGTGAGATTATTTTAATGGATGATGCTCTATAGGATCCCAGCTGATGCTGACATCAACGTGACGTTACAGGGCTCGCCTTTGGGAAGTTGACCTTCACATGCTGGGTGCTAACATACTTCCCTGGCAATTGTGATTCCAGACCAGCTAGCAGGAAACCTGTACTGTGCAGGTATAGAGATATCTGGCTGGCACGAAGCCCGTAGAGACATAGCACCATGGCATTCTGTTCTTTTCCTACGCACTATAGCCATGGAAGTTGTTCTCATTGGCTGCAGTGAAATCTCCCACAGGATCCCAACACTGAGGTCAGTTGTCACATTCAGTTGTCAGGGGCCAGCCAAAGAGCTTTGAGTTAAAAATAAATATATTCATCTCCTTTTATGTTAGCGTAAAAATGAAAATGGAAAATCTAAAACTCTTTTATGGGATTATCAAGCACTAGAAAGCTCAGGGTGCTTGGTGGCCTGCGAGAGGTGCTACCTCCAGGTCCTTATAAGTGAAGGCTGATGAGCTAGAGTTAGTCGTGCCACAACAGATGGCTCTGAAGGCCACCATCTTGAGTCTGAACTCGTAAGTGCAGCTGTTATTGATTCTTGAGTGTTGGGGCAGTAGTGACAGGAAGGAATCCATCTCACGGGCAGGTGCATAACAGATTTTACAAAGGTGAGGCTGCAGTCAGGAAGACGAGCCAATGGTCTCTCCTACCAACACCAGCACTTTGTAAAGAGACCAGTGTTTGAAAGGCCACACTTTGCTCTGTACGCATATGTAATCACCGTGTCAATCAAAATTAAAAGAAAATGGTCAATACTCACTGAGTTCTCATGGAACATGTGATTCTACAGTGAGCTGTTTGAAAACTATAGTGTAGATAGTGAGTTCGACGGGCTCAGGACTCAGATTTACAGAGCTCTTCCCGCCACTTCTGCCTGTCATTGACAAATGATGCAGCCTTGGCCAAACCATTCATGTCCCAGCACCTCGGAGCCTTCATTTATCAGGCAAGGAATAATGATATATACATCCTACCCATGTTATAAATATTAAATATACGTGTCCTAAATCTTCGAGAAGCTTCAAGCCTTCACAAAGTAGAATGAGTTTATATCCTTTAGAGGACACTTCAGTGTTAGATCCTACTTATCAGGAAACATTTAGACTGTTGCCAGAAGAGATGATCTCTTTTTTTATTGCAGAAAGTATATTGTAACAGCATTGATACAAATTTCAAAAATGAAAATAAAGTTCTCAGGTTTCCGTGGGCACCAAATGTCAGTATTTTATTCTTCACGGTTCTTGCTAGTGTGTGTGTGTGTGTGTGTGTGTGTGTGTGTGTGTGTGTGTGTGCCTACACTCACAATGCCTAGAGCAAAATGTACAGTTCTATTTTTAATGTAAACATTAGGACTTTCATGTTATCTTATACTGCTCATAATGATAATCTTATAACCATCCATTAAACGCTGAGTGAAACTGATTAGCTAATTTCTATACCAGAGCACATCTCCCTCTCTCTTCTTTCGCCCCTCCTTTCTTTTATTCTTGAGAAAGAAAAGGTAGTTTATGAAGCACCAAGGATGGCCTTATTGAGGCAAAGAGAATGAATATTTTAAAGAAATCATTTATTGAACTCCCTGTCAAACTTGGAAGGCATTGTTGTGTTTTAGAAAAGTAAGACTCTGGGCTATATTGAAAACTCAACATCGATGGGATTAATTAGTAGATCCTTCACTTAAAATACTTAATTTTTCAGCCCTCGAGGTTCTTTTCCTCAGTGAGATGGGAGAAGGCAGACATTACTTTTGTGTCCACTCTGAAGGACCTGCTGAGAATAATTCCTTGTGATTGCCAGCAGACTTCTGTGGGCCCGAGAGCTTGCTGAATGAGTTAAGCCAGCAGTGATGGATGCAGCCCCGACAGACGTGCACTTTGGCATTAAGTACAGACTTAACCCAACAATGATGTCAGACAGAAAATCTGCACCTCAGTCAAATGAGGTAAAGCTCCCAGATTAATCTGTGGGTTAGCTGTTGTATTCAGGAATGAGCAGAAGTCTGTGTCCTGCATGCATCAGTTACTGGGGACAGCTGCTGACCACACAACAGTTGCACAGGACACCAGTCCTTCCAATAGCCAGGCAACAAGGTCACCAGCTGCCCGGAAACATGTTCAGCTGGAGGAATTATTATTCTGTCCCTCCACCAGTCACACCATTGGAGATTAATGAACTGTGATCTGGACCTTGGAATCAGAAAGTTTGATAGTCCCAAATACTTAAATCAGGGTGTCCAGACGGGAGACTATAACAGGGAACAGAGACAAGACTATGAGGCAGCAAGTTTCCCCGTGCGGCACCAGGCCAGTCATACTTAATTGTGCTGTATATAGTGTAAATATTGTTTGCCAAGCCTTAGTTTGGGAATTCTGAACTGGTGGCGATGACAGCCACTTGAAAACACATTCAGTCACGTGACTGATTAGAAGGTTCCAGCTTTGTTCTTTGCCTTTCATGAACATTTGGAAATACCTGCTTCTGGGGGCAATGGGTAGGCACCTCAAGTCTCTAACACATCGTCACTAACAACTCTGACATGCAAACAGCCAGGTCCTGTCCATATCTACTGCGTCGGAAATTTCCATGGTATGTGTACTGACTGGGGTGGAGGGACTTCTAGAATGTTCGACTTTGGATCACAGTTGAGGAGCACTGGGTCTGTACTACTGCAAATGTCTTTGGAACCTGGAGTCACAAGTAACAACTGCTGGCTATTATGTCTGAGTACATGCTCCTGTGTACTCTGTAGGATGAGTATGATGGTCACCCAGCCCCTCCCCTCCCCCTCAGGTCTAGCTCCTTATCTGCAATAAGCTCAGCGCTGATTTCTCAACTCTCTTCCAAACCACAATGTAAATTTAGCCAGGCACCACCTCTGATGTCTTCTAGAGCAGGAACTGCAGTGTCATTAAATAACCATGAGAGTTCTGACTCCTCCTCTCCTGGTTAGAGGGAAAGGTATACTCTGCCAAAGGTGGAGACAAAGCACGGAGCTAACTCAGCTCAAAGAGGCTGGAAGGACTCCAAGAGAAGCCAGCAGAAAGATGTAGAAAATCAAAGCTGGATGTGCTGGCCAACAACCACAGACCTAAATTATGAGGAGTCACAATAAACCATTTCATCTTTTTAAAGGTGATCGTCCAAGGTATTTTGTTACAGTGATGGAAAGTCTACTAATATATAGCATAATGTTCAAGGTACATTCTGAGCATAAAGTGGGAGGCAAATCCATTCTTTTGAGGAAGGGATGGACAGAGTCGACAGCTGAAGGTCCTGATAGGCCAAGCCAGGGAAAAGGATGAAAGTTTTCCAAATAAGAAAGAAGGTCGAGAGACAAGTTACTGTGAGGGAAAAAAAAGTGGGAGTACACTGGAGCTTCAAGATAACATTGAGACCGTTCATAGATTAGATCCATAGGTTAGAATATAAGCAGGAGGCAGGAGACTGTGCAACCTCTAGGAGAGCTTATAGGTCCCACAAGGCCTTCTGTGCATTGGGAAGGCATGGAAGAGTCTTAATTCCATAAGAGATGTGATCAGATTTACTCTTCAGACTGGCCTGAAGAAGCCCTGAATAGCTCTCAGCTATTTCTACTACCACCCATGACACACATGAGAGTCTCCCAAGAGTAATTATAGCCACTAACTGAACTGTTTATTTCCATGTATTCAAGAAAACACATTGGGAAGCAGAGGACTTTAGACCACAGAGCGTGCTCATGAAGACATGGCCACCACACTCTGCACATCCCATCTCCATGAAACTTCCTTGCTGCTCTGCCTTCAACTTGAGGACTCATTTTTTCCACTTTCAATACAGTCTCACTCTATACTTTACTTTGGTTATTAGAATCCAGGGGTGGGGTGGGGTGGGTGGGGAATGACAGCGTGTCTGCCCCAGACTTTAAGGGTAACACACACTTCTGCTCTCTCTTTTTCTCTCCTGGACTTCTGACTCTCCGATTTGAGCAAGCCTGCTCACTTGCTCTGGGATGAGGGCTTGTGCAAACCAGCCTTAAGCCAGCTCTGCCTTTCACAGAGCCCTGGGCATGAGAGAAATAACTGAGTCACTCCATAGGAGAACAGCAGAGCACAGCCCAAGTTTCTAGTCCACTGTGAGCTAAAGAGATGTTAGTGTTTTATGAAACTGATTGATTATCCTAACTAGTAGCTGGGATAGTTTAGTTGGAAAACTAACTAGTAGCTGGGATAATTTAGTTGGAATAAGTTAGTTGGAAAACTACTAGATGGGATAAAGATGAGGTAATTCCTCTGACTGTTTAATCAGTCACAGAGCCAATCACTCACAGCTGTTGACTCTTTCACAATTAGATGTAAGAAGTTCCTTGGAACACATTGGGCTGTTGCAGTGTGATGAAGAGCGGGTCTCCGAGCTGTTCTTCAAAGGCCTTGGGAAAATTAGAGATGTACAGGCATCATCCCATACTCCTTCAAATACGACTGAAAGCTCTGAATTCTATAGATAAAACAAATAAGAAGGGTAGAGAGAACGCACAGCAGCTATGGAGCCTAGGCTCAGAGAACTAACTACTAAAGAGTGACCACCCTCCTCTAGTCAGAAGTCACTGGAAGCACTGTGGTCTTCTGCTCCAGCCTCTATTCCCAAAGGCAGTTTGAGAGTCTGGA
Organism: Tokudaia tokunoshimensis; assembly: GCA_036184795.1. Lineage (NCBI taxonomy): Eukaryota > Metazoa > Chordata > Mammalia > Rodentia > Muridae > Tokudaia > Tokudaia tokunoshimensis. The sequence goes on along the minus strand of BTHU01000002.1, from coordinate 71,514,416 downwards.
CTCCTGCCCTGGAGCAGAGGGATGACGGAGGTGGAGGTGAGTCAATGTTCCCATGAGTGTGAGACAAGGGAGCAGGTCGGAGAGGACTGGTAGTAGGAGGGGACTTTCCTCCCTGCCAGCTGGTCATAAGCTGCTCCCTACCCACTCTGTGGCAGTGGGGACCATCTGGGAGGTAGACTTCCATCCTGTCCCCTGCAGCAGCAAGGAGTCCTCCTCCCTCCCTTGGAAATGATGTCATAGGAGGCCAAGTGGAAAGGCAGGACCATCACCTCTGCCAGCAGTAAAGAGGCCACCCCACTAGGGCTGGCAGCAAAATCTACATGAAGAGCCAGGGCTCCCTTCTGTCTGGCAGCAATGACAGAGTCGTCTTTGGCAAACAGTCATGGTTGGATGGAGAACGTGGCCTCTACCCTCACCTGGCAGGAATGATGCAGCATCCTTCATCCCTTTCCTCAGTGGGTGGGGTGGGCACCACAACAGAAGGTTAAATAAGACCCAGTATCTCATGACATATTATGAACATGACTAAGTGTCAATAGCGAATGACCCATCATAGCAACAGTTGGCAAGCTCAGCCCACTGACTAAAATGACCCAAGGTTGACAGAAACAACAGAATCATGTCACAAAGATTTCCAACCAGCCACAGGAGGAACACTCCCATTGGCAATTATGAATGACTGTGACTGGCACACGTGGGAAGGCAGAAAGCCCCAGCAATGAGTTGAGAGTAGAAAGAAGAGTTGAGCCGGGTGTGGCACCTTATACCTGCAATCCTAACCCGCCAGAGGACAAGCAAGAGGATTGCCATGGGCTCAAAACCAGCCTGGCTACAGGGTAAAATTCTGTCTCAAAAACCAATCCAAATCATCATCATCAACAACAACAACAAAGCGAAAGGAACTTTTAGAATTGAGCAATATAGTCACGAAATAATCTCATTGAACAGAGAGAAAGAGTATTCAACTATTAAATGGAATAATAAAAATGACTACCTAAACAGCAAAGGGAACACTAGATGACAGCAAAGGGCAGGACCCTAGGAACCAGGATTGTAGGAAAGGTAGAATATTGGCTTATCTGAGTGTCTGAAGCAGGGGGGCTACTTAGATTGCAAGCTTGATGCTTGCCCTCTGGATGTGGCCCTGGCCTGGGGCCTGAGAGAGACTCGACTGTCCTCCAGCCAGCTAGGGTGATGGTTTTGGGCAGCTCAGTAGGCCAGAGGTCTGTACCACTGTGGCCAGTTTTATGGAGTAGGTCAGTGACTGGCTGTGCTTTCTTCTGAGGTCACCCAGAGGCATCCTGTCTGTTCCTCGCCTTGCCAGCAATATAGTTATTCCAGGTAGTTAGGGTGAGGGACGGCATAGGTGAAAAATACTCAGAAATAATGGCAGAGACTTTCTAACTGGGCAAGAGGTATAAACCAACAGATCTGAATGCTGAGTAAGCCCTAAAGAATAACCACCTCCCCAAATCCACAAAACCTATAACATTTAAGTTATTGGAAACTAAAGGAAATGAAACAATTGTCTCTTTATTGGAGAACAGAGAATCCTTCTCTATGTGGCACAAATAATTTGGATATCAGGGGCCGTGATGTCCAGAAAGGTAGCAGATGCTGAATGAGAACTCTCATTCAGTCTTAAATCTAGGAACACTATGATTGGCACATTAGATGTTATCAGAATTAAAAACTTCTGTTCTATGAAAGACTGTTAAGTATATTAAATAAAAGCTACATGGTGAGAAAACAAATGTATAAAACTCATATCTCTCTGACAACGAATGCATCTGTGAACCTCTATATTCTATAATCTAAAATTGATAAATAACTCTTATCAAGTTAAGCAAAAGCTAATAATCCAGTTAGAACATGAGCAAAAGATACAAAGAAACATCAGACTGATGAAAGCAAGCAGATGTTCAACATCAGCCTTTGGCAAATGGAAATTCAAATGGGAGTGAAGTATCATACGCATGCCAATCACTCTCTAACATAAAAGACAGGGCCAGCTTCTCGTGCTTGGGAAGCTGTAGAGAGGTTGGATCACTCCTGTATTGCTGTGGGTCTATAAAATGGTACAGCCACTCTGGAATAAAATGTCTTACAGAGAGGGTGGGGAAGGATTGTGGGCGTGGCTGTAAACAAGCACGAGGACTCTTGTCATGGAGTGTTGTGTGTCTGACTGGGTCCGTGCTTCTGTCCTGGCTGTGTGACTGCGTGTCGATCTTACAGTGTTACCACAGGGAACTGGGGACATGGCTGTGTTTCCTGCTTCTTCCTTCTTCGCCGCCTTCCCTTCTCCACTCTTTCTCTCATCTCCGGAGCAGGGTCTTTCTGTGTATCCTGAGCTGACCTAGAATTCACCATCCTCCTGCTTCACCTTCCAGAGTGCTGGGACTGCAGCTCTGCACGGCCCAGCCTGCCTCCCTGCATTCTTTTTTTTTTTTTTCAACTACATATGAATTATATAATTACCCCATAATAAAATTGAATTTAAAGACAGGTTTATCTTTGAAGTGACTTTACTGTATAGTTAATGGTTCTCTATGGAAAAACATTTCTATGATTAACCATGTTTGGCAGCGAGAGGCTAATCAAAGCTAGCTAGCTCTCTTTGGGACTGGGCTCCTCAGGGGCTGCATCTGCATGTTCTGCTGTAAGTTCTGTGATCTTCTGTGGAGGGCTTCCCATAAGGCCGCTGTAAGAATGAAAGGTAACCATTCCTGGCAGGCTGCTTGCCTCCTGACACAGACAGGAAGGGCCTCTTCACCGTTACCTCATTCCCTATTTACCATGACCCTGTCACTAGGACCTGGCCATATTAAGTTGAAAACAAAAAGTTGAGGCTTAGAGAAGTTTTACAATGTGCAAGGGCACAGCTGGTTAAAATTAGAGCCAGGGTTTGCTCTCAGATCAGTGTCTTGATATCTACTGTGAATTTTGATCCAATATTTTCCCAAAAGGAGGGAAGGGGGCTTATGGGACTTTCGGGGAGGGAGGAAACGGGAAAGGGGAAATCATTTGGAATGTAAATAAAAAAACTTAGAATATAATATATATATAATATAATATATAATATATAATATATATATAAAACAAAAGTGCAAATTAAAAGATAAGGTGCAAAGCAGGAGAAAATTACAGCTGTATCATTTACAGGGCTTTGTTTATTACTATATAAACAGCCTTCATAAATCAATATTCAAACTAACAGATGTAATATCAACACGGCAGTTCATGACAATGGACAAAAAGTCTCTAAAAAATGTTCAAATTCAATACACACAAACACATGCACACACACACAGCTACCAACTATTAATGTTTGATCAACATGGGGGAAAATAGAGAGAAATAGCATTTGTGTATTTGATTTGAAATCATATATACATATATATGCACACATGTATATATATACATGTATGTAAAACTTGTTGCAGATTCTATCTTTTCCCAGTGCTCATTTTTAGCTTCTCCTCCTCCTCCTCCTCCTTCTTCTTCTTCTTGGCAAAAAACCAGGTAGTATATTTGTATAGACCAATTTCTCAGTCCTCTATGCACACATGTGTATGTAGACAAATGGCATTTTTTTCCATTTCCCCCTAAGTTGATAAAGCTCTAATAGTTGGTGACTCAAGAGAAGCACATATAAGTGGCTTCCATCATTACCAACACAACTTTGGTGGCGGGTGATTTGACTTCAAATTCTGTGGCCTAGTTACTTAATTTCTAAGAATTACTGTGATTAATTAAACATCTGAAAACAAAGGCAGACATCCTACTAAAGCCAGTGCAACATAAACCAGAATTCTAGGGGTGTTCTTCACAGACATAGAAACAAACATGTCGAAGTTTATACAGAAGCACAGGTTATCAAGGGGAGCCAAAGAAATCTCAAACAAAAAGAAAACTGCAGGAAGAGCCACTCTGCCTGATTTCAAATTATCCCACAGTGCTATAGTATTCAAAGCAGCAGGATACTGGCATGAAAGCAGCTACACTGATCAATGGAATAGAATAGAGGACCTGGATATTGGTCCACACAAAGAAACTAACTGGGAGGAGGGGGGGCATTAAAAATGAACATTGAGAAAAGATAGAATCTACAACAAATGGTGCTGGGAACAAGGATTTCAACTTGCTGAAAAGTGAAACTGGACCCTTACTTCCCACTTTCTATGACATTTCAACTGTAATGGATCAAAGACCTCTTCAGAAGACCCAATACTCTGAAAGTGTTTCAGAATAAAGTAGGGAGATGCTTCAACTTGCAGGTATAGGCAAGGACTTTCTGGATAGGACTCTTTAGAGCAGGAAGGAAGATTGATAAGTAACAAACAGGATCTCATGAAGTTAAAAAAAAAAAGACCTCCGCTCAGCAAAAGAGAGAACAGGAAGCTGGGAGGAAAGCTTTGTCTGTCACACATCTGACAAGGCACTGATGTCTGAGATCGCTAAAGAACTTTCAAATTTCAACATCAAGAAAGAATCAGCCTCATTGATAATGGGCTTTGGAAGTTATCAAAACAATAGCCACCAATGGCTACTGTGGTAGTTTGAATGAGGCATGTCCCTTAAGAGCCTCGTGAATTTGAACATGTGATCCCCAGTGAGTGGTCCATTTGGAAAGTCGGTGGAGCTTTTAGGAGACGCAGCCTTGCTGAAAGAAATATATCACTGCGGGTGGGCTTTGAGTAAATATGGCTAGGCCGCACTTCCTGTTTGATCTCTCTGCTTCCTGTGTGTGGATGAAATGTGATCTGCTTCCTGCAGCCATGCCTTCACTACCATGATGGATTCCACTCCCCTGGATGTAAACTAAAGTCAGCCCTTTCTTCCCTAACTTGTTCTTGCTCATACTGCTTTATTAAGGCAACAATCACCAACAACCGAGTTAGAAACACGTTAAAAAGAGCTCAACATCTTCAGTTATCAGGAAAATGCAGATGAAAGCTGCTTTAAGATTCCATCCTTCCCTAGTCAGAAAGGCCAAGACCAGGAATACAAATGACAACAAACGCTGGTATGGACGCGGGGAAAGTGGAACCCTTATGTATTTGGTAGGATTATAAACGAGTGTAGCCACTGGGGAAATCCTAAGACTAGAAGTAGAGCCCCCATATGACACATGTATACCACTCCCAGCCATATACTCAGAGACTTCATATCCTAACTACAGAGATACTTGCATGTCATGTTCCTATGGTTCAAGTCACAAAAAATGGGACATTGAGTCTATCAAGATGCTCATCACCTGATGAATGGATAAGGGAAGTGTGGTGTGTATATACAACAGAATAGAATATGACTTGGCTATAAAGAAAAATCAAATTCTCAGGTAAATGGGTACAACAAGAAAAAATTATACAGAGAAGCCCAGTTTTGTGCCCGTGCCCCGAGCTGAGTGGGCGGTAACCACTAGCTTAGCACTGTCTCCATCCCACCCAAGGTCTGCATGGCCTTGAGCAGTGCCTTCCACTGGTGGCAGAAAAGCATTGTGTGGAGAGCCAGAAAGAACCCACCAAACCTGAGTACCACACCATGGGATTTTTGTTGTTGAGAGACAAGGCAGGGCTGGGGAGATGGCTCAGCAATTAAGAGCACTGACTGCTCTTCCGAAAGTCTTGAGTTCAAATCCCAGCAACCACATGATGACTCACAACCATCTGCAACGAGATCTGACTCCCTCTCCTGGTGTGTCTGAAGACAGCTACAGTGTACGTACATATAATAAATAAATAAATCTTTAAAGAGAGAGAGAGAAAGGGGTCTAAGGGGGTGGGGGATGGGATAGAGGATTTTCGGAGGGGAAACCAAGAAAGGGGATAACATTTGAAATGTAAATAAAGAAAATATGTAATAAAAATTGAGAGAGAGAGAGAGAGAGAGAGAGAGAGAGAGAGAGAGAGAGAGAGAGAGCTAGCAAGCAACCAGAGCTGAGAACCTCATCTCCACTGACTAACACTTGGAGGGATCTATAGCATCCCTGCTGGTGCAAAAGGGGGCTCAGGAGTCCTTGGAAAGGAGGCAGAGTTTGATACATTCTATGCCAGTGCTGATGGCTTTCAGTTGATAGTATCAGAAGATAACTTTTGAAATTGCACTAGAATTTATTTCGTTATTTATGAAGGGAAGTTTTAATCTTCCATCTCATAGAGAGACTGAAGTATAGTGCTATGGCTTGGGGCCAGCACGGGGCACTAATTATTTTGTTAGAAGCAATATTGCTTAGTAACTGGGAAAGCAGGCTCTAGCGTCCAACAGACCTAGGTTAAGGTCCCAGTTTGGCCACTTCTTCAATCTGTCAACGAGAAATGAGATTAATAGCAGCAGCTATCTATCTGATGAGGTCTTTGAAAAGATTAAGGAGGCTTCTATATGTAAAGCAGATCGCCTGATAACTAGCTCAATTAATAAAACACTCAGTTAGCCCCCTCCAACATCAGCTGTGCCATTTTTCTTAGCCGAAACCTTTCTTTAAAGATCACAGCTTTTTTTTTTTAATGTTCTCACTACCCTTTAGGTTATTTTCTATGAGCTTTCAGAACATTCTTTTGTGTTAATTGGGGTTCCTTTGGTCACAAAGAACAGCAAGTAACTCTGGCTCATTAAGGGGGAGAAAAGGTAAGTTACAGGGAAGGCTACATCATACACAGAACGGCAGAGTTGTGTTAAAGTCACTCACACTGGTTCTAAGTAGGAAAACAATATGTAATTGGATGTGAGGTTTTCCAGCCCTCTGTTTCTTCCAGATTTTATGTATCTATCATCTGATTGTTTGAAAAGGAGCCTGGAGGGACATTCACCAATGTGGTGCATTCGGATTCTGTCACCCACAGTTGGGAAGCAGAGAGCGGGACGCTGGGGCTCAGGTCGCTTTCTATTTTCCATCCAGTCTGGGACCGCAGACTCACATTTTCGGTCTTCTCATCTCAATCCACATAATCTAGAAAGTCCCTCACAGACATGCCCAGAGGTTTGTTTTAATGGTAGTTCTAAACTCTGTTGATTGATGGTTAAGATTAACTACCACATAAATCATTACAAACTCGGCAGCATTTTTATGACAAATTCACACCATGCATAGGAACCTGGGTAGGGTTACCTGAGTCCCATGCTCAGGCATTCATCTGGCTGGGTTCTTATCTGGAGGCTTTGAAAAAACAAAAAACAAACCATTTTCAAGCTCATCCAGGTTGTTGGGAGCATGCAGTTCCTTGTGGTTGTAAGAATACATTTCTCTCTTCTCATTGGCTCTCAGCTGGAGTCATTCTCAGCTCCCCAAGTTTACCCTCAGGTCCCAGCCATGTGGACTTCTCAAACAGGGCAGTGTCCTTGCTCAAAGCCATCAGGTGGCAGTCTCTTCAGCCGGCTGTGACCTAATGGGAACACAGAGGGACATCCCACCTCCTGCCCTCAATGTTGTGCTTGGTATAAGGCATGGGCACTAGAAGGTGAGGATCTTGGGACACTGCACTGGATTGAACTGTGTTGCCCCTAAAGCCATGGTTTGGCAAAGGCAGTGAATGTGGCCCTATTTGGAAACCGGCTGTTTGCTATAATTATGACAGAGCTAAGTGAAGTCACACTAGATTGAAGTGGGGTCAAACTTGATGCCTTTTACTTATAGAGAGGGAAACTCAAGCTCAAAGGTGTGGGAAGGAAGGCTACAGAAAGATCTAGGAGAAGCTGGAGGTGCGCTTTCATGATCCAAGGATGCAGGCCACTGTCAGAGGCAGAGGAATTAAGGAGGGGATCTTCCTGACATTGAAGAGACTTGTCTTGGTTGGGACTCTGATGTTACACATCTAGCCTTTAATACTACGATAAGACATTCATGCTGCTTTACGCCTCCAGTTTGCATCAGTTCACTATGGCAATACTAGGAAATGAATCTATCACCTGTTTAGAATTCTTCCCATGCCTATGAGACTGGGTGGGTAAGTGGCTGCTATAAAAGAGGCACTCAGAACAGACATCACTCGTTGAGTGTGACAGGGCATGGAATAGATTGCTTCCACCTTCCAAAATATTTTTACATATTTTTTATTTAAGGAAAAAAAATTATATTCCTCCAACGATGACAGGAGGAGTGCCATGACTCCTGACCTGATTTGCAGAGACACGTCTACGTTTGTCCATTTGATGTTTGGATAGTTTTCAGTCTGCAACCATGGATGGGATAAAGCACCGAGTGAGAAATGTATGACTATAGTGAAAACATTCACCATCCCTGGCTTTGTGGTATGATAAATGTTACTTTTAAATCCCTTGAGCTTCTGTTTAATCACGTGCAAAATAAGACTAGCAATGCCCTTTCCTGGAGCAAGTTGGTGTCAGATAAGGAAGCAGCAGGAAGCAGCGACAGTGAGCCTTCATGCACAGGGCTTTTCAATGCTTCCTGTGGGTTCTTGGGATTTTTACAGTGAAACTTTCATTGGCTCACTTCGCTTTATTGGGACATCTCTCTGGATTCTTCCATCTCCATGGCAAGTATCTTTAGGTTGCAGCTATCTCTCAAGATGAAGGGTGTGGGTTTCACACTGAGAGTCTGTGTTGGCCTTTGTGTGTCTGCTTTCTCACACAGTACCTCCCGTGTCTTGACATGCTGGCCTCTCTTCCCCATTACAGCTGCAGTCCCTGGAAGGTGTCTTTCATGAGTCTTATGACCACATGACACTTCTGGCCCTCACCAACTCCCTCTTCTTCCTCATGAGCAGTCATGTTCTCCGCTATGACCCTTGTACCCTCTCCTTGCACATTGTCCTACAGCCACCGGACATGTCACCATTCTAGAGTGTTCCAGTGACCACATGCAAAGTCACTCAGGTCTGATAACTGGGGGGAGACCAAAAATCCAACTTCTTGTTCTAAAGCCTAACCATGTGTACCTAGTCCTTGGTCTGCTTCTGCAAGTCTCATGTCTTAGCTTTCTTCTCCTGAGACTCAGACAAGGTCTGAAGATATGGCTGGAGGTGGGGTGAATCAAACAGTAGCTATTCTCTTGAATTAGCATGCCTGTGTCATTGCTGTGGCTAAAGGCTGGAGTACATAGGACTTTTCCTTTTTTCTTTTCCCAATATGTTAATGTTTAATTAAAATTCATATCAAATGAAAAATGCCAGATACAAAAGGATATATGCTATGCAACTACACATATAAGAAATTCTAGATGAGCTGTAATGACCACTCATAGTGTGAGGAGGAGCAAGACTGGATGGGGAAAGGCTGAAGAGAACTTACTAAGGAGACAGGGCCTGTTTTTCTTAGGATAAGTATGCTCTTCAACCTACTTCTCCTGGGTTCCCATATGCTCTCTCCTGTCCTCCAGAAGTACACAGACGTTTCTTAGTATCAGCAATGACCAGACCTGGAGCTATTTCCAGGAGGCTCCTTAGTAACCATGGCAACAGACCTCAGTAAGCCTACCTGTCCCCTTGCGGCCAAGCCCTACAGTGAGTAGAGGCTTAAGTCAAAATCAACATCAAAGCATCATTTAATTCCCTTCCTGCTCTTCATTGATCATTTGTCCTCCCTTTATTTCCTGCATCTCCGTCAGAATTTTAATCCAAAGGGTGCATCCTTCTGAATGTTCTCTTGACAAAGGAAGAAATCCAGAAAAGGGTAAAGGCAGAGAAATGGGAAACAGACCGAACAATGTATTCACTTCAGTTGAATTTATCAACTTGGCACTAATAAGAAATATTAAGCTTGAATAGGAACAAATGGAGAAACACGGCTTTCCTCCCCATAGTTTACAATTTGCAGCTTTCTGTCTACCATGTGAAATGTCCCACGAGGGATACATTCAAAGCCTAAATCTCCACCAGCAATGTAATTCAGCACTTAAGAAAAATAACCACATGTCAGGCAATCCTGCTGGAGAAGTGTTCCAAAAAGGAAAGTCATGTCCACATAAAACAGCCATTTCAACTACACTGACTCGGGAAGATTCCAGTTCCAGGCCCTTTGTTAGTGGCTTTCTCTGGGGTAGCCTTAGGGTTCTAAGACTTAAGAGGCAGACAATTATAGTCAGTTTTCCCATCTTTTTTCAAGCTTCTAAAAATATCTTTTTTTTAAAAAAAAAAGAAAAAGTGGGTTAAGTTGACATCCAAAAGAAAATTCATCATTTTAATTCACTGGTGAACTATTCTGTGCTACTTGCATGATAATCTGAAAACAAGGTTCTTTCTTCAGTGAGAGACTTTTAAATTATTCACAAGCTAATTAACTGGCACTATTCAAAACTAGGATTTTATCGAATATTGTAGTATTATTAGTGAAGAGTTATCCTTATCTACACCTTTAGTATGTAAACTGAGGTCGAATCTAGTTACTCTTAAGCAAAGAACTCTGTGTGGCGGTTGTTATTTAAATCCCACCTAAAATCTGCCAAGAAAAAAAGCATATGGGATCCGACAGCATGAAGAGCATGTGTGTGCTCAGTGCGCATGCTCCTAGGGAGGTCCGTGGGAGCCTGTTGAAAGCCAGGGAAAGAGCAGAAACAATGATTAACTGACACAGGCTGCGAATCAATTATCTGCTTTCAACAGATCCAGTATCAAAGTGAGCCGATCTCACTCTATCAGAACTACAGCCCAGAAACAGATGAAGGCCCGTGACCAGCTTCCTCTCCCAGTGCTCCACTTGTGGGCAGGGATTGAAAGGTGCTCCGGGACTCAGGCGCTGGCGCTGAGCTCTGGGTGCTCCCCATTTCCGGGTCCAGCCGACTCTTCTTATTTCAAATGCTCCTTGGCAATGCAATGCCCAACAAGCAAATATAATCTGAAATTGTGCCTCTCTGTCCCAGCCACACAGAAATGCTAAAATGTGGCTTTTTAATTATCTAGCAACATGCTGTTTAGTAGCAGATGAAAACCCAGAAATCTTTGGAAGGAGAGATGTTTACAGGACTTTGAGGCTAAATTGGAAAAATGCAAATTGGTTATGATTGAGTAAGTATCTCTGCCGGGGCTTTTGTTTTTCCAAAGCAACCTCATCTTTCCTCTGTGAGGGAGAAAGACATGAAGACATAAACATCCTTCCTTATCTAAGTAGCTTGTCTTTTGAAGTAGGAAACAGGCTATACATCATTTCAACAAAGACTTCTTTTCTCTGTAAAGTGCCTACTTTGCGTCTGCCAGGTACGCTGTGGCCAGCTTTCTGTGTTGGTATGAAGTCTGTAGAGTCCAATCTTGTGATCTGTGCTTTGGACTAACTAGGGGAAAAGGATGATCGTAAGACAAGCTGTGAGGTTCTAAGATTCCATCTACAGTGGAGGATGCGTATGTGTGCATGCATGCTTTCGCATGTGTGCATGTGCTTGTGCATGTGTGTGTGTGTGTGTGTGTGTGTGTGTGTGTGTGTGTGTGTATGCCCGAGTGTGTGTGGTCATCTCTGAAATCCTGGCATGTTTGTACAGAGAGGGAGGGTCAATTATAAAGGAGTCTCTACTTGATTTTCCAGAGGATAAAGCAGCAAGATTAAGATTATGTTGGGACTACTTCCTGTAACTGAGGCTACCTTGTATGGTTGTTCCAGGTCAGGTGAAAGCAATGTGTGTGTGTGTGTGTGTGTGTGTGTGTGTGTGTGTGTGTGTTATGTGAAGGAGGACAGAGGAGAGAGCTCTGGGACACGTCATTCTGAGTGAGCCTTAGTGTCTGGTTCACTAATTTGAAGATGCTAGGCATTCAATAAATATTTGAGTTAGTTTCTATTTGTTTGTCCCTGCCCACTCCCCAGCTTCTAGGTAAGCTAAGGAACTTCTCACAGTGAATCTTCGAGAAGCAATGAGGCAACATATAGCTCTTATGCTGGGAGAGTTTCTCACAAGGAAGAAATTGGGACTACCAAGTTTAGAGGTAGGCTTAATCAGTATTTATTCTGGAGAACTGTACTCACAGTCATTAACATGACAGAGGCTCTGGAGTCAAAGGGCTGGGTCAGAGATAGAGAGTGCTGGCTGCTCTTGTAGGAGCCCCAGGTCCAGTCCTCTGCACCCATGTGACAGTGCATAGCAAACTGGAACCTTATTTCCAAGAACTTTGACATCCTCTTCTGGCTTCCAGGAGCACCAGACATACATGTGATGTGCACACACATGAGCAAAACATTCATGTGCACAAAAAGAAAACAAATACATCTTAAACAAATACAAACCAAAAAACTTCAGAAACTCAACACAACAGAAGGAGACGCAGATGGCACCTAGTTGACCGGTTCTTTGGGTGACCGTGATACAGGAAGTGACCCAGGGAAAGTATATTTCCACTGAGTACTCTTGTTATCCTCTGGGTTGTAATTTTCTTACACTCCATACTTTCCAAACAGCTAAACATAGAGAAGAGTGTGTTTTGAATATTTAATTCTAGAAGGTGTGCATCACTTTCTGGGTCAAAGTTGTCCCATTAAGAACCATTCACATGTCTCTAGAATACGTGAGAAGACTAGGAAATGCAGAAGATCTCATTGAGAGAGATAAAAAGGTTCAGTGAGTATCTAGCCAAGTTTTGTCATGATAGAAACCTGAAAAATATAATGAGAGTACACAGATGTTAATGACGGGAGAAGCCTGACGATAGTGCTATGTGTTAGTGGAGAAAGATCAAGGCCAGTGTAGACAGGCTGGTGTTTAGCAGATGAGCAGAAGCTAAGGCTAGCTAGGTGTTAGAAAACAAAGGCCATGGCCAGGTAATGTCAAGAGTCTTCAAGAAACATTTAAGGAATTGTTAGGAAAAGGAAGTTACTGAGGAGGCTGGGGTTTGGGAAGGTATCCTTGAGAAAGCCAGATATATAGACCACTTTCATAGTTAGCCATTTAGTAGCTATAATCTCAGAATTTCAGACAGATGGGATCTGTTAGGCATGAATCATGTAAGCTTAAAGCTACATGTGAACATAAACATGCTAGTATCTTTCATTGATCAAACAGCAAACATTTGCCAGGTATCACCCCCCCCACACACACACACACAAGAATACCCCTCTTATTCTTCTAATCTTTCTTCAGTCTACCACTTTTGCTTACTTGCCATGAAAAGACAAAATGTAGAGAGATTATCTTGCCACACATTCTGAGTGATAAAGCTAGGATCTGAGCACATTCAATCCAGCCCTTTATCCCAAGGCACAATGCAGTCCCATCTAGGCCCACACACCCTGAAAAACACATGCATATGTAAAAGGAATATTTAATAACACAGTGCATCAAATCGCTGTTGTTGCATAACAAACCTCCCTAAAATATAGTGCTTTAAAAACAATTCGTCATTATTTTCCACAAAGCTGTGGGTTGGCAGGGCAGTTGTGTTGATGTGGGCTAAAGTTGGCTAGCTTGGGATACTGTCTTTCCTGTATCTGTGGACAGTCAGCAAGTTGACTGAGAGGCTGTCTGGTCCAGCATGGCCCCAGCTGGGTGATCCAGCTTAACTCCCCTTAGTTTCCTCTCCACCAGGGTTTTAGTCTTGTGTTATTATTCACATGGTGGTGGCAAACTTTAAGGAGAGACTAGAATCACACTGGCCTCTTGAGGGACAGGCTTCAAACTGGCACACCACCATGCTTGCCTTGTTGGCCCACAAGGCCTACAAGACCAGTCCTTATTCAAAAGTAGTTAAGAATAATCCATGTCTTAAAAAAAGAAAAAGTACTGAGAAGTTTCTTTCCCAAAGGCCTGAGTAGAAAGAGGAAGAGAGAATGAGACCATTTATTTTTTTTTCAGTCAGCTTACTGAATCTAATATCTTTAGACATTTTTCTCATAAAAATAAAAAAAAAAGCAGACAGTAGAACAGAGTGCTATCCTAAGGTATGGTTGCAATGGTTAATCTGTTGTCTACTTGGCTGGATTTAGACACACCTCTGAGTATGTCTGTAATGCCATTTCCAGAAAGAACTGAGACCAATTTAAAAGGATGAGACACTGTCCTAGCAGCTGGGATCTCAGAGTGAACCAAAGAAGAAAACCAAGTGCAGAGGGTAAATGCTGAAGAGGCATGCCCATCTCTCAACTTCCTGATGTGTAGGACCCATAAGCCACGCCCCCATACACACACACACACACACACTCACACACACACACTCACACACACATACACACACTCTCACACACACACTCTCTCTCACACACACACATACACACACACATACACACACACTCTCACACACACACATACACACACATATACACACACTCTCACACACAGACATACACACACACACTCTCACACACACACATACACACACACTCTCACACACACACATACACACACACTCTCACACACACACATAAACACACACACACTCTCACACACATACACACACATACACTCTCTCTCTCTCTCTCTCTCTCTCTCTCTCTCTCTCACACACACACACACACACACACACACACACACACACACACACACGTCCTTTCTGTGCTTCTGTTGCTTTTGGTCATGTGTTTGATCCCAGTGACAAGAAAAAGTAGCCAACACAATGGTTTTCCTGACTTGTGCAATAGCACCAGAATCTTGTTCCTTCCCATTGGCCTAAGAAGTGTAGGAACAGACAATGTGTTAAACGGATAAACAGCTCTTTTATTTAGGGAGGCAGGGCATGAAAATAACCACTTCTGGGCACATAAAATAGCTTTGCAGTAGAAGAATTTTAAAAAGCAAAACAAAACTGAAAATTTGACTTCCTGTGTGCCCTGCAGAGAAAAGAGGGGGTGGGGTGAAGGAAGAAGCTGTGAATGTGTGATGAGCAGCTGGCTTTTATTTTTAAACACATATTATTGCTATACAGATTTTTTTTTGTGCAGGGGGACTTACTAAGGGCTTCTAACAAGCAGGGATATCATTTCAAGTGAGTGCTAATGAGATTGACTATATTTTCAGAATAAAGTAAGGCTTTGCTTTGTAACCTTTTTTTTTTCTTTCAGGATATAAAACTGAGAAAAGAAACACAAGAAATGCTGAGGGGCACAAGTGCTACTGAGTCCTCTATGTGGTCAAGGACTATTTAGAACCTGAGTCAGGCTTTGTTCACTATGGACGCTTATCATCGGTCTACCCTAGGACCTACTTGAGATGCTTGTATGAGCCTTCATCTCAGGAGCCTGTTAACACCGAAGACTGTTCTGAGGGAGAAACACCAGGCCACTGTGGGAACTGGGGTGCTACTGGACTACTACTTTGAGTCACACAAGTCTGAGCAAAGTAAAAGTATAATAGTCACAAGATCCCAGAGAAGAGGGACCAAAGGTTCCCGGTTATGTTCTTCATCCACTTAGTAATAAAGTTGGAAATGGTCAGGCAGTTGAGCCATAATTAAATTGTTTTGCAGGGGGTTTGTTGTTGTTTATTCTTTTATTCTGGTGGAGATGGGAAGTACAGTAGACTGAATGTAAGGCCCTGCGCACACTGAGCAAGGGCTCCACTTCTGAGCTACCTCTCTGGCCCATCCTGGTTTTCCAGTGACTAGCAGAGCTAATTCCTGTAGCTCTCACTGAGGCTGAATGGGAAAAGTGTCCGTGAAGATGAGGGAGGAGACACAAAGTAAGGAAGGAGAGTCTATTTTTTTTTTCTTTTTAGGATTGACAATTTTCATGGAAAATTAAGGAGTAAAATGGTAGACATAAAAAAACATTACTTAATTAATTGAAAAAGGAAGTAAAAACATTTTATGATGGGACTGAAGATTTACATGGGAAATATTTCTAATAAAATTGTAGAAAGAAATAAAATAACATTAAAATTGCAGATTATCACAGAAAATTATAGATAAAATGGTAGGCACAAAAGTTTTCTAAGTTGATTGAAAGTGGAATTTTAAACATTTTCTGATAAAATTGAATCTCTGCAAGGAAAATATTTCTCATAAAATTCAAGAAATATATAGAAAAACACATTAAAATTGACTATTTCATGGAAAATTATACAGATAAATTGGTAAGAATAAAAATATTCCTAAGTTGATTGAAAGTAGAATTATAAACATTTTCTGATAAAATTGAAGATTTACATGGAAAATATTTCTGATAAAATTGAAAAACATATATAGAAAAACATTAAAATTGCAGATTATCATGGAAAATTATAGATAAAATGGTAGGCATAAAAATATTTCTAAGTTGATTGAAAGTGGAATTATAAACATTTTCTGATAAAATTGAAGCTTTACATGGAAAATATCTCTGATAAAATTGAAGAAATATATAGAAAAATACATTAAGATTGACTATTTCTTGGAAAAACTATACAGATAAAATGGTAGGCATAAAAATATTCGTAAGTTGTTTGAAAGTGGAATTATAAACATTTTCTGATAAAATTGAAGATTCTAAATGATCAGTCATGAGAACAAGGGGCTAAATGGAAAGAGAACTGAATACAATTGAGGGTGTGTGTGTGTGTGGGAGGCTGTGCAAACCAAGCCAAGGGTAGGGATTAGACCAGTGCAAACCAAGCCAAGCAAGCCATTGGGTCATCCCAGACTGATGGTGCTGATTCATGACCTCTGCTCCACTACCTGTGTGCTGTCAACAAAACTCTAGCCATTCCTAACCACAGCTTCTCATCTCCCAAATCAACACAACAGGTCAAGAGAATTTATTTTTCTAATTACAATTTTCACTCCTCTGGAAAAAAAAAGTTAAAATAACATCACAAAATTATGTGCCAATTTCAAGAAGCCTGTGAATATATTATTGTCAACACTAAAACATCACCTTGGGCCTTTCTGTAGCTGAGCACACACATCAGGAAAGCACAATACATTTTTATGGGTAAGAAAGACTTGGAAACCTCTGGAAACATGAGATTTAGACAAAAAGGTTATTGCTTTTTGAGTTGTGTAGGTAAGATTTAAATAATATACTTGTGAAGACAGACTATAGCTGGAGAGCACCGGCCTTCAGCTTTTGTTCACTGATGATGGAAATGGCAAAGAACAAATCCACACCAGTTTACATGTCCTCCTGTAGGGCAAGTATGAAGAAATCCTCCATTTTTCTCACTTAGAAATCACTGAAAACATGACTATATTCTTTTTGATTCACTCCCTGACCCCTATGGCATGTCTTGATTTCTATCAGAGCTACTAGAGAAACATTCTTATTTGTTCATTCAACCATTTTCTTGAGGAAGGATCTTACTCTCTTCTCACAATGCCTGCTGCAGACTCTCAAGAGCTGGCATTTACAGGTGTGCCCCTCTACCCCTGGGGATCCAGAATTTTGTGATGTTGTCTATGAAATCGTAACTGGAAATGTCCTCTCAAGGACTGAGAATCCATTCAGGTAAAATTAGGCCACTTGCCTCCATATTTGCTCCTCTTATTGGGGTTAACCTTTGACATCCATGGCACAAGCATGCTCTGCTTTGTCTCTTGAAGGCCTTTGAAGAAGTGTCCAGCCAGGGTCAGTCATGAAACCCAGGATCAGTCATGACACCCAGGGTTAGCCGTGACAGCCATGATGTGGACAAGACAATGGACTCAGAAATCAGTTCATCATGTGTTCAAGATCTCTGCTCTTCTCTTACAGATGCCATTAACTGACTGATGACTCATTTTGACTCAGATCATTTTAGGTCAGTGTGGCTTCCCCAGACTGTATCTAGCAACACAAAGTAAATGATAAAGGGCTTGTATATGAGGAACCTTGTAGGGCTTGTTGTTTCCGGCTTCTTTGGGAGATATTCCTGAAAAAGAACATTTCCATTTCCAATGCTCATGCATGCACACATGCATACAGCAGTCATACAATTGCCTTGCTGTATAGTCATTCAGAAAAAATCAAAGGGATGGAGGTGGACCATTGTAATGTCTAGCAAAACCCCCTTGTCTGGTCTCTGCCTCTGTCTCTGTCTTGCCCAAAGGCAGCAGCTGTGACTCTAGTCTATCCCCTAGTCTCTGCTCCTCACTACAGAACCCTTCCCCAGTATGCACTGACTCAGTGTCTCCCACATGTTGGTGGATGACTATGTTTTCTCTTCCATCTCTGTCTTCTCACACCTGCATAGCTGATCTTTCTTCTCCAGACTCTATCTGCACCCCAGAGTCTGCATTTATGTTCCTCAGAGTGTAATCTGATCTCTTCTACCAATTGTTTTTCTTAGGAAGGTCTGCCCATTGCCCAGGTTCTGTGAAAAGGTTAAGTCTAGGTCCTGACCAGAGAGCACGAACCCTCAGTTCTTGAGGGGCAGAGAAGGTTGAGAAAGCCAATGTGACCAGTGATCCTTTCTAACTGCCATGCTGGCAGGCCTTCATCTTGTCCTATGTGCCACCCCGTGGAAATGCACAGCCACATGCAAGCCCTACACGCCACTAGAATGCAATGCTTCTCAGACACAGCACTGGTGCTGTCTGCTGACTTGCACGTATGTTTCAATGAGAATTTGGTGGTAGGAAAATGCAAACTCATGCTCCAGAAACAGGGTCAACTGGTTGAAGTTTCACCTCACTTGCTCCCCACATAAGAAAGAAATAAGCCAATTCTGGGACTTTACTGGATCTTTAAGTGGAGCGAAAAACTAATTGTGAATTAATTCTGGGAATGTCTATCTGTAACCTGTCCTGATGACTCAAAGCTAACTTCAAAAAACAAGCAATCCTTTGGGTCATGAATGGGTATAGGACTGAGCTGGTTAATTCTTCTGCCCATCTGGCTTTATCTGAGGGACATCAGTTGAGTTCAGTGGATAGTTGCTCCTCCTGAGAGGAACAACAATCATGTCATTCCCGTGCTTGGTCCTTGGTGGTAATGACCCCACTATGCCTCTCTCCTCTCCACACGCTTTCAGAGACTCTCTCCTTAATCTCTCTAGGGTCCTCAGATTTTTCACACGGCACTTCAGGGGTTCAAGACTGGGTGTTTCAAAAGACAGAGGAGGGATCTGAGTGTCTTGAGAGCTGAGAAGGAGTGGACACACCACCTTTTGAATCATGCTTTGTTGCCTATAAGCAACAAAACTACAAAAATCTATGAAGATTCAGCTCATATTCTTTTTTTCATTTCCATAGCAGGAGTTGGCAAATTGTAGCTTTCAGGTCAAAGCCGACCTCACATTCATCACTGCAGATACAGCTTGAAAACAGTTGGAATTATTAGTTGTGTGCTATCTATGACTGTCTTCATGCTATTGTAGCTGCTATGGAGATCACATAGATCATGAAATCCAAAATATTTACAATATGGCCCTTTCTAAAAATAATAATTTACTGATCAGTATTCTATAGCAGGTTTTCATGGAACAGTTCCTTTGTGGTCCCAGGAAACTGCCTAGCAGGGGGCAGAGAGGACAGGAGGAGAAGAAAGGGCACCACCGACAGATAATTCTCCACCCTAGGGCAATTGGCTTGCTCATCTGATTGTCCTAGTGGTCCTGGTAACAGAGAAGACAAGTCAAGTCCTCTAAACAACCTAGACTCAGACACTGCCAATATGGCAGGGTGTAACACTACAGCAGACAGGCTGAACTAGACATCCTTGTGAGGAACACACAAGGTGTTGTTAGGTCTTGTTAGCTTCAGCACGGGATACACAGAGGTAGATAGCCCTGGAAACAGCTTGGAAAGTTTACAATATGAAGAAAGGTCTGAAACAAGATACATTCCTGTGATGGACATCCAGGTTGAGACTGGAGGTTTAGCTTGCAACAGAGCCTGGGGAGTCTGAAGCTTCCCTTCTTCACATAGGCCCTTCCACTGCATGTGGCTGTTCTTCCCACAAAGAGCAGGAAGAGGAGGAAGTTGAGGCCATAAATTGTGGCAAATTCATTTTTTAAAATATGAACCCCACCCCCACCTTCTGTAACTCATCAGTCAAATGGGTCCAAAGAATATTGAACTGAATACGGGAAGCAGAATTCATTACTGTATTTTGTATGCCTGCATGTAGAAAATAAACCTTGTGCCCTGGTACTGTGAGATGCTGAGTTTCTTAGATTCCTTCAGGTTAAGTCTACACTGTAAAGGTCATCATTGCCAAGCTTTAACTTCAGCCTCCTAAATAGAACTGGAATGAACCTCCTCTTGGGGAGAGGGAGCCCATGCCTGTGGTTGGTCATAAAGTGCAGTTTATGAGCACCTTGGCCCAGATCCATTGTAGTTTGGATGGGTAATGACCTTGGGCACTGCAGTCTAGTGTTGATGTGGAAAGGAAGCCATTAAGGCTGGGCTCCTACCAAGAAAATAACAGTGGGGTTAATTCAAATGACTCTCCAAACTTCTGGCCTCCATCCCAACCACAGGATCACTTTGTTTTACAAGTTAAAAGTTGCAAGGCCACTTTTCTCCTTTGCTAATGAGCAGATCACTGGGTGCCTGAGAACAGAGCAGGAACGGAAGTTTTCAGCTGGCTGGTTCAAGTGCAGAACATGGGGCCATGTCCCTTTCCTCCAATGGGGCCCAGCATGGCTGGAAGTAATTGCCGGAAGACCTGGGAAGGGAGGGTCAAATTTCAAGGCAGGTTGTCCACTACTGTGCATCAAACAAACCTCAAATCTTAGTGCTTTAATCAATTTTCTTCAGGCTCACTATGCCTTGGGGTTGACTGAGCTCAGCTAGGAAGTTCTGAATCATCTTGGGCAGCAGGCCTCTGTGCCTCACAGGATTTTGGAAAATGCAAGATGGTGCTAGAGCTGCCAGGAGAGTTTATGATGAGAGTGCTGGTCATCTCTTATCTTCTCAGAAACCACGAGGCCAGGCTTTCTCAAAGCATGGAAGCTCGGTTCTAAGAGGAAGGAAGCAGGAGTTCCAGTCCTTCAAAAGCCTGGACTTTCAGGGTGTCCTATCTGCCATATACCACTGGTCAAAGCAATCATAGCCCCAATACATGCTCAAGAGGAGGGGGAACAGGCCACTGCTACTATAGATTGAGCCCAGGGCTTCATGCATGCCAGGCAAGGGCTCCAAGATTGACTTATATCTCTAACTCTCTTTTTGCTTGCTATTTTGAGGTGGTGTCATTAAATTGCCCAGGTTAGCATTGAACTCACTATGTAGCCTAATAAAGTCTTGAATTCTTGATCCTCCTGCTTCAGTGTCTAGAATAGCTGGGGTTACCAGACCTGACAAGCCTATCCTTTGGCATGCATAGCAACATGGGAACACATGAAGAGATAGCTGGAGACTTATTGATTAAAGTTCTTCAGAGAGACAGAATCAATAGGACCAGATCCTATCCTATTCTGCCCAGACTGATGGGATACACTTCAGAGAGCAAGACAGAGGAGAAGGAAAGAGAGAGTGAGGAAGTGGGGAGAGAAAGAAGGAGGAAAGAAAGGTGAGAGTGAGGGAGAGAAGGAGGGAAAGAAGAAAGGAGGGAGGAAGAGAGTGACGGCAGGAGGGAAGAGATTATTGCCAAATTTTTTGGGAAAGTGGTCCATAAGTAATCTGCTCCAATATCTCCTCCTGCTCAGAGGAGGTTCACCTCTTTTATTTAGGTCTTTCACTGATTAGAAGGGGGTCCACATACGATAAAAGTTACCTGCTTTACTCAACATTCACCAATGTAAACGTTAACTTTACTCAACATTCACCAATGTAAACGTTAACTTTACTCAACATTCACCAATGTAAACGTTAACTTTACTCAACATTCACCAATGTAAACGTTAACTTTACTCAACATTCACCAATGTAAACGTTAACTTTACTCAACATTCACCAATGTAAACGTTAACTTTACTCAACATTCACCAATGTAAACGTTAACTTTACTCAACATTCACCAATGTAAACGTTAACTTTACTCAACATTCACCAATGTAAACGTTAACTTTACTCAACATTCACCAATGTAAACGTTAACTTTACTCAACATTCACCAATGTAAACGTTAACTTTACTCAACATTCACCAATGTAAACGTTAACTTCATCCTTCCCTGGCCAAAAACTAAGCCAGAGTCCCTCCCATAAAAACATCCAGTATTGTATTGACCGAAATATCTGGGTATTTGACCCAGCCAGGCTGTTGTATAAAATTTTGTATCAACAGGGCCAACCTTGGAGCATGGTGACCACAGCAAACCAAGGGTTACCTCTTCTTCACATCCTATCCTGTATCTTTTTTTTTATTATTATTTTATTTTATTTTTTTAATTTACATTCCAAATCACTTCCCCTTTCCCGTTTCCTCCCTCCCCGAAAGTCCCATAAGCCCCCTTCCCTCCCTCTTTTCTCCATTCAACCCCCTCTCGTTACTCTGTCCTGGCGTTCCCCTACATCCAGTCTTTCCAGGACCAGGGGTCTCTCCTTCCATCTTTTTAGAAATCTATTAATATACGAATTGTGTCTAGGGTATTCCGAGATTCTGGGTTAATAGCCCCTTATCAGTGACTGCATACCATGTGTGTTCTTTTGTGATTGGGTTACCTCACTAAGGATGATATTTTCAAGTTCTGATCATTTGCCTAGGAATTTCGTGAATTCATTGTTTTTAATTGCAGAGTAGTATTCCATTGTGTAGATATACCACATCTTCTGAATCCATTCCTCCGTTGAGGGACATCTGGGTTCTTTCCAGCTTCTGGCTATTATAAATAAGGCTGCTATGAACATAGTGGAGCATGTGTCCTTATTGCATGCAGGTAAAGTCTCTGGGTATATGCCTAGGAGTGGTATAGCCAGATCCTCCGGGAGTGTCATGCCCAGTTTTCTGAGGAACCGCCAGACTGCTTTCCAGAGTGGTTGTACCAGCCTGCAATTCCACCAGCAGTGGAGGAGTGTTCCTCTTTCTCCACATCCTCGCCAACAACTGCTGTCTCCTGTGTTTTTGATCTTAGCCATCCTGACTGGTGTGAGATGGAATCTCAGGGTTGTTTTGATTTGCATTTCCCTAATGACTAAGGATGATGAACATCTCTTTAGGTGCTTCTCAGCCATTAGATATTCTTCAGGTGAGAACTCTTTGTGTAGCTCTGTACCCCATTTTTTAATAGGGTTACTTGCCTCTCTGGAGTTTAACTTCTTGAGTTCTTTGTATATCTTGGATATTAGCCCTCTGTCAGATGTAAGGTTGGTAAAGATCATTTCCCAGTTAGTTGGTTGCCGCTTTGTCTTTTTGACGGTGTCTTTTGCCTTGCAAAAACTTTGTAATTTAATGAGGTCCCATTTGTCTATTCTTGATCTTAGAGCATAAGCTATTGGAGTTCTGTTCAGGAAATTCTCCCCTGTGCCCATATGTTCAAGGTTCTTCCCTAGTTTCCCTTCTATTAGTTTCAGTGTGTCTGGTTTTATGTGGAGGTCTTTGATCCACTTAGAATTGAGCTTAGTGCAAGGAGATAAGAATGGGTCAATTTGCATTCTTCTGCATGTTGACCTCCAGCTGAGCCAGCACCATTTGTTGAAAAGGCTATCTTTTTTCCACTGGATGGTTTTAGCTCCTTTGTCAAAGATCAAGTGACCATAGGAGTGTGGATTCATTTCTGGGTCTTCAATTCTGTTCCATTGATCTACATGTCTGTTACTGTACCAATACCATGCAGTTTTTAACACTATTGCTCTGTAGTACAGCTTGAGGTCCGGGATACTGATTCCCCCAGAGGTTCTTTTACTCTTGAGAATAGTTTTAGCTATTCTGGGTTTTCTGTTATTCCAGATGAATTTTTGAATTGCTCTTTCTAACTCTATGAAGAATTGAGTTGGGATTTTGATGGGGATTGCATTGAATCTGTGTATTACTTTTGGTAGGATGCTCATTTTTACTATATTAATCCTGCCAATCCATGAGCATGGCAGATTTTTCCATCTTCTGAGGTCTTCTTCAATTTCTTTCTTCAGAGACTTGAAGTTCTTGTCATACAGATCTTTCACTTGTTTGGTTAGAGTCACGCCAAGATACTTTATATGGTTTGTGGCTATCGTGACGGGTATCATTTCTCTTACTTCTTTCTGATCAAGGGAAAAATCCACGAAGAAGAACTCTCAATTCTGAATATCTATGCTCCAAATGCAAGGGTACCCTCATTTGTAGAAGAAACTTTACTAAAGCTCAAAGCACACATCGCACCTCACACAATAATAGTGGGTGACTTCATCACCCCGCTCTCTGAAATGGATCGTTCAGGAAAGCAGAAACTAAACAGGGACACAGTGAATCTAATTGAAGCCTTGGACCAAATGGAACTAACTGATATATATGGAACATTTCATCCTAGAGCTAAAGAATACACCTTCTTCTCAGCGCCTCATGGTACCTTCTCCAAAACTGACCATATAATTGGTCACAAATCAGACCTCAACAGATACAAGAAGATAGAAATAATCCCATGCCTCCTATCAGATCACTATGGAATAAGGGTGGTCTTCAATGGCAACAAAAACAAAAGAAAACCCACGTACACATGGAGGCTGAACAATGCTCTACTCAATGATAACTTGGTCAAGGTGGAAATAAAGAAAGAAATCAAAGACTTTTTGAAAGTTAATGAAAATGAAGGCACAACGTACCCTAATTTATGAGACACAATGAAAGCAGTGCTAAGAGGAAAATTCATAGCCCTGAGTGCCGCCAAAAAGAAACGGGAGACAGCATACACTAACAGCTTAATGGCACACCTGAAAGCCCTGGAACAAAAAGAAGCAAATACACCAAAGAGGAGTAGAAGGCAGGAAATCATCAAACTCAGGCCTGTATCTTGTTCATAGTTTCCTTTATATTCCTGGGTTTCTTCCTCCAGGGCTCTTCTCTGAGCCATAGCCTCCCGGCCTGTGACTTGCTCTCTCTTTCTCTCTCCCTCCCTCCCTCCCTCCCTCCTTTTCCCCCCTCTTCCCCTCCCCCTCCCTTCCTTCTCTTTCTCTCCTTCCCTTCCTCTCTCTTTCCCCTCCCCTCCCTTCCCTCTCTCTCTCTTCCTGTCTCCCTCTCCCCCTTGCTTTTCCCATCTCCCTCTGCCCCTCCCTTCCCTCCCCCCTCTCCCCCTCCCTTCCCTTCCTCCCTCTCCTCTCCCCCTCCCCTCCCTTCCTTTTCCTCTCCCTCTTCCTTCCCCCACCCCTCAACCCCATTCTTTCATTTTCCACAGGCAGCAAAGTAATCACAATCCTTGTCTCTGGCTGCTGGACAGGGGCATCTTATTTGTGTGGCACTTGGGGAGTAAAGAGTTTTGAGGATCATGGTGACTGAGGCAGGAACATCATACTAGATAATCCAGCAACTTTCAGCCCTGGGTACCCAACACTGGTGCTCCTCACCCAGGCTCCTGATCATCCCCATCTGTCTTCAGACTTATCATTGCATAACGTTAGCCTGTGTACTAACTGAAGAAGACTAGAGGAATCCAAGGAGAGTTTGTTCCTCTCAGGTCCCTTATGTGCTCTGCAATAGGGCTCATCTAGAGAGATGGTTGCCTTTTTCTTTTGCTTTGTTTTATAAAAGCAGGAATTTCCCAGTCCATAGAAGGAGAGAGCAGCACCTGTCTGGGAGGAGGGAAAAGGATGAAACAGGGCTGGTGCTAGAGGAAGCTTTATGGTAAAAGTCTCCCACTGGTGTTCATGTGGCGGCATGGTTACCCTTCAGGGCAGGGTAGGAAACATGGCTTAACTTGCTTCGCTTCCTTTTCACTCAGCACCCGGCTTTGAATACGGAGAGGTAGATCCACCTTAGCAAGCTCTTAAAGCTTTCCCACTTTATACACTTTGCCCAAAGGAAGTCCCTTTGAACTTTTCTTTCTTTCCAGGAAAGATTATTTAAACACAGAGCTTTGTGTATGCATGCACATACATACAGAGACATTCCTGCATAGCCCTTCAATAGGTAGCTGAAGAAACAGATCTCCCAGTAGAACCATAAACATTATCTAGGTATCCAGACAACAGTAGCATGCAGTGAAAACTCAGTGTATAGAGGAGGTGTGAGCCATTGAGGGAGGGCTGAGTGCAGGCCCTGTAAGCAGGGGCAGCTGAGCTCGGATCCCCAGCACCCGGGTAAGAGGTTAGGTATAGCTCATGCCTGTAATTTCAGTGCTGAGGAAGCAGAGACTAGTGGATCCCTGGAGCTCACTGTTTGACCAGACAGGCTAAATTGGTGAGCTGCAGGTTTGTTCAATTACAGACTTTGTCTCAAAAACTAAGGTAGAGAATGACAGAGCAGACATGCAACATGGAGCTCTAGCCTCCATATATATGTACATGTATGTATGTATGTATGTATGTGTATATATACACACACATATATGATCACAGATACCACATACACATACATATACACATACACACATACACATGCATGCCCCCCCACACACAAATAACTATGGGTGGGCACATTTATATATGTAAGTGCATACAAAATGTTCTAGAGGGATAACTATCTAATATAACCATGGTTATACTGAGGAGGGTGTTGGATGGAGAAGGGGACCTTTTACATTTTGTTCTACGTATTTATATTCTTCTCGTATCTTATACCAAGCAAGAACACATTTATTTCTTCAACTTGAAACCTTGTGAAGTAGGCATGCATTAACTTGTAGTTAGGGCTGCTGTAGCTATGGGCCCTATTCTGAGTACCTTAAAGAACAGTGATCTGTTAGCTCACTTATCTGGAATTCAAGATTTGAGCACCAGAGGACAATGGTCTAATGAGTCTGCACCTGTAAAGTGGAAAATATGTGCTTTCATTTCCCCAGAGAAGCATGGCAAGCCAAAGTATATGAGGTAGGTAGAGAGCTTTATCCTGAACAGAGCCAGGCCAGGGCCAGGTAGCCATCCTCTGTGAGAACGTGGGGTCCAGCACCAGGAAGCCACACCTGGAATAGAGAGGAGGCAGGTATTTAGTCCTTGTGACCAAGAGGTGACGGCGTCACATCCAGCTTCTCCTTAGAACTGTACGGTGTTATCATCACTCGAGGCTGAATGGAATCTGCAAGTTTTAAGGTTTTAATTCCGTGAACAGGAAGACTATTCTCCTTTGAACAGATCTTTAATTATTTTCTGTGTGCCAAAGTGTGATCTAGGGGAGACATAACAGCTGAGGGGAAGCAGATTTGTGACCTTGGCTTAGAGCAATCGTTCTTGGCCTTAATGAGTTTTTGTACAAACTCTTTGTAGAATCTGATTTAAAAAAAAATAAAACATAGATGATTACTTCAGAAAAGGCACCTAGAAAAATTTGCATATAATTTCCAGGTCATAAACCTCATCTGACAATCCTCCCCTCAGCTGCCTTCATATTTTGGAAAGGAGCCTAAGGCTGAGGCAAAGCCTTGGCTTCCGGGCTGTGTGCCCAGTCATCTTTCCTTTCTTGTTTGGTTTTGTTTGGGGGTTGGCTAAGAATTCAGACAGGATTTGAACTCACTCTGTAGCCTAGATGGGCCTTGATCTTGTGGTTTTCCCATCTTACTCTCCAGTGTAACTAAGATTCCAGGCTGGGCCAACACATCTGGTCCTTTAAAAAAAAAATCTATATAAGGCACTTACATAGTCATCAAAAGCTTCAGAAAAGAAGCAGCTTAGTAGAAGCTAGATTCATTTTCAATAAATAAAAAAAACCAACAAACAACAGAAAAAGACAAGGTCCCCAAACTACTACCTTTATTTGTAGTAAAAGAATTGTAAAAATTTTCTAGGCATCCTATTGCTGTGTGATTCACTTTGGGGGACAAGGTGTCTGAGGATTTGAGGTGTCTGTGGAACTGAGGTTTCCTTAGCATTCCTTGTAGATGACACTCTGGGTGGAAACAGTGACATTGTCACACTGGCCTTCCTCTGTACCATGGGCGTCTTTGAGTGGCGGAATTGGGAGAGTGTGGGATGTGCCTGGCGTACGGCATCACAGCTCTGCAGGGAAAGAGAAGAGCACTTAGGAGTTGGGGTCCACAGGATAGCTGGGCTGCAGCCTCAATCTCAAATGCCTCTACTGAGAACTGGGTCTGAGCCTTGTGTGCCTCCTACCATGGTTGGCATGGTGGCACCATGTAGGAGGTAAAGGGTCATTCAGTGTTTTCTCCCATGGAGGTGGCCTTGAAGCAGCTCTTGGTCCCTGAGAGCCTGGGAAGATGAAGGAGGTGCCTAGGATGAGCAGGACCTGCAAGGGTGTGTCCCATCCTGTGGACTGACAAACAAGGGACAGACAGATACTGAACGTGCCTCCAAGGGCAGGATGTAAGATGGCTGCAGAGGGACCTTGGTACTGTGATACCTTTTCCCTTGTGATTTCCACCTCCCAGCTCTGAGGCTCGCCTGCGTTTAGTGAATGGCTTGGCTGAGTGGGAATGCCAAAGGGAAGCAGAACTAAGCTCCTATCTGCAGGATAAACCATTTCCCATCCCTTCACTTAATACCTCTGACCATCAGGTGTTTTCAGCAGATGTTGCTGAAGATCTGGAGACAGATGACAACATTCAGAGAACAACTTACAGTAAGACTGGTTCCTTTGAGATTCCATGAGCATTCCAGCTTCCGGAACCCCACTGGCCCTTGATTTCTCCCTCCTTCCTCCTGCCTCCTGCCTAGGTTATCCTGGATGACCTAGTAGGGCTTCTTCCCCCAATCCCCCGCCCCAGGCTGCTGAGCCATGCAGCCC
Organism: Tokudaia tokunoshimensis; assembly: GCA_036184795.1. Taxonomy (NCBI): domain Eukaryota; kingdom Metazoa; phylum Chordata; class Mammalia; order Rodentia; family Muridae; genus Tokudaia; species Tokudaia tokunoshimensis. The sequence goes on along the minus strand of BTHU01000002.1, from coordinate 71,485,911 downwards.
ATTATCTGTTCTGCTTTCTTTTTCATTATTTATCAGGACAGCCTTCTTTTTCATATCCGAATGGGCCATTGGCCGCAACACTGACTCTCCCTAAGAAAGTCTCCAACTTCAGCACTTGAAGCTCTGGTGTGTCTCGCTGATGCTCTGTTCCTTCTCTGGGGAGAATGACCAGGCAGGGGCTCTGCCCTGCTATGGCGTAGGTGTTTCATTATGATCTCCAAAGTGAATGAGTTCTTCCCCGGCTGTCACCTTGTGCACTTGTGAGGGCCTGAGCGAGCAGCATGACAACACGGCTATCATGTTCATCTTGCTCATGTCTTATTGATCCGGAGGTTGTAGATCAATCAGGTTTATAGAAACCCAGAGTCATTGTTAAGACAGCCAAAGCAAACAGCAGCTAACACAACCAGGTCCTTTCACACGCCAGCCCATGTCCTTCTGTGGGCAGAAATGCGTGCCGTGCCTGAGTTCCTTTACTGGAGAAGTGAAAAGAGGAAAAACAACCGCCCAATAACAACAACAAACCACCACCACCACAACAAACTACTACAAGTGCTGAGCAGAAAAACCGCAGGTAAAATAAGCTGGGAAAAAGCAGCCATGCAAAACAGTAGAGCTGTCTAGAATACTAACGCAGAGCACAGGTCAGCAATAACCACCAGCACAGAGGTTAGCTCGATTTTCTCTTCAGTTCCACATTGTATATACTGCACACTAGAGGTCCGACCAGAAGGAATTTATGTAGATTATATTGAATATGCTGTTAGCTGGAAAATCATGTGGTTCACGGTTACTAATGCTTGCACCCTGGAGCAGCCAGGGTTAAGGAACTACCCTCCCCTCAGCTAGTGCTCACCTGTGGGTTGAATGCCTCACAGTGAAGGAAGTGTCTCGAGTAACTCCTGCATCAGGACCTGGGACTCCTGTCCCCATGGTATCAGTCTCCTTTGCAGAAATCCCTGCAATGTCTTCACCTAGAAAGAACCGTTTTAAAAACATGAGTGAGACACAGATGGAAGCAGGAGGGTTGCAAGTTCGAAGTCTGCATGGGACCAACGGAGTTCAAGACCAGTCTGGGACATATACTAAGTAAGACACATTCTCAAAGTTAAAAATACAAAAAAGGGCTAGAGGTATATAGCTCAGTGGTAGGACACTTGCCCAGCTCGGGTAAGACCCTATGTCCAATCCCCAATGGAAGGAAGGAAGGAAGGAAGGGAGGAAGGAAGGAAGGAAGGAAGGGAGGAAGGGAGAAAGGAAGGAAGGGAGGGAGGAAGGGAGGAAGGAAGGAAGGGAGGGAGGAAGGGAGGAAGGGAGGAAGGAAGGCAGGAAGGGAGGAAGGAAGGGAGAAAGGGAAAAAGGAAGGGAGAAAGGAAGGAAGGAAGGGAGGAAGGGAGGAAGGAAGGGAGGAAGGGAGGAAGGGAGGGAGGAGAAAAAGTACCATTTTACTTCCTGTAGGATGCCTCAAAAATAGAACCACCCACAGAGAAACACATTTCTATCTTTTGGGATTTAACAGCTGAGAAGGAGAGCAGTTTGTGTGTTTTGGCACACAGAGGAAACTGAGGAAAGGTACGCTCAAATATAGGAGCCGGGATGGCCTTCACACAGGCCCCTCTAACTCACAGTGTAACACACACACAGAAAGGAATGAGATCCTTCTTAGCAATGGCAGGGAAATAACTGCAGAATATAACGATAAATTAAAAACGACAACAAAACAAATCCATTTATGTGGCATGCATAAATGAGGGTGAGAAAGAGGATAAAAGTAAGAATGTATCTGTATTTATACATGATTTCATTTGCATAAGGACACACTGGAATCATATACCTAACATTAATAAAAATGGTAATTTACAGAGGGTGAGGATGGCTTATCGTGGGAAGGGGAACAGGTACAGAAAATGGTGAGCCTCAGACTTCTCAATGTCTGTCTTGCTGTCATATTTTGATTTCTTTGACCCATGTGATGCTAGCTGCTCAAATATGTAAATTATTCAAAGGAAGGGAAATAGTAGCTAAGCCAACACCCACTCCTCACTTATTATGCTCTGTCTTTTTGTCCTCAAAGGTATAAGTTACCACATTGATTTACTCATCCATAGACGTGACCATGTGCTGGGTGCTCTGTGGTCTGCCCAGCACCTGCAGGTGAAGCATGAACACGCCCCGGCTTGCACACACTGACTGTCTAGCTGCTGGCCACTGATCAGTGGCAGAGAAAGGGCTCATCCGGTCCCAACACCTACCGTGTCACCCAACGCTGTCCCCTACGTTCAATCTCTAGTTAGGCACCTCCAGTATGCTGGTCTTTTATAAGGTCAGAGATCTCACACAGTCATGGATGGCTCTTGTTGGCCAGCTCCTCGTACACAGTGAGTACCCAAAGATCACAATTTAAATGAATGAATTAAGGAGCAGCTTCCAGGAATGTGCAGCCTGAGCACAGAGGCAGCCGAGGGGCTAAGAGGAAGCAGGGTGATCTCTTGCTGATGGGAAGTGACTTCTAAAGGCACAGAACAGGTGAAAAGAAGCCTAAGCTTTTTTCCATTGTAATTAGGTCTGCACAGTAGTGGGTTACCCAGGGCCTGTGTCCCTACACAAAACTCAGAGACACGGGCTTAGAAATGACGAGCCTTTGCACCTAGAATTCTAGACCTACAGAATTTAAAAAGAAATTACCTGTGTGTCTCCCAAGGTGGTGAATCCTGATAGATTCCCCACTTATCTTGTGCCACTGAGGCCATTAAACAGTAAATACAAATGAGGTCATGTCCACTTCACATGGGGCTATGCTGAGAGGCTGACACCCACGCCAGGAGATAGCAGGGCTGTTATCTGTCTTGGAGATTTACTTGCCTCGAACTGCCCGGGCTGATCCTTAACTTGATCCGTTTCAATCCTAAGCCCTGGTTTTTCAGATGTGGCAACTTAAATCTCTTCCTGGAAGGCAAACATTTCTTCAAGTTTTGTGTCTTTCTTAAATATGGAACGCACTCTGGGGTCGATCTTCATGGGCGTTTATGACAAGCCAGATTCTGGCTTGCCCTCCCAGTACCACAGGTCAGGTAGACGAGTTTCCCAGCCTTGGGATAAGCCCTGATAAGCAGAGCCAGTGATAAGGTGTTTCTGTCCTGTAAGCATTCATTTATGTGATTTTCACCTGCCATGCTGATTCATCGGGGAAGGCTAGCCGGTGAGAACAGGTCTCTGTCCAGCTTTAATTACTGTAGGCCCAAAGATGAATGACTGTCCTTGGGGAGTAACCACAAAGGACCAGGGTCACAAAGGGAAATGGCTGAGCTGTCAGCTTCACCTGTGGACTGGAGAAGCTTCGGGGCGAGCTGCAAAGTGAGCAACTCAGCTTGGTCAGCAGCCGAGGGCCGCCGGCATCAGCATTAAGCTAATGAGACAGAGACAAATTAAAACTGTTTTCGGGATCAACAGCTGTCCTTGGGCCTCTTGCTCGTAACTGGCTTTCTGTTCTCCCAGGGCTACAGCAGGTACAGATCTGAGAGGCAAGGGAAAATGAGATCTGACTGCCAGAAAGGGCCCTGGGTGGGGCAGCGGCCTCCCTGTGGCCTCCCCGCTCCGCGTGCTGTATGAGAGCAGAGGGACACACAACCACATTCGTAACAGTGAGGGAGAAATGGTTCAGATGAACCAGGAGCAAACCGAATAACCAGGAAAGGAAGCTTCACAATGGGTAGGAAACAAAGACAAGACAATATTTAAGAGTGACCCCGATAGAAATAAACCAAGCCACATGAGAAACGGGGGGGGGGGGGGAGCCAGATACGATAACACCCGTGCGCCGGATACGATAACAGCCCTGCAAAGCCAAGTACCTGGAGCATAGCAAATTCAGAATGAATGCAGAATTAGCCAAAAACAGAGACACATAGAAGACACTGCAAAACCCTAGGGCAAGAGATAGCAAAGTAATGGATATAAGACAGAAAGGATAAATATGCAATGCAGAACATATTTATGCAGAACAGAAAATATTCTGAAATGTTTACTTTAGTGCCACTCTTTGAAATACCAGGCCCAGCTCAGAGAATCTTCCTCAAGAGCAGCCCGACTGACTTGCCCACCCACAGGTAAATGAACAGATATTAGAGAGGGAGGCAGGCGTGAGGAGATTGAATCTGCAGGATAGCTGGAAGCTGATATGGAGATGTGTTAGGGCTCAGGAGCAGAAGATGGCCTTAATTTTGACTACTTTGAGGTACACTCAGGGTCTTCAGCTAGGTGTGCTCTGGCATTTTTCAAACTGGAGATCTCTGGATTATACCTCTCTTGATATCAATAACATACATTTTCATGTTACAAGCCCTAAAAAAGTCCCTCAGAAATGCAAATTGTTTAATTTCCCCGCAGCCTCTTTATTTCGATGGCATATGTGTTTGGAGAGGTTTCCGTGCTTTCAATTCTTCCTACCTGACTTGGAAAGAACTTGAGATTTATATGTGGTCAGGGGCTATGAGAATGGTCCATTTTGCTAGTGACTGAAGCTGCTCCACTTCCTGACAGCCCTGCCCCTACCAAGGGTAGCTCTATACACACTGTGTGGGGGAAAGAGCTAGTGTGTAGGGACAAGTTTATGCATTTGAGAATCTGTGACAGTCTTGGGACCCATCACTTGCGACAACAGGGTCTGCGTTCCTAAAATAAATGTTTAGTAACTGAAAACATGGCTGAAAAGCCAAATACCTGGCATGCAGAATTAAAGGTGGGATAGGAAAGGAGAGCGATGTCTCTTTTAATCTCCTTTTACAACCTGAACTTTCTTGTGTATCTTTAAATACACAGGTTTTTTTTTTTTAATTCTCTGTAAAATATAAAGCAAAACCAATGAACTTCCATGGAAAACCCAAAGTGGCACAAAGGTAGATGAAGCAGGCTTAAGTTCTGAATAAAAGCAAGGAGACTGGCCGGTGTAATCGGAAAGGAAGGAGGAGGGTGTCCACGTGTGGCTTCTCGGTAAGCAGGGGAGTGCTGGTTCCCTTGGTCAGGTCATCTTAGGATGCTGCGGCTTCATTCCAGTTGAGGGCAGTGCTCAAATAAGCCTTGATTGTGCACTTTGGCTTCCTTTCATGTGTATCATTTTGATATTCTTTTATGGTGGTGCACTGTCCACATCTGAGAGCAGACATGCATTTTCAGAGGCACCCAACAGTAATTTAAAAAACATTAGATATGTGGGTGGATTTTCAAACTCGGGTGGGACTGCCAAGGTTAGAACCTTTTTGTGAATATGGTCTGTAAAGGTCGCTGCAAAGCCAGAACCAAATGACAGGGCTCTCATGCTTTTCCTAACCATAAATAATATTTTCTCTGGCCTAGAGCCCAAGCAGAATTTCAACCCCTAATCGCTAAATTTCTCCATTATGGGCTCTTAACTCTATGCTAGCCACACTGTAACACTCAGGACTAATCATTCAAAAGACTCAGAGAGACTGCCAAATGCTACGAACATGCCATAAATGCATGTGATATTCATATACATATGGAAGTCCCTAACCCCTATAGCCTATCAATCCCAATTGTCTTGAATACCTCCTGTTTTATGTCCTAGATAACTTCTTTTCCATTTTAAAAAAAAATCTATGTATTTTCTATTATTTATTTATTTATTTGAAAATAAAGCAAATATACACTATCATGCTGTTTGGTAATTTTTTTCTTTTAGAATTTCATACAATATTTATATCATTTACACCCTGCCTCTTGTGTATCCCCCACTCCCTTTCTAATTATTGAGCTCTTCTTCAATTATCGTTGTTTTGTATACATACATACATACATAGAAATACACAATCTGCTGAGATTAGTGTTGCTTGTATGTTGCTTGATGTATACTTGTGATTGGATAACCTTTTGGAGGGCTCATCCCTGGAGATGACTGTGTCTCCCTTGTCCACAGCCATCCACTGCTTGTAGTTCTTCATCTACAGATGGCCTGTGGGATTTCCTCCATTTAGGTTTGCATGTCATGTTGACTGGTGTTGTCCTTATGCAGGTCTTGAGATTCCAGGGGTGCAACTTTGATGTCATGTCTTGAAGACATAGTCTTGCAGCAGACACCCTGGTCCCCTGGCTCTTACATTCTGCCCCTTCTTCTACAATGTTGCCTTAGCCTTAGGTGTAGGGGTTTGGTTGTAGACATATCAACTGTGGTTGAGTATCCCATGGTCTATTGTTCTCTGCATTTTGTGAATTTAATGGTCTCCATCTGCTGCAAAAAGAAGCCTCTTTGATGAGAGATGAGGGCTACACTTATCTGTGAGTATAAGGACAGATATTTACATTATAGTTAGGAATTATACTTGCTTAGGAAAGTGACAGTAGTTGGTTCTTCCCTATGGTTCATGATATACAATATATACACATATATGTATATACACATATATGTATATACATATATATGTATATATACAAGATACACATATGTATATATTGTATATGCATTTAAGTAAACACACAATAATGTTTCCCTATGGCTCTTTCAAACATCATTAGTGTTAGTTATCCCCCTTCTTTCCCTCCCCTTCTGGATTACCTTCTCTTCCCTTCCACAGTTAAAGCCTGCACCCCACTTTACCCTTTCCCTAACATACTAGATTTTAAAGGAATCTTCTTTCATATCCTTTCAGCACCTGAGTCCCAATTTCATTTTACTTTTTAATGTACTGATGTACAAGTTTTGACTACACAACTCACCTGAGTCTTTATTAGGTAGGTCTTTATAGACAGCTCCATATTTCATATGGCCCTATATAGTAATTTGGGCTACTTAACTGTACATGATAGAATGGTCTTAGAACACACAGATCACCTCCTACTCCATTTTTCTTCCTTAAAGAAAGCTCCTAACTGCTGAGGAGGGGTTTGCAGTCCCATGGAGGGAACAACAATATCAACTGGCCAGACCCCCAGGAGCTCCTGGGCACAGGACCACCAACCAAAGAGTACATATGGAGGGACCCATGACTCCAGCCACATATGTGGCAGAGGATGGTCCTGTTGGCATCAGTTAGAGGAAAGACCCTTCGGCCTGAGGGTATTTAATGCCTCAGTGTAGGGGAATGGCAGGCAGGAAAAAGGGAGTGGGTGGGTGGGGGAGCACCCCATAAAGGCAGGGAGAGTGGGGTGGTATAGGGGATTTCTGAAGAGGGGACTTGGAAAGGGGAAAACATTTGAAATGTAAACAAAGAAAATATCCAATAAAAAAGAAATAGATCATATTGATGCCATCTTACATAAATATCCTGTTTATCCCTCTAAAGAAAAAAGAAATAGAAAAGAACAAAGAAAAAGAAAGCTTCAAACTATCCACTATGAGCTTTGAATTCCCTAGCTGACAGAGAACACTGAGTCTCTAATCCCAAGACCAAATTATTATCCTGAAAAGAGTTATGTCTGGATTCACCTTAACTCTAGGACACATAGCTCTTTATTTTGATTGTATCCAAGCCATGTAGCCCCTTGCAATTCCCAGCACTAGAAAACATCTTAAACCTTTGGAAGGCTAACGGGTTACTGTTGGCTTTGAATTTCTGGGTATGGCCTAATGGGAAAGCCTTATGTAAGTCCTTAAAGAGCCTTAATGACCAAATTGTCCTTTCTTGGGAACAAGAACAGAAAGCTTTTGATAAATTAGAAGTCTCTTTGTTCAAGACTTCAACATGAAGGGTTACCACAGCTCAACAGACCTTTTAAATTGTATGTTACTGAACACCGCTGTGCATGCTCACAGTTCTCACACAGACTCTGGGTTAAATCTATGACCTATGGGATATTTATCAAAAGAGCTTTGGAACTGGATCTTGAGAATTTTTGTGATGAAATTACTGAGACCTATTATAATCTTGTAGTGATCCTATCATCTTTTGGGCTTTCTGTGTCTAACTGCAGCCTTCATTCTCTCTTCTCTCACTTAGAATCCACTCAGTCTTAGACAGCCACAGGACTGTCTAACATCATGTATCTTTGATTCCTTGGTTCGTTCTCAAGGCTGAAAGTCAGCAAGAGCAGGGACCTTAAAATCCGTCTACACTCCATCTCAGGTATAAGTAACGAGCCACTTGATCATTTTAAGACATCAACACTTGAGGGAAAGAATTAGGTAGCTAGCCAGATAGTAATAGGTTTGAAGGTCAATGGGAATGAACCTTCCCCCATATTCAGTTGTGGGTAAAACCAAACACTGAAACTATAGGGCTCTAGTTACTGGTAAAATGAAGGGGATCTGAGTTACATCTCTGGCCATGAGTGGAGACATATTATTTGGAACTGCCTTAAAAGTCATACACATCTATGGCTCTAGCCCTCAGATGATTACTATCTAGCTGGAGACTTTCTGGTTAAGAGCCAAAAATTCCCATTTGTTCCCTTCTGGAGAAGTCAATCCTAATGGGCCTCTCATCTGGACAGGAAACTGTCTTTCAGGAAAAGCTATCTGTTCTGGTGACTTTAGAAATAATATAGGGTCTGCTTAAACAGTAGGTTGGCATGATGGTCCCTTTAGCCAGTGTCCATTCACTAACCCTTGAAAATGCTCTATTTTACTCTATAATAAACTCTTGTGCATGAAAGCAAATGTGTGTGCACGCATGCGCGCGCGTGCGCGCGCGCGCGCGCACACACACACACACACACACACACACACTAATCTCTGAAGACATTTTCTGTTTGAGAGTGTCCAAATATTTTGACCAGTGTCTGGGAATGAGAGTTTAGACTTAACTAGGTTGCTTCACGTGAAACACAATATTTCTTTGGATAAGTAAAATTTGACTCAATTCCTTAAAAAAAAAATAGCTTGCAGCATTACTGGATAATTCTACTCTTAGGGTGGATAACAGAATGGAAGGTGCAGTTGTGAAATGAATGAATTAATGTTCCATACTATGGGTATAGAAAAGATAATTTGAGAGCACATCAAAGTGCACAAGAGGATTAAAAGCAGGGATCAGAGAACCAGAGGCTGGCAACCCGCAGTGTGCAGGGTAATAGGCGGATAGAGATGAGGGATAGGCAAGGCGTAGGGAAGGTAACGAATGAGATGGGGAGCAAAGTGGCGAACAGGAGAAAATCTTACATGGGTAATTAGAGACGTTCATTTTATAGGCCAGGACATGAGGAAATGGAGAGGAATATTAATAAAATTAATCACGGCAGCTCTAGCCATGGGAAAGTCGATAATGGATGAGTCAATAAGTAGAAAGAATGGATGAGGGATGGAAAGAGTGAGCAAAAGATTGCAAGAAACCATGGAAAAGAAATAGGGGAAAGCGGCCTATCTGAAGATGGAAATAACATTTGAATGGGGAGTGAAGGAGCGTGGGATGACGAATAACCGTGGGATGAGAGGTCTGCAGAGGAGACGAAAGGAGAGGGGTGGAGACTTGGCTCCAAGCTGATCAGAACCCGTGTCACCTTCCAGTTCATTCTTCTGGGGCTGTCTGCTACATCTTCCTCCATCCAGATGGCTGGAGAGGCCTGGGTAGTGGGGACAGCAATTCTGGAGTCGGAGAGGAGGCACCCTGCGACAGACAAAAGCCTCAACTGCAACATGTAGTCAAAGCCAGTCTCCACTTACAATCTCCAAGGAAGAGGAAAATCCTAAGCCTTATACTTGCTGTGCCATTTTCATTTCCATTTGTCTGGTTATTTTCCAGTTGACTTTCATTCTAATCTTAATCTGTTCTTTACAGAACCAGAGAGGATGGATGAATCTTATTCTTATTATTAGGAGTTCAGAAAACAAAACTCTTATGCTGTCCCCTCAAATCTTTTTGGCTTGGCATGGGCTCAGCCATTCCGTTTGAATGGACATTTCCCAGCCTCCTTTGGTACTAGGTGTGGTCATGCAACTGTACCAATAGGCTGCGAGCAGAATCAAGCCCGTGGAGTCCAGGTCTAGTTCTTAGCGGGATTGGCTACACATTGCCCTTTGTTTTCTGCACGTCCACTTCTGGAGATAGTGATGGTGAAGGTCGGAGCCATTTGAGCCCAGCAGTGCAGTCCACATGACAGCCAAGCAGAGCCTTCCTCCAGACCTGTCCAAAATACATCTGGATCTAGCTATAAGACAGAAATTATCTCTTAGGCGACTGCATTTTAATGTCTTAATGTCACATTAACTCAGGCTCTAATTAAATGAACATTAACTGATCCTTAATTTAAGATGCAACTGACTTCTCTTAGCACAATGTTGTATATTTATAAATATAGATCACTGGAATATGAATATATGTTTATATCCATATGTGTGTGTGTGTGTGTGTGTGTGTGAGAGAGAGAGAGAGAGAGAGAGAGAGAGAGAGAGAGAGAGAGAGAGAGAGAGAGAGAGAGATTCAGTTTTTAACTATTTTATCACATTCACAAAGACTCCTCCAAACTTCAAGTAAGGTCTGTGTCTCCAATGTAGTATTTTTGACTCCACACTCAAATCATTGCAAACATTCACCCTGAGTGTGAACTAACTTGGCTGAGATGGCATGGCATGAGAGAGTTTGTTCAAGAGTTATGAGTGGAGATTCTAGAAATGGGATTGTCAGCCTAGGAGAGTAGCCTTGGAGAACTTAACTTTCCTAGGCCTGGTCTGTTTGCTTGTAGAGGGGGATGGATGAAAACAATGCCTACCTTACATTGTGGTACTAATAATCCAAGTTGGGAATATAAAGTGCTCAGGATGGGGCCTGGGGCATGTCAAACATAAAAGCACTTGCTATGATTAGTTTTATTAATTATTATTAACATTTCACCATTTACAGCACGGTCTACAAAACATCAGTAATGTCCCCAGTTAATGGAAGAAAACAAGTGACTTGGGAAACCCCTCGTGAGTTCTTAGAAGAGGCTCTCGGGCTTGAGGTTCCCACAGAGCCTTCTTTATTGGCAGTTTGCTCCCTCTCCTCTCTCTCTTCCTCTCCTCCCCCACCCCTCACTTCTGGGACTCAGGGACTTAGACTCACACTGAGCAAGCCCTGGACCATTGAACCAGATCCCTAGCCATTGTAAAGTTCTTTAATTTTATTTTAGGAGGTCTCATTAAGTTTCTTAGACTGGCTTTGAGCTTGAAATCCCTCTGCCTCAGCTTCTTTAGTGGAGATGCACATCCTTGCACCAACCCTGTCTAGTAGTTGCCCTTCCTATCATGTTTTATATTAAAAAAAAATGTCTTTGAGTCACCAAGATGGAGACTGTTATATAACCTCCAAAGACCAAACTACAAGTCTCATTACTGATAAGTATTTGTTAAGAGCCTGAAACAGAAATACAATTAAGTTAGCTCAAATAACATATGAGAAAAATTTACCATGCCTTCCCCAAGGTGACCCAGGGCGAGAAGCTGAGATACCAGCTTGACATGGTTCTAGAAATGTTCCTCCCAACTCCTAATCCCGGATGCTTTGCTTTGTTACCATGTTCACAGTTTACTTTCCATTTGAGCTTGCCCTGCTACAGCTGAACTATCAGGGTAGGAACTGTACTAGTCCTGGCTGGGTCTGAAAGCTAGCCTTGATTCTACTAGCTGAGGCCAATGTCCTGGGTCTCTTGATACAGCTGAGCTTTCCAGACTTCTCTGTGGGTAGAGGATGTGAAGGGAAGTAGCTTCTTGGACCTAACTTCTAAGGGAGAGGCTCTCAACCTTCCTAATGCTGCCACTCTTTAATACAGTTTCTTCCCCGTGTTGTGGGGACCCCCAACCATAAAATTACTTCATTGCTACTTTGTAACTATTATTTTGCTATTATATGAATCATAACGTAAATATCTGATATGCAGGATATATGATATGCAACCCTCACAGGGGTCACGACCCACAGGTTGAGAATTGCTGTTCTACTGGTGCCAAAGGCCCTGTGATTTGTAACTAGATGAGAAAGTAAGCCGACAAGTTCACAGAAATATATCTGGGAGGGATGGAGTTAGCTGCCACACTCTAAAGGCAGGTTTGTGGACCATGTAAGAGACCATGTTGAGGCTCAGAGGAAAAACCTGGGGGACTGTCAGAACAGTCCTGGATGGAAGAGAGGGTCCTGTTGAGGCCGAAGCTTGTGGCAAAAAAGACTGAAGGGCTGCCCTTTGGATGCAGCAATTCAAATGTCTGGCAGCTTTCATGGGAGTGTATGAGAGAAATGGAGGCTGACGCTGAAAATGAAGAGTGTCATCGAAAGCCGGCTGTATATAAAAGACAAGAGTCTGTATTTTTCTGGCCAAGTTTGAAAGGGAGTGAGAGTTCTGAGGCAGTAGGTAGAAGGGACATGATGGAGAGAGGGGGTCCTTAACATGTGTTAAGCGTGGTTTGGAACCTCAGTAAGTCAGTGGGAAAGCATAGGCTGAAGATGACAGCAGGTGATGGAAGTGGGGTGACAGTGGAAGTCTGGGCATGGACAACTACCAAAGGCTATCCCAGCAGCCGCCAACTGCCAGTAGCTCCTCAGCTAGGGGTGGAAGGCTGAGATCTCCTCCCCCTCTGTCTTGGGATTTTAAACTGCTCCTTTTGTAGATCTAGGGACCTTATCCAGAAGTGCTGTGAGCCGAGGAGTGCCAGCCCTTCACAGCACTCTCCCCCTCCTCTGTCTCTCCTTCTCAGTGATGCTCTGAGCCTTGGGCAGGATTTGATATATGATATAGTGTCCTATAAGGCACAAGCATATGAAGACACTTAGTCTCAGCACTTTGACCAGTTCTGAGTGCCCATTGCCCTTCCATAAGATAACCCGATGCCCTTCTGGCTTCGTGTCTTCGCACAAGGCCCTCTCTAGCTCTACTGAAGAACTCTTCTAGTCTTACCTTCAATGGCAATATTTGGAGATTTCCCGGTTTGCTGTGTGTGTTTATGGTTTCGAGCGGGGTATCTGGTAGACTGGAGTGTAAGCTGTCTCATTCTTCTGGCACTAGATGTTCTTTTACGTTTCTCAATAGTTTTTTCCTCTTCCCTTTTCCTGTTCTCTCATTAATCCAGTGCCCTATACTAATATCACATAGCTTTTATTTATTATTTTATATTCCCTCTTTGGTCTTTCTGGAGGTAGTTCTAATTCTAAAATTAACTCCCATTTATTTTTAATTTCAATGATTTATTTTTCATATCTTTTTCTTCTGTTTCTTTTTCATGGCATTCTATGTTGTTGTTGTTGTCATCTGTATTTTGTTTTTCATTTTACTATTTTAGAGGGAAAATAGCCCAGTCTGGCCCTGAACTTTTGTCAGTTCTTCTTTATCCTGTTCCTGGGTGCTGGGTGTCTGCAGGTCGTGAACTCCCATGACTGACTTCCCGCATGTCTGAACAGTGCAATAGCCTCTCAAGAGTCTCTGGACAGGATGTTCTCATTTCAATCTTCAGTTATCTTCGATTTATTTATTCTTTGGTGCTATACTTTTCCCTTTGCTTTTTTTTTTTGCAGGTTTATTTTTTATCTCCTTCTTCCGTGTTGAAGCTTTCCAGACACAGATCATAATTCTAGCCATTCATTTTCTAAAGATGAGGTCTTGACATGACGTGAAGGAGAGTGTTGACTGGCAGGCTTTACTTTTAATATGATTAAAAGTAAAACTGGGGGCTGGAGAGATGGCTCAGCGGTTAAGAGCACTGATTGCTCTTCCAAAGGTCCTTAGTTCAAATCCCAGCAACCACATGGTGGCTCACAACCATCCATGACAAGATCTGACGCCCTCTTCTGGTCTGTCTGAAGACAGCTACAGTGTACTTACATATAATAAATAAATCTTTAAAAAAAAAAAAAGTAAAACTGGGACTTCGTCTGAAGTGTCAATAATAGCAGAATTCAGAAGTCTCTGCCTTGTGGCCACTCACGTCTGTTGACAACTGCATTCCAATTAGCCCGCGATGGAGTAGATTGCATAACAGTGTGGTTGCCCTGCACTGAATCTGGACTTTTACTATGAAGCCTTCTGTCTTTTCTCTTTTTAAAAGATAGACAATCCTGGTTCCCAAGGACTCATAAGATATAGAATTAGAATTGCTTTGCTTTTGATCCCTAGAGTTCAGTAGTGACACAGAAGCCATGACACTCATTTTAAAATATACTTTTAATTTTAGATATTCAAATGACATTTCCTGGTATCACACCCAGAACTCTCCATCCCTAGCATTTTACCTTGGCAGGATACTTTTGCCACAACTATGGAGACAGTTTGGTGTAGCCTTGGTAAGTACCGCCTGGTGTAGCCTTGGTAAGTACCGCCTGGTGTAGCCTTGGTAAGTACCGCCTGGTGTAGTGTCGTAAGTACAGCCTGGGCTCTGCTCAGGCTCCCTTTGGTTTGTTCTGTGTCTCCTTGTTTTAGGGTCCCTTGAGACACTTATGCATCATGGCTCCAAGGCTCCTTTTGACCACATAACTTCCTCAACCTTTCTTTACTCTGGGTGACCTTTTGAGGAGTTCTGGTGAAATGTTTTTTTGAATGTTCCTTCCTTATCTCTGGTTGGTGTGACCTCCTTGGACTGTAGATTTGGGAAACTGAAGAGGTAAAGTGCCATTGTCCCTACATTTTGTCCAGGCTGTACTGGCAGTGTTTGCCTGTGTCTGTGTTCTGACATTAGCTTCCTCTTTTCTTCTGCTTTTTGGAAGGGAGTCAGCACGTACAGCCTGCTCTGAAGGTGTAGGAACTTCCGGTTCACCCCTGTTGAGTATGGAGTAGCTACAACAATCATTTGGGATTCTTTTTACATGGAACATACTTTTAAAAGACTAACTATGCTATTGCAAACTTTGATTCAAATGTTCCAAAGATTTCTCAGCATGAATGAAATCCAAACTTATCACCATGGACATCATTTTTGCTACCTGGTCCTCACTTACCGTGGTCCCTATAAATCACACTCCTACATCATTTGCGTTTACTGACAAGCTGTTGATTAGGCCTCAGGCCTGGTATGTATGTTCTGTCAGTATCTTCCTTCTGGGATCAAGCTTATCCCACTTGCCCCCTACCTCACTCTGCTCACAATGACCTAAGTTCTATCTCTTTAAAATATCAGGTGCATTCTCTCCTAACTTCCTCCTGTTTTTCTGTTTGTTTGTTTGACTGTTGTTTTTTTTTCAGGGCTAGTTTTGTGTCCTTGAGGAGGTGCCTAACTGAACAGGCCATGCCTGACTCCAGTTCACTCTGTTCATGTCGCTCTTGACAGCTTCAGGTCCATACTTTGTGTACTGTGCCTCTCTACCCATTTAGAGTGTTTAATCCTCTGAGAATTGTCTTCCCGAGTGTGCCCGCTATTCTAAGCTATGCACTCAGACCTCCACGAGACGCCATCACAGTGAGACAGATGCTGGGAGAGGGCAGGCAGAACAGTTTGGGCATCCACCATCTTGAATCAGAGAAGTGGAGGAAAGGGGAAAACTGATGCTTAGCTGACACTCCAGCAAAAAAAAGCAACACGGAATGCACACGGTAAAGAAACATGTCAACCGCCGGGCGGTGGTGGCGCACGCCTTTAATCCCAGCACTTGGGAGGCAGAGGCAGGAGGATTTCTGAGTTCGAGGCCAGCCTGGTCTACACAGAGAAACCCTGTCTCAAAAAACCAAAAAAAAAAAAAAGAAACATGTCAACCCAGCAATGTGCTCTCTCTAGCATGTGGCTTTTCAGTGGATTGAACCCTAACTAGGCTGCGAGCTTCCTGATTATCACCTTAAAATATTACCCTTTAAATTCAAAGCAGGATTCTCAGACTAAAGACTACATTAATATATTCCATGGCCTTGGAACAAGTTAGGCTGGGAATGAGCTAAAGATTTAATCTTTACTTCCTTTTTAGTTATTCATAGCAGAAAAGCTTTCAGCAATGTGAATCGAACATTTCTACTTTGGATGACCACTTTCCCTTATCATGGGCTCACTCTTCTCTTTCAAGGATATAGCTAGAGGGGATGGAGAGATGGGTCTCTGGTTGAGAGGAGGACCCAAATTGGATTCCCTACACCCACAAGGCAGCTTAAACACATCTGTAACTGGAATTCTGGGGGATCTTCTGGCTTCCACTAACAATTTATGCATGTGATAGACATACACACAGGTAAAACACCCACACATATAAAATTAAGAAAAATTTAAAGACTGTATCTGGATATATGTATAATAACCACAGACATGCCTAGACACACATATGTAAGACATGCAGATTGTTTAGTGAGCTGAAAGGGAAAGCAGAAGACAGCTTGCACCTTGTTTCTTACATGGACAGCATAGATCTGTGTGGCTTGCTCTAATTTTCCCACAGCAGCCATGTGCGTGGCACATGGGTGTTGTGATGCGCTCTCCACTTGGGCCTTGTTCTCTAGAGCCCTGCCTGGCTAGTTGATGGAAGGCAGCGCTCCAGGCCACACCCATCCATTTTCTCAACCATCATCCAGCATCTCCTTCCTCCACCTCTGAAGAGAAACAAGTACGACATGAATCACGGAATTGTGTGTAGAGCTGAGCACTTTGACCCCAAGGCAGTTACCTTGACAGCCCACCATTGTTTGTTTAAAAATCTTTGTGTGTGTGATGTGCATGTATGTTTATGTGTATGATATTTGTGTGATAATATATGTGTATAATATGTATTATATATGTGATATGTGTGTTTATGTGTGATATGCATGGGTATGATTGTATGTATGTGTATATATGATATATACATGTGATATATAAGTGTGTGTGTAATATAGGTGTATATATACATATATGTATATATGTGTATGTGTGTGTGCATGAGTATGGTATTCCTGTGGGTGATAAATGTGTTCCTGAGTGTAATATATATGAATGTATGCTGTATGTATGTTTGACACACACAGTCCTGACACACACAGTAGAGGACATTGCAAAACCAGTAGGACTCCAGGCTCCTGTGATGCTTGCCTGCTTAGTTTTCAGTCATTCCCTGTCCTTTGGGATTGACTATAAATGTACTGAGAGGTAGGAGGATATCTAAGAAATAATTAGGGAACAGAGTCACTAGCTTTTCAAGTGTTAGGTCTCTCAAGGTTGGATCAGGTTTCATAGGTGTGAGTAGAAACTTGAGGGATGGAACTAGTTACCTCAAGAGCAGATTGTTCTAAAGCAAGATTATCTATGGTGATTTGGCCTCTTCCGTTGCTTCCCCTACCTGAGACTCTCACCAAAAACAGAGCACATGCTAGCACCATGCTCTTGAACCACAAGAATGGTGAACTAAATAAACTTTTTTTTTCTCTAAAAAGTACCCAGCCTCAGGTATTTTGTCATAGCAACAAAAAGAGATTGTTTCTGAACCTATGGCTTGTCCTTCCTTATGAGACCTCACTGCTGATATTTGACATTTGCTGCTTCTGCTTGGATTTTTGGCCTTTTCTTCTGTTCTTATTTACAATGAGGATTCTTCTCCAGGTCTGCTCACAAAGATGAGGAGAGTCAGATGTGAGAAAGCCAAAGAGGTTAGAAAACAATAGAAGTGACAAACATAAGCAATTTTGAAAGTATCTCAAGAGAACTTTGTTAGGAAACTACACTATTCCTGGAATACAAAATACAAATTAAGGCTCTAGGACTCAGGAACTAGGGATGTTCCAGGTCCCTCGCTGGCAGCAATGAATGGGCATTCATATCAGTGCCCCACTGTTAGTTAGCTCCATGCAGTGGTGTGCTTCTCTTTGTATCATGAGAGAGCTGAAAATGGAGAGCTGTGATTCAGGGGGTTTCTATCATACGAATCCCATAGGCAAGGCTGAGGGTGAGGCAGGCTCTCCCAGTGAGGAAAGTGGTTAGTGTCTTTAACACAGAACCTTACACCATAGTGAGGAGATGTGTGCACTGAGCCCTGGGCTGGCTTCTGTTTCAGTTTCTATAGATCAGCTCAGCATAACATGAGCTTAAACTTTGGGCCTAGGAGGTTGTGGTGACGACTCTACCATGGGTTCAAAACTGGCAGTTTATGTCTAGTGTGCTCAACATAGATTTTATCTTCAGCCATCTTGTAAGACTGTATCCAACTATATACAAAATGTAAATCTATTGATGGCTATGGGAGGGCTTGAAAATCATTTAAATATCAGTTTATTTCAGGCTTAATGTGGAAGGTGCTGATGTTCTGGTCCAAAGATTGCAAATGAGCACAATTCTGGTTCAGATAGTTTCAGTAAACAACTTTTTAAAAATTTCTGATTTAATAAAGAAAAAAAGAAGCATTGCATGTGGGTTGGCTCATAGTTCTGGTTTTGTTCATGAAATATTTAACTCAAGGTCTTCATGAATATGTGGACAACACAGAAAGTTCTTATTAGAAATCCCTAACAGGCAGGGAGACAACCTAAGGCTTTTTATGCTCTTCCAAAGAACTAAACTGCTTGTTTAGTGGGTTTGGGTGATAATTTTAGCATTCTTCCTGGTAATGGAGATGCCAAGTGTCTCTGGCCAGACTGCTCCAGCATGCTTTCCCCATGAGACTTCTTCCATATAATTAATTACCTGCAATTCCTCACACAGTCATTCTTGGCCTCATTTAAGCAGCGGGAGTTACTGCTTCACAAACGTCTGTTGAGGCCATGAAGACTCAGCCTTCTCAAGTCTCAGGGAAATGGTGTTTCTGATGCACAAGGGACCTTAGAAATTTTAAGTTATGAAGTTGACGGCCACACCCTAATCTAATGCTGGGCATTCCTAGCAGAAAACCCAAAATACACTTAGCAAGCCAAAGACTCCTGAAGCTTTTACTGTTATCGAAGGGTACCTTTTTATGAATGAGTGGCCAAGGAAATGGTAACCACTGGGAATTCAAAGCCTTTTCTCTGCTTTCTCCAGAGACAACTTCTTTCTGAAGCAGCAATTCAGTGGAGTCTAAGTGAGCGAAGCAATTGTTAAGGACTGCACTCAATTAGAACTTGTGTTGAAATACTTCTTTCTCTGGGTAAAATCGCTCCCTATCTGTTAGGTGGATAAGGAGAGTGAGTGCATCTTAATAACAAGCCAGAAAGGCTAGAATGGAATGGAACTGGCCAGCCACAGTTACTCAGCAGAAAGGATGGCATGTACCTCTGATCAATTACAAAGACAAGGAAGACATTCTAAAACCAACAAACAGGACCAGAAACATTTCAGGACCATACTTACTTTGCTTATGAAAACAAACAGCCTTGGTTTCTCACATTTAATATGCAAATCTTAAGGCATTCTCCTTTATTACCTGAAGCAACTTTGCCAAGAGCTTTATATAGGGAGACACCAAAAATGATCTTTGCCATCATTCCATGGTCTGGTACATAGAGCCGTATAGCCATGGTCGATAGCCATACCAAGCTGAAGGTACCAGATCTCTTCACTACATCAAAAGCAATAAAATATCCTACTGCATGCAGCCCTTTTCAATTGCCTCCCTCAGTTCAGCTTTACTGGACGGTGTTCCAGAAGACAGTAGGATAGAATAAAGCTCAGGCAATTTTGTCTCACAGGCATATCTCCCCAAACCAACCTTCAAGGAGAATTGTGGTGAGAGAAAACACAGCTACAAGCTAGGAATTACTCACCAGAACCAGTCTGGACTTGGGTGAGCTAATACCACCTCCCTTGAGTATTTAACGTGACCTCCAAGCCCAGACACAAGACACTGTCTAGTCGCTTAAAAACTAGTTAAGATTTCCTGAGATGGAAGGAAGGTTAGAAGATTATATAAGGGAACAGGTTTATCCTGAAAAATGTGTAGCAGGCTGACAGAAGTGGCATCAGCTGTCAAGGCCTTCAGTTACTTCTTGAAGCTGGGCCTCTCATTTTGCCTCCAGGCCTCAGGGAATACAACTGTCTTCCTGACCTGGAGGGTGGTCCGATGGGGTCATGGCTGTGTCAGGTCACCACAGCGCTGGTTCTGAACTGGCAAGAGAGAAGGCGCCTGTGATGATTGTGTTTAAATGGAAAAGTCTTGGCGAGAAGACTGCACAGCAGCACCGCTGAGTGGAATCCTAGCTCCCCAGAGCTGCTCTGGGTGGCCACTCTGGCCTTGAGCCTTCATCTGTTGATGGGGTCAGTAACCTGTACTTTAAAAGCAAGATTTCAGCTTAGCTGGCCTTGAAGGAGTCTCTTAAAATGCTGTTTATAATACACAACCAACCTAATTCTATTTGCAAGTGCAGTGTCATACATAACGAGCCATTTGATTTGCAAATTTCCTAAGGCTTCCCATCTGACAGCCCCGCACCAGGTCACCCAGCTGGGAGAGCTGCCTCCCAGGGGAAGGTGAAAAGGAGCAGGTTCCCCCTCCCAATTATTTCCCACACACATGTGCTACAGAAAGAGAATATTCTAGAAGGAAGGGTCTCTTCTGTACCCTTGAATCAGACCATCTGTCTGACCCTGTCAAGTCCTTCGAGCTTAGAGGATTAAGTGTTGGATAACAAGATTCTATTCTGGCTTGTGTGATCTTGGATCAGCCTCTTCATTGGTGATTGGGCTGAATGGACATCACATGTGCCTCTCCTCCTGGTAGCCCTTCCTGTAGAGAACTTCTCCCTACACCTCATAGTCTCTGCACCATGGCCTCTCTCAAGTCATCAAAGATATGATCCTAAGAGAAAGATCCATGCTGGGTTCCAATGTCTTCACCAAAACTCATTGTGAGGCTGGGAATAGTGGCTTATGTCTTTAATCCCAGTACTTGCGAGGCAGATCTCTATATAATTTTAAGGCCAGCCTCTTCTACATAGTGAGTTCAAGGCCAGCCAGAGTTACATAGTGAGATACTGTCTAGAAAAACAACAACAACAACAACACTCATTGCACAATAGCAAGTTGGCAGAAACTGGGGCTCAGGGATAAGGACATTTGACTCATAAGCACAAGGACAGGATTTGGGGTCCTAGAATCCACATATCAAGTTGGACATTTCCCCTAAAAGCTTGAAAACCCAGCTATAAGGCAACAAAGGAATAGGTGGTTTTTTGGGGCTTGTAGGCCTCAGGTTCAAAAAAAGACCCTGCCTCAGATGAACAGGAGGAGAGTGATGGAGGACATCTGTCTACTCTCCTAGTCTGTATTTACAAGATACACACGTGTGTGCGCACACACACACACACACACACACACACACACACACACACACCAATAATGATAATGTCCTAAAAGAGAATAGAAACTTAATCTATTACTATATTTGGAGGTGAGGTTGTATGGAGATAACATTGAAATAAGTTCGTAGAGACTTGGGCAAGGATACCCTGTCATATTATAGTCTGTCCTCCTTAGGACCCTACAGAGTCCTTATCAGAAAGAAGAAACTCACATTTATTGGTCATTGCTTCAATACATTTGCTAATCAGAGATGAACTGGGTCTCTCTCAGCCATACAAGTACATGATTTCAAATTAGGTACAATTTAAGAAGTTCAGAGAGAAATAAAATAACAAATAGAGCCAGGCCATATGTTCTCATGAATCTTACCATAAGCAATAACCAAGGATTTGAAGGTAGTGATTTTCACACTTTGAGATACATTAGGATCCTCTAGAGAATGTAAAATAAACAAAACAAGCCCATTTTTGTAGGGTGGGATCACAACTGGCTTGTACTCTCTGGCTCTCAGGGCCTTCTATGGGCTGACAGGTTGAAAAGCACTGGGCGAAATCTTATTTAAAGGAAATATGGCACTATCAAATAGTCCTTTAGCCATGTAAAAACTCTTACATAAAACTTTAAACAACTAATACTCACTCACCGTGTGTGAGAAGCAGTGACCCTCGCTTCCTTATAGAGTATTGAGACTCAGGGTAGGGGAAGCAGAAAAGTGAAGCAGCGGGTTTTGTTTTATTTGATTTTGTTTTGTTTTGTTTTGTTTTTGTTTTATTAGGGTATCAGCCTAGAGAAAAGACAAAAATGGCTGGTATGACAATTTCCTGAAAAATACTGTTTTTTTAGAATCCCTTATTGAAAAGAACGTAACATTGTTTTCTCTAACAGAAATACATTGATAAACATCTTCATCCCTTTGCCATCTCTCTCTTTATACATCATTTCCTCGAAGGAAGTACGGATTGTGTTTTGTAACTTGCTTTTGCACTCTGGCATGCTGTAAACAACCTTCTGTGTCAATAAAAGCATCCCTCCACCACAGTTGATGAAAACTTCATGAGCAAAACAACACATTGTGTCTCCTTCAGTCTTCCTCCTTACACACCTAGGTAAAGCACACACTTATTTACACACATAGGCAAGTCACAGAGTCATTTACACACCCAGGTAAGGCACACATTTATTTACACACTTAGATAAGGCACAGAGATTTTTACATACCCAGGTAAGATACAAGGTTATTTATGCACCTAGGTAAAGCACATGGTATATTTGCACACATAGGCAAGTCAATTGGTATATTTACACACCTAAGTAAGGCACAAGGTTATTTACACACCTAGGTAAAGCACAAGTTTATTTACATTCCTACAGAATGCACAGGTTATTCACACACCTAGGTAAGGAACAGGTTATTTACAGGGCAGATTTGATTTGAAAACAATATTGTTTCCTTAAAATCTCCAACAATCATTTCCTACAAGTGGATTTATTATGGAATGTTTACTAATTTGTTGGTATCTATTTCTTAGTGTGCATAGTTTTTTTAATATAACCTGAGATTGGGGCATAAAAGATCAAGGTAAGTTAGATATTTCTCTCTCTCTCTCTCTCTCTCTCTCTCTCTCTCTCTCTCTCTCTCTCAACTAGATTTCTGTGGTTAAATTAATGCGAATGAGCTTATACTTAGACACAAAATTTTCCTGGTAGCTTTAAAAGCTTGTCTTGAGTTCTGCATGTAAGTATATAAAACTATAGCACTAAGCAGTAAGAATTCGTACCTGTAAAAATTATACAGGTAAAAATCTAAAATAAGTGCTATATAAATAAATTCACTATTTAATCTAAAGGGCAACTAGGAATAGAACACAGCAAAGTTGCAAGATAATGTTTGTAAAAAGTGAAAATGAGAATAAAATATATTTTTAAAAAAATCACTGAAGACAAAGTGTGCAAGTGCGGGGGTGGCGGGAAGAGAGGTGGGAAGGGGGAAGGAGGAAGAGAGGGAGAGAGGGAGAGAGGGAGGGAGGGAGAGAGGGAGGGAGGGAGGGAGGGAGAGAGAGAGAGAGAGAGAGAGAGAGAGAGAGAGAGAGAGAGAGAGAGAGAGAGAGATGTTCATATGGTATTGTGTCAAACATAAACAAACAAACAACCTTGAGGAGGAAACAGACCAGATTGGTGATTACTATGGGCTGTTGAGAGGAGGTTAGTGCAAACACAGCCAGGCTAGAGGAAGGCATGTGCTTATGTGAGCTATGACAAAAGAGCCATACAGTTCCCAGGGCAGCAGCGCTCAAGTACCTAGAGGAAGCAGAAAGGGTTCCAAATAGTACATCATAAAGAAATGACAGATGGAATGCTGGGTAAGATAAGATGATGAGGATAATACTAATAATAATAGTGGTAATAATAATAAAATAATGACAGATGGGATGATGGGTAAGCTAATAATAATAACAATAATAAATGACAGACGGAATGCTAGGTAAGATAATAATAATAATAATAATAATAATGACAGGTGGAATAATGGGTAAGTTAAGACTGATGATTTGATGATTGTACAATGTACAATGTGTCAAAACATCACATTGTACCTCAAAAGAATTCATAGTAATTATCTGTCAGTTAAAATTGTGCTTTTATCTACATGAACTCTTTCCTCACCATCACCTTGCCATACCTGGCCACACTGCTTCTAAGTGAAAATTTATTAAATGGAAAAGCACTTTTCTTGTATTTTTTGTTTATATTTTTGCTTTGTTTTAACTAAATTTTAAAAAATATTTATTTATTTACTTATTTATGTTTCTGTGGGTGGCTTGGCTAGCATGCATGTGGGGGTAGAAGAATTTCTTTTTCTTTCTTTTCTTAAAGAAAAATTAGCTTTTTAAATATCTTTTGGAATAAGTTGCATTTAATTTTTTAAAGATTATTTGTCTCTCATTGAGATTTTTAATATAATCACATCATTTCTCCCTTCTTTTTCCTCCCTCCAAATTCTTCGATATACCTCTCCTTGTTCTCCTTCAAACTCATGGCCTCTTTTGCATTAGTTGTTACATGCATATATGTATATGTGTACACATACATATTTCTAAATACATCTTCTTAGTCTGCATAATGCCATGAGTATGTATGTTTTCAGGGCTGACCATTTGATATGGGATAACCAATCTGTGTGTTCTTCTCCGGAGAAGACTCTTTCTCCCAGTCTGAGCATTTCGTAGTTGCCTATAGTTCTTTGTGTAGGAATAAGGCCTCATGAAGTGCTCCCAACCCACTCACATCCACCTTAGCATGTCTGTTGTGTCATCTTTGTTCAGCTCATGTTTAGAAGGTCTTGCTGGTGAGACTTTATGTATCACTTTATGGTGAGACACACTATCACAGCCAACTCCCTGATCTTTTGGTGTTTTCAATCTTCCCATCCCCTTCTTCTAAAATATCCCAGACCCTTAGCTGCCAGAGTTGTTTTGTAGATGTATCCATGGGACTGGGTTCCACAACTCTGCATTCAGATTGGTTGTAGTTTTCTCTAGTGGTGTCTGTGTGTAGCAAAGAGAAGTTTCCTTGATGAGGGGTGAACACTACACTTCTCTGCCGTATAAGAACAAATGTATAGAATGTAGTAAGAATCACGTTGGTTTAGTAAAGTGGTGGTTGTGGGCTTTCCTCTAAGATCCATGACTTCTCCAGTCCTAGGTAGTTGACTAGGCTTCTAGTTCCAAGCATGGTTTTCCTTCTTCCAATTAGGGAGTTGTTGGTTACCTCTAAGGTATGTGTGGCACTACTGCACTCACAGGGTTATCTTGCCATATTTGTCACTGTTGTGGTTCATAGTCTTCATACTTGGGTAAAAATGCCAGCTGATTCCTTCCTTTGGAAACTTACATGGCAGCTTCTGGTGCCACGAAAGCTAGTCCAGAGGACAACTTTGGAGAGTCAGTTCTTGCCTAGCCTTGTTTTAGTGTGCTTTGTTTTGATTTGAGATGGGGTCTCACTATAAATTTCAGGTTAACTGGAATTTGAGATCCCCCTGTTTCTGAAGTGCTGGGAGTACAGGCAAGAGCCACCACCCTGGGTTTCACCCATTTTAAATGAAATAAAAGATTAATTTAACCTCAAGTCAAGATATCCGGTCAGTGTTCACAGTTGAAAACCCTTCAGTTGGATGCTTAAGGGAGGTTTATTTAAGTGATACACAATAGGAAAATAATAAAATCAATTTGTAGATAAAATGAGGCAAAGGGAAAGGGTGAGTGGTGGGTGAGGAAGGGTACAAGGTAAAAAGTGGGGGCAGTGAATGTCAACTCAGATGACGCTTGGGGGCTCTTGAATGCACCCAAACTACACTGAACAACAAAAAAGAAGCAGAGGAACCTCACTTGGGGGAGGGGGGGGAGGGAGGTCCTAAGATGCATAAGCTTTGCAGGTACATCTCAAACTGAGGAGTCAAGGCCTGCACTACCTGTCTGTCCCTTTTGTTCACTGAATAGAACCTGTTATATCAAGTGAACAGAATAGCCCTAGGATAGATACCATACCAGCAGCATAGGATTTCTCATGGAGTGCTTCATTGCTGTTCATTTTATTTTATTTTAACAAAACACTCATTATACCAAAAATTAAATAAAGACATGTCTGAAAAGAAGTTTAACTTTCCAGGACTTAGTGGGGAACTGGAAGTCTCTCTGTCATGCAAGTCTGTACAAATATGCCAGTGTCTGGAACGAGGTATGAGTCGTTCAGAAATGAGGAATGTGGTTTGGGATGTGTCATTTGTATGGGTCATTTCACTCTCTTGGATAAAGTCCAGGATCTTTTCATAATGAGCCCGCTTTTTAATTTTTCTAATTTTAATTTCCATTAAAGAGACAATTTACGGGTAACTCAGAGATTTATGCAGCACAGGATGGATTTAAGATAGCCGTGGGATGCAGAATGCATACACAAAAAGGCTACAGAGAAATGTTGTGGCCATCATGTTTGTCAAGAGTCTCAGAATGCCGCAGTCACTCACTGGTGTGTAGCCCCTTTGATGATTTCAGCTCCATCATATTCACGGGCATTTACATATTTATAGGCATACGCATTCCATTTTGTTAGAGCATGGGAAACTTTTGACATTAGGAAATAAAAATGCCTTAGATGTGACTTGCTAATTGCTTGGCCTTGACTATTAAGCAGTCAGCAGCATCTTTTGAGAGGGACTGAGGGATAAATCTGAAATGCTGTGTTTACCCAACTTTCAATAGACTAGACTGCACCCTCCAAGTGGAGCAAACCTTGGGTCCTTTCATTTTTATGTGATATTACCGTACGTTTAACATCTCAACCAAGTCAGAAACAGAGTGAATCATGAAAGAGTAATTTTAATTTTGCCGCCAAGTATGTGGGAAATAGAAAACAATATATATTTTTAAAATATATGAAAAGAAAACCTTAGAGAGACTCTAAAACTGAAGCACTCCCTTTGGAGTTCTTTAAACAGTCCATCAACTGTAACCAAAGCTCAAAGGGGGAAGAAACCTTCGGTGATTTTTTTTTATGATAAAGATGGGGGCCGGAGCACAGAGCCTAAGGAAAGCTGTGGCTTCTCTGCAGTTTCCTGTGAATTTACCGGGTGTGTGCTCTCCACTCTGTCATACATTATGCACTCCCTCTAGTGTCAGAGTTTGTATATGATCCTGAACCCAGTTTGACAAAGTGTTGCTGTAGACATTAGAACAGGGTTCAGGCTCCTAATTATGCCATATTTCAAAGATATTAAAGGCCACCCAATAACACAAAGAACAGCCCTCTGTGAAGTCTCCCGGCTGAGAAAGGATGCGTATTTTAACCTGTGCTATAGAGAGACTCTTCACAGCCCTTTCTCCTCCTCCTCCACCCAAGTGGCTTATAAATAAGCTCAGTGCTTTATTAAGGTTTTAAAGTCCTTTAATAAATGAAGTATTTATTGCATTCTAAATTCTCCAGCAAAAAAGAAACCCCTGCACAAATCCAAATACCCACGGTATGTGAAGGAACATCTCAGGAAGTAAAGCCTGTGGAAATGTGAATGTATTGTCAAGATTTTGTTTGCCTTCATTACCTGGCTGTCTTCTCAGCCTTTCCAGAACTAGAAATTAAGGTTCACATCACACAAACACCACTCTTGGCGACCTGCCCACTCTAGGTCCCCCACTTCTTCTCCCTGACTCTTCTCTTTCCCACCCAATGCAGAGGGCAGTAGGAAAGGGTACACCAAGTCGTAGCAGCAGGGTAGCCCTGGGTGACCTGCAGTCAATCCCACTCTCCTTCCTCCTCGTGACTTAGGAAGAGGCATGTGGCCCAGTTCTGGCCAATGGCATACATTAAGAGAAATTCTTCCAGGCAAGCCTCCAGAAGCTACACTTTTTTATTTTATTTTATTTTATTTGACATGTGCTAATGTAAAGCTTTGGACTATGGCAGATGCCCTGTCACTCAGTATGAGGATGAGGGGGACACTGTGCTTGTTTGGGGTACAGGAGGGCACTGGGGCAGAAGCTTCTGGAGAACTTCATTCTGACTGAGCTTATAGGTATCAGACCATTCATACCACTGTTCAAGCCAGCTTGAGATTTTTATTGCTTGTAGTCAAATTTAGTTTCATATTTTAATTCTTGTTGTATTAAGAAAGCCATCCTCTGATATTGAAAACGCAATTACACATGATTCCAGTTGCACACTCAGCCTCGTGATGTTCTGGAAAACGCAGTAGAAGACAGCGGTCAGTTAGTGACGGCTGTGTCCATTATGTACTATTATTCACAAATCACCCCAAATTCAATAGCTCAAATGGTTGCAATTAACATTTATTCTCTCGGCATTTCTGAGGACCTAGGACTCATGAGCTGCCTGGCTTTGTGGCTTCTGTGGAATCATCCACAGGGGGTGGATTTATCTGATAGCTTGACGGTTCCTGTCAGTGGATGTTGGGGTGTCCCCAGGACATGACAACTGACTGCTCTCAGGACCCATTCTTCTCTGATCCAGCCTTCAGAAACCCCAGGACATTGTTCTTCTCTGTTTCACTCATTAGAAGGGAGTTTCTGAATTTGGGGAGGAGGAGAAGAAGTTCTTAATTAATAAAATTTTAATGTACTTTAAAATTTTTAAGTATGTTTTAACTAATACATCTTATTATGGAAGCATATTTAGGTTTACAGAAAAATTCATGAGAAGGTGCATGTCTCCCATGAGCTCCCTGTCCTCACACAGTCTTTCCTAGCACCAGCATCCACACCCGGGGAACTTATATGTTGTAATCAGTGAACCTTTCCTGACCTGTTATTTTTGTCCTAAGTCTACAGTCCACTTTGGATTGGAGCTGTGGAGTCCAGGGGTGTCATGACATTTAGTCACCATGTGCTGTTGTAATACCATACAAAATAGGTTCATTGCCCTAAAGATTCTCCACTCAGCCTCAGTACCTTTTATATCCCATAATCCTTCACGTGCATGGATCTTTTTTGCTGAGTCATTGTGTACTCCTTTCCAGACTGTCGGTTGACTAGTATCAAACCATTAATAATTCTTCTCAGGTTGCCTTCCCTCACTTAAAAAAAAATGTGTTTGAACTTCTCTGTATCTTTTCCCAATGTGTGAGGTCATTCCTTCATGGTCATCCTATCCATTGGCTGAACGTACCACAGTTTATTTATCTATACACTACTGAAGGTCATCCGGATTGTCTCTAAGGGACTGTGTTTAATTTTCTAAGGAACAGCCGAACTGTCTTTCCAAGTGGCTGTGTCTTCACTTGCAGTTGACTGTGTTTTGGATTTGCATATTTTGCATAGTTGCATCTCGTTCTTTTAATTTGCAATTTTCTCATATCGCATTAGGCTACGTTTGCTTCGTTTGCTGGCTTGCTGGCTGTGCCTCTTTGCTGAAGTGTCTGTTCAGGTGCTTTTGCAGTTTTTAAATTGGCTTAAAATTTTCCCTATTGTTGAATTTTAGGTGTTATTTGGATATCGAGGAAAACAGTTTTAATTAGTTCTATTTGTTGCTTTTGGAGTCAAGAGTCACTGTGCAACCCAATTAGCTCCAAACTCACCCCACCTCCTGCTTTGACCTCCCCGGCGTGGGCACTGGAGTGGTTCGAGGCCATCTCCAGCTTTGGAATAGTTTCTTTGTCAGATGTGCTCTTTTGAGAAAGTGCCTCTCCCAGCCTGACACCTGTTTCTCGTTTTTCCTGCACAGTCACCTCCAAAGCAGCACTTTTCAGTGAAGTTCGGCTTCTCAAAGAGACGCCATTGCTGCACCCAAGGCCATTTAGACTTTCTCCTGCATTGTCTTCCAACAGTTTTACAGTTCTCCTCGACAGTGAGATCTATGACACTTTCAGCTCATCACTTTGAACTCATCTAACCCCTGGTGACTGGTGGTTTCAGTGCTGTTTCCTGAAGAGATGTCTTTTATCATGGTATTGTCATTTTCAGATTCCAAATATAGACTCATTTCTGCCCAGGAGACCTATTGGTCTCTTTTTACTAACTTTGTGGCACAAGAGTCCTATTTGGTTCTAAGATAGAGTCTGAGTAACAAGAAAGCTTTGAGTTGTCAATAAATGAAGATAGCACAAATTGATGATGATGATGATGATGATGACAATAATAATAACCCACAAGATTGTTGTTTTGGAATGAGTTAAATTTATGATAGCTGCTATATATCCAATAGAAATGTCTTAATGACTGTTGGCTACAAGCCTGGAGCTGGGCTGGCACAGTGATGTGTATGTGGTATTGAAGCCTGAGGACAAGACTGCCTCATGGAGGAGATAAAAGAGGCAAGAGAAGATATCTGAGGATCAGTTTTGTACACCCCCATGTTAAAGAGGGAAAAAACAGAAGAAATCTGCAAACAAGGTCATGGGGTGGCTGAGGAAGAGGCACCCAGAGTGGTATCCAGGAGGCAGAATCAACAAACTTAACAGAGTGCTTATTCTAGGAGGTGGGAATCTATTGCTAAATAATACTCATATGATGATTGAAGTGGCTAGTAAGAAATTCCATTGTATTTGGTAAAAACGGAGTTCATTGATGAGGTGATTCGAATGAAAATGGCTCCATAGGCTCATAGAAAGTGGTACTATTAGGAGATACGGCTTTTCAGGAGTAGGCGTAGGCTTGTTGGAAGAAATATGTCACTGGAAGTAGGCTTTGAGATTTCAAACAATCAAACCAGGTCTAGTGTTGCTTTTTCCCAACTCTCAACTCCCTTGTCAGCACCATGTCTGCCTGGATGCTGCCATGCTTCCCACCGTGATGACAATGGACTGAACCTCTGAACTGTAAGCCAGCCCTGGTTCAATGTTTCTTTAGAAGAATTTTCATAGTCATAGTGCCTCTTCACAGCAGTACAAACCTAAGAAAAGTATGCCTGTGTGTGTCTGTGTCTGTGTATGCATGTCTCTGTGTGTATGTGTATCTGTGTATTTGTGTCTCTGTGTGTTTGTGTGCGTATGCATGCGCCTCTCTGTAGAGGCAGAGATTTATGTTAATATCTTCCTTAATCTCCACTTTCCACCTTATTTTTTGCTACACTTGTTCTTAGCCCAAAGGCCGAGAAGTGACCCACCTTATTTTTTGAAACAGGGTCTCTCACTGAAACCACTGCTCATTGAGTCTGTTACACTGGGCTGCAAGTCAACAGGTCCCTGGGACTTTCTCCTCCCCACACCAACACCCACACACACGCACACCCACACACCAAGCTCTGGGGTTATAGATGTATGCTGTACCTCTGATTTTATGTGGGTGACGGGGTTTTGAACTCGGATGGCACCACCTCCTCAGCTCCAGATCTGAATCGTGTGGTGCTGTTTACAATGATGCTGATCAGCACGGCTGGATGAGCACAGCTGAACGTGCTCCTTCAACTTGCTTCACCAGTTGCTTGGGAGTTGGTGAGAAGTAAGCTGAGGGCTTAATTTAACCAGGTTTGCATTTTTTTTTCCAAGAATAAAACAGTGAGTACAAAGATGAGCCAAGAGAAAGAAACTGAAGCTGTCCTACGGCCAGGTGGGCTGTAAGGTGGGTCGTCAGTAGAACAGTGGTCTGATGGGATTAAAGAGCTGCAAGAGATGACCTCGGAGGAGACAGAAATCTGGGAGATGATAGTTCAAGTGGTAGGAATGAAAAAGAGGTGACCATAAGAGTGTTTTCATTGTGACACTCAGTCCAAGTCATGGCCGAAGCAAGGGAGTGGTTCACAGTGAAGAGTATATGGTTTTCCAAGGGTGGTCTGTATGGATTCTGAAATCACCAGCAGTTAATGAGAGTTCATGTTGAGGAGGAGTGAGTGGCTCAGTTGCTAACATGGGATGGGGATGACTGTGACAATTTTACCACAGGCTTTAAAGGCAATAGTACATGAAACACCAGTCTCCGCATAGAACTGTAGCTCACTTAACTTCTTCAGAGGTGGTGAGCAAGGTCATTTATTTTTTCTGGCAGATAAGCATAATAGCTCTTTTATAGATACCAGTTAGTGCAGGGAACCACAATACCTGTGAATTTCCTGGAAGGGCCTGAGGGACTTCATCAGTGGGGGTGAAGCAGAAGGCTTGTGCAAGGTGTTTGTCTAGTGAACTGGGGAATGAAAGATGGTCTCTAAGTTCACTCGGCCTCCAAATTTCTGCTTTTAACTTTCCTATTCAAGATTTTCAGATGTATATATGTACATATGTATAATCCTTCGTGTGTGTGTGTGTGTGTGTGTGTGTGTGTGTGTGAGCGCGTGCACGCGTGTGCCTGTGCCTATGCATTCTCATATGTGAAAAACAGAGGAGATGTTGTATGGCTTCCGTATTGTGGCCCACCTCATCTTTTTGAGACAACTCTCTCACTAAACCTGAAGTACAGAGCTTTGGTCAGGTTGTCTGGCCAGAGAGCTCTGCCTGTCTCCATCTTCCAGCTCGGGAGTAAACAAACACTCATGGCCCTGCCTGGCTTCTACATGGAAGCTGGGAATTTGAACTCAGATCCTTTTGCTTATACACCAGTTGAACAATCCATCCAGCCCTACACAGCTCTTACAAACCTTTCTGTTTGCAAGCTTAAGATTTCATGGTGATTCCAAACATGTCCATTGCAGATGCATTCAGTTTACTATATGGGTTTTTATCAAGAAGGACATGGCTTCACTCCTGACCTATCTATAACTGTGAAATAATGAGTTGGGCTATAAAGATATTCTAGTCTATTTCAAATAAACTTTTCATGAATTCCACTTTTATTGGAAACAATTTATCACTCTTATTTCATTTGCAAATGGAACTCTCCCTTTCATTTCAGCAGAGAAACTAAAGACGGAGGTGTATAACACAACCAGACAAATATAGCCATTGACTTGTTTCCCTTGCTTTTCGATGATATAATTTTATTGTGGCATATGTTTTGTCAAGATGTTGTGACATTACCTCGGGGTAGGCTGACACATTATCCTGACTTCACAGTCTAAATGTTTTGACTCAGGGAATGTCTCCTTCAGGACAGACATTGAATACTGGCAAATCCTTTTGCTAAAAAATCTCCAGGATTATGTAGCAATCATCTCCGAAGAAAAAGCCTGACCACTGAAACCTTGGATTTTGTTGGCTTTAAATCATAGAGAAAGGCTTGGAGTTTTATGGTTGCCTCTCTATGTGAAAGTCGAAAAATCGATCTTGTCTCTACTTATCTTCTCCTGGGACGGTGATCTTGTCTCTTCTCTTAACAACAGACTTCAAAAAGTGTCCCCAGAGAAGAAACTGAGCGAACATTGGTTTCCCTGCTCCAGTGAGCAGTGAGCAGGGAGAAAACAAGCTTTGTTTGCCTGATATCTGGGTGAATTTGCTTGGAGGTAATATTATTGACCTTACACTGTGAAAGTCAAGCAGGGTGTTGCCTTCTCCAGGGATCCCATGCAGATCAGGTCTGCCCTACCCACAGCTGGATGTGTGGAATGGCACGCTGGAAGGCAGCAGACGACTGATTTGATTCATGTGGAACTGTGAACCTGCCTGTGCTGTTATTCTTTCACTAAATCTCCCCGAGAAGGTTCAAAAGAATCTTTGGTGGACTTGCCTGTGGCCTGGACTCTATAGCTAAGAAGCTTGGCAGTGGCTTAGACCTGTTCTTCTCTCGGTTGGTACTGATGAGGCTTAGCTGCCAATGCAGAGCATTGTCTGCATCATTTGGTCTCATGGCCATTCTCTGAACCTCATTTGACTGCCGTGACTAAGAAAGAGCTGAAGATGAAGAAGTATAGACATTTAGCCCGAATGCCCAGACATGTTGCACAATTCTACCCTCACATATGTGTATGTGTGGTGGGGGCTGTCCTTTATTTAAATAGGACAGAGCATTAACTCCCTCTACTCCATATCCAATAAATGCAAACATGACAGACAACTTCCACAGTCACCGAGACAGCTGAGACACTGTATTAGGAGTTGAAAGACTTCAAGACAAGCTCCACCACTAATCATCAGACAAGCACTTAACTTACACAAGTGTCAACCTTTCCTCTCCTCACAGCAAGTCGGAACTCTCAAATGGAACTTTCTAATGGCTGTTCAGAAACAAAGGTTATTGATTATGAAGCCCTCGAGTGTACTGGAAAGACATTCCTATATCACTGTTACTTAGTCTCTTCTTATAGACAAATAGATGCTGAGTGCTTCCTATGGAATGAACTCGGTGCATAGCCAAAGTCCAGCATAGTTCCTGACATGTACATCATGACATATTTGCTACTCATTTGGTGCCTGAGCATGTGATGTAATGAAATGTTTAGAGACACGAGTGTGTAGGCTTAGCTGACCTTTCAATGGTGGCCCCACCAGATACTTGGATACACATCAGTTACTTGTTTGATATTGTTTAAGTACCCCATGCTGGAATATAAATAGATGGCCAGGTTGGTGGGTGCCATGGCAGACCTTTGGCACAAGGCTTACTGGCAGGGTGTCTTCAAGAACTGAGGATTGTGGAAGGAAGACTTGAGGGGGAGTTCGGGATCCTTTGCTTCAATATAGACTTCTTTGTTTTCTTCTAAATTGATTCCAGACATTCCCAAGGATGGTCACTGGACTTGGTGTGCTGAGAAATGTCAGTCAATGGTAGGTCTCACTTCTAGTGAATGACTGAGGATGTCCTCTGAAGATGCTGCACAGCCTTCCGTGTTTCCTTGCACATGGAAGAATGAGGATTTATTTTCAAGTGCAATACATCAAGTTCTACTTACTCCTAGGATACAGAAGGTTGGGGTGTCATCCCATTTTAACAGATAAAAAGTTTCATAAACAAGAAACGTTATCATTAGGACTCTAATGATAATGTTTGAAGGTTATGATGAAGGAAACTAAGAGCATTATGGTTGTTGAAAACATTAGAGAGTTGACAACCTACTAGAATGAAATCTAAGATAAGGCAAAGTGTTCTAAGGAGAAATAGGAGGAGGACAGCCTGTTGTACTGAAGAGATTCCAGGACCACGCAGGTGAGCATGGAATCACCTAAAACTTTAAATAATTATAAAGGCCAAGCATGGACTAGACTGAGGGTATAGGGACCTCAACAGATATAGTCAGTATGGGAGGCCACAGGTGCAGGAAGACTGCTCCATATTGGCCATCAGTTACTCACTGTATCCCAGGTACAGGGAAGAGACTGGTCTGGAGTAGGGGAGCATTCCACTTCTCTAGGAGGTAGAGGGTGACTGGCTTCCAAGGATCAAAGAAAGTGAGATCGCAAGCCTACAGTGGAGACAACTTGGAAGTGATCAAGGTCACTGTCACCAAAGTAGACATGCTGGTTTGACACTATGGCAAGGACACTTCACCTCGGTGGTACCCCAGTCTCATCATAAGAAAACATAAAGCAAAGTCAAACTGAAGGTAACACAGAGTACTCCCTAGGACTCTAATGATAAAGTTTGAAGGTCATGACAAAGGAAGCTCAGGGTGTGGAAACATGGTGACTAAACACAGGCAGGATCTTAGCCGGGAACTGGAACAGAAAACCAACATTAAGAAAATGTTTGTAAGATGTGAATGGTGCCTTCAGCTCACTCACAGTGATTTTCTAGTGTTGATGTCTGAGTTTTGCCGTGTGCATAGGGCTTATGTAACATGTTAACTGAACAAGAAGATGCATGAAAGGTACATGAGGACTTTTTGAACTAACTTTGCAAATTTTCTAAAAGGACAAAATTGTTCTCAGAAAGTTGAAACAGAAGCAGAACTGTGGTTAGCAGGAACAGAGTGTGGCTCTGTGGAAAGTCTGTTTCTAAAAGGGAAAGGGAAGGCTTTGAAGAGATAGAATTGTTTTGTGTGATCTAGATGAGTTTGTCATTAAATTAAGTTTATTCAACTTATTAAATTATATCCTCAGAGATGGATGCTTATACACAAACTAGTATATTTTAAGTTATATCTCAATAAACCCGACTTTTAATCTGTTATGTGCTATGTCGGGGAGATGGTCATAGGCCCAATGCTCGCCATGCAAGCGTGAGGATGGGAATTTGGATTCCCAGATGCTGTCTGCTCCTGTGGGAAGTTGGGAGGCAGAGATTGGAGCATCCATGGAGGCTTTCAGACGAGCTAGCCTGTTTTATGTAGTCATGCTCACGCGTGCGCACACACAGAGACAGACACACAGACACATACCCACACAGACACACAGAGACACACAGACACACACATACACATACACACATACACACGCGCACACACACACACACACACACACACAGAGAGAGAGAGAGAGAGAGAGAGAGAGAGAGAGAGAGAGAGAGAGAGAGAAAATAAATGCCATTTATCCTTATTGGGGACTTAGCAGAGAATAGAGATGAAAATGCTTCTCATGAAATCACCATGCCCTTGTCCTACCTGTGCCAACAATACTTCAACACAGAAAAAAACTTATACCAAATCGATTCTTCCCCAAATGTTCATACTTTGTGATATAGTGGGGTTATTTCTAGGACTCTCAGCAGTTCTGAGCCAATGAGCTTCCATTGTGACAGAGACTCGGGGTGGGGATAGGGGTGAAGGAAAACCAGGTTCTCCTCCACACCAAATACTTTTAAAGCTCCAGAAAACTTCTCCTGTGAACCCCACTTTTAAAAATATAACAGTGAAAAACCCAACTATTTTGTTATTTTACCCCTAGTTTGCTGTTTTCACAGCAAGTACACAGATCAATCCCCTATGCAGAGTGCTGACTCATTTGGGGGAATATATTAGTCAGGGATCCTCAAAGAGGCAGACCAATGAGACAAATAAGCAAGTATGTAAAAGATGGTAAAGATATAATTAGATAGATCATTGGATACATATATATGTATATATATATTAGATACATATATATGTATATGTATATTTATTAGATACATATATATGTATATGTATATATATGATAGAGTGCTGGGATGAATGGATGAATGGATGGATGAGAAGGAAGGGCAGGTATTAGGGAAATTGACACACAGATTATGAAGACCATCTTCAACCTGGAACCCTGGGATGCTGCTAGGCTGTTTCGACCTACATCTTGGGCCTCAGAAGCAGAGAAGCTGATGGAAT
Source organism: Tokudaia tokunoshimensis (assembly GCA_036184795.1). Classification (NCBI taxonomy): domain Eukaryota; kingdom Metazoa; phylum Chordata; class Mammalia; order Rodentia; family Muridae; genus Tokudaia; species Tokudaia tokunoshimensis. Next base: position 71,449,250 of record BTHU01000002.1, on the reverse strand, counting down.
AGCTCTTAGTTTAAGACTAAGGACCTGAGAACCTGGGACGTTGGTAATGAATGTAAGCTCCCAAACTCTGCCAGGCATAGAGAGGAAGAATAAATCCCAGTGCAGGAGATAAGTAAGACTGACTATTTCTGTTTCACTCTCCTTGGGCCTGGGCTGATTGGATGGTGACAGGTCCAGTGAGGGCAGGTCTTCTCCACCAGGTTTATGGACTCCTGCTCTGGTAAACCCTCAGAGTTGCTCATCAAAATAATGCTGTTCCATGTATTCCTTAATACAAGCAGGTTTTCACCCAACTGTTCACCACAGAGGCCCTGGCAGGACGCTGATGGCATATCATTATTTATTTAATTTATCCCTTGTTGGCACCTACAGTGTTTCTAGGATTTTGCCCTAGATAAATGCCTGCAAGCATATTCTCTTGGGAAATGGGAGGTGATTATTGTTGATTTTGGCAACTGTTACAAATTTGATCTTTCTAGTCAGTGTAACAAAATTTCCTTTCCTCTTTTACTCTCCACCAGTAGGGGCGGGCTTCTATGAGTGAGCGATCCCTCCATGGGCCCTCTGTTTAGAAATGGGGGAGGGCCATTTGGTGAACTGAAGGGACCCCATTGGACTGTCAAATCTTTCTTTGCCACAGCTCTCACAGCTGAACAAGCCTTCCTGCACTGTGTGCAGCAGGAACCCAGGCCTTCAGGTTGAGAACTTTAAGAAAGCCAGCCCCCTATAGTCGCAGTGGACCAGCTTGTGTACCCGGACCTTGCCAGGACTGTGAAGACACTGTAGGTTTGTGCTTTCATCTCAAACGATGCTGTTGCTAGATGAGATTTATAAACACTCGGCTTGCCTGCTTGCCTGCTTGCTAGCTTGCTTCCTTCCTTTCTTTATTCTTTTTGTAAGAGTTTGCCCAGGAAACATGCCCTTCTCTGGGTGTTCCACTAGAGGGTGCTTCAGCTATGCATATTTACATATGGGTAAATAAATGAGGCCTATATTAGAGTGGGCTGCACACACATGCCAAACAGCTGCCTTTTTCATGAACCTTCAGTGCTGTAGAACTACAGCCGATTTTCTCTTTCTTCCCATGGCTTCCTTGCCTCCCGGCTGGCTTTTCCAATATCCTCCCTCTCTCAGGACCCAAGGGCAGGGCGTGGGGAACTAGAGATCTACCCTGGATGGAAACCAGTGGTAATGCTGGGGAGGGGGCTTGAGACTTGGGAGGAGCTCAATGTTCTGAAGTTCCTGCGTGTAGTCAGATGGAGCTGTGAGTAACTGGTGCTACTAGAAGTGACCAAGGGTCCCTGGGCTGTGGGAAGTGGGGTAAAGGGATGAGAGCTGCTAAGTCAACCATTCTGGAACCAGGAATCATGGGAGAGAGGCTAAAGGATTCAGATTTTAAAAAGAGATTTCTTTTTGAGGAAAAGAGTTGTAGAAATGAGTTAAAAAGATTGCTTTTGTACAGATACTCCAAGTAGAATAAATAACAACACTGGAGAGTCTGGAGTTTGGAAATGAGAGCCTGCATGGTGTAAGACGATGACGGGTGCCATCTTACAATATTTGGAGCTAAGGAGGAAATATAACCGAATGGGAGAATGAGTGCCATCCTTACAATATTTTAATGTATATTAGAACCACTGGGAAGATGTTGCATAACTTTTGTTGTCTGGGGATAGGAGTCCTGCATACATTTTTGTTTTTAAGTTTCCCAGGTGCTTCTGTTGCATAGCCAAGTTCAAAAGTCATGGCCTAGATTGATGGTTCTTAAACCTAGGTGAAGACCAGAATCACCTGAAGGGCTCTTGAGCATACAGCTGGGCCACACCCCAGAGTTTATGCTTCAAAGGGTCTGGGATGAGGGTCCAACTGAGGGCTGGAAATGTGGTTAGTCTTGATTGAGATGCATAGTAAATGCTTTGAAATACATAACAGACTCAGAAACTGTGTAGAACAACTTCGTAAAGTTATCTCAATATTCTATATTGATCTCGTGCTAAAATGATAGTGTGTTGAATCTAGCAGGCGAACATTAGCTTTAACCACGTTAAAGTTCATTTCATCTGATTATTTTCACTTTCTAAAATGTAAGTACAGAGGCTGTACATTTTTGCATGGGTTCACACTGTATTTCTGTAGAACTTCCCTGGCTTGTGGACTGACTATGTGGCTGAGGATGGGACTTATGCTCTGCACGCTCTCTACTGAGCCTCTACACTTCCAGCTCTTGTGCTGGCTCAGAAAGCATTTCACAAAAGACAATACATAAGTCACTTGCATGAGAAATCCCAGGAGAGCCTGTGCGTGTTTACTTGTGCGTGCGAGTATGTGTGTGTTAGGTGTGTGCTGAGGGAGATGGGATGTGCATGTCTGTGCACATGCGCAATGCGTGGAGGCCAGAGATTCACAGTGAGTGTTTTCCTTCTCGATTGTTCTCTGCCTTTTTTCCCTTTCTTTCTTTCCATCTCTTTTCTTTTCTTTTTTCTTTGTCTTTTTTTTTTTTGAGACAAAGTCTCACAAAACATAGGAATCATCAATTTGGTGAGGCAGACTAGCCTCTAAACTATAGGGATCCACCTATCTCTGCTCCCCCAGTATGTGACTGCCAACCTAACATTTACACAAGTGCTTAGAATCTGAACCAGACCCTCATGCTCCTCAGGCTTTCTCGAACAGCTTGCTAAAAAGACAGGTTTCCTAGCAAGGACTCAGTATTCAGAGCATGTGGTGGGTAAAGGACACTGCACATTAAACAGCCCCCTAGTAATCTTGAAACTCTAAACTTTAGGATGTGGTACAATGATAACCATAACGTTGGGAACTGGGAAACAATAATCTGAAGTGACACTTAACATTTTGAGCTAAAAATCAATGTTTCATCATCAGAGTCTTTCTGATCTTTTCCTGTCCCAGTTTCCCTCTAAGCTGAGAGAGAGGGGACGGAGGTGGTGGAGGCTCCAAGTCTCCATCTCCCCTCAGACTCAAGCCTCCAGATTAACTGAAGGAAAGTAGCCCAGCCTCACACATCATGCTCAAAGTACAGTCGCCTCTTCTGCTCCCTAAGCCCATTCATTCTCTCTAAGATATTTATTCTTCCTTTAAAATTACCCGCAGTTCCCACTTAAATCTTCCCTACAAAGAAGGGTCAATAAACTTTTAAATCTCATTGTCTTGCTGATAGCCCGGAACCCACTTTTCCTATGGTGCCCTTGTGCCTGTAGTAATGCTGCATGCCTTCCTTCTCCCTCTTAATCTACTACCAGTTTACTCTCACAAATTCAAGTATCAAACCCAAAGAGGAGGAAAAAGAAGTCTCCTCTGCTATACTACTTGACACAGTGTAGGTGAAGAGAGAGAGAGAGAGAGAGAGAGAGAGAGAGAGAGAGAGAGAGAACATTAAGGACCCTCCCATTTTCATTGTTCTGGTTGGTTAATTTATAAAATCAGGAATTTGGGACACTGGTCTCTTTGCCACTCAAAATGTGGACTTTGAGCCAACCACATTGGCATCATTTTCAAGTTCATTAGAAATGAGAATATTAGGTCTTAACTCGAACCCTCTAGAACTAAAAGTTCAAATAAAACACTTCCTTCTGTAAGTACCTGGACCTGGTGTTTCACCACAGCAACAGAAAAGTAATCAGCACGCACAGCCAGCCCACTATGGTCGACAGAAAGCTCTTGGGGTATGAGTCTAAATACATTTTCCTCCTTTAACTTGTTTTGCTAGGAATTTTACAGTACCCAAAAGGAACATGAAGAGACACCAGTGTGTCATTGATATTGGCACACTGCATCCCATCCAAGAAGATTTCCTCATCATTGTGACTTCCCTTTGTGTGGTAGAGCCATAGATTCCTCATAGGCAAAGTTAAACCTTTTTGGTTTATAGTCTTGGTACTGACAGCCTCAAGTCTAGAGGCCTTTCCATGAGCAGAGGCTTCAGAATTGGGACACATCAGTGCACATAGCTTAGTTGTAGGCTCAGATCAGTTCAGGAGCACTTTGAGAGCTACACCTAAAGAAAGACTCACCAGAACCCAGGCCCGAGTTGATTCCTTTTAACAAAGGAGAGAGCCACCCTCAGCTGCTGATGGGCTACACTGGCCATTGTTTCCAAATAGTTTTAAGATGAAATTTCTAGAACAAAGTGAATTCTGTCAGTGCTTGAGTTAGCCCCTGTCACCTGCAGATACATTATGCTCTCGCCTCACTGTAGTTTAAAGAACTCTTGCAAAAAGACCATTATGTACAGGTACATACCTGTGCCTACCTGTGACAGCTGCACACAGCACTTCCAGAGGCTGACAGGCTCTCTTCCCTTTCTGTGTGCAGGACAGCCTCATCAGTGAGAGTACCTCACATTTCAGCAGCCACATAACATTCAGACTGGCCTGGCCTGAAGACTCGCTCGGTAGACAGACAAGGGGATCTTTCTTTTGCTCTCTTCTTGAGAGCTGCTGGTATCAGTCTGCTCATGCTGCCTTAATAGAACAGCTTATACCACATGCCTTCAATGCCAGTAATTGATTTTCTTCCATTCGTGGAAACTAGAAAGTTTTAGATCAATGTGGCAAATTCATTTCCTAGCAAAGGCTCCTTTCCTCGATGCAGACAGCCCCTTTCTTCTTATATCCCTTGTAGTAGAGAGAAATACAGCAAGCCTCTTGAGTCTCTTTCTATAAAGATGCCAATATTATCCCATCTGGGTTCATATGATCTCACCTACTCACAGTTACCTCCTGGTATTGTTATCTACAAATATTGCCATACAAGAAGCCAAGATTTTATTGTTCAAGTTGGAAGGAGAGGTTATTCTGTCCCTAGCAGCCACACGCCAGGAGAAATGGTCTTGAAAGCCCCCAGCTTGGTGGGTGCAATCATTCTTCTCCTCTGATGTGTGTGTGTGTGTGTGAGTGAGTGTGAGTGTGTGTGAGGGAGAGGGAGGGAGGGAGGGAGGGAGGGAGGGAGAGAGAGAGAGAGAGAGAGAGAGAGAGAGAGAGAGAGAGAGAGAGAGAGAGAGAGAGAGAGAGAGAAACAGGAATGGGAAACCTCTGTTGTGAAGACAATGCCAGTCCTGAGAGGCGAAGCCCCAGGTCAGCTGTGCTTCCAGGACTGTCATGGTGGACAGGGAGAGGAAGAGTGGTCATCTCTCCATCCTGCCCAGAACTAACAGGATGAAAAAGAAAAGGAGGCCTTCTAATTCAGGCACACATTGAGTTGCCTCAATTATCTATGTGACCAGGGTGGTACAGTCATATCTCTGCATTTAGCAGGAGTATTAAAGTGTATCAGATCTCTGTTGGGGCTTAATGACAACAGGAATCATCCCAATTCAGAAGGTAATTATTTGTCTGGTAACCTTTTACATAGTGGCAAGTGTTCCTTCAGGAATTTTGTGGTTTTTTTTTTTTCTTTTACAGTGACTGGTATTTCCAATAGAGTTGCTTCTCCCCCGCCCCAATCAATTGTTGCTGTTTGAATGTCATGAAACTAAAAACTGTGAAATTAAGCCTGCAGCCCAAGCTATGACTGTCAGGTAGCTGAGGACAGACTTTATGTCCAGCTCATGTAACAGCGGCATGCCATTATGATACACATTATGGGAGACAGTACCAACCTGGAGGTGGACAGGTCACTGTGGGGCTGGCGCTGCACACTGTGGAGCCGGGGAGTCTGTGAGGCGGGGCTAATGCTGCTTTCTCCAGTGCAGCGCTGCCTCAGAGGCTGACCACAGTGGGGGCTTCTGTGGTGATTAGTTCTCCGATTTCCACACCCACCAGCTAGGAGATAGCAATTTCCTTTACAAGTTGTATAGGACTGAGGTTGACCGGATGGACCAGCCTGTAACAACACATAGACTGTCTGACGTTCTGTACAGATTGGCTGCTGATGCCTCTAATTTCTAAGGACACGTGCTTGGCGTGTCTGCATACACAGCTCTGTCTTTAATGCAGTTCTCAGAAAGATGAGAAAGAGGTTCCCCTCCCATGTGGGTGAGTATGCTGTGGGCCATATTGATTTGTGAGTAGGTTTTATTGTTGTTGTTTAGTTACAGCAAGGCTGGCAGATCAGAAAGCGGCTGCTGTGGGAGGCACAAGCAAGCATCTATCTAGTCATCCCTGATAGGACACCAGTGGCAGACCAAAGAAACCAAAGATTCCACCAGTGGTCTAGCTTAGTGAAACATTAAATTTACTGAGGGCAATAACAGAAGCAGTGACTGACTGCTAGGATCTGCTTCACCACAAAGCTCATCCCAGCATGGGTGTTGATTCAGGAAAGGTTTATCCCTGGAGTTCTTTGCCCAGCTTGTAGGCAGATCTTGGAGCCAGTAGGGCAGATCTCATAACTTTCTGAGCTCCCTGAATCTTGTAAATTTCACAAGTTTCCTAAGCCTGGTAAGTTTCACTGGTTTTCTGAGCCTTAGGAGACTCCCTCTTCTCTCCTGAATGGGATGTTTTAATTCAGAGGACATACCTACGAAATTGCCATTGAAGAGATGGTTTGCCAGAGTTTCCAAGATGATGCGGTATGCACTACGGGAGGTGGTCAGTGGATTAGGAAATGGAGATGCAGGAGGAAACCTGGGCAAGAGCTTTCCTTGTGGCTTTTGTAGGAAGGGGTAGGTAAAGCAGATAAGGAGACCAGGGAGAGGCTAGTTTGAATGCTCTCAGCAGGCTCTGGCTAAAGGATTGTCTTTAGTCATCTGACACCTGGCTGTGGGGTGATTAGGATTTGGGGGACAGTGATTCACAGAACACATTAAGAGCCTAATAAAGAAGCAATTGTAACTTCCCGCCCATGTTACAATGCTTCCAGCTCTGGCTATTAGAGATCCATGGAGACTCCCTGAGTCCTGACCAGGACTTTTGGTTGTTTTTACTCAGTGCAGTATAAACAGTAATTTCCCTTTAGTCACTGTGGAGTGGGCATCTGTCTTGTTGCCTTTAGAAAATGCTGTTATCTTCTACATGGAGAATGATTTTCTTCAGTGGCCTTTCTAGCATTGTCATATGCAGGTTTCTTTCCTTTTTCCTTAATCCTTCATTATGATGAAATATGCATATAATCACTGAGTCTGGCTCACCATGATGCTGTCCATCTCATCCATTTTCCTACAGGTGTCATAATTCCACTCTTTTCTGACAAAATGAAATCTCATCATGTATCCTTTCCACATTCTTATCCATTCATTTGTTGATAGACGTGTGGACTGATTCCATAATGTACCTGTTCTAAGTAATGTTTCAATAACATGGGTTTATAGACTTCAAAAAAAAGAAAGAAAGAAAAAAGAATGAGAAAGAAAAAAGGAAAAAAGAAGAAGAAGAAGAAGAAGAAGAAGAAGAAGAAGAAGAAGAAGAAGAAGAAGAAGAAGAAGAAGAAGAAGAAGAAGGTTAGAGTGTGGTTCTGGTTGGTTGGTTGGTTGGTCAGCTTGTACAGGCTATCTCTAAGAACTGAATTACACTCTCCAGGGTCAACAGGCCTCAACCACCATGATATCAGAAACACGTGGGCCATACACGGAGAATGCATCTGATTTCATGCAAAATGCAGAGTGTTCTCATGTGCAAGAACAAAATACATGGCTCCATCTTGGGAAAGAGATACCAGTCATTTTTCTTCCTATATTTATGAAGAAAATTGAAGCCCAAAGAGACCAGATGGCCAACAAGATCGGCAAGAATTGTGACTTCTTCCATTCTGGTTTGTTCTTATGCCATCCACTACTTTCCAGTCTTACAACTTCAGCCCTCTGCAACCCTTTCCCTGACACATGCACACACAGATGCTTTGCCAATTTCTTTCACTCAGTGTCTTTAACATGAGCTGTGGCTGTTTAATTATGGTTCTTCATGAAACCATAATGTGAAACTTTCCTTTTTGCACAGATAATCCTCCAAACAAGTCTCAGAGTCCTTCAGAAGTCTAGGGCCCCATGGAATGTGGCCTCAACTCTGCAACTTTTTTCATTGATTCTGCCAAAGACTCCAGAATCGAGAAACTTCTTTCTGAACCAAGGTGGAAGAAGGGTGATTCGAATGTTATAATATGTATAATATAATATGTAGGTTACCCGCTCCAATAGATTTCAGGTGTGCACCATAAATAACTTCCCTCTGTGTCTGCATGTGATGGAGGGACTCAGTGAGACCATCTCAACATGGAATACCTTCTGGGACCACCTGAGGACCTCTGAAACACCCAGATGCCTCGGCTCCCCTCTCCCAAGACATTCGGATCTTATTGATCTGGGTTAGGGTCCAGAGTAGAAAAAATTTTAATGTTCCCCAAAGATCCTGCAAAGCCAGGGATGAAAATCGCTGACTGAGGAGACAAGGATGAATGACAAAGCTGACCAACATGGTCATAAAGGTGACAACTGAGATTCACCTACAAAAAAAGATCTCCAGGTGGTACAGAAACAACAACCAGATGGCCCAGTTTTTCCTAAGGTCCCCCAGTATTGCTTCCCAAATGAGAATAAAAGACTTACATTGCACTCCCTTGAGAAATCATCCAATGGTTCTACATAGGCTGAAAATGAAATAAAATCCAAAGCCTGGTTGTATTGGTTACTTTTGCCATATGACAGAGCACTCCCAGATTTTAACTATTCTATCACATTTTGGGTTCTATGAGTCAGGAATTGTGACAGGACACAGAAGGGATAGCTTGTCTATGGTTAAGCATCTGGGGTCTCATTGGGACCACTCAAGAGCCAAAGGTAGCTTGACAGTGAGCAGCTAGAATCATCTGGAAGCATTATTACTCTTATGCCGGGAGGTTGATATAGCTGTCAATCTCAGCTGAGGCTGTTGACTTGAGCACCAATATGTAGGCTTGGCTTATAGTCTGAGCAACTGTATGGTGACCTAAGGTTAGTGGGTTGGAACTGGCTGCTCAGCACAGCAAGAGTCCAGAAGACAAGGCAGTGGCAGCCTTGGCTTCTCTGAACTGACTTCAGTAGTCATATGCATCACTTCACCACACCCTATTTATCAGTCGTAATTCCTGAAGAGGAACCATGAGACTCCACATAGATCCAAAAATGTCATCTGAACTCAAACTGTCAAGGAGAGTGCCTGCCGGTGGTGGGGATGAGGGTGGGGGTGGGGATCAGGATGGTGGGCACTGGAACTAAATTTTGAGAGTTGGGTCTGCCACAGTGGTGGCAGCCTGTTGTCATACACTTGCATCAAGGATTTTCTGTTTCCTTAGAATGTCCTTCTTTATCCCTACCCCAGTTCTGCCCTGCCCTGTGGGGTCCAGCTCAAGCACTGCCTTCAAAAAGTAGACTTTCCTGGTGGCCCAGGAGTCTCTTTGTGTGTCCATGCCTCTCTGATACCTCAGATGTAGACTCCGAGCCCTTATGTACTATTTGGTGATTCAGGGGTCCTTCTTCCTCCCTAATCTTCAAGTTTCTTTTTAAGGCATGGGATCTTTGTTTTTTATGTCCTGACAGTGAGCAGGGCTTGATATAGTGTTGAAAAATAGTAGCTCTTATTACATAGTCATTACTACTGTTAAATAATACACACTAATAAAACTCAAGATGAAAAATTATACTTGCTTACTAGATTTGCAGTAACTCCTCAGTCTTCAAGAAGTTGGGGGATCAACCCTCTTGTGACAGAGAGTTGTTGCTTTGTGCCACAGTGAGACTTGAACGTTAGTCTTAGGCAGCCATTTACCTCTCTCTTGGCTTCTCATCCCAGTTATAAAAACACCTCCCTTGGGTGCTGATGAATAAATTTATTAATGTTGTATGGTGTGCAGAAGATTGAAGGAGCTGTTTGTGAACTGAATTTTATTATTAATAATGGTATAAGATTGATTATTCATTCCCATAGCACTTCTATTCAGCCTGTGCAAAACTGGAAATTGGTTGTGCTAAATTGGCTTACCTGCTCCATTTGCCCCTGTCAGGAAAATCAATGAGACATACATGAATATTCTCCTTTGCGTATAGCCATTTGCAAGGCTAGACAGTCATCAATATTTATTGTAAGTGGTTATGGAGAAAATGGATGAAGAGTTAATAGATGAAGGCATTTAGATATTATTAAATGTACTTGCTCAAGAAAATTTGAGGCTATATTTGGGCTTTAACTTAAAGCAGAAAAGTCTATATTTTAAAATTAGATACACGAATATATTTGAGGAACTGTCCCTGGAAAGTTTTCAGAATCTGAAGGCAGAGATGACTTTTGAGTGGCAGGAGCTATATTTTATACCCAGCTGGAAATTCAGACAATGTGAGGACTGCCTGTAGAGAGTTCCTGGTCTGACTGATGACAGAGTAGCATCCTAAAGACCAATAAAGGAAATTCCCATTTTAGTACCACACAGTCTTCTATGGGCTCCTGATGCCCCGTACGAGAACTGGTGGCAATTTTTATAAGAAGGGATGGAGTACATAAATAGTTTGAAAGAGTGGATTCTTATTTCAAAAGCACAGAAAGACCATGAAGCAGAGGCTGCAAGAGTGTGAGGTGAGAAGCAGAAATCCATAAGTTCTAATCCACCCTTGCACTGACATGTCTAGTAGCTCTGGGTAGGGAATTCAATTATGCAGGCCCGAGTTCTCCTCCTCTGTAACTCTAACAGATCTAAGCAACTGAAGATCTTTGGCTTCTGACGCTCTGATAAAATAAACAACTGACAAAAAGCAGAGGGTTATTTTAGTCCTGTTTTGGGGTGTTTTGGTCCATGTTATTTGCCCCTGTTGTGAGCCCAACATGAGGCAGAGTCTCATGGGCAGGAACTCAGAGTGGAGCAAGACGCTCATTCCAAGGCAGCAGGGAAACAGGAGAACATAACGGGACCGGGGGCCCTACTAGCCCTTCGTAGCAGCCAGCCTCTGATGATCAGAAGACTTCTAGCTAAGCTCCTAAGGATTCCACTACCTTCTAACCTTGCCATAGGCTGAATACCAAGGACTCCATGGGCATTTGAGTGACTCCTATCCAAACCACAGCAATTTTATTTATGGGGCTCACTTCTAACCTGTGTGTAGATGCTATGTTGAGCTTGGTGTTTCAAGATTCCACATTTGCTCAAACCTAACTGATTTCTCTACCTTCAGACCTACTCAGTAAAAAGTCCCAGAATTTGGACTCCTATTTGATCTTTATGTAGGATCCAGATAGCCTCTATCTCCTAAGTCCAACTAAACTGGGCCTGGAGACTTTGATTCTATTCATTACTTCTGGACTCAGAGCACCAATCTGTAGAATTAGAAATCTTTTCTGTAAAGGGGCCAGATAATGAACATTTTAGAAGATCTATTTCTCTTGCAACTACTCAATTTGACCCATAAAAGAAACAATCAGAAGTACCCAAAGAGGTAAATCTGATTCTTAAATAATTTCATCTCTCACAAAATATTATCATCCTGTGGATTTCTTCACAATCATTTAAACTATAAAAACCATTCTTAACAAAAGTAGGGGTGTGTCTACATTGTGTCTGAGAGGAGCAGCTGTCCTGAAGTCATACTTCCCTTTGGAGAAAGGCCCACCTGTGATTTTCGCAATAAAAGAGGTAAGGCAGGACATTTCCTGTGGGGCCTGTTTTATCTACTTCTCTGAAGACACAGGGTTTTAGTTAGGGTTTTATTGCTGTGAAGAAACATCATGACCAAGGTAACTGTTATAAAGGAAAACACTTAGTTGAAGCTGGCTTACAGTTTCAGAGGTTTCATGGTGGGAGTCATGACAGTGTGCAGGTAGACATGGTGCTGGAGGACCTAAGAGTTCTACTTGTTGATCAGAAGAGAGCAGGAGGAAGACTGTGTGCCACGCTAGGCATAACTTGAGCACAAGAGACCTCAAAGCCCACCCCCACAGTGACATACTTCCTCCAACATCTTCACACATACTCCGACAAGGCCACATCTCCTAATAGTGCCACTCCCTATGGCCAATCATTCAAACACAGGGTTTTATGGGAGCCAAACCTATTTAAACCACCTCATACAGTCTGTTCAGAAAACAGCCTCTAACTCTGTCATTAAACTAAGGTCTGAATAGGAGCAGCATCTCGGAGAAAACGCACTTTACTGGGGAAAAGGCCATGTTGCAAGTCTCTATGCCTTACTCCTTAGGCATTTATCTACAGGGAACCCCCTGAAAGCAGCACAGATAGGATGAGAAATGTGGGCAATCTCTGTGTTGACCAGCTCTCTCCAGAAACCAAAATACTGTCTTACAAATGTATCAAAAGGAACTGGACTTCGTAATGATGGATTCCAATGAGTCGCATAATCTTCTGCAGAGCAGATGGCCCATGTTTCAGTCTTAAGGCAAAGGAGATCAATGCCTCAGGTAGGTATGTGAAGTCTCTTCATATTCCTTTTATCCTAGTGATCCATTCTATTGTGTTGATGGTGCCCATCCATGTTAGACAGAGCAGTTTGCTCTACTCAGTCTGTGGATTCAGTGCTCCTGTCATCCAAAAACACTGTCACAAACACATGCAGAAAAAATGTTTGACTATGTGTCTGCGAAGATCATCCTTATTCAAAGTTCACATGTAAGAGTCGATGTTGTACAATTTTGGCAGCACGGGGAGTCAGTTTAGACCTTCTTACCTTCAGTCTTACCTAACATAAACCCAGTAGAGATGTGCACTAAATAGAGATGTGCTGTCTGGCAACCATACTGAAACGTGGTGACAGCCATTGACTGGGGATTGCTGAGTTCATTCCCTTGCATGAACAAAGAACTGAATGACTGTGAAAGACAGAAGATCAAGCCTCAGAGAAAGGGGGAGTTACAGCTTCATACATTCACAATTGGAGAAGCCTAAGGCAGGGTGTTCAGTAAGCAGATGCTGGCTTGAGTATCTTATAGGACTCTTGGTTCCTCTCATTTCCTATGTATATACTTGCCCTTCTGCCTTCCTGCTTTCTCCTTACAACATCTTCTAAGAACAAGAAGCAGCCACCTCGGGGGTACTGCTTTTTCTTGTCTACCCATGCCACCCTAACACTGTCTCATTGTGACACACAAAGGTGCTTGTGTGCTTCCCCTCCTCTAAATGACAGCTGTGTATCTTTTCACCTACCCATAAATCCCTGGTACTGCCTTCTCATTTCCCTCAGCTAGTGATGTTGCTTTTTATTCCACTGAGGAAACAGAAGCACCAGAGGGGAACTTGCCGGAATTCCCAGTGTCAGGTCTTGCTTACTAGTATCTGCTCATACAATCTGCTTCCCTCATAACCCTGTTGAGGAATCTCTTCTACTCCTATCTGTGGCCACATTCTGTGTATGCCCCAACATTGCATCACCTCATACATTTGTCCTCATTTTGCTTTCATAATGATTTTTCTCTTTATTTAATTATTCCCAAATATATATAAATATAGTATTATTTCCCATCTTCAACACCTGCACACATCTGCCCACATACAGACATATTATCTCTCAACACATTAGTGCTTGCAGCCAAGGAAATATTAAAAAACGAACCACATGTTCTTGTGCTTGTGCCGACAACGCTTTGCCCCGGTGGCCTGGCTGGCCATGCACTGGCAGGCAATGGCCGACCTGTTTTTATCTCATGGAGACTCTGACTCAGAACTCCAAAATCTCTCCACCCAGCTTGCTAGGTTCCCTCTGGCAGGTCACCACCAGGCCAGCCCCTTGCTTCAAATCCCCCACGGCCTTTGTGGTGCACCTCAAAAGTGTGGCAAACCCACACTTTGCCACTGTACCATCCTTTCTCTCTTGAACCCGAACAGGCTGCTGAGTGAAGGAAAACACAACACAAACTTAGTTCAGAAATGGTAACTCAATCGCTGGGATCAGCAACTAAAATCCTAATCTTGTAAGACTTATTAAATCTAAATCCTCTGGTGGCAAATCCTGGTGGATCTGTCACTGAAACTAGGAGACACTCAAAACTACATCTGATCCTCATGCTATCCCTGTCCGAAAGGGCCTAACTCTCTCTAGCTTCTTCTCTTCTTCCATCCGATCCAGAAGTCCCTCCTACTCGCCCAGTGATTGGCTCCTTTATTCATTAGGGGATCAGTTCACAAGAACAGCACCAGGCCCATCCACAACAGCTACTGCTCAGTTTTTTTTGCTTCCTTTATAAAAAGAGCTATTGCGAATATTGCCAATGTCCTGTCTCCTAATCTCTGTGACCTACTTGGCCTTCACTATTCCTAGTCTTTAGTGACAATTTTGAAGTTTCATTAAAAACACAGAAATACCATGAGACTGCTGGTTCATTTTAATCCCAGGTGTGGAATTAAATCCCAGGAACTGCTTCAGATTCACAACAGCTGACTATTATTTGCCTCACACTCTAGCAGAGGCGTGATCTTGCCAGCTGCAGATAGTTTCTGCGATTGTGTGATGTTTGGAATTCTGGGGACTTTTTATAGGCTATATAAATGCTAGGGTCCCATGAGGCATGTTGGGGTTGTTGGATAGTTGTATTAGTTTGGGTTTTACTGCTGTGAACAGACACCAATGACCAATGCAAGTTTTATAAAAGACATTTACTTGGGACTGGCTTACAGGTTCAGAGGTTTAGTCCATTGTCATCAAGGCAGAAGCATGGCAACATCCAGGCAGGCATGGTACAGGAGGAGCTGAGGGTTCTACACCTTTATCCAAAGGAAACCAGGAACAGACTGGGCATCTTCAGGCATCTAAGAGGAAGATCTCTAAGCCCAACCCTACAGTGACACACTTCCTCCAACAAGGCCACACCTTCTAATAGTGCCACTCCCTGGGATGAGCATATACAAACCATCACAGTTGTTATTGGTCGCCATTTGTTAAGTAGTTGTGTGCAAAGAAAAAGCAATAAGAAGAGGAAATTAGTTATCCTGACTGTGAAGATTAATCTTGCCCAAGGAACTCAACACCCATAATCAGCAGGATGTAGTCTAATAATAATAATAATAATAATAATAATAATAATAATAATGTTGTTCCCTTTCTGACCCCTGACTTTATTCAAGGATCTCCTTTTTCTCCTCTCTTACCTAGTGTTAGGGAGCTGAACAGGGAAGAAAAAGGGTGGAGAAAGGTGGAAGAAAGAAGAATCCACAAAGTAGCTAAAGACTAGCTACACTAGTCCATGACAATCACTGAGTCACCTACATTGGTCTCTTCCCAATTATGATCTCACCCACTGGGACATGTGACATAGCTGTTCTCTCCATCTGTCCTAAAATCTTTTCTTTCTTTGTTTTCCACTCACTTTTCAGGTGATTCTTCACCTCCTTCCCTGGTCCTTTCTCCAACTTGGCATTGAATTCCTCCTCCTTAGAACTCTTCCTATATCTTCACGCTTACCCTGAGCACTGCTTTTTTTTTCTGTCAATTTTTGTTGTTTTTAAATAAGTGTTGGAAACCAAACCCACAACTAAGGAAGATGCGTTAGGCAAGAACTCTACCGAGCTGTACCTCTGTTAGCATTCACCTTCAAAGTCTCTAGATCTTGTCTTTTTCTTGGCTTTAAGTACCATGGTCATGTTTACAAATCATCAAATGAGCCTCTAGTCTGAGCCTCCTTTGTGGATTTGTATGTTTGACCTGGAGATGCCCACCCTTATACCCAGTCTTACACAGTTTCATAGCCACTTCATACTGAAAGAACTTTCCACTAGCTTCTGATAGCTTGCTGGCAGTCCTTGGTATTTCTTGATGTACATGTCTCGTTCTTCAGCTTTACATGATGTTCTGCTAATGTGTCGGTCTAAATCTCTTCACCCCATTTAAAAAGACATTCTTTCTATTAAATTAGAGGCCCAGCCTACTATAGAATGACTTCATGTCAGCTAATTATGTCTGTAATAGATTGTATTTCCACAAAGGTCAGAATTGGAGTTACAACTTTACCTGTGAGTCTTGGGAGCACTTTTCTTTTTTTTTTTTAATTATTTATTTTATTTTATTTTTTTTTAAATTTACATTCCAAATCATTTCCCCTTTCCCGTTTCCTCCCTCCCCAAAAGTCCCATAAGCCCCCTTCCCTCCCTCTTTTCTCCATTCAACCCCCTCTCGTTACTCTGTCCTGGCGTTCCCCTACATCCAGTCTTTCCAGGACCAGGGGTCTCTCCTTCCATCTTCTTAGAAATCTATTGATATGCGGATTGTGTCTAGGGTATTCCGAGATTCTGGGTCAATATCCCCTTATCAGTGACTGCATACCATGTGTGTTCTTTTGTGATTGGGTTACCTCACTAAGGATGATATTTTCAAGATCTGACCATTTGCCTAGGAATTTCGTGAATTCATTGTTTTTAATTGCAGAGTAGTATTCCATTGTGTAGATATACCACATCTTCTGAATCCATTCCTCCGTTGAGGGACATCTGGGTTCTTTATGGCTGAGAAGCACCTAAAGAGATGTTCATCATCCTTAGTCATTAGGGAAATGCAAATCAAAACAACCCTGAGATTCCATCTCACACCAGTCAGGATGGCTAAGATCAAAAACACAGGAGACAGCAGTTGTTGGCGAGGATGTGGAGAAAGAGGAACACTCCTCCACTGCTGGTGGAATTGCAAGCTGGTACAACCACTCTGGAAAGCAGTCTGGCGGTTCCTCAGAAAACTGGGCATGACACTCCGGAGGATCCGGCTATACCACTCCTGGGCATATACCCAGAGGCTTTACCTGCATGCAATAAGGACACATGCTCCACTATGTTCATAGCAGCCTTATTTATAATAGCCAGAAGTTGGGAGCACTTTTCATGCAGTCTTTCTCATTTCACTTGATGTCAACACAACCATTTCAACAGTGTAGATGCACACGTGTCATTATCGAATCCTGGCTTTTTTGTCTTCGTGACTAATCTTGGTAAGAGGTTGTACCAACTTTGCCTTTGAGATGAACTTTCCAACCATCACTCCCCAACCTTCCTGATGGATCTCGTTCAGGCAGATCTCTCCTCTCTTTTAGTTGATTGCAACATCTATCCAGCTTTCTGGCTTCCTTTGCCACTGTAGTCTAGTCTCACTGAAACATTGACAAGAATGATTCACATGTAGCAGGGGCTAGAGCACGCCATTACTTTGCTCAGAACACACTAAATGGTGTTACATCAACTTACAGACTGAGCTCAAGTCTCAACAAAGCCCCCCTACTGCCTGGCACCTTATGATTACTCTGACCCCAGTCACCTGGCCCATTCACACTGGCTGTCTTTTTTCCCAAACACTCCAGGAATTCTCCTTTCTGGAATGTTTCTTCCCCATGTTTAATTTCTTCTCTTCTTTCCAGTGTTTGCTGGAACATTCCCTCGAAGTGAAGATTCTACAAAGCATAAAATTTCAATCTTTTCCATGGTTTTTCTTCATGGTGTTTGTGACAAAATTAGGTAAGAAAAATTCATGAGTAGCACATCTTGTTTTCAAGGACAATTAACCTTAGATGTGCAAATATTTGAAAGCAGTTCCTACCTGATGTGTCCACAAGTCAGCAGATGCTGACCACACACAGATCGGATAGATTTCAAAATGTCATCATTTTTCTTCTTTTTGAAGTGAACAAGCTCAGATCTGCCAAAATGTATGGCCATGAATTGGCAGCAGCCAACATTGCAGGAGATCATAAATCTTGCTCAAGGGCAATGTAGATGGCTCTGCAGGCTCATACAACATTCATGGAATCCCAGCTATTTTCAGCCTGGATAGTCTTAATAGCCAGGGGACTTGAGACTTGGTCTCAAAGGAATTAAATTAATGTTTTCATTCCCTGATTTCATAAACAATCATATCTTTGCTATGAATTTAATCGAAAACATGGAGTGCTTCTTATAAGTATGCATCTCATATAGCCTTTGGCATTCATTAGTTCCCTGAAATGCTAAATGTCCCCCCTAACCAATGAGAAAGGGGATTCAAGACTCTTACCCCTGTGGCACTGCCTTGAAGCCTTTTGCAGTGCATTGGTATTGAGGGTAGCAAACTCCTTGCCTTCTTGCTGACAGTTGCTGGTTCACATTGGCCTGCTGTGCTCTGCAGAGAATGGTTATGCTTCTTCAACTTCTCCCGTGCTCCTCTCTCAGACATACACATTTTCCTCTCTCTCATCCCCAGGTGCCTTCTGCTCCCTAGCAGTGTATAACTGGCTTGGCCTTCCCTGTCTGTGCTTTGGGGGTTGAAGAAGACATTTTCTCTGGTTTAAATGTTGTCCCCAAAGGCAGGTAGTCTCCACTCCAGCCTCACCTTTTCAAACACTGGTAGGATCCATTATCCAAAGGACAATGCTATAAACATAAAGGGAGTAAGGAATTTTCCCAGTATCCCACAGCCTGAACCTGAGCTTTGAACCCCAGACTTTTCACACTGTGCAGAAGTGTGGCTCTCTCCCAACCAGTATTGTTATTACTGATATTTGAAGGCACTTTGGTCCATGTTCTGTTGCTATAACAAAAAACTTTGGGACTGATCAAGGAAAGAAGCTCACTTAGCTAATGTTTCTGGAAACAGAGGAACCCAAGCACATGGTGAGGCCTGGGGACTGGTGTAACTTCTGCTGATGGTAGAAATCAGAAGAACAAGCAGGAACACACAAAATGTGTGAGGTTCCAGGGCAGACTTATATGAAGCAGTGTTCTCCAGGTAACTAGCTCACATCCCCTGAGAACCAAGCTGCTTGAAGAAAAGGTGTTCAGTCCTCTTTAGGGACTTATTGTCCAAGACTGTTAGACCAGGGACCAGATTTCAGCCTTTGTCTTAGAGAGGAAGGTCCACAGCCATCCCTCTGCTGCCTCACAGGTACCATTTACCCTCTCTGGGATGACTGCATCGTCTGTATCCTTTAATCCTTAGTTCAGTGCCTTCCTGCTATTCTCTGCCTTTCTTTTTGGAAAGACCCATTTATTCTGCAGATATCCTCATCACTTTTTAAACCATTTCTAAGTGTTCTCCAGGCTCATAACTATCTTTCCATTCCTCCCATCCTAGTTTTTACATTCCTCCTGGGACCACGAGGCATAAGAACTTGAGCACGGCCTGCCTTAGATTCAAACCATCAGGAAAAAAAAAAAAGAAGAAGCCTGGGTCAGCCAGCACCTTCCCATGCTCTCAATGCATTTCCACTTGCCTGCTCGATTTCACACCATCTGCTCCATTAAGAGGCGGTTCTCAGTAGAGTTGTCACAAGCATTACAAAGTGTTAGCAACAGCTGGTTAAGCATATTTATGCTACAGTAGAGGCATGAGGGCTGGGTACAATAGTGCAACATGGACTTTTCTGGCTAGCAAGAGTAATGGGAGACAGATGTGCTACATGATGTCTCTGTGCTAGACACCAGCATGACCCAGGCAGATCTCAGAAGTACTATAAATCCAGCTCAGCCATGTGGAAATAAAAATCAGTGCTGGGCAGCACCAGGTCTGGAAATAAAGCAAGGCGATAAACTTTGGGGCTGAGGCGAAATGATGATTTGAGATGGGAGGTTTCAGAAAGCTGCAGAGTTTATCTGTGCCTCAGTCTCCTTGCCTAAAAATGCTAAGTATAAAATCTATGCAATAGGATTTTAATGAAGTAATAAATGCAAAGCTCTTCATTGTAGCACTCAGGAAAGAGAGCCCAGCAAATATTAACAATGATCATTGTGATGGTTTGTATATGCTTGGCCCAGAGAGTGGCACTATTAGGAGGCATGGCCATGTTAGAGAAGGTGTGTCACTGTGGGTGTGGGCTTAAGACCCTTATCCTAGCTGCCTGGAAGTGAGTATTCTTTAGCAGCCTTCAGATGAAGATGTAGAACTCTCAGCTCCTCTTGTACAATGTCTGCCTGGATGCTACCATATTCCTGCCTTGATGATGCTAGACTGAACCTCTGAATCTATAAGCCAGCCCCAATTAAATGTTGTCCTTTATAAGACTTCCCTTGGTCATGGTGTCTGTTCACAGCAGGAAAACCCTACATAAGATGATCATTTTCATCTTCCTCACAATTAGAGATAAGTTCCACAAGGCAAGGTATGTGTATACAGGTACACAGTGAAGTTCTGTGGCAGTTGATGTGGGAGAGATGTTGGGGAGAGCTAAGAAGGTCACCAGACTTGATTTTCAGGAACTATTTACCAAGTGCTTCTGTGTGCTGGATTCCAGTCCCCCCACATTGTGCATACAGCAGTGGACAAACCTGGAAAAGGCCCTGTCACAATGAGCACCTTGTTCCAGTGAAAAAGACCAGCACCTACGGAAGACACAAAATAGAACATAAGAGTGGCTCAGCAGGGAAGGGTGTTTGCCATCAAGCCCAAAGATCTGAGTTCAGTCTCCAGGAGCCACCAGGTGGAAGGACAAAACTGGCTCCTGCAAGTTGTCCTTTGTCCCTCACCCACTCCACCACTCACCTCATCCACAGCAAAAATAATGAAATTAAAAAGTTTCAAAAATGTTAGAATGTGACATGCATTCTGCAAATGATCGGTGGCTATACTGGCTGCATAGTTTCATTTGGACTGTCTTGAAGGATAAGTAGAAGACAGCGCATACAAGCTCCAAGATCCAGACAGAAAGCACAGCGCTGCCAAGACCTGGGGTTAGAAGTGGTTGGGTCTGAGTCATGGAGGGTTAATAGGATGTGGTGGTGGATGGGTTCAAGGAAGGGGGACCAGATTAGATGGCGTTTTGTATAAACCAGGACACGACGTTTGGGTTTTATTATGGCGCTCTCTAGTGAGCCCTTGGTATGTAGTTAATCGTTCTAATTCTCAATCTTCATTTCTGATGTGAGTGGATGGAACCTCCTGGGAGATTATGAAAGCACACCTCGAGGTGTGACTGCCAGTGCCTTCCCAGAGGGCTCTAGTCTAATCAGTGGTTTGCTTAAAAGGATTTGACTATTGAGGGACGGTGGACTCTATAGAAGTGGGTTTAGTTGGTAGAACAAAGTCTCTGGGGTTGTGTCTTTGGAGCAAATATCCTTTGGAGAATTAATGGCTTGACAGTCCCAGAACCAAGACCTCAAATACATCCTTTCTTGCTTAAGTTACCATCTCAGATAAGTGGTCACAGCATAAAAAAAGGCTGGCTGATATAGTCCTCTACTGACAAACTACTCTACATCTGTAAAATACAGGAGACAACATCTTTCAGAGCATTGGATAAAAGGCAGAGTAAATCAATGTTCTCTGAGAGGAAGGAGCCCTATGAGGTGTGTTAGCTTGTCTCTGCGGCTCTGCATGGGCTCTCCTGGAACGCTGCACACCAACTGGAGTGAAAACCTGGCAAGCTAACCCTGCTGAGCCGAGCATCGGTGTGTGCAGACCCAAGGCTCCTGGATCCATAGGGCAGCATGCTGATGTCTACCCAAAGAGAAGGGGTGGACGGGAGGCAGATAAGTACGCCAATGGGTGAAAAAACTGTCGAGACAGTGATGAGAAGGAGCCTTCATAACAGATACCACTTCTATGGAGATTTAGGTTAAGGGCCCTTGAGGAACTGACCTTCAATCAGAGACTGGGGGAGAGAAACGGGGAGGAGAGGGGAAGAGTATTACAAGCAGAAAATCACGAAGATCCATGGGAAGGAAGGGTAGAGGGCTGATTGAGAGAGTTACAGATAGGCAGAGAGAGAAAGACAGAGAGAGAGAGAATGTCTGAGCATCATCTGCGTGTATGTGTCTGTGTGTGTGTGTGTGTGTGTGTGTGTGTGTGTGTTGGAGGGTGACAGAGAGACAAGCTTAAAAGAGGCTGTAGAACCAGAAGGCCCCAGGCAATGGAGTTTTCCCTAGGAACTGTAGAGTAGTGGGCATCAGTAGAAAGCTGTAAGTTTTAAGTAACAGTTCAGGATAGCCTCAGAGACTGGTCTCTGGGAGCCTACTGTTTGTTGTGACCAAAGTCTGAAATGTGATCATCCTGGGCTTTAGAGTCATAGAGAATCAGCACATGGTCCCAGGGTCCTTGGGTTGCCCTGGTGGGGACAGGTCTAGCCCTGGGCTCTGGATGAATCTTCCTGATGTTTTAGGAGAGCCCCAAACCCATTGTTTTAGGAGTTGAGGGAAGCACCTGGATACCAGACTGAGCTACTCAGGAACACAACATCCTCTACCATTCATAAAATGTCATAATTCGAAAGGGGGTGTTCAGGATGAATGGGAGTTTTTAACATTAATCACCACCTAACGATGGCAAAGCCTGGGAGGTGTCAGGTTTCATTTGATAGATTTATCCTGAAAGTGATATGTGTACTGACAGTTTCAGGAAATTAATGGTTTGATTTTACGGAGGACGGACAGGATAAACCGATGCTGACAGGTTAAATTAAGACAAGGCTGTTACAGAATGTAAAACAGCAACTTCATATTTCCAGCCCAATGTTTCAGAGGTCTTGATACTTACGCCTAAGGCTGGCAAAGTGCATAAGTAACTGAAAATTTAGAAGACACTGTTTTGAAGGGATGGCATTATCTCAGAGTGATATTATATCATTTGTAAGTGGCATCTTCATGTGCATGTTTACAATTTATAGAATGGTAAATAGAACTGAGTAGGGGAACCCCGAGGAAACAGATCTCAGGCATGTCTGAAGTTTCAGTGTGTATTTAGTTCCTTAAGGACAGGCCTTGATGTTTCATTGACCTCTTTCTTTTCTTTCTTTCTTTCTTTCTTTCTTTCTTTCTTTCTTTCTTTCTTTCTTTCTTTCTTTCTTTCTTTCTTTCTTTCCTTCTTCCTTCCTTCCTTCCTTCCTTCCTTCCTTTCTTCTCTTCTTTCTCTTTTGAATTTAAAAACAATTATTTATGTATTCACTTTACATCCAAATATCCCTCCTCGTGGAACTGCCTCCTGCAGCTCTCCCCCATTCCTCTCTCCCCTCCTCCTTTGAGAAGGGGAGTCCCCGTCCAGTATCCCCCCAACCCCGTACACCAGGTAGCTGTAGGTCTAGGAGCATCTCCTCTCACTGAGGGCCTCTTCTAATGCTTGCACACTACGAGGCATACAGCTGGTATTCTATAAATGTTCACTACAAAAACCTATCTATCACACATAAATCACTCTTCATGACTGACACTAGGTGATTGATAAATACCCATTATCTTCTACTTTGCCTAGTACTGCCTAATAAACACACATCTTATTTCACTTTCAAGGATGACTTTCATGGAAGACACATCTACCTACACTTCCTAACCTCTAAGAAAATTTGGAAAAAAACAAAACAAAACCTGTTTTAACCAAAATGATACAGTATCTTTCAGAGACTACTCTACTGAACTAATTTAATTACCTTGTTAATTTTCTGTATAAAAGATTTGCTGCCTTTATTGCTCTCCATTTTTTTATTTTTTCATGATTATTTTCAATGTGTTGGATTCCTTTTTTAAAGAGGGACTGGGTTCCTATCAAACTGTACTCTTTATAGAGACTCTTAGTCGCTTCCTTCTGAGATCATTTTTTGCACCAGATCCAGCTTACCTGCTTTAAATTTTCCAGATAGGACCTTTGATACTATTTCTTGTCAGTTTTTAGTTACACAAAATTCTACCATGTATGGTTTTAACTACTATGAATTTTATTTTGTGATTTATTTTCCTAAAGTAATCTTTGTGGTTTGGAGAAAAATCCATTAGAAAATCATGGAAATATGGAAGTGGAGAGAGACCAGGGTAGTGGGAGACAGGCGTGCTTTCCAGGACTGTGAGATGAGCCCTGAGTTAGGAGAAAGAACAATGCTCTCCTCTGTTGCTAAGGGAAACATTTCCCATTGGTTGAGGTCCCTTGATTCTCATCCTTGAATATCCTTGTGAACAGTTAGCTATATTTTCACCAGCAAGTGTAACTTTAATTTTTTCAAACCTTATTTTTAATGATGATCCTTAAACATGTTAACCTCCCTTGTAGCCTACCACCCACCAAAGTAGTGGAAAAGAAAGGATACAGAGAAGTGGACCTGTGTAGAAAGGTTCTTTGGGGCAACTCCAGTCTGTGTTGTCTGGAAATCAACAGTTCAGTTTACAGGTTAGCAGGCAGTGGCAGCTTGATCCACTCTCAAACACTTCAACAGTCCAATTCAGGAGAGTTGGGTTAGCAACAGTGGTGACATGACCTAGCAGAGACAGCCAGGCCTCTCAGTCTCAGTTCCAGTCAGCAGGAGGGACCAACAGGAACACCAGAAGTTCTCTCTCAGGGAAGTGAAGATCAGTAAAGATGAGAGACCCACAAGTGTTGCACAGCTAGCTTGTACTGCAGCTTCAGTTATCACAGAGAAAGGAGCTTCAGGTGAGGAAGTGCCTCCATGAGATCCAGCTGTGGGGCATTTTCTCAATTAGTGAGCAAGCGGGGAGGAACCATCACGGGTGTTGCCATCCTGGGCTAGTAGTGTTGGGTTCTATAAGAAAGCAATCTGAACAAGTCAGGGAAAGCAAGCCAGTAAGGAACATCCCTCCATAGCCTCTGCATCAGCTCCTGCTTCCTGACCTGCTTGAGTTCCAGTCCTCACTTCCTTTTGTAATTAACAGCAATTTGGAAGTGTAAGCTGAATAAACCCTTTCCTCCCCAACTTGCTTCTTGGTCATGATGTTCGGGCAGGAATAGAAACCCTGACTAAGACATATCTATACCAAGCTCTGTCTCCTCACTCTGTGGAATCCTATCTATACCCTCCAAACAACATGTGTCCTCCACATGCCTTGCCTCAGCACATGCATCCAATCATCCTGAGTCCTCAGAGTCGTGACAAATGGAGCTCAACTACACAATGTAAGGTGGACCAATACATGTGTGCTGTTAGCAAAGATTCCTCCATCACGTGTCCTTTCATGTGTTTGCTTTGCCAGAACATTCTCTCTCCTGTGTCTGCTTTAGTGCAACATTCCTTCACTAGTCTGCCTTAGTCTTCACCTGTGTCCACTTCAGGAAAACACTTCTTCACGTGTTTGTCCCAGCAAAACACCATCCAACACAACTGACTCTCCAAAGAACCTTTAAGTTTCCACTTCAAGCAAGAACTTTCCTAAGTGTGGAATTTTCATCTCCTTGCAGATTTTCACAACAGTTCCTTATCATGAGCAGGGTCCTTTCTGAATCCCATCTTGAAGACAGCTGCTCATACATGGCTGAGGTGAAAGACTCAGCCTTGGAGGGCAGAAACCAGTGGCTGAGCTTGGCCTGAGCCAAGGCCCCCAAGGGCCTTTGACTGACCAAAGCAAATGTTTGTTGGGTACGTAATAAGAGGCAGTCCTTGTTCTATAGATTTTGACCACACCCCCTTTGTGATGTCTATTCAAATTGTTCTCCCCACCTCACAGTATGCATTGTCTGCCATTTTTAAATGAATGTGAAGGTGCTTTTCATATTTGTGAATATTCAGGTTTTTTTTTCTCATTACATGCGGTGCACATGTCTCCTGAGTCATGGGGGTCTTTTTTTCTCTTTGGGGATCCATTGATGAATAGAACTAGATCATTTTGATGTAGTGAAGTTTAACCATTTCCTTTCCCGAATTCATCTTTTGTTAGTCTCATATTTTTATTAATGACATTTGTTCCTTAACAGTTTCACACATGGACATAAGGCACACTGACCAGGGTTGCGCTACCCTCTGCCTTCTCCCTGCTGCCCCATCTCTCCACCCCTTCCCTGTTTCCCTTGTTCTCACATTCACGTCTATTTGTTTTGTTTCTTATGGAGTTTGACCAGGGCCATACAGATGCTTCTTCAAAAACTACTTTCTTACCCTGAAGTCTTGAAACCACATTCCTATAATTCAATCTAAAGACCTTATTGTTTTGTCTTTCCATTTAAGAATTTAATCTACTTAGAATCAATTTTGCATGCTCTGTATGTTATTCAGTAGAGGCTCAATTTTATTTTTTTACCACAAACCAATTTTCTCAGATTCATATGTTGAAAAGAGTAATTTTCTTAGCTGGTTTCCTGGGCTTTGTCACGTAGGATGTCTCTATACAAATCTTACTTTTGCTGCTTCAGTTTTTGTGTTCTTAGAACTAGTCATCCCCATCTTTCTACTTCAAGTAAGTTCTTTAGAATGCCTGGTGATAAAAATAAAAGAAAAAAGTGTCATTTATGTTTGAAAATGTATTTTACTGTTGTTATTTAAAGAAGACATTTTTTGCTGGCAGGCTATGGGGTTCTGAGCCCGTAATTGTGCTGTTTTTTTTTTTGTTTTTGTTTTGTTTTGTTTCCTCTCAGCCTGTTACCCTACTGTATTTGGCTGCATTAATGTTATTGCAAAGAAAGTCATAGGTCCTATTGTTTCTTTACAGGTAGCCCATTCCATGCAGCTAACATACCTGGCTAGTTTTAGAATCTTCTCCTTGATTCCAGCATTCCATGATGTCTCTAGTTTGTATAGTTACCTTGGTATCATTAGGGCTCCCCCACTAAAAGACATTTTATCAAAGAAGTAGAGGGTTTTCATCCCCCTTTCCTTTTTTGTACCTGGAATATGAGTGTGTGTGTATGAGAGAGAGAGAGAGAGAGAGAGAGAGAGAGAGAGAGAGAGAGAGAGAGAGAGAGAGAGAGAATGAGAAGAATTGAAGATGTAGATGTAGAAAGAGGTTAATAATGGATGGATAAGGTCCCCAGGAACGAGGCAAAGCATGAGATTCATAAGTCTGGAAGGCAATGAAGCCTTTGGTGGAGGAAAAGATTGGCGTGGGATACTTCTGCTGCTGAGAAATGAGCAGAAAGGCAATGTCTTGATTGGAAGACTCTGCATTGTCTGTGAGGAAGGGGAAGGATCACTTGTCATTTGGTAACTCTGTCAGTGAGTGTGTGTGTGTGTGTGTTTTCCACAATCATAAGTGTCTGAGAAAAATAAATTACTAAAAGGAAGATTTGCTGGGACTCGTGGTTTCAGAGGCTTCAGGCACGGTGGACTGATTCAGTTGTTTCTGGGTGGTATTGAAGCAGAGAATAATGCTGGAGGATGAGGGGCAGAGATGTGTGCAGTAGAGCCTCTCAATGGGTCAGGAAGCAACAGAGAAACATAGGATCTATATGCCAAGGACATGCTCCACGCTCCCCTCTTAGGTCAAATAGTTCCCAAATAAAAGACACAAAAACTTTTACATTTATAATAAGCCTTAAAAGCACTAGAGCTGGGCAGATATCAGCCCTCCGTGCTATTTTTTCTACTTCCCTGTCAATAACCCCAAGATGTCACTTGCCCTGTTCCACCTGGGCTGCTTCTACTCCGAGGCCAGCCCTCATGGCCATGTGCTCATGATCCACCTCCCCCAAGGTGACTTCTTCCTTCTTCCTCCTCTCCTTGTGGTCTCTGCCTGAGATCCCCCAAGCTCGGGAACCTTTGCTCCACCCCTTCTCTTCTGCCCAGCCCAGGCTGTAGGCATCTTTATTAACCAATCAGGGATAACTCAGGGGGCAAGGTTTATACAACAAAAACTGCTATAAGCAAGAATCTCCTCTTTTTTTAAGGGAGGCAACCAGATCCTGCCTTACAGAATTTAGCATTTGAATACAAGTAGCATCTGACCAACCTCCTATAGGTATCAAGTAGAAGCAGACTGAACAAAATAAACATACTCCCCAAATAGTGGTGGTGCTCACCTTTAATTCCATCAGTCAGGAGGGAGGCAGATCTGAGTTTGAGGGCAGTCTGGTCTACAGAGCAAGTTGCAGGACAGTCAAGCCTACACAGAGAAACCCTGTGTAGAAACCAGAACCAACCAACAAACTAAACATACTTTTAACCTTCCATGTCAGAGAAAACTGACAGTTTGTGTTAGTTACTTCCAGCATTTCTGGGACAGAAGGTCTGACAAGAGCAAATTAGGCAAATGGTCAGAACTGGAAAATATCATCCTTAGTGAGGTAACCCAATCACAAAAGAACACACATGGTATGCAGTCACTGATAAGGGGATATTAACCCAGAAACTTGGAATACCCAAGACACAATTCACATATTAATTGATTTCCAAGAAGAAGGAAGGAGAAACCCCTGGTCCTGGAAAGACTGGGTGTAGCAGTGTAGGGGAATACAAGGACAGAGAAGCGGGAGGGGGTTTAATGGGGAACAGGGGGAGGGAAGGGGTCTTATGGGACTTTTGGGGAGGGGGGATCTGGGAAAGGGGAAATCATTGGGAATGTAAGTGAAAAATATAGAAAATTAAAAAAATAATTTAGGTCTATTTGGGGGTCCAGTCACCATGAATGGGGTGTCCATGGTGACAGGAGCTCAGAAAGAATGACACTTTATCTACAGAGGGAAGGCAGAGAGATGGAAGCCAGTATTCAGTTCCTTTTCCAGTTTTTATTCAGTCCAGGACCATGTACTTTTCACAAGTTTTTGATACCATTTATCTTTCCATTTAAAAGATTTCATTTACAGCCCACCTCCCTAAGAGAGAGAGAGAGAGAGAGAGAGAGAGGGAGAGAGAGAGACCCAATGAACAAACCAAAGACTCTAGCAATAGCTTTGTCCTTAAAAACCCCAGGGTGACAAATTTCTGGGCCTAGGTCTTAAGATTTCCACCACATGAGCTACCCCAGTCCCAGCCTGGGCTGCTCAAGGCTTGTCTTGAGTAAGGTGAGGCCTGAAGGGATCTGTTTTACTGCCAAAGCATTGGAGGTACCTTTCTCTGCTCTGGTCTTTCTTTTAGAGCAACACACCTGTTGACCAGGGGCTTGTGGGTCAGAACAGGCATCTCTGACACAGGCAGCGGCTGTTGCTCCAGATGCTAGGCTTCCCAGCTGCCCTGGCCTCCCTCTATTTCCTTCAGCAAGCTTTAATTGCATTATGCAACGGGTGCTGCTCTTCATCAATCCTTGTGCATTTCAAGCATTTGCCAATACAGTGGAAGGCCATGACAGATCAGAGATGCTTCTCCCACACACTGACCTTTTCATAACTCTCCCGCGCTTATCTTACTGAGTACCTGCAACCTGAAATGCCACACTATCACATAGCTCTCTTTCCCTTTTTTTCTGCCTAGAGTTCCTATACCCTAGACTTTATTTTCCAATACTCCTAATGCATTTGCTAAACACTTATTACCTTACCACTGCATCACTGAGTCTGACCATTTGTCTCCTAAATGAGCTTTGAATGGCTGCTTCCTCTCCTTCCCTGCCTCTTTACCCAAATTATCACCTGGGGCTCCTGCGGTGCAGAAGGTCCTTTGTCTGCACAGCTGTTACTTTTGGGTTTCAGCTCCATCTCCATCTGCATTTGTCCAGGATGTGGCCACCCAGCTCCCCACAAAGTAACACTCTAATGAGCTGTAGGCCATGAAGGTCCCAGACTAGCTGAGTGCTTTAAGAGTCTGTGTGGTCATAAAGCAGATGGTGATTTCCCTTGTAGACAGCAAAGGGGATGGAAAACTCAAGAAAAGCTATTTCCAAACAGAGGAGAGGAGGCCTCCAGTAAAGAATGGCTTGAGATAGACTTGTTAGCAGTCAGCTGCATTGAATGTAGGTTAAAACGGGAACAACCTGACTTCCACTGTAAATCCTCACTGGGTGTCTTGAAACCTTCTCATCTTGAAAATTAATTACTGGATAAAATCTTCAAAACACCCTTTCAATGTGGTTTAAGTTGCAACAAAATTAAAGAAACTCTTCCAAGGCACATAGTTAATATTTCTCAGATCCAGAGCTACGGTGGGAAATGTGGGAGGAGCCTGAACACAGACCCCTTCAAGACCCATGAAAGGGTTGGTGTGGGCAGGAGGCTGGCAGATTTGTAGACAGAAACTGACAATAATTCTCCTTCAGAATGTGGAGAGAGACCCTCGTGATAGTGGACAACCATTGTCAGGTCTTAAAACGGAAGAGATGGTCACAGTGTACAGCATGAAAATCCTGAGGCGGGAGGCAAACCCTCCAGTTCTGGGGATAAAGGGGAGTTCCTAACCCCATGTGGTGATCTAGCTTATTCTCCAGGACTCATGAGGCAGGAAGACATTGATGAGAAGTGGGAGCTGTGGGATACAAGTTCTCGGCCAAGGGATCTCCAGAGACCCCTAAAACAATAAAGACTACACCATTGCTCTTGGAAGCCCGCCAGAATGTGATAGTAGGACCCCATGGCTGAAGACATTATATACTTTGGCTACAGGACATGAAAATAGGAAGTTGGTACAGTCCAGGAAGCGTCTTCCGTATCGGCTAACATTCAGAAGGTGTTATGCAGGCTGCTGGGAGAAAACAGATCAATTGTCTTACCCAGCTGAGAACCCTATGAGCTGCAGCAGTGACTCACATGGTAAGATAGGCCTCTTGTGCAGTAGCGGTGTAAATGTTAGGGAGGTTTCTAAACAGATTTAAGGTCACTCCACAAGAGAAAGTGTGTGCCTGGTACTGTGTCAGTCTGACCAAGACCCTGTGGTTGGGGAACTCATAAGCCCCAAGGGTGAACTTACTACTCTAATTTTGCTAAATGGATGTGGTTTCAAACTGCCCTCTGACTTTGTATCTACACTCACAGATTAAAACTGCTCTCAGCCCTCACAGAGAGGTTTCTTTGTGTAGTGGGCAGCAGTTAACACAGAAACTTAAAACTGAGAAAATAAGAATCCATGGAGTGAGTGCTCAGTCACAAATCTGCCTCTGCATTGTACACTCTCACCCCAAGACTCAGGGACCATACAGAAGACAGGGTGTGGGAGGATTGTGAGGGTCAGAGGTAGACAAGGACCAGAGCAAAGCAGCATCTTCTCCATATGACAGCACTTCTGTGCTCAGGAAGTCACCACAACTGCGACTTCCTGTGCAAAACCTTCATAAGATCAGGTTAGCCAACATCCTAGCATGGAAGGAAGAGTGGCTCATAAACCCTCACCCTTGCCGAGGAGAGATTGACAATTGATCTCTTTCAAGAAAGGAAGAGTCAATTTTTTTTAAGAGGTGTAACCCCTGGTAGATTGACCATGCTCCAGTAGATGATCTCATACCCATGAGCAACACATATCAGTGGGATATTAAAAAACAAAGCGGACACAAGGTTAGAAGTGGGTAGGGAATGGGGGTGGGATTCTGGGTTGGGTGGATATCATCAAAATATATGCATATGTGAAATTCACAAAAAAATTATTTAAAGTTTTGTGTTTGAAATAAATAAATAAATAAAACAGTACAAAAAAAAAGGTAGAGAGGGCATTCTACTTGCCCTTGATCCTGGCAGCGGGAGAGTATGCTGAACTGGCTCTAAAGGCCAGCATAGATACCTGTCAGTTCTATTAACTAATGGAGAAACTGCAGCGGGGAGGGTGGGGCCTGATCTGAAAGGCAGCCCAGGCTGATAAAACAGGAGTCCACCTGAAGACAAAGAGGAAAGAAAAAGGTTGTCCCAGCCTTAGATCTGGGAGAAAGGGGAAGAAAAAGCTCCTTGGAGAATCTGGAGCTATAGGCCGAGTAGAGTGATTTCCAGAGTAAGCTGCTGTCAGGACTGCAGATGATGTATGGGAGAGGTCAAGGAGACTGTACCAAGGGAAGAAACAGAACCAATTCTCAGGAGAAAGGCATCCTCAACAAGTATTCAAAGAAGTTCCCCAAATTAAGTCCCAGTCATGGTGCATTTGTAGTAAAACACAAGACAAGTCTCGGTACGAAATCAGCAGAACCAGTTTCTCATAGAGGCAGGCCCATAGAATGGTGTTGCTGGGACTCGCATGCATAATGCGCGCAGATGGGTTAACGAATAAAGTATAGTATTTGCACTCGAAAGCAGAACCCCCAAAGCTGAAACTAAACTACACAGGAAATTTATTTACTAAACTTGAAGGTCTATGAAACAATTGAAGAAATAAAATTGAAAACAAAATATAGCAGACACTACTAAGTAATAAGGAAGGCATGAAATCTAACATTACAGACTGAAACAAAACAGGCAAAAATATCTTCTGAATGAAAAAATGAGGACATAACTGCTCTGAGGTATGGTCGAGGAGAAGGTGTATTTTAGATATGAAGGAGAAAACAGCCACAGGTACCTGGAAGGGTCCAGACTGAACCAACTGGGCCAGCAGACTGAACGGGGCCATTGTGGGGAACAGAGAATACAAGCTAAGGAGCTAGAGAGGATGGGGACAAGAAGACGGAGAAGGAGACAGGAGCAGAGCCAGCCAGGAGCCCAGACACCAAGGGGATGTGTAGCCAAAGTTGCTTAGTTATATAGGTATCAGAGGCAGAGGGAAGGAAGCAAAGCCCTGCTCTTGGGCTGAAGAGGTTTAAGGTAGGGGGCTGGGTGAAGGGTGCTGGAGGGAGGCACAGGTACTGGGACTCAGGTTAGCTTGAGACCTAACATATTCCAACAAGACACACATCCTTTACCATTAAAAAGAGGGAACCTCTTCCATCAGTCTCACTGTAAGAGGCTACTACAATTTTAACAATTAAAACGAGACAAGGACTAAACAAGGTGGGTCAAGCACTCTCTCAAACACAGATGCAATAGCTAGTCTCCAGTTTAGTGTAGCAAACAGCCTGATAATGTATGGAAATCTAACCTATCGATACCAGGTAGAGTTTATTCTAAAAGATGATCTTCCATGGCAAGGCCCATGGTGCACTTCACTATGTTAGCAGAATCAAGCAAACAATGGCATGGTTCCAATGACAGTAACTGGTCGACAGTCTCTCAGAGCATTGTGTCTCTCTCCGAACATCTGCTGTGCCATTGTTAAAATTGATAGAGAAAGCATCCAATGACATTGCAAACACACCATATCTTTAAAAAGAACTGGGATTAAAGGTCATTTCTATAACATCATACTTGGTATCCATCAGAAATTGATGTTCTGTTTGCTCTATTTGTAAGACTAAAGACACATTGGCCATACATCTATTCTACTGTTACACAAGTAAGAAGAGAGTCTGGAATTACAGATGGGAATGCTCTAAGCAGTATTTTCTTTAAAACAAAAAAAATTCAAGAGTAAACTGGTAAATTGCTCAATAAATTATGGTGCCCTCATGTAAGAACTAGCACGGATTTCTACTAAAAGATAAAGGCATATTATCACAGACAACAGAAATGGGGAGAGGAAATGCCAAGAGCTGACACTGGATTATCACCAAGATGGCATGATGTTCCAACCTTCAGTAAGTCAAAATGAAAGTATATTTAGAAATGAGGCCTTTAAGGTAAATCAGAGTCATTTGAATGGGCCTTAGTCCAGTATAACTGATGGCATTTTAGGAGGCAAGTAAGATATGAACAGGAAGGCCAAGAGTCAGCACATAAATACACAAGGAGAAAGTAGCCTCAGGAAAAGGGCTCAGGAGAAAGCCTGCTGACCTCTTGATCTGTACTTGCAGTTTCCAAACTGTGGGCAAACAAATCTTCCCTTGCTCAAGCTTCCAAATCTATGGTGCTGGCTATGACCATTGCCCTGGCAAATTATTATGGGTTTCAAAATACGTAAGTCAATAAGGCAAGCTACAAAAATAGTTTGATAACTCTTTGAAATTGAAAATGAATCTCATTTGAAGAATACACATGTAGCAAGGTAAGTAAGGATAGAGAGCATTCTATATCCTGTGAGAGTCAGTTCCTTCTTGACAAACCAGGGTCAGGGCAGGCCAGGAACATACCATTGAGCCTGGGCATGCAAAACACAGGTCAAGTTCTGTCTAGAAGCCACCTCTCCTGTCCCTGACTTTAGAGACTTACTAATGGAGGAGGCCCCACAGATGTTCCTCCTTAGGACTGCTAGAACTGTAGGCTCCAACACGGCCACCTGTCCAGCAACCCGTGCAGATCTGGCTTACTGATAGGTGCATTGGTGCTGGAAAGAAGCAGGAGTAGACTGTGCATGGGAAGCAATAGTCCCAGATCCTTAGCTACCATGGGAACTGGCCAGATATTTCAGTGGGTAAAGGCACTTGCTGCCACACCTCATGACCTGACATGATGAAGAAAGAAAACCAACTCCATCAAACTTTCCTCTAACTTACATACACAAGCACATATGCAGTCAGTCAGTCAGTCTCCCTCTCTCTCTCTCTCTCTCTCTCTCTCTCTCTCTCTCTCTCTCTCTCTCTCCCTCTCTCCAACCTGAAGTTTTGTAATGCATGCATGTTCCCTCCTGGCAATATGGCACTAGTAGGGAGAAAGAGGTCAGTAGAAGTTGAACCTTGTGTAAAATAAAAGTATCTTATTCACCTGATATGATTGTCTTGAAGGCTTACTGTCTTCGTCCACTAACCTAGGTCTAGTCCTGGAAGCTTCTAGCCTCCATCCAATCTAATCTAGGCCTAGATTGTTTTTCAGTCTCTGAGACTTATTGTGCTAAATAAGCTCACTCTTTCAAAGTTTTCTGAACCCTGGCTGGCTGAATCAGCTCAGCTATTCTGGCTCAAACTACTCTCCAAGCTGACTGACTCAGCCTGGCTTCTCTCCTGAACTCTTAATTGAATTGCTCTGGTTGGCTTCATACTAACTCTGGCAATCTGTCCTAATCTTTTGACTCCTTCTCATTCTCTGGCTTGTTCTGTTTTCTGTCTAGCTTGTTCTCTCTTCAACTTGTCTTTGTACACTGTCCTGGTAAAACTGCCTTTTCCCTCTCTGTCCTGACCCTCAAGTAGCTTCCCTTTCCTCTCTGTTCTCTTGAGAATTGAGCATATCCTATTCTATCAAATCTATCTCTGATTCATCACTTTGTCTGCCACTCATTTAGACATCACTTTCAAATCTGGATGTTTCCTTTTACAAACTAACTTTACCTTAATTGTTTGGGATTAAAGGTGTATGCTAAGTGTGTGTCTGTATTTTATCAAGAGGGATTAAATATGTGTGCTAAGGCTGAGCCACACCACAATTAGAAACAGGTTTTTCCAGTAGACAACACAAGCTTGGGGTTCACAGTGTGATCAAATATCCTGTAATCCCTTGTCCTCATGGAACAACATGTCCAGTAGGGGAATCAGACTTTATTGGGAATCAAATTGAGGCAGCCATGGCAAATGTGATGGATGTAGAGGGGCCTAAGTAATAAGGGTTTAATCAGGGATGCTTGAGGAGGCTCTCCTGAGAGCACAGCTCTTGCACAGAGGTGTATAGGATTCATTGGAGCTTTTATTAGCAGAAGAGGAAAGAGAAGGGCTTTGCAGACTCTGTGAATGACTTGTGTGCTACCCTGATGGCAGTGGAAGAGGTCAGACAAGAACCTAGGAGACAGAGTTGGGAGCAAACAGCAAGGAGCCTAAGAAGAAATGCAGGACCACAAAATGAGCTTTGTGCTTGTCTTAAACCTAGTGGGAAGTCATTGATTAACAAGGGAGCAGTAAGAAGTCAGAAGTAATCAGACTGTATTTTGAAGAGGTCATTGTGCCTTGGATGTGAAAAGGATATTTTGTGGCCATGGTGAGAAAGAAGGGACAGACAAGGTGGGTGGCTTAGGAGTCTCAGTAGTGTAGGAACTCAAGGGAGTCCTATCATCCCAAGGGAATGGTGTCTTGAACTAGTGTAGCTAGAATGAATCTGGAAGGAAATGAATGGATTAAAAAATTCAAAATTGATCAGTTTGGGATCTATTAGTGCTCAAAGCATCTTTGTGAGGTGGGTTCTAAGACCAAATCTCAGCAGAGAAGATAAAGACACAGACATCTTAAGTCAGTCAGTCACCTAGGCCAGAAAATGGTTTCTCCATTTGCAATTGAATTGGATATAGGGCAAGAAGATGAAGGCAAATAAGAGGGAGGTTGTAGGGTGACAAGAATTCTGGCTTGTACAAGCTGGCAGCACTGTAGGTAGTCACTGTGGGCCATACTTTCTGGTCATGCATTATGGGCTATGCATTGGGCAAAGAGTCTTTGGAAGATGCCCAAGAGTAGAGAAGGAGTTTAATTTTAGTTTAGTTTTGGACTTTGAACATGATGCATTTAAAATACTTATGAGATATCCAAGAAATGTCTAGAAGGCAGCTTCATATGTAGGTCTAGGCTCAGAGATTTCCAGGCTGGGGATGTAAATGTTAATCTCCAGCATAGCCATCAACATCACAAATGCTGTGGGCACTAATGAGATCCTGGAGAACAGAAAAAGAGAAGAAGAGACCTAGGATCAGCCCTGAGTATTTAATGGCCAGTAAGACGATGAGTCTGGGACGCATAAAGGTATAAAATTCAGAGAAATCAGGAAGCCAAGATTTCCAAACCTAGGATAGGGAGAGGAGAAAATGGTTAACAGCATTAATGCTGCTAAACAATAAATTAAGGGGATGAACACAATGAGAAGTCTGGGTGTGGGGGAAATAGAGGAAATGATACAGAGAACAGATAGAGAGACCCAGGTAGTAGACTGGAAGTGTGGTCTAGATGAGGTAATGCTGGCTACAGAAGGTCATTGTGGCAGTGGAGGACAGAGGATGGATTATATACAGGTGATGGACAAAGCTTGCAGATGGATTGGAATCAGGTATAGCTTCTGAATTCCAGACTAGTAAATGGTATTCTCATTGACAACAATGGGATACAAATGTGCTAAACAGAATAGACCTGGGTAGGGATCAATTCTGTTTAGGTCATTTAAGTTTGAGATGCCTAAAACTATTTCATGAGTCTGTGAAGCAATGTGGAACACAGAGAAGAAGCCATGACAAGATTTAAAAATGTTGGGATTTTCACTATTAAGATGACATTGCGGAGACAAACTGTAGAGCAGAGACTGAAGGAAAGGCCATCTAGAGACTGTCCTACCTGGGGATTCATCCCAGATACAGCCACCAAATCCTGACACTATTGTGGATGCCAAAAAATGCTTGCTGAAAGGAGCCTGATATGGCTGTCTCCTGAGAGGCCTTGCCAGAGCTTTACAAATACAGAGACGGATGCTCACAGCTAACCATTGGACTGAATGCAGAGTCGCAATGGAGGAGTTAGAGAAAGGATGGAAGGAGTTGAAGGGGTTTGCAACCTCATAGGAAGAACAATATCAACCAATCAAACCCCGCCCCCCCAAGAGCTCCCAGGGACTAAGCCACCAACCAAGGAGTACACATGGCCCCAGTTGCATATGTAGCAGAGGATGACCTTGTAAAGCATCAATGGGAAGAGAGGTCCTTGTTCCTATGAAGGCTCGATAGATGCCCCAGTGTAGGGGAATCAAGAGCAGGGAGACAGGAATTGGTGGGTGGGTAGAGGAACACCCTCATAGAAGCAGGGTGAGGGGGATGGGAACAAGGGTTTCTGGGAGGGTGGGGAAACCGGGAAGGGGAATTATATTTGAAATGTAAATAAAGAAAATATCCAAAAAAACAAAGATGACATTGAAGAGTTAGGTCTGTAATTTACCAATCCCAGGAAGAACAGTAGCATCGACAGAAAATGAGATGAAATGTGGTAGAATATGTGGCTCAGAGAGTGTGTTGATGGTTTTGGGAGTGGGGGTGGGGATGGCCTCATATGCAAAGGCTCCTCATTTTAGTGGCACCATATATATGCGACTCCAAAAGTCCAAGCATGGAGGATGCTGAGGAGATGACTTTGCAGATAGTGTTGCTGTGCAAGTGCGAGGACAAAACTATACATCCCTGTCATCCCAGTGAATGTGGAGACAGGGAACTCCCTGTAAGAAAGTTGGCAAGCCAGGCTGGCTAAAACAGCAAGCTCTAGGTTCAGTGAGAGACCCTGCCTCTCCTCCCAATAAGGTGGAGAACAGTCAACCACAGACCACACAAGGCCTGTGAATCTCCACTGTGAATTCTCTCTCTCTCTCTCTCTCTCTCTCTCTCTCTCTCTCTCTCTCTCTCTCTCTCTCTCTCTCTCCCTCCCTCCCTCCCTCTCTCCCTCCCTCCCTTGCTCCCTCTCTCCCTCCCTCCCTTTCTCTCTTTCTCTCTCTCCTCCCCCATCTCCAACTCTCTTTCTCATCTTCATTGTAAAGTGGAGAGCTGAGTCACTTGAATGCTAACATTGTTCCTAGCCCTTGCAACTTTCTTCTTGATTTTGCAAGCCCTAAAACACTGGCCAGATTCAGATTCTGCAGTGAACCGATCAGCTGAGAAAAACACTCATGTGGTCTCTGTACTGCTGGATGATCTGCTCACAGCTGGGACACAGTATTTCCTCAACTCTATCCCCATTCCCATTTCCCTCCCTCCAAATCCCTTTTCCATGTTTCCAGGGTCCTAATATGTGAGTTCATGATTCACAGGCAGGCTCGTCTAAGTTATGGCTTTCATTACCTCTCGTGAAGATTGTGGCAAGAGTCTCATAATTGCTTTTCCTGCTCCTGGTCTCTTCTCTCTCCCATTTTTCTTTCAGTTGCCAGATTAATCTTTTTGAAACATAGCTCTAATCCAGCCTCTGCCCAGCCCAAACACCTCTAATGGCTCCTATTGATAGACCAGCAATGTTCAAGTTGAATAGCATTGCCTGTGGGTTTTCAGAAACCGAGTAGGTGTGTGACTGGGCAGGCTGGTCACCCTGGTCACATCTGACTGGCTCTGAGTTGACACCTGCTTTTACTCTAGTCCTACTGACCCATTTCAGGATCTGAAGAATGAGAACTCACTGCTTCCTAGAGAAGCTAGGAGATGCGAGCTCGGACCTCAGTCTGTCTTTTCCACTGCATTCTCCACCTCTCTCGTTGCCAGTTGCTGGTTTTAGATCTCTTCATACTTACTTGCATCATCTCCTTTACTTAATTTTTTTCTGCTATTCCCAA
The DNA here is from genome assembly GCA_036184795.1 of Tokudaia tokunoshimensis. NCBI lineage: Eukaryota > Metazoa > Chordata > Mammalia > Rodentia > Muridae > Tokudaia > Tokudaia tokunoshimensis. Next base: position 71,410,663 of record BTHU01000002.1, on the reverse strand, counting down.
AGGGCCAAACCCAACCTATGTCTAAAGGATGGTCCAGTCTTTTCTCCACACTGCAGGCTTCATCCCTTCTGCTGGAATCATCCCTTTCTGTCCTAGACAGCAAGAGCATTTACCATGCTCCTTCCTGAGGTGTTTGGCTCCTTCTGCCTTACACTTCTGTTCATTTGGAATACAGTTGAATGCACTTTCCAAATTGGGGTGCAAATTGGTCCACATCAACTCCAACAATACATGTTTATTAAGTACCTATTACAGACCAAATAGAATCCTGGGTGTTAATAAAATAGTAGGAAATAGCAAGCACCAAGTATCTGGGAACTGAACCTAAAGAGGAGGAGGGAACTGGGAGATACACAGTTTGAGATACTGGCTCATTCTGGAAAAAGCAAAGGGAGCTGCAAGGGCAGGGAATGCTGCGAGGCCACTCAGGAAGACTTCACCAATATGGTGGTGTGTGAGTGGGGTTCTGGTAGGCAAATGGCTTCCAGAAACAGCGTCTGAAGCATAGGCCCCAGCAAGTGCCAAGGCCCTGAGCTGAGTGTATTTAGGGAAAGGCCGAGGCCAGCTAGATCCAAGAATGGGCTACCGGGAAGGAAATTTAAAAAAAAATATATATAATTATATTTATATTATGTATATATTATATAATATATAATTAAATATAATAATTTATATTGTTATAATATAGTATATAATTAATTATAAACTATATATTATAATATTAAAGGTTTGAACACCCATTTGTTTCTACACTTTTAGACCTGACTTCCACCCCATGTCATTAACAATTGAACATTTATTTGGATGGAAGAGGCTACACTATTTGCTTCTAAGTGTCCATTTTCATGATTTATTAGTCACCATTGCTTTACCTGTTCCTGTGTGGGGTGTCTAGTCAATTTCATACAGCTATCATCATCTGAAAAGGGAGTCTCAACTGAGTAATTATCTTCAGCAGGTTAGTCTATGGGCATGTCTGGGAAAGATTGTCTTGATTGTTAATTGAAGTAGGAAGACCTGGCCTACTGTTGGATGGTACTAGTCCCTGGCCATGTGGTCCAGGACTGTATAAGAAAAGTAGATACGCAGGAACCTATGAATGAGTTCTTCTTCCATGGTTTCTACTTCAACTTCTGCCTTCCCTCAATTATTGTATTGACCTGAAATAAGCTCTTTTCTCTAAGCTGCTTTTGGTTAAACTGTTCTATCACAGCAACAGAATATAAACTAGAACATGGGCTTATCATGGGATACTTAACCCAAGCAACCTGATAGATGATTTTCTACTGTTATGGTCATGCCTCAAAAGCCCTGGGTAGGCCAGAGTGGAGCCCCAGGCTAGAGCCAAAAGATTACAGATGTCTCATTTTCTCAGCCACTGTTAGTTTAGTGGCTTAAACATACTCAGGCTTGTTGTTGGAAAAGAATGAGACCTTGCTAAAGGACTAGGCATAGAGTGATCACCTGCCATAGAAATACAGTATGCTAGTCATCACCCTACCCCACACAAATTCATAAATGAACAGAACTATCCAGAGGAGTCATGTCACATATCTCCTCCAATCAAATCAATTCTATGCGTTCAGCTCTGAGGCCCAATCCTATGAATGTCAAACATCTTAAGATGCCTTCAGCTCTCCACATAGGTGAGAAGGCTGGGAAACCATCAGGCTGTATCTCACCAGGTGTCACAGGCTCATTTTTTGATGGGAGGGAAGTTAATTGGCCCAAGGAATCTGTGTGGTTTGTCCTGAGTTAGCATCTCAGCACCCATTCATGAATGACACTCAGAAAACATTTAGGGAATGAAATCTGATATGTTTAAAATGACCCAATCAATCTTTCATTTGTTGTGAAGTGTTTTCAAATGGGCTACCGGGGAGGAAATGATTTTCCTGCTCTCCTTCAAGCAGCTGGTATCTGGGAACGGGCCAGTACTCGGTGGTTATTTCGCATTTCATTCCAACACCAACCCCTGCACCTCATGCTCTCCTGTCCCTGTTAACCAGCCAAGAGACTCCTAGGGGGTAGTTCAGAAGCAAGGAAGGGGAGAAGAGGCTTGGGGAGGCCACAATGCTTGTGTCTCTGGAGGGCAGAACTGGAATGCTGCAGAGTGAAAGAGAGTAGCCCGATGGGGAGGAGAAGCTGCTTCCCCAAAGCTGCTCCTTATGAGAACCAGAACCCCAAAAGTCAGAGACACCAAGACAGTGTGCAAGAGCCCTCTGGACACTATCAGTGCCTTCCCGGGAGTTGGTTGTGTTGTTTTTACATCTTGAATTTGGTTGGCTGGGAAGTTGCCTCAGCCTCTATTAATGGTTGCCTCCAGAGAGTCCAGGCAAACCTGCCTCCCAGAACTGAACAGAAGGCAGAACACAGGAAAGAAAGTCCCCACTTGCATAGCCCTCTTGGGAGAGTCATCATTTCTTCTGAGAGCCCTGAAAACCTGGGTTTATCTGCTGTGTGGTTTTTCACTTTAATCTATCCCCTGGTGCTCCATTAATTAGCAAGACTCTCATTTAAATAGAACTGGCTCTTCATCCTGCTGCCTCTGATCACTGTGAAGTCCTAATGCTGAATTAGGTGCTCTTCATTATTTCCATGGCAACCCACAATAATCACCCATGTAAAAGTTTGTGCCTTCACTGTAGGTTCCTGGGAGAGAGAGGCAAGGTGATGAGAGAGACAAGCTCTTATTCAAATACAAAGGCCCCCCAACAATAGCTCCATAAATTACTCTGTGAAGTAAATTGATTTGCTAAACACTTTTTTAGTTAGATTTGACACATGGTCTTCTCCTTTCTCTACCAGATCACACTGTTATAAGTGCTTAAAAGAATATTTTCTATTTACCTCTATAGGAATTCTTTTAGATGTCTGCTTCTGGTGAATCCATCAGAATTACAGTATGTTAATATTCCTGGTGTTCTACTTAATTTAAGAAGAGTGTCTTTTCCTACTTTTCCCATATCTTTTTATTGGGAAAAAAAACCTCTCTAAGTAAAACACAGCTATCAAATGTGCTCATGAACACGCATGTGAGCACCCATGCCACAGAACAGTCTTCAGTGTCGCCCTTCCTGCTTTCTTTGATTTCATCAATTATTTGATCCTAGGATGGTGATCAAGCCCAAACTAGACCACAGATTATGTGTTGGCATACAAATCTAGTCTAACTTTCTAAATTAGGATTGGCACAGAATTCCCATTATTCCAATGACTGCCAGAGCATTTCCCTTCTTGCTCTTTCCTGAAATGTTATTGATGGAGCCCGAGATCCCACTAGCCTTGTGACTGAGGTGAGTGACTGTCACCACACACTGTTCCCATCATCTCCTTCTGAGCGGTCAAGTCTGACTCATGCCAGTAGAAGTAGAGCCTTCTGGGACGTCGACACCTGCCTGCTCATCCTGCTGTCATGTGCAGAGTGAGGCTCTCCTGGCTGAGTCACTGCACAAGAAGGCAGGTGTCTGACTTGGTGGTTAGGGATTGGATTCTTCCAGGATCCAATCTGTCACACTCTTTGCTCTACCTGTCAGAAGGCACAAAGGCTGGGTTCCCAGGTGGTCATTCTCCAGCCTCTGTTAACCTCAGGACTCTCCACCATCCTTCTTCACCCCACTCCCTTCTTTCTGGACCACTAATGTTTGTGCATGAGTGAAGAAAGCAGTTTCAGGACTGCTTACTATACCACAGCAGGAATTGTAGCCGCCATCCAGGTTAGAAGATGCTCTTGGCCGATGATGACTCTCTGAGGTACATGGTCCAATTTTAAGGAACAGAATGCACAATAAGTACAGATCTTTTCAGTGTGACATGATATATTGTCATTATATAATGTCTGTAGCTGACAGTCTCTAGGTGCAATGAACACAGTATCCAGGGCTCACAAAAATAACTTGTTTTTTTATAAACTTAGAAGGAAAACAAATATCATCTAGCCTGGACCCTATTTCTTTTTAAACCAATGTAGTCCCCAAATATCATTTTAAGAAAAGTGTGTGTGTGTGTGTGTGTGTGTGTGTGTGTGTGTGTGTGTGTTTTACTGAAAGTTTTCTAGAGATTCCCATATCCTTGACCTTGGTCAAGTAACTTTCCTTTAAATTCTTTCTGAAAATTTAGGAGTTGTCTCTTGCTTCTTAAGACTCTCAGGAAACCAATCTGGTCATTTCTCATTATGAAACAGTTCATGTTCCCAGCTCCCTGGAAGGGCTGGAAGGGTGCGTTTGAAAGCTGAAAGCTGGCTATTTTAGTTGAGAACATTAATCATTCTGGTTCTGCTGTCGGTTGAGGTTATAGCATCTGATCTCCCATTTCCCCTGTCAGAATCATTTATGCTTTGCCCCTTGACATGACACATAAGTCCTTTTTATTATATTACATATTAAACACACCAGAACACACTAAAAATCTCTTTGTTACCCAGTAAAGTATAATATACAGCAAGTTCATCTTTATCTGCTGTTAAAGCAGCTAGTTACTACTAGCAATGCTTACCTCAAGAACACTTTATGAGTACCTCAAGGATGCTGCAACAGATGTATAATCAGGAACTGATAGATTAAACTTTAATTAAAATTAAAAGCCAAATAAGTTAAAAATTAAGAAGCCTAGTGTAAGACACAGCCAGAGTTGCCACCTAGCTACTTTCTGTTTAGAGATTATTTTGAGTCACCTGTCAGTATAGGCAGTTATACCAATTGTTCAGACCACGAGGACTTTCATTTTCTTGGGGAAAGTAACTCATTCTGAAAGGGCGCTCTGGATGGTGACTGTTACGGGAGATCCATAACTGGTCAGAAGTCATAGCTTAAGAACTGGGATGCCCAACCTCAGTGGATATGGTTCCAATGCAACCCTATGTCTAAGGCTCAGAGAAAGCACAGGAAAGGGGGCAGAAAGAGTGTAAGAGCCAGAGGACCCAGATCCCTATTGTAGGACAGTGTCTTCTAGACATGGTAGGGAACTGCACCCATGAATCTCAACTATAGAGCTGCCTAAACAAGACTTACATAAGGACAACACTAGATGACGTGCCAACACAAATAGTGGAGCTCCCACCAAGCCCACCCCTAGATAAAGAGCTGTCAGCCATCAGTGGCTGCAGAGAGAGGGAGGATCTCAGTTTTTCTCTAGGCATGAATCCCCAGTAGATTATCCAATCTCAAGTGGTCAGCCCTACACGGTGTGCATATGAGCATCATCAAATGGACTTAATAGGTCATATATATATATGTGTGTATATATATATACACATATATATACATATACATATGTACACACACATATAATATTTATATATACATGTATACACACATATGTATATACATATATGTTAGGTATGTGTGCTATAATTGCTGAGATTCTGTCACATGCTAAGTGCTGCTGTAGATTCTGAAGGCCAATAAATATCTTTACCTAGGGATAGAAAGAGTACTCCCCAGCTTATTTCAGTATCTCTCATAATACCTGAAGATTTCCCACACTGTCTGAGGTTTTATAATGAGAGCATCTCTGATAGTGAGGTAAAGGAATGGTTCAGGCTTAGTACTGAGGCTGAGTGAGGCCAGTACATCATTCTTCTTGTCTTAAGTGATCTTCTTTAGATGAGTTCTTTGACTTCGACCCTCACCGGCATCCTAACTGTACAGTGCTCACAGTGGTAGCAGTCTGTTATGTTAGGAAGGAAAGCTACATGTCTCCTCTGGTGGCATCTCTTCGTTCTGTTCTGTAAAGCACAGTCCTTGCCTGGGCTACTTCCTCTATCAGTCACTTACTTCTCACATTGTTCTTAATGGAAACCCATGAGGAAAGGAACTGAATCAGGTATAACAATATTTCTCTTTGAACAGCCAAATTGTAAGTATTTTTACCTTTTCAACCCACCCAGTCTGTAATAATATCTCAGCTCAGCCATCATAGAGGATGCCATAAACACACATGAACCAACACACACTCTGTGTTGCCGTGAGAATTAAGATGCTGGTTGAGGTTTGTCCACTTCTGGCATAGGATTTTCTCCTTTGTAAAGAAGAAACTTAACACTCCAGATGCCAAGACATGGCAGATACTCAAGAGATGGCAGAGGACTCAATGAATTCAGCAGAAGGTGTATTGCTAATGATCAATCCAGACTTACCACTCCCATCCCAGAACAGAAATGAAGAGAGACTTTCCCTGCAAAGAAAAGTCTGGGGTTGGACTAAACAAACTCTGAAGTCCTATCCAAGTTTGAAAAACTTGAAGAAAAAATAGAAGGCAGAACATAAAAGCTATTGTGCATTTCCTTTGTTCCAGCTCCCAACTTTACCACATTAAGAAACTCTGGGTACACATAGGGCAATGGTTTTTACTGATTTGGAGCCCAGAGGATGCATGCCACTGATCAAAGGAAGTCTCAGGCCAAGATAGCTAGAATGTGCTGTAGCATGCCCACTGCAATCAGGTACCTGTCAGCCGCTCTCCACACAGGATGTCCTCAGTAAACCACTCAGTGCTGCTTCTGGCTTGCATCACGGAAAGCAAACAGTGCTTACACCAGGCAGGTGAGTTTCTATTGTCCAATGTCAACAGCACAAGCTGGGCATAGCTTGTTTAGAGAGCTTAGATTTTTACAGAATAGCACAAAAATGCCTCATCATGTCCTTTTAGGTAGAACAAGAGGAGAGAGAAAAGCTAAATGAAAAGATCGCACTGGCCTCTACTAACTGAAGCCAAAATAGCAAGAAGGCAATGAACAGCCGTTGTAATCACAAATGAACAAATCTTGGCCTGTTACAGTGAGGTGTTCAAAGCAGAGAAGGTGAACTGAATGCCTTTCTACACGTTAGGCTCCCTTTTTATTCTCCTACATGTAGCATTCATGGAATAATGTCTTCTCTAAATCAGTGTGCCCTCTCCTCCTGCTTACTAGGACAAGGTCATAGAAAAGCCCAAATGAGAAGCAGGAAGAGCCTTTGAAAGAACATTGAGGTGTGGAAACATGAAAATACATGGTTTTCATCTATCCACTATATGGGATTTAGAGTCTCTGGTCAAAAGTTGGGCAAGATCTTTCTGTTCTATAAGAGGAATGTGGGAATACAGTCTAACACAGAGCCTTCTGTGATGGTGCCTGGTTCAAAGCCAGCTTGGCATCATACCCTCAGGTAAGTCACCTGTGCAGTATATGCCTCAGTTTCCCCATCGGTAAATATAGAGACAACACTAAAGCATACCACACAGTAGTTATGTGGACTAAGTGGTAATCCAGCCCACTAGCAGGGAGCTTGAGATATGTAGGCTATGCTCTTTTATGCTAACCACAGTCTTTTCACTGACAGGTAAAAACAGCATGTGACAGTCTCAAGAGATATTTTTTAATTAATCTACATCTTTCCCTCCTATATCTGGAGGCAAAGATCCTTTAAATTTTTAATATTTTAATCTGTGGATATACACAAAGTTAATTTTTCTTTTTGGTCAACCAACAAGAAAAACCTAATGAAACAAATTTATATTCTCATTCAAATTCCCAGAATGCTACCAGGATTGGAGATACCGTGTTTCAGCAAGATGGTTTAGACAGGACCTGGCACTTTGATTAAAAACTTCCATGAGAAAAATTGCCCTATAACTTTAGGTCCCTAAAGCACAAGCAGAACAAGCCAGGTGGTAACCACCCTGTAACACATATAGATGACATGGCTGTTTATGGGACACAGCTTTAATTCAGCCTTAAAGCTCTCTACAGTCAATTTTAGTAACTGATCTCCCTCTAGTGCTAGAATAAGTGCCTTGAGGCAAAAAACGGAAGGGATTTGTTCTGAGGTTATAACATCAATAAGTGCTAGAAGCCACTAAAATACAAGGCCCTAAGTAAAGGCATATGAAAATGTACAATTCTACATTAGTACAATGACTAGCAATGTGGTTTAAAATATATGGAGGAAATTAATATTAGCAAGCGAGAAATTAATTTTAAGTGTGGTTCCACCTTATTCTTGTCCACCATCTTAGGATAAATTTATCTGCTAAGTAATTTTTCTTAAAAGGTCAAATCAAATTAAGACTGAGGTTTAGAAAAGTGCTGTTGAAACATTGTCTATTTAATTGTATCTTTCCCACTAAGTGCTCTTGAATGTTAGCACACATTTACTTCTGTCAGTTATGTACGAGTGTTTTCCTCACACAGCCATGGGATGTGAGTTTTCATTAGTGATGGACATTGCTTTTCTCAGTTCTGTGACTCTCTCTGCAGCGGCTTCCCCTATGCAGAGATCTGAGGCTGTGTTGGAGCCAGGCCCTGACCTCAGTGATGGCTCCACACTGTTATTTTCTCTGTGTGGTGGTAACCTTGCAAAAGACCAATCATCTTACCCCACCTTGAAGGTCAAAGATAATGGAACACCTTCTCCAAGAAACGAGGCAGCGATGTTCTCAGTCTCGCTCCCTTGGGAGCGATAATTGTCCACATATTTTTCAAAGAAGTTTCACTGAGTGTGTTAGGCAAGCACACCTGTATGACAGTGGCTGTCCATTTCTTCAGATACCTGCTTTTCTATTTCGCAGTCCCTGCTATGGAGGCCAAGCCTTCAAGGTCTACTCACTTAAGTAAAGTTTGATGAAGTGCGGCTAGCAAAGGAGGTAGAGTCCCAGTGCTTTCCTTCTTGGCACTAGTTTTCTATTCAGGGATTCTAAGTCCCAGCATCCTGGTTGACTTGAGCTTTTCTGAAAGTCCTAAAGCACAGGGGTGAAGATTTACACAACTACAGAGACTGGATCCAGGAACCCAATAATTCTTCAAGTTAGACAAGCGACTAAATTATAACTGGCCTGGATGGAAATGAAACTAATGCTGAAGTGGAGAAACTATGAGCACCCCCCCCCTCCAGTAACAATATTACTGAAGAACCCCACGGCAATGTTTAAACATGGGGAGCATGCTTCAGGCAATAGGGTAGTTGGGGAGAGGAGAGAAGGAAGAGAAGCACAGAGGTGACAGGAGCAACAGCCACTGAGTGTGGCCGGCTCTTCACCCAGGGGACTGGCTTTCTTCCCTATCAGCAGGCGTTTCTTGTCATGTTGTGTGCACAGTGTTCATTTAACAGGGCCATAACAGTAAGCCAACTACTCCATGCTACTCAACAAAAGAGGCCCATTTGTTCCAAGGAAGGAAGAAATGCTAGTGTCGGTGACCTTATACACAGATTGAGGTCCTAAAGAAGTTTTAAAGGGTAATTATGAGAGGCAAGGTTTGCTTTGTTTTCTCTTTATAAAGAACTCTTGTGAGATGTCTTTATCACATTTTTTTCTCTGTAGATGGCATTCATAAACTGAGTCTAGAGAAGGCATCCACTGTTCATCTTATTTAAAGGACTTTTTTTTTAAACTTAATATTGCACAGTGCATTGGGGTTAGAGGATTCAAATACCACATATCAATAACATGATAACATTTTTGTTCACAGACCTAATTTTATATCTTCTAGAATATATCCCATGAGAAGTAGGGGGATTCAGAACTGCAAAATAGCTGTTGGCATTGACTGATGAACTCCTGGGTGGACACAGCCTGGCTTGCTTGTCATTTACATCTGTGCCTTGGATGAAAGTTTAGAGGGCACATTGATTTAATTTGTGGATGACAGGAGCCTGGAAAGAATAAAAAAGGTACTGACTGATAGAATTCGGATCTGAAAAGATTTTGACAGGCTGTAGCTATGGGACAATATAACAAGATGGATTATAGCAGCAATAGATAGAAGATCATGTGCCCATCCCACTACTGAGTATCCACCCAAAGGAAGGAGATCAGCATAACAGAGACACCTGCTTAGCTATATTTAGATTCACACTGTTCACAGTAACCAAGGTACAGGATCAACTAACGTGTTCATGGACAGACAAATGCATAAAAAAGTGTAGACACACACACACAAACACACACACTGAATATTATTCAGTTACAGAGGACATGAAATTCAGCCATTTCTCACAATATGGATAAATTAAAGGATATTATATTAAGTCAAATCTAGGCACAAAAAGACAGATAGTATACACTTTTACTGGGGAAAGTGGGCTTCAGAGAAGTAGAAAGCAAAATAATAGCCTACAGAGTCAGGGTCAGAAGGGGTAAGAGATAGTCAGAAGATAACTAATAGATGTCAAAAGGTAGTTACTAAAAGGAATGAAGTCTAGTGTTTTATAGCATAATTCAACCACACAGTACTGTATGCTGTATGTAAGAGTTCACAGTAGGATATTATATATGCTATAAAGAACTAGCTAAGGGATTTGATATCTATCTATCTATCTATCTATCTATCTATCTATCTATCTATCTATCTATCTATCTATCATCTATCTATCTATCTATATCAAGTCAAGCAAATTTCTGGTTCAAGGCCAGTCTGGGGTAGAGCATGTTGCAAATCCAGGCAAGTACACACCTTTCATCCAGACCATACTCTCTGTTTGAGGTCTACATAAGGACAATGAAAAATAGTGTTTGGTCTTTTTTGCCTGCATGAGCTCACTTAGCCAGCACATCTGTTGGAACCAACTTCCTCAGAATTCCAGCCTATACAGAAGACCAGCTGAAGCAACTAGCTTTGTGGGACTGAGCAACTAGTAGGTTCTTCCCATTCATAGCTGCCCATTGTTGGGTTAGTTGGACTGCAGACTGTAAGTCATTCTAATAATTTCCTTTAATATATAGAAACATCCCACTAAGTTCTGTGACTCTAGGGAACCCTGACTAATACAATATATATGCATATATATGTATATATATTCATAGATGTACATAACTAGTATGGGTTAATTTAAATAAAGCAGGGACTCAGTATATCCATGCAAGTACCTGGGTGCAGCAGGAGGTGTGCAGAAGATTTGAGGATTTTGATTAAGAGCAAGTGCAGTCAGATGAAGCTATGGAAACCCAGTGAGATTGACTTTGTTTGGTTCTTTCTTGCTGTGATGAAACATTCTGACAAAAAGCAGCCTGGGGAGCAAAGGGAGGACTGTGACTCACATGCCACTGGACCTGGGCTTTAGCATCTAAGACCTCAAAGCCCACCCACATGAATACACTTTCTCTAATACACACACACACACACACACACACACACACACACACACGCAAATATATATGTAAGTGCACATATAATGTACATATATCATGTGATTGGTAGAGTAAATGGGAAATTTTAGCATGGAAGTGTTAGAGTAACATTAAAAGACTATTTGAGGGAAAACTCCTGTAGTCAGGAGAATAGATTTTCTGGCCCGAGTGGATGTCTAACATTCCTGCTGCAGGAAATATTAAAAAAAATTAAGAACTGGCTCATTCCTGTGCTTGTGCCAGCAACTCTCTGCCCCGGCGGCCTGGCTGGCCATGCACTGGTGGGCAATGGCCGACATGTTTTTATCTCATGGAGACTCTGACTCAGAACTCCAAAATCACCCAGCTCGTTAGGTTCCCTCTGGCAGGTTGCTACCACTCCAACCCTGTGCTTCAAATCCCCCACGGCCTTTGTGTGCACCTCAGGCAAACCCACACTTTGCCACCATACCTTTCACTCTTGAACGAGTCACTGCACGAAGGAAAACACAACACAAACTTAGTTCAGAAAGGATGTAACTCAGTCGCTGGGTACAGCAACTAAAATCCTAATCTTGTAAGCCTTATTAAATCTAATTCTGGTCGCAAATCCTGATGGATCCACCATTAAAACCAGGAGACACTAGTAATTACACCTTGTCCTCACTTTTTACCCTGTCCAAACGACCTAACTTTCTTCTGCTTCCTCTTTTCCTCTGTCCAACCTGGAAGTCCCTCTTACCTGCCCACTGATTGGCTCCTTTATTCATTAGGGGATTGGTTCACAAGAAGTCACCTGAGTATGTGTGACTCACTCCTTGTCATCAGTCCCTCCCAGGAGAGTGGAATTAGCATCAACATACAAACAGCACCAGGCCCATCCACAACACATTCCTGTTGTACAAACAGCACCAGGCCCATCCACAACACATTCCTGTTGTACAAACAGCACCAGGCCCATCCACAACACATTCCTGTTGTACAAACAGCACCAGGCCCATCCACAACACATTCCTGTTGTACAAACAGCACCAGGCCCATCCACAACACATTCCTGTTGTACAAACAGCACCAGGCCCATCCACAACACATTCCTGTTGAGCAGTGTGTTGGTTTGAATAAAAATGCCCCCCCCCCCGCAGGTCCATAGGTCGTGTCACTATTAGGAGGTGTGGCCTTGTTGGAGGAAGTGTGTCCCTGTGGGCAGGCTTTGAGGTTGCAGATGCCCAGGTTCAGGCTCAGTGGCTCACAGTTCTTTTTCTGCTGTTTGTGGATCAAGATGTAGAACTCTCAGCTATGTCTCCAGTAGCCATGTCTGCCTACATGCCACCATACTTCCTGATGCAATAATGGACTAAACCTCTAAACTATAAGCCAATCCCAATTAAATGTTTTCCTTTATAAGAGTTGCTGTGGTCAAGAGTTGCTAAGACAGTGCTTTGGCTATGGGACCACCCATCAGAAAGACAGGACCACCTGAGGAGTGTGGGTCAGCTTTAGCAATGCTTAAGAAATAGGTGGAATTCCTTTAATGATACAATGGCATCATTCCAGGGTACCAGCTCCACTGGTGCGGTCTACATAGGCTGAGCAGCCATGACGCTGGGGTGGGAGGTGGGAGTTCTGCACTGTTTTAAGTCCTAACTCAGAAGGTACAATTTTTTCTTTCTCCTTTTTTGGTGTCTCATTCTTTCAGATGCTGAGCAGAACCTAAATGTGCTTTTTCTGGTCCTTGGGCTTCCTTGTTTTTTCTGTAAAGACCCTCTCCCCACCACATCCTGGTCCCCTGCTGGACACCCTAATGGAAGAGCTTTTTCCTTTTCTCCCTCATTCTCCTCCAGGTATCTGCTAAAATTTATAACTTACCTGCCTGTTTGGAGATTTGTTCTAATGCTTTGATTCAATTGGGAATCTGTGTGTTCAAATGCTAAAGGTTCTTTTCCCCAATTGGTTTTTGATCAATCAATAAAGATGCCATCAGGCTAGGCAAAGGGAGACAGGGCAGGACCCTCAGAATTGCGTGGTCTAGGACAGAGGGGGAGGAAAAGGAGGATTGCCATAAAGTGGTGGGAGACAAATGGACATAAATGCTACAAAAGATAAAGTCAGCTAACCATGTGAGAATTCAAGTGGGTGACCACTGGCCACTTCCCCAGTTGAGCCTGGGATAGCAGGGGAAGGTTTAGGAATGTCCAGCCTTGAGGTAGCCCAGGCATTTTAAAATGAGCTGGTGTGTGTGTGTGTGTGTGTGTGTGCGTGTGCGTGTGCGCGTGCGCGTGCGCGTGCGCGTGCGCGTGTGTGTGTGTGTGTGTGTGTGTGTGTGTGTGTGTGTGTGCGTGCGTGCGTGTGTGTGTATGTGTGTGCGTGTGCGTGTGCGTGTGCGTGTGTGTGTGTGTGTGTGTGTGTGTTTTCCATTCACAAATCCAGATGGCTTCTGGGTAGGTAAGTGCATGTGACCCATTGGGAGCCAAAGTGGTGTAACCCAAACTAACCACTACTCCTGCCTTGGAGGCTTTTCTTAAACTCTAATAAAATTGAACTTTAATTTCTAAATAGCTGTAATTGCTATTAAGTCCAATCAAGTTCTTTTTTTGCTTGCTTAATAATTTTATTTTTTTAAAGAACTTCTTACATGAGCACTGCATCTCCCTTACCCCCGCCCCACCCCCACCCCTCCCATGTTTCTTCTCCTAAATTCATGATATCCTCTTTCGTTATTATTGTTATATCCTGGTACTGTTTATAAATATATGTACATAAACATACACACACTGACACATACATATATATCCTACCGAATCCCTACTTATCTTTGTTTATACATACATATTTCCAGGACTGACTACTTATGATTGGATAACATATATGAAAATTTATCCTGGAGGACACAGATTTTTCCTCTTTCAGCAGATGCAGACCACCTGCAGCTTTTCATCTAGGGATGAGACCATGTGGAATTTTACCTGTCCACATTGACTGGTGTTATCATTATACCTACCTTGTTTAGGCAACCATATTGATGAGAGTACATGGGGTGTAGCTTCTCATGTATAGAAGACATTGTCTCACAGCAGATGTCCTGGTGTCTGACTCTCAATTTTTGACTCTCTCCCTCTATGTTCCCCAAGCCTTTGGTTGCATTCGCGATGTATCAGTTGGAGTTGTCTATTCCACAGTCTCTTATTCTCTGCATTTTAATCAGTTATAGACCTCTGCTACAAAAAGATGCTTCTTTGATGAAGGGTAAGAACTATACATGTTTATGAATAACTGTTTAGTTAGGGATTACATTGGATTAGGAAAATGGCAGTAGAATTCTTTCTTTTGGGGAGAAGTACAAGCTAGCTCTCCAGCTTTTACATAAAATCTAATTATGTTTTTTCCTATGAGGAAATAACTTTTCTTTGTTTCAAGAATTTTTTAAGCATGTGGTGTGTCTGATTGACAGCTTTAGGCTTCTTTTTTTAAAAATTCAATTTTATTTTTTATGTGTGTACACATTTAGCCTGAATGTATGTCTGTGTACCATATGTGTGTCTGATGCCCATAGAGGCCAGATGAAGATGGTGCATACATTCTAAAACATTTTCTTAAATTATTTATTTGGAATTTCTTTTCCTCCATTTGGTCCTTTTAGAATTATTATTATTTTATTTTTCCTCTTCTCTGCTCCCCACATGCCTAACTTCCTTTTTCTTTGATCAGACAGCATGAGCAAGGCAACTTTTAAAAGAAAGCATTTAATATCAGGGTTGGAGTACATGATCATCATGACAGGGAGCATGTCAACAGGCAGGTAGGCAGGCATGGTGGCAGAGCAGTAGCTGAGAGCTTACATGTTGAGACAACAACCATGAGGCAGAGAGAGAAAGAGAGAGAGAGAGAGAGAGAGAGAGAGAGAGAGAGAGAGAGAGAGAGAGAGACCTGAGAATGATGTGTGCTTTTGAAACCTCAAAGCCTAGGAACAGTGACACACCTCCTTCAACAAGGCCACACCTCCTAATCCTTCCCAAACAGTTCCACCAACCAAGGACCAAGCATTTAACTATGTGAACTTATGAGACCATTCTTATGCAAAACACCACTCCAAGCATTGTTCTAACCCTTAAAAGTCTTAATGATTCTAATTATAATTACAATCCTATTTTCTTTAACACTTTGCTTTATGATGGGGAGAAATTCCAAACCTTTCCAAAGTTTTCATTTCAGGGACGTGGCATCCCTAGAGAGGACACCTTTAGTTGCTTGACTTGTTAAAGTAGTTTTTAGCATTATCAGAACCTAGCTAAAGAGCAGGGCTATTTAGTAGGTAAACATTTTTTGTTTATAGAATTATTTTGTTTTCTTTGTATATGTCTTGGTCTTCAGTTGTCCCTGAATCTCCTAGAGACCCTCTGATTTACTTTAAGGAAGGGAGCACAGAGCATTATTTAGAAATTGTTAAAATAAATCATTTTGGTTTTTTATTAGGTTTGTATTAGTCATGTCTATAGTTTTAAAATGTAGAGTTTTTTTGTTCTTCTGTAGGTGTTTTTAGACCTTTAATAGAGCAAAGAACACAGTTCTCCTCTGGCCTGGGTGAAAATGGCTACATGGACATGTAGAGTCTAACAAGATTCCTGATGGCAAAATGTTCAGTGTAAATTGCTTGAACAATCATGGCCAGGTCAACATCCTCTGGAACCTGAGCTGTTCTTAAGCAGCAAGCAGCCTATTTGCAATGTAGTTTTCTTAAGGCTTCCATAGAAGTTGGAGGGGCATGAGGGCAGTACAAACTGTAGCTTGACTTATCGTCCAATCAACAAGCTGGGCAGCCTGGTCAAGGACATGAAGATCTCATCCCTGAAAGAGATCTCCTTGTTTGCCCTGCCCATTAAAGAATCTGAAACTATTGACTTTTCCTAGTTACATCCCTAACGGATGAAGTTCTAAAGATTCTGTCAGTGCAGAAGTAGACTCATGCTGTCTAGCAGACCAGGGGCAGGACTTTTGTTGCCATTGGGAACACTAATCTTGTTGGGCTTATTGTCACATGATCTAAGGAGGTAGCCACTGCCATCCTAGAGGCCATCATCTTGGCCAAGTTCTGCATCATCTCTGTATGGAGAGGCTACCTGGGAAACAAGACTGGCAAGCCCCCATTGTTCCATGCAAGGTGACAGGCTGCTGTTTCTCTGTATTGGTGCATTTAACACCTCTACCCCCACCCATTATCCCCCACTCTCTACTCCCTAACCCCCACTCTCCACCCCCACCCTCACCTCCTACTCTCTACCCCCTATCCATACCCTGACTCTCCACTCCCACCCCCTAACTTCCTCTCACCACCCCCACCCTTTCCACACCCAGCATTGTCTTTGCTGCTGCTGGCCAGTATTGATGACTGATACACATCAGTCAGGAGCTGCACTGCCACCCTGGGAAACTTTTCGCACTACCTCCAAGACCTGCAGCTACCTGACCTCTGACATTTGGAAAGAGACTGTGCACCAAATCTCTTTATCAGGAATTTACTGGTCATCTTATGGAAACCTCCATTCAGAGAACCCAGGCTCCAGCTGTAGCTACCATATAAGGGGTTTTATACAGGAAAAATAAAGTGAATAAGTATTTTTTTAAAAAAAAAGGAAAAATAAATATTAAAGAGAGATTACAACAAAGGCTTAACATTCACACAAATAGTGATTTAACAGTATTTAACATTGCTTACTCTTGGGGGGGGTGTAATTTAAGTAAACATATGATAGAAAAAGCTTCAGATTGGAAAGTCTTTAACAAGTGCAGACCTTGAATCAAATGAACCATAAATGGACATTTGAATGTTTTTTTAGAGTTTCTATCTTTCTTCCTGAAGAAAGTACTCCAGGGAGAGACTGGTTCCTCAGTCTATCTTGGAGGTTCATGAGAAAAAGCAGAAAGATCTCAAAGGGAACCGTGGAGGTGATTTGGTGTCAAGAAGATAAGTAAGAAGAAAATGTCTTAAAAAACTTTCTCTTCTCTAAGGTTCTATAGTTTGCTTGTTCTCAGTTTTCAAATCTGGTCACTCTTGAAGAGAAAGTTAATTAACACGATATGCAAATTAGATATCAGCTATAATACTAATTAACATTTTCATATCAACAGCTAGTCCATTTCTGAACACGTGTAAATCAAGACATCAGTGTCTCTGCAGATGCTAGAATGTCACACTGGAAAATTGTAATTATGTTGCTATCAAAACAGAAGCGAGCAGTGTGGGAAGGGTGGACTCCGGAGCATCCTCAGCTCTCAGCGTGAGAGGTCAGCAGACCAGCGATAGCACGGACTTTTATCATGGACAAACCTGGAGGGCAGGGGACAGGGCAGAGGGATCCACTCCAGCACCAGAAGGTGGATTCCTCCATTACTTTTGTTCCCTCCTGGCCTCAAAATTTGTACCTACTCGAAATGCAACAAGTTGGATGTTGTAAGGCTTGGCTGACTGCAAGTCTCTTTGACAAATTCAACAGCATCCCCACAGGCAACGTGATGAGGTGGTTTGTAATTTTTGAAGAAGGGGGTTTTGCAGGAAAAGAATTGCTGAGTCACCGACAAGAGTTTCTAGGCATCTCCCCAGATATGCTCTGCACAGCACTAGCTGATATGCCCCTGAATTTATGGGGTCATACTGGCTCTCTGTGATTTTATTGTAGAGACAGAAAATCAAGAATTCTGGAGAGTCAGAAAAAGACAGACTCTAAAAAAAACCACTCAATGTCCATTTATGTTACATTTTGTGCAAGGTTTGCACTTGTTAATGACTTTCTAATTTGAAGCTTTTTTCTATCACATGTTTTCTTAAATGGGACAAAATTTAGTTTACGATTAAACAAGCAGATGAATGGACTTTAAATTCTTTTCAACTTCCTTTTTGATTTGAGAGTAATATTTCAGTTATTTGTACTGCTTACGATAGAGGGACTGGGGATGCAGAGAGCCTTTGCCTAGCCTATGAGAGGCCCCAGATTTGATCCTCAACAACACACACGCATATACTATTATACACTCTCTATACACTATAATAGAGAGTATTACACACGTATACTTGTGCTAACACACATGCAAGCACGTGTGTATGTACTCATACACACACAAATATTATTTTGAAAACAACAATCATAATTAACTCCATTACAAAACAACTGATTATTGGCTTAGCCAGATTCTTGTCAACTTCCAACTCAACTAGTTCAGGAGACGTAACATAGGAATTAGTTTTGTAGGTGTGAACAGGCTAGGCAAACCACCAGTGGAAGCTGGATACCTGGAGATCAACAGCAGTGGGAAACTGTTTCCATCCCCAGGGCTGGAGGCTCAGGGCAGCCCAGGGGAGGTGAGACCTGGAAGAAGCTCTCCTAATGTTTCTCTCTGGGCAGGGACTAGAACTATTATTAGAAACAGACAAGTATTAGGGGACAGCATCCTTCCCTGTTGCCTTGGGTGAGGTGATCACACTCAAACCCCACAATGCAATGTCTCACAGTAAAATGTAGGTCTTACATTTTGCTGTGGATGATTTTTTTGCTTCAGTTAAGTCCCAGTTCTCCCTGCTGAAGGGGGCCAAAGTAGGGCACAGTGGTGGCTGGGTACTTGACTCCTGAGACACACAGAAATGAATGGTGCTTAGAAGGAAGAAGACTTGTCTCCAGGGCCTGCAGGAGTAATAGAGAGTAACAAGCACCGTTATCTTCATGGGTCATGACAACAATTTCTACCTTAGGGCTCTTACAGGACCCTTTTGTTCCCGTTATTTTTTAAGGACCTATTTTTGAGAAAGGAAGAAAAATAAGCTGTTACCAGTTATTCACACACAAGCAAAATTGGTATTTTTCTGATCATTCTCAGTTCATATTTTGCTTAAATTAGATTACTAGAACTAGTTCTCTGAGAAGAAGGAAGGGGAGGGGGTTATCTCTTGATTCTTATCCAGGCTTCATTTGTTCACTCAAAGTTTGCAACATTAGAGAACAGACTCTGAGGTTTCATTCGGCCCACCAGAAGGGCTGGATTTTACAGATAGAAAGGGCAAAGGGGTGAGAAAAAAATTCTTAGTAAGTGTCTTAGTAAGGATCTTACTGCTGTAAACAGACACCATGACCAAAGCAACTCTTATAAGGACAGCATTTAATTGGGGCTAGTTTATAGGTTCAGAGGTTCAGTCCATTATCATCAAGGCAGGGGCATGGCAGCATCCAGGGTTGGGGTTAGAGTTAGGGTTAGGGTTAGGGTTAGGGTTAGGGTTAGGGTAGGAAGAGCTGAGAGTTCTATATCTTCATCTGAAGGCTGCCCGAAGATTGGCTTCTAGGCAGCTAGGTTGAGGTCTTAAAGTCCATGCCCACAGAGGCACACCAACTCCAACAAAACCAACCTCCTAATGGCATCAGGTTCTACCGGCCCCCATAGGCTTGTTCAAGCACATGTGTCTATGGAGGTCAAACCTAACCATAATAAAATATACATTTAGTTTAACTTCCAAAGCCCTCATCATCTATAGGAGTCTCAACAATGTTAAAAGTCCAAAGATCAATGTTTCTTCAGACCTTCATCCAATCACTTAACTGTAATCCCCAAAGCAAGACAGGAAACCAGCTGGGCAAACTCCAAACTCTGCGTCTCCATGGCTGGCATCAAAGCTGTCTTCAAATCTCCACTCCTTTTTCATCTTTGTCGTCTGCAACAAAGTTCTTTGTCCTGGGCTGGTTCCACTCCCTGTTGGCAGCTTTTCTTGGCAGGTATCTCACGGCTCTGGTATCTGGTCATACAAGCATTTTTCCCCACTTGAGATACCTAATTTTTTTAAATGATACTTTAATTTGGTAAGAGTTACTAAATCAGACCAGAGGACACTACCCAGACAGACCTATGTTGAATCACATGACCACATGCATCGTTTCTGCTGACCCCAGCTGACCCAGAGCCCATTCCCAAGTGATAAGGGTATGGGGAATCCTGGGTGTCCTGCCAGCCCCAATGAGTGGGTGACACATTCTGTGATCCTGTCAATGTGAAGTGAGGCTCAGGGAATGCTTACCTTACATATAATTAGCACCTTATGCTCCACTGATAACAATTCCAAACTGCAGTGATAACTCAGATTGGGGGGGGGGGGCAGTTAGAGCAAAGATCTTTCATGTAAAATTGGCTTCAGGGAAGGAATGGTTGCAGTGGGGTTTATGAATTTCCATTGTGGTGGCAACAGCTGAAAAGAACAATTGTGAACCTATAGGCACGCTTCTCTGGGCCAGGCCCTGTTGTGTGCATTGCTGGTGGGAGCTCTCTTACTATGGCCACAGCCCGATGAACATGGTCTTGTTGTCACTTTGGTATAGATGAAGCAAGACATAGGCCTCGATACAGATGTGTCCGTATATGTCATGTATGTGTGTCCCTGCATGTGTGGTATATGTACATATGTGGGGGGATGTATGTGTGCATGTTTATGTGTGCATGTATGTGTTTGTATGTGTGCATATGTATGTGTACATCTGTGTGCCTGTGTGTGCCTGTGTGTGTGCATGTGTGTGTGCGCGTGCATGCGCGGCGTGTGTGTGTGTGTGTGTGTGTGTGTGTGTGTGTGTGTTAAAGGGACGTTTAGTGGAGATGATCAGTTATTCAAGTAGAGTACTTACTTACTGTACAGGCAAACCCAGTTTCCCTCTTCAGCACAGCATCAACTGGGCGTGGTGGCACAGTCCTGTAATCCCAGCTCTTGGGAGGTGAAAGCAGGAGGTGAAAGCAGGAGAATGAGAAGTTCAAGGTCGTTCCAGGCTGGGATACTGACTTGTTTTACAGAGAGAGGGAGGAGGGGGACAAGAAAACATTTTTGTGTAAATGCAATGTCATGATTAGAGGTCATCAAGCCAGTGCAGAGCCGCTAAGGAAATTGTGTACTTTTCCTCTTGCAACTCAAGTGAGACGTATGGCTGCTCCCGTTCTGTTTTTTAATTGTTTCTAAAAATAAAGAGAAAGAAAAAGAAAGAAAGAAAAGAAAAGAAAAGAAAAAGAGAGAAATTGGTAAGATTGCCACGGAACAGGGAGCTCCTTTCAGATGCTGAGGGTTGAGAATTACTCACCACTGCTGCTTGCAAGGGAGTGAGAAATCATTCACAGACAAGTGAGAGAAACATGGGACACAAAGGCACATGAGGAGTAAAGGGGATGGTGGGATTTAAAATGAGAGCTGTGTGCGCTTGTAACTGCAAGAGTATTTATTAAGGCTTTCTACGTGGCAAAAAAGAAACAGGTTTTAGCCTTACTCAGGTGGCTTAAAGGTAGCATATAACTCTTGCAGTGTATGCACAGTGCTGGCCCAGGGGCTCTTCTGGCAGAAGGACCACACTCTGTTTTGGTAATTGTAGCATCCAGACTCTGCAGTACATAAGTGGACACTGGGGAGGTGATTGTTGACCCAGACAATGACCTGTAATTCCCCACTGAGCACAGGCTCCGGTGGCAGTTTCCTGGTGGCCATGGGGCTGGAGTCAGGCCATCATCATTTCTCTCTCTGGCTTGTTTGACCATTGGATTCACTGTTAGAGCCAGGTATGAAGAGAAGAGGGACTCCATGTCAGGGCAGGTGACATGTGACATGATAGTAGCTGCAGCCAGAACATTAGAAGCTGTGCCTTTCGCGCTGCTGCCCCTGTTCAAATTTGCTCAGAGGTGTTTGTAGGCTGAGAAATGGAGAGGCGATGGTTAGAGCAATCTGTCGCTTTGTTAACTTCCTCAAATTACACTATTAGCTATAGAACATTATTTGGAAATTGTTAAAATACATAATTCTGGCCCCTTGATTTTATATGAGCCATCCCATAATTTGTGTTATGCATTTGTTTTGTTCATGTGCAAGTTTTTTCAGACCTTGGGAAGTCGTAAAGAACAAAGCGTTAAGCATCCTCTTGCCTGTATTCGAAGGCTGGGAAATGCAGTTCTGGCTTGGACAGATAAGCCAGGCAATTTAAGTTATATTAAATGAAGTCACTTTTTAATAGGGCTTTAATTTCAGCCAAGTTGGAAAGGGATGATAGGATGAAATTCAAAGTCCTTAGTAATTTCTTTTTAGGATGTGATTTTGCAGATTTTGACTGGGAGGCAATACACGACAACCTGTTCTAACAGATGAGTGCTCTACGGGCTAAAATAGAACACCACTGTTTACATTGTCAGGCTTGCTCTCCAGTCTGGATTTTACCTTATTTCCTCTTAGGTCTAAGTCTCTTATAAAGCCTATGTTTGGCAAAGTCATTTAGTTAATTAATAAACTGCAAACAGATAATGCAGATAATAGGCATACCCTTGGCTAATTAGCTCTGAACAAGCCCATTGATGTAACCAGTGCCCACGACAAAAATGGAACCATTGCTAATGTTACACAGTCTCGTTTTACCTGCTCCCAAGCTCTTCTGCCTCTCCTGTCCACACAGGTATCCACCATAGTGGTCTGCAGTGCCATAGGATACTGACTTGACTTCGAGTATAAATCTGTTCATGTGTGTGGTCATGTGTGGCTTCAAGTCATTCCCCACCCTGAGATCACCACAGATGCTTCTGCTGGGAACCTTCCTTCATGTCTCTGATTACCTTTGCCTTCTGCTCTGTTGAGTGTGCATCTAAAATGGAATGACTAGATTACTGTGTGTGTGTGCACGTGTGTGTGTGTGTGTGTGTGTGTGTGTGTGTAGTGTTACTACACATTCCTACTGTTACAAAGTGATTCTTATACTTTATCAGAGGCACACAGGGTTCCCAGGGTGCCACAATTGCTAATACGTGGTTTTGCCTAAGGTACTTGGGTCATTCTAGAGTTTTGGGGGAATTTAGTTTGTATTTTCTATAGTAGTTTTGAAATCCAGCATCATTTACTGTTAACTGGCAGTCACTGGAGTCTTCAACCATTATAATACTGAATCCTTTGCCAAGTCCCGTGCTGCAGAAGTCTTTAGGCTTCGGATAAGTCACGTGTTGCCTGTGATTTCCTTCTCATTCCACAGTCTTCACCCACTCTGTTGTCTTTTTTGATAAACTAATTAATCTTCCTGAAGCTCATTTTATCAGGATTTTCTCTTGTTTTTTGTACCTTTGAAATCTTCGGTTATTCAAAACTTCACAAAATACTTTCTAGTGTTAGCTAATATCAGCTCAGCTTTATCTTTCATGTCCAGACATACCAGGCTCCTTGGAACTGACCAGACAGGGTGCTATAAAGGAGTATTTTACAAGATTTATCAGGGTTTGGAGGTGCCACAGTGAGGTGGAACCTTACTGTCTGTTCCTTAACATTTTTATTTCATATTAGATTTAAAGTTCTCTCTCTGTCTGTCTCTCTGTCTCTCTGTCTCTCTGTCTCTCTGTCTCTCTGTCTCTCTCTCTCTCTCTCTCTCTCTCTCTCTCTCTCTCTCTCTCTCTCTCTCTGACTTAACTGAAACAAGGTCTGGCTATGTAGCCACATTGGTCTCCAATTCGTCATACAGTCTACGCCAGCTTTGAACTTACGATCCTGAGATTTTACAAGTCTGTGCTACCAAGCCCATCTAGAAATACTTTAAAATCATTTATGACTCCAATGTATCCATGAAATAAAAACTGTGTACGTGATATATGCCTCTTTACTGCTCAACCCTCTGTTTTAGGCTCTGTGATGGCCTCGCATGGGCGCTTGGCAGGGTTTTGTCATCTGGTTTTGCTTGACTCAACCAGTGGGATGAGCCTGAGGGAGTATAGTAAGTAGGAGGCCTGTGAGGGTCGTATTATCCCCTGCCCCGCTGCTCCAGCACCCTGTCACAGGCTCCTGCCAGCCAGCCCTCCCTGGGGTTGTTTTTGCAGGGGTCTCAGGGCTTCTTACCTCTTCTCCTGTGAGGATGAAGCAGGTACTCCTTGCTGGTTGTCTGCTCATGACTTCACAATCTCCACCTTTATTAAACTCTCCTCTGCTTTCCAGTTTACACATATTTCTGATCCCTCATGGGACCATGGTTTACATAATTTTAATTATGTGTATGTGTGTGTGCCTGTGTAACTTTATTTGCACCATGTGTGTGCAGGTACACAAAGAGGCCAGAGATCATGAGATTCCCTGGATCTAGAGTTGCAGGCAGTTGCAAGGCACCTGATGTGGATGCTGAGAACTAAATCCAGATCCCCTGAAATCAGTAAGTGTTCTTAACCACTGACTCATCTCTTAGCCCCAAGTAATAACATTCTTCCCTGAGATTTCAAGTCTCCTGAACCACTTTTCACCTCATCACCCACAACATCCATGGCCACCATCACAGCATTAATGTTGAGTCTAAGCTGCCACAAACATCAGTTATGTGTTTAAAAGAAAGGTCTTTCAAGAAAGGTGTGTCCAGAATTTTCTTACACATTGCTGATATTTCCACGTGTAGACACCCAGACCACAACACTCCCATCACAATAGCTTGTGATCAGCATCAGGGGCAAAACACTACTTGTTTTAGTATGTTACAGTTTTAAACTTGTGTATCTTGCAATTAGCGAAATACTAGTATAATGTTGACAGTGGCTGCAAAAGTACCAAGTTATTTATATACACTATATTTTTAAATTCTTGTTACTTATTCATCCATTTTCAATGTGTACACACTTATGTGTGTGGGCACACAGTCATGATGTACATGTGGAGGTCAGAGGACTTTTTAAAGCTGGTTCTTTCCTTCCACTGTGTGAGTCCCAAGCCTGGACTCAAGTTGCCAAGATTGGTAGCAGGTACCTTAACACACTGAACCATCTTAATGGCTTTACGGATAACCCTATAGTCTTTCCTATAGCTTTTAATGCTGATGCAGTCCCCTGCAACAGACACTGTCCTTGTTTTTAACAGATGGAAAGCAGAGGCTGGTGTTAAATGCTTTACTCAGGAACACACAGGTCACACCACAGGGCCAACATGTAGATCACACACCTAGGCAATGACATCTGTGATTCAAAAAATCATGCTTAGTGACAGACCTGCAGTCTGAGCCAGATGCTTCACAGCTGTTCAGTCACATCAAGATGCCTAGAGACGGGTCTGTTCCACTCATCCTCTAGAATCTAGTTGACCCCTTGGCTCCTCCTGAGACACTCCAGATAGCTCCTACCCCAGTTCAGACTCTTTCGTTTTCATGACTCTGTCAGGTGCCCCCAAACAGAGTCACCCACGAGGGTAAAGTTGACTGGCATGGCAGAGTCCCATTCTCATCATGCCCAGCTTCAACAGACTTAGCCCAGAGTTGCTGCTCTCTCTAGCCAAATGGATCCCTGTGGTGACTGCCTTTGAGTGTGCTTTCAGAACTTCCAATCCTGCTGAAAGCAAAGCCCCCTTTCAAGCATCCAGCTGGGAAATTCCTGGGAATGTGAGAATATGGGATAAAAGAGAGAAGGAGACTTAGTCCTCTGATGACCAACAGCAGCACCAGCACTGATATGCCTTGAGGCCACAGGAGTGAGAGTTAGAGCACAGACAGGGAGGAGGTGTTGAGTGTCATTGACAGAATGAAGGCCTTTTCCAACTCACTGATAGCATGCAAGCATCAGTTGAACACAGTGTTGGTCTCAGCCCTTTTTAGAAGCCCTTGAAGCTTCCTTTGATATTTCTTCAGGGAAGTCACAGATATGGGCTATTCAAAGTTAGGTCTATAGACCAGCAGGGGCTCTCAGGAATGTGTTTAAAGGTAGATTCCCAGGCCCTACCCCTACCCTGCTGAATTAGAAACCCTGAGGCACAGTGATAAAGTTCTGAAACTCCCCCCTAAGAGATTCTTATCACAAAGTACACAGAGCATGCCCACACAGGATCCCCCTGAGTCCCAGGATCTCTGATGATATTAGTGTAAACACTTGGTGTAATTAGTGCACTTAAACTACCAATTCATTTGTATATAGCAAATGCTGTGTAAGATGCTATACAATGGTTTAAGGTTCATTATTTCCTCTTCTCCAATTCCAGTCTTCAGAGATAACCACATTTGACAATGTAGCAGACATCCATTCACACCAATTTATTCTTATTCACACGTCTACAAGCTTATTTAGTTCTGTGTAGGTTTGTGTCTCTTATTTTGTTGTTGATGGTGGTGTTGGTGTCGGTGGTGGTGGTGGTGGTGGTGGGGTGTGTGTGTGTGTGTGTGTGTGTGTGTGTGTGTGTGTGTGTGTGTATTTAAAGCCTTTCTTACAAAAACACTGCTTTCAAATTTTAATGTATCATGGATGTCCTCCATGCCTGGACATGTGGTTAGACTTTTTCCCCACCTTAGGATTTTAGAGATATTCTGAAAAAATGAATGCTGTATATTTTATCTAATCATTTTCTATTGATTGGCTCTCAAAGTATCTTCAGGTTTCCACAAAACTGGAATTAAAGACCTCTCACTAAGAAAATAATGTCTGGCCTTGGATCCGATTCACAGGCTGAATTTAAAGCTGAAAAAGCAAATGAATGAGAGCATTCTTATGCATCTAAAGGACTTGAGCCTCTAAAGGTAAACATGGGTATCTTCACAAGCCCAGTAAACACTAGTCAGCTCCTTTTTAGAGACCAGGCGCCATGCTATCTGCTGGGGATATAGAGGTGGAGACGAAGGTTGAGGTCCTGGTCCTTGAGGAAGTTACTGTCCAAGTGACAAGCAGAGGTCTTAAAGGTACTCAGTCACCAGTGTGACCCATGGAAGCAGAGTCACCATCAATGTCATGGGAAGCATCCTGGAGAAGGTATCAGGGGAGCTGATAATTGAACAGGGATTAGCTAGGTAAAGGATCCAGTGTTCAAAAGAGAGTTCCCAGTGTGGGAGTTTGGGGGACGCCTAACATGAGGGAAGAAGAGATAAAGCTAGGGAATGAGGAGGAACTTTGCTCTTGAAAGTTCCATTATTCACCGCATCCTAAGTGAATCTGATCGTCCCATGGAAAGAGAATGCAGCCAAGGATTGATCACATGTCATCGTGGGGGTCTCCCAGGTAAGCTCAATTGTTTGGGGAGAGACAAAATATGGAAACCATGTGTTTGAAAGCACCACACGAATAAAACCAAGAAATATAATTTTAGCAATAGCTGTGAATGAGAGACAATAAAATACTGAGAGAGGAAAAAAGCACTATTTCCCCACTCCCTCCAAGAAATTGATGAGCACTGAAAAGATGTAAGATATCTCCAAGTGGTCATTGTGTGTCTGAATGAGGAAATGCATTGAGCATGACCCATGATGGTGACACATGTAGATATTATACGATCTTTTTAAACAATTCCTTTTATTTTTAATTATGTATGTGCATGTTTGGTGGAGGGCAATATATTCACATGCATGCAGGTGTCCCCAGAGGCCAGAAAGATCAGATCCCCCTGGAGCTGGAATTACAGGAAGTTGTGAGTGGGTGATGGGAATCAAACTCAGTCCTCTGAAAGAACAGTACATGCTTTTTTAGGAGGGATCTATCTCTCTGGCTCCTCTTATTTAATCTTGACCACAATTTTTTTCAGTGGCTCATCTTGGAACTGAAAGGCACAGATGTAACAGTATAAGCTTGTCATAAGCATAATATCACAATTTATAACGGTGATTGCTAAAAAGCATTGCCATGTAAAACTGAAGCATTGTGATGTCATCATTGAAAACTTTACACAAAATAGAGCACTGAGTTGTCCCAAGGCAAATGGAACAATTTTTTCTTCGAGGGGAGCATTGTATTAGCACAATGGAGAACTTTGATGTCACATTGGAGCGATGTGACTTCATACTCATATGAAGCATTGGTGGCACTGGACCACCATGATGACACAATGAAACATTGTATTGACAGAGCAGAATGCAGAATTGTTATGTGACCATGGGGCATTTTGATGTCACAATCTAGCATGTTGATGTCACAGCAGAGCTGTGTCATCAGAAGGAAGCATTGTGTTGGCATGTTCAGCACACATAGGAGGACTGTGATATCACAAAGCTGCATCACAGTGGACTATTGGGATTTCACAATGCTGAATTGTACCGCACAAGAAAACATTGTGTTGCCACAGTGGAACCTTGTGATGTTACAATGTAATTCTGTGGACACTAAAACATGTTGCCATGTAAAAATGTTACACCACAATGGAGAGGTGACATCCCAAAGGACCAATGTGATTCCAGTATTGAGCAATTGATGTGAGAAAGATTGCACGTGAAGTTCATGCTGTAATCACCCCATATCATGCTCACTGTCTGCCATCTAAGAGGGAACATCTGACACCTACCCCTTACCCCAGGGGTCTTAGCTGCAGCATTGTGTACAGCGCACTATTTCCTCAGCAGCTCACAGGCTGGTTACAGTCCTCCCCTCCTATCACCTCTTTCTCCAAAAGTGACTTCTCCAATTCTATGTGGCTCGTCTCAAAAGTCTTAGAAGATCTTTCTTAGAATTAAGTAATACCACCCGGCTATAGTAAGTGACACAGCACGGTTTGCAGTAAGTGGAGAGTGTGTCACTCACTCTGCCCCCTCCCAAGGCTGAGTCTATCATTTTGCTGTCTACTTTACTAGAATTGCACCAAATGTATATTATAATAGCCACTTTTGCCGTGTTGTGGCCAAATGTCTGGCACCCAAGGGAGAAAAGATTTAATTTGGCAGAGTAGTCATAATAATAATAATAATAATAAAAGAGTCTGCTCTCTGATCTATGAGAATTCCTTTTCTTAAAACTCAATATATCAAGGGTATAGTCCTTGATGTTACCATTTACTCTTTTAGTTGTTAGCTTATCTAGATGTGCCATTACAGGCCAAGCCTCTGTTCATGGGCATGCAGTTTATTTTGAACTTTTCTTTATATAGCCTTATGGAGATAAAGATACATCAAAATGCATAGCTAGAATTCATTCTATAGGGTAAGTTTTTTGTAATGGGATTAATGCTTACAGGGGATACATTTACTCATTTGTGTCTTGCTTGGAGGAAAGACTTCCTTCTATAAATGTTAAAATAAATTCTCCCTGTTTCCTGTTATAGAGCTTTTCTCTCTTTTGCAATGTTTATAAATTTGGATCAGCAAACCAGCCTATCTTTGTAAATTCTTTCATCAGAACACAGCTAGACATATTTGTGCATGTACTCTCGAGGAGAGCTTTTCCATTACAATGTCAGACTGGGTAACGGCCAGAATTGGCATGGCCCTCGGAGCTACAAATATTTATCAGTTGGCCCTTTGTAGCAAATGTTGTCCAGCTAGTAGGTAGAATTGATTTCATTGATTGTTTGTTTAGATGAGACAGGAACTTAACTTTATCTGTGTAATTGACATAAACCCATTCAGAAGATGGCCTCTCTCTCCTCCTGGTTTGGAGCACACAACCACGTCTTGTGTCGATGGCCTTGCTTTGGACTCTACTCTGTGACATGGATCTTCTCTTTTCTGTGTGACCATTTCTGTGTCCATTTCTGTATTTGTGTTTAATTTAAGCTTTCATATTCCAGAAGGCAGGTTCTGACTTGCCCTTTTTCAAAACTTTTCTTAAATATTTCTTACAATTTCTTACTTTCCCTTTCATATAATTTTTAGAATCTGCTCATAAAAACCTCATTGGGGTTTAAAATTTAAAAAGAAAAAGTCCATTGACTTTGATCTAAGAGACAATAGAAGTCTTTGTAATATTTTATAACAGTCATCATTTCCTAACATAGTAAATATTATCATGTTTTTACTTTTGCCACTGGATGATAATGGATTTTACTCTAGATAATATAGGGAAAAGTAGGTATTTTCACTTACTGTTACTTTCCTCATCTTTTCCCTGAAAAAAAAAGTGAAAACAGCAGTTTGATTGCATCCAACCAGGTCCTGCAGCGCTCTGTGCTTCAAAAGAACAACTCTGGTCCTTGATCATTGGAAGGCATGGACCCCTAACAGCAGAGTTTCAGCAAGCATCCTTTGTATGGCCTCAGCATTGCTGTGCCATCATTTCCTGTTGTATAAATTAGTTTTCCTTCAGCTACGCCCTACAGCCCTACATGTACACGTAGAAGTAATCTGTGCACATAGGCAAGCCCCACTAGGGCACAGAGTGTGTGCTTTGGCACTTCCTGTCTCACCAACCATCCCCAGGCCTCTCTGCACTCTCTTGAGCTGACATCACTCTCAGCAGAGAGGGCACATGGCAGGGTGGTTTCCGTGATGTTTCATTGCTTGTTTGTTCAGGCGAGACAGGAGTTTGTCTGCTTAAATGATATAAAACCACTCAGTAGATTGTTTCTCCTCCACCTCCTGGTGGACTTCCAGCCTCTGGAATGGAGATCTGAGGTGAGGGAGTTTCTCAATCTTCACTGATCCTGATACTCACCCCTTCATTCATCAACGTTCCATGTTATTCTGAGTGTGCTACATACCCACACTCCCTGTCTTGCTTTGAATAAGAATGTCTCTCATAGGCTTGCCTTGGTTGTTGTGTTTTATCACAACAATAGAAAAGAAACTAGTATAGAGTTTGGGCCAGGAAGTGTGATATTGCTGTGAAGATACATGCTGACCATGTCGTTTTCTGAAGGAATGTGGAAGACTTGGAACTTTGGAGTATAAAAGACTTGGGACTTTGGAGTGCTGTAAGCAGAGCTTAATGGGGGATCCTTGTAGATGCTTGGAAGACAATGATGCTGAGAGCTATTCAAACTGTGAAAGCCCGACTCGAGAGGTTTCAGAGCAGGAATAATATTAGTAAGCAGGCTAGAGACCATTCTTGTAATATTTGGTGAAGACCAGGTCTCTCTTCTGGCCTTGTCCTAAGAACTTGCCTGAGGCTAAATTAAAAGTAATGAAATGATTTCCTTGGCAGAGATTTCAAGGGAGCCTAATATCGACTCTATTATGTGGTTATTAATAGCTAGTCTTATATAGATATCTCTGTGTGTGTGCGCATGTGTATGTGTGTGTGTGTGTGTGTGTGTGTGAATAATATACAGTTTAAAGAGAAAAAAGCACCAGTAGTTGGAGCCAAGGTTTATGTTGAAAGACATAAGGAGATTAAGAAGAGGTCTGATGTACCTTGGAATAAAGGGAGGGATGCCATTAGGGTAAGACCTCACTCAGCAAAGTTTCCAACTTGTAAAAGAAATATACCTAAGTAATTTTAAAGCTGCTCCAGATGTAATTAAATAGGACCAGAGGTCACTCCAAGTTGGTAGCCATACTTGTAAATACTATCCACATGCTTCTGATTTTAGAATCGCAAAGGACATATACATAAAGGGGTTGTGGAATCTTCCTCAATGGTTACAGAATGTCATCGAGGCCAGGTGTGTGTCCCTGCATGGAGGACCTGAGAGACCATTGCATAAGGCTATGGACGTAAAGCCTGGGTTGTATTGGAGACCCAAAGATGTTGAACATGACAGAGCCCTGGTTTATCTACCAAGGAGAGCTGCAAACAGGGAGTGGAACCAGCCTATGAAAGAGACATTTGTTGTAGACAGGGAAGTCAAGAATGCAGAGCCATCTAAGCTTTCTGACCTCAGACATGGAGCCACAGGAGTTAGATTTTGTTCTGCTCAATTCAGGTCTTTCTTAGATCCAGTATTTCACCCATTTTTTAATAGTATTGTATCTTCTGTGCCATTGTATGTTTGAAGGATGTAACTTCTTTTTTCATTTTATGGGAGTTACAATTAAGAGATTGCCTTGATTCTCAGAAAAGATTGGACTTTAGTGGTGTTGAGACTGTGAAAGACTACAGGAACTTTTGAAGTTGAAAAAAATGCATTTTGCATTGCTCTGTGACCACAAGCTTATGGAAGCCAGGAGGTGGAGTGGAGTGAATTAAATGAAAATTGTCCCTATCAGCTCACATGTTTGAATACTTGGTCCCCAGTTGGTAGACTGGGAAGGATTCAGTGTGACATTGCTGAAGGAGGCCACTGGGCAAAGCTTTGAGGTTTCAGAAGACTCACACATCATGAAGCTCTTTTTGCCTTCAACTTGATATTCCATATGTGAGCTTTCAACCACTCCTGCCACCAAATCTTCACTCTGTCATCATGGAATATAAGCCTTTGGAACTATGAGTCCAGTTAAACACTTTTATAGGCTGCCTTGATAATGGTGTTCCATCACAGCAACAGAAAACTGACTAATAAGTTCCCAGCATAAATCTCCACCCACCTGAGACAGACTTATAACCCACTTCATCTTCCTCTGTTCATCTTTATAAAACCTCGTCTCATCTGGCTTTCCTTAAGAAAAGTCATATCTATTTAGCTATTATACTGTTATATCTAGCTATTATGATGATCAGCAATGATGAAAACTGACCCTCCTATCCTATGTATGTATGTATGTATGTATGTATATATATATATAATGTGCATTTTAATAGGCCATATGCTGTTGGAATGTAGAAGCACTTTAATGAAGAAAGTTTGAAGAGAAAGGATTTTTTTCATTTGCCCAACGCTTGTTGTGTTATTCACTGTACATCATTGCTACCAGTGATAGATAACAGGTCATATGGAGAAATGGCCTTGAAATTAATAAACAAACCTGAGACTCTCTTCTTAGGGAAGCACTTAACTTTGCTGGCCTGGGCTTCCTGACCTCCTTGGTGATGTTTCAGTTTGGAAGGTGATTGGAAGGATGTTACTAAAAATAATACTCAGTATTACTAAAAATAGCAAGTTGATCAAAAGTCTACGACAAGACAATTTGTAGTTGGAGGTAGTCCAAGGGTGATGCTATGAACTTGTTACCTCTTGGGCCTCACACTCGAAGCCATCAGAGTCTAAGGAGTCCTCCTGAGAGCTGTGAATGGCAGGCCAGAGCTTAGCTCTGCAGTTAGCTGACATTGGTCAGTGGCTCTGCTCTGGGCATACAATTGTTGATGCTTTACTTTGCATTGTTGATGCTTTACTTTACTATCACTGGAATACCTCCCACTGCCTTTCTCCTTTCAACATAGTGCCCTTTGATATTTAATGGTTCTGGGGAGGGGAGTGGGGATGAGCATTTATTAGAACTAGGAAGGTAAGAAAAGGAGTCATTAATAAAGGGTCATCAAGTAGGAGAAGTCAGGGCCCTTTCCAAAACTGGGAGTAAGATGACGACAAGGTCAGACTATGGATCATGGGCTGCTGCACTGGGATTCTTGCTGAGTGTGTAGGGAAGGGAAAGGGGAGTAAAAGTACAACAAAGGGGCATGAAGTATGCCCTTCCTAAATTTCAGCATCCAAAAGGAAAGTGGCACCGTTGAATGTGTAAGTACAAAGAGAGGTCCATGACTCCCTTTTATTCTCTGTGCTCTGGCTTTGTCAGCTAGGGCTATCTGGGCTGCCAGTTGAATGGATCTTATAACCAGGAGTCATTAGGTAGGCAGATAGCCACACCAAAGGCTCATTAGATAAGGCCCACCAAGTTTCAGCTACTCCAAAAGAGAGACAATGAGTTGCTGTTGACAAGAACCATTAATTAATTATTTAGAGGTCACTGCCCATGCTGAGGACCAGCCTCAGCTTGGTCAGAAGTCCTGAGGAAGGGGACTTTGGGAGCAGCAGATGAATGACTTGGAGTTAGTGGTAGATGACAGACAGCTCTGTGTTCAAACTGAGATAGTTCTCAGTTTGATATAGCTCTATCTTGCAGACCAAAGCACAGTCTTTTGTTTTGCATAAGCTACTTCCTTAGGAGTTGCATATAAATTCAATCATTTACCCCAGTTCCCTTTAGATTAGCCCACAAGTCAATATTTTATGACCTTAGTCCCTTGACTCTAAATACAGAGCCACATGGCTGAAGCTTCTGAGTTCTGCCGCTTGCTGGAGCTGAAACATGTTTCCATTGTTCTATTACACTATCTCCAGCTTTATGTTTTCCAATTCCTTTACTGCCTAAGCTTAGGTGTCCTAGAACGTGCTTTGTATACAGACTTTCTTGAACCAGAGATCTGCATGACTCTGCCTCCTGAATTCTGGGATTAAAGTCATGTACCACCAGGCCTGGACCTAGGCTTTTCTTCACCTAGAACTTGCTCTGTCCCAGGTTGGCCTTAAACTCATAGATCTGCTTGCCTTTGTCTCCTGGAATTAAAGGAGTGTACTACCATGCCCGGGCCTAAGTTTATCATGGCCACTCTTCTTCAAGATCTTGATCACAAGATCTATTTCTGAATTGTAGTTCATTCCAGATTAAAAGGCCAAACTATTTCTTGTTCAACTGCAAACAAAAACAATAAGCTTAGCCTGATGGGATCTTGCCCTGATCTAAATCTCTTTATCCTTTTCTCACTATCTTTCTGACAAAGCTGGCTTATTAGTGTGACTGTCTCTGTTTGTTTAGATCCATGAAGCAATTCATATTGCATCCTTTACGAAAAAAAAAAAAAAGCAAAGGAAAAGATAGAAAGTCAATGGTGGTGGAGAGCTTAAAAAATAGAAACCCAATTTAAATGACTACAGATTTCTCAAAGTCAACAAGGGAAGTAGAAGTTAATGGAAAACTAGCTTCAGACAATTTAGAGAAAAATAGCTGTATGTGTAGAACATTGTGCCTGTGAAAATGTCTTACAAGAGTCATGGTGAAATAAAGACATTCCAGAAAAGGCTTAAAAGAGATATTCATCGAATTCCCCTAAAGGCACTACTACTAGAGGATGAACTAGAGACAAGGAAGCTGAATCCGGGGGAAGGGATACACTGAAAGAAGAACAGTGAGTCAAGGAAATGGTGATCGCAGAAAACACAAATAAGCTTTGATGGTATATAGTTTTTCAAATATAAGGATGCTGATATCTTACTTGGGAGGGCAGACAAAATGTCTAGAGTCATTGGAGTGCCCATATTCAAATAGCCTTACTTTGTTCAGAAGACAGAAAACATTATATGCAAATTAGTAGAAAAATAAAAATAAAAGTTGATTTATTAATGGAAGATAAGAAAAAGTGAAGTTAATTAAAACACAGTAAACAGAGTAAAATTAGGAGGTACAAATTTATCTCTGTAATCATAATTATACTCTAGTCTTCTTAGTTCAGAGCACTTTTAATTTAGAGTTCTAAAATAGCAATCTTGTTTTACGACACATATAGCTAGAGCTTGTGAAGGTTAAAAGTCAATGGATGGAATAAATAGTTGTATGGTAGTAATTTTTAAAAGCTATGTTAGCTAGCCTTTTAGCACGGTGCACTTCTGGTGCACTTCTGAGGGCAAGAGGCACTTGTGTGTGCTGGTGAGATTAGAACTTTCTAATAAAGGCCTCCAGCTCACCAGGTCTCTGGGACTACTCTTCCTTAACACAACCCAAAACTATTCGATTGGAAGTACCTGTAGGTAAACCATGTAGCACAGCAGAGAGCAAGAGCCTGTGAAAGTCTCACCCCTAAAGGGAATATCTATTGCCCTTCTCCTTCCTCAGGATCCTCTGTAGGAGCCAGAGGTAGTGGCTGATGATAAGAAAGTGTCTTCTGGACAGGGCAGCTGCACATATGAATTTGCAGCAGTTTTGACAGCATGTATAAGCCCCAGGCAAGCTCAAGCCAGCCCAAAATCTCAGCATGGAGAGCAGAGGTGTACATGAAGTTCCACCCGTAGCCAAGGAAGTGTTAGCAACTGATAGCCGCTGGAAGAGAGATAGTCAATTTTCCGTAAGAGTGTTGCCACTGATAGAGTGACTACATTTGAGTGTAAGGCCATGTAGTCATGGATATATGGACAGCACGAATTGGACTTTATGGATGGAAAAACAAGAGGACACAAAGTTGGGTAGGTAGTGAAAGAGGTGAATCTTAGGAGAGGGGTGTGTGTGTGTGTGTGTGTGTGTGTGTGTGTGTGTGTAGCCAAAAGCAATTTTATGAAAATCTCAAAGAACTAATTTTTAAAATATGTGACACAAAGAATATTGGTGTTCAGGCCTACCTGTTTGGTTTGTGGTTCCAGTTTCAGCAATGACTGTCCTAGTCAGCTTTAACTGTCAACTTGACACAACAGGGTCTACCTAGAAAGTCTATACAGTCTAGAGACAACCTGAAAAGGGTGTCTCAATTGAGTAATTGTCCAAATCAGATCCGCCCATGGACTCTTGGGTGAATGCATCTGTGGGGGCCTGTCTTGATTGTTAATTGATGTAGGAGAGTCCAGTCCACTGTGGGCAACACCATTCTCTAGGCAGATGAGCCTGATCTGCTTAGTAAGTAAGTATGAGAGAGCAGGTAAGAAGCATTTCTCTCTGGTTCCAAATTCAAGTTTCTACCTGAGTGCCTGCCCTGATTTCCCTCAATGATAGACTATAACTCTAGGCTGAGATAATACCATTCCTCCCAGAAGCTGTTTGTTTGTTTGTTTGTTATCAGAGCGTGTTTAATCACAGCAGTAGAAGGAAACTAAAACACTGACCAGTAAGTAGTATTGTCCTGACTCGCTTAACCTCTTGGTGCCTCCGTTTCCTCATTTATAAAACACATCCAGAAATACCTGACCTTTGTGACTTGAGTGAAGATTAAAAAGTAAATAAGGGAGCATCCATGCTACTTTTTCAACAGATATTATTTTCCCCATACTTTATCTCTTACCACAGAAGAGGAATTCACAAAATTTATGACTTCAGAAAGCAAACATCTATTTAGATTTTCAAGTTGAAATCTTTTCTCTTATAAAGAGTTAATTAACCATGAAATTAAATATTTCTGATTTCACAGAACCAATGTATTTATAATGTTAGAATGTGGAAGTGCCTAGTCTGGAAATTCAAAACTTTCTTAATGTCTTTACAACTGATATATCTCCACTGGGAACATTTTTGAAATTGCAATTTACAATTATCTAATGGGAAGAGTGTACCTCAAGGTCAACCAGGAAAATCACATGTGGTTGAATGTTTATATTCAGGTATAGATACTGACTTCTGGATGAGGGGCTTACTTGAGAGGGCCTTGATATTCTGAGTATTCCTTGTGTTGAGGTCATTAGTGTTGCTCTTAGTAGAGCTGGGAGGGACCAGCTATCCTTGTTTGCTTGGAACTCGGGAGTGTCTCAGGATGAAGGACTTTGGTGCTAAACTTCAGATGGTCTGAGAAAAAAACAGAATGGTCAGTCACCCCCCCCCCCATCCCCATGCTCATCCCCTATCCCCCACCCACCAGCCCAGCAACTGATCTGCAGACATCAACCACAAATGCTGGGACCATTTGTGAAAACTCTGCTCTGCTAAGTGCCAGTTTCTTGCTGCCATGCTGGATGGCATACTTGGGGTTTGATGGTCACCAGGGCTCTAACTGTGTAGCAGCTTCTGAAGCCTGGGGGTGGGGGTGGGGATGTCTCCTCTGTCACACTTTGTCACCTATTCTCTGGGCAGAATACCCTATCATAATAGCAAACCTTTCAAAAGCAGATTATGGACCAGTGAGATGGCTCAGGAAATAAAGGACAAAGATACTTGCTGCTACACCCACTGACTTGAGCTCAATCCTGGAAATCACATAGCAGAAGGAGAGAACTG
This sequence comes from Tokudaia tokunoshimensis, assembly GCA_036184795.1. Lineage (NCBI taxonomy): Eukaryota > Metazoa > Chordata > Mammalia > Rodentia > Muridae > Tokudaia > Tokudaia tokunoshimensis. The sequence goes on along the minus strand of BTHU01000002.1, from coordinate 71,373,125 downwards.
ACTCCTGCAAGTTGTCCTCTGAGTTCTATATATGTGACTTATAGACCCTGCCTCCCTGCCCCTCCCCACATGGTACTTTAGCTCTAAGTACTTACTCTTCTCATTTTGTTGTCCCAAACAAGCCTCTCATTAGGAGGGGGTGGTGGACTCACCAGCAGCAGGAGAGGATCTGACATCATCCTCTCCCTTCCATGGTCCTTCTCCTCTCATTCCCTTCACATGTCCATCTGCTCTGACAGTAGGAGCTCACCTTGGGATGAATGGCCAATCCTCAGCTCCCCAGGTAGTGAGGTCTGAGTTCTGCCTATGGGTTGCTGAGGCACTGGCAAAGCTTGTTTCTAGGGATTAGTGTATGATGACTATTACAATTAATAATGATCCTGACATTCCTCAAATTAAAATTAACATGAACAGCTGCCAGCCACCAAACACAATTCACATGACACTCCCCACTCCTCACACACATAGTCTCTTGCTTTATGCTTCCATTTAAACACCTGCTGATCAGTCTTGTATATGTCACTTAATCACTCTATCTCCTCCGTAAGCTGATAGGTATTTAGGGGCAAGAGACCATCTCCCTTACGTTGGTCACACTCTTAGAACAGAGAATACTCAATGGCTGTTTCCAAAAGTGATAACAACCTTGGGATTCAAGAAATGCAAAGATCAAAGAGTTCCATTCAGACCTAGTCAATATCCCACTTTGTCGGTGAGAAGACTCGTGGTCTATGGTCTTCCGGCCTTGTTCACTCTTGCATTAAATTACATAGACCAGCTCATTTAGTAGGTAGTTCTGGTTTGAGGAGACTTGGCAGTGATAGAAAGGATTTGCGTATTAGAATAAATAAAAATCCAATTATCCCAGGCAACCTTTAATTGAAAAATCATTTGAGTGATGCTATTCTCTCACAGAGAGCCTTTGTGGGATATTCATCCAAGCCTGGCATATGTTCTGGCCTCACTGTGACCATTCCCAGTCTTCCAGTTGGTTCCAGGCTAAACTAGCCCTCACTGAGCATCTACTGTGTCAGGGAACAAAATGAGTGTCTGCACACACAGAACCCTGCTCACCAAATGCACAGCATTTCACTTTTTCAGCCTGAGAATGAGCTTAACTTAATAGCCGTCGCTTAGCGTGATTAAAAATGAGCCTGGATGACACATAGGATTAATTATAAGTTATTCCACTTTAATTTTTTAAAGGAAAGGTTTCTGTGTGATGTCTCGCTGTACTAATTGTTTTAATAAGCGGGAGAAAAGGCAATGATTTCAGTTGTGACAATATCATAATCTTCCTGCCCAGAACCATAATAGAGGAACATTCACCAGAAATGCCTCACTTAAAGCACTCTTTTCTTTTACGACAAGAAGGGGTATTTTAAGTTGTGATGGCATTGTAGCTGTCTCCAGTGGTCTCCCTGGAGGAGCAAGGAACTCTTTTTCTATTGTGTAGAGGGGAATAAGGAGCCATACAGGCTTAATGCTTGTGCCTTAGAAAGGCAGAGGGGAATAATTAGCGGCCATGACAGTCACTCCTCTGGCATCATTGGTCCATATAGAAGCTATGCATAACTACAACTTGGAACAGGTACACTGATGTCTGTGTGTTTCTTTGTCCTGGTCTAAAGCAGAGAGAAAGAAGCCAGAAGATAGTAAGGCCTCTAAAACATTGCAAAAGAAATAGAGATAATCCCAGCACTTGGGAGGCAGAGGCAGGCAGATTTCTGAGTTCTAGGCTAGCCTGGTCTACAGAGTGAGTTCCAGGACAGCCAGGGCTACACAGAGAAACTCTGTCTTGAAAAACCAAAGAGAGAGAGAGAGAGAGAGAGAGAGAGAGAGAGAGAGAGAGAGAGAGAGAGAATCCCTTCCTTCCTGGATTTGGCAGGCAGTGGACTAACCTTCCATTTAGTCTCTAAGCTTCCCAGTTTGTCCATCATGGTGAATTTCTGAATGAGAAGTCCAGTCCTTAGTTGGTTGAAGAAAGAGTATTTGCAGATGCCCTTGTGATGGAAAGTCTTGAGGAAGAGTGGGTAGGAAAGGTGAGCCAATATCTGAAGGAAATAATTAGAGGGTGGTTTGGGACATGGTTTTATCTCAAGTAGGATTTACTCCTCAGAAATGGGGAATGGTTCAAACCCAATCAGAATACACATTGCTGTCTTTTATCTGAAAGCCCTCTTTGTGATGATTAGTATTGCCAACTTAATAGAAGGTTCTAGAATCACCTGGGACATGAGCCTCTGACCATGCCCATGGAAGATTAATTACACCACTATGGATAATGCCATTTTCCAGATGGGACTCTGGCCTATGCAAACAGAGAACTAAGCAACCTCCACCCTTCTCCACTTCCCGACTGTGGGCTAGATGTGACCAGCTGCAGTCTTGACTTCCCCACCGTGATGCACTGTACTTTAAGATGTTAAGTTAAAATAAACCCCCTTTCCTGTAAGTTGGTTCTGATGGTGTATTTTATCACAACGATCAGAGGAGAAGCTAAACCATCCTTTTTATTTTGAGTGGCATTTGCTGCTGTCTCCCAAACTTCAGCCCATACCTCAGCCATCCCAGGAAGTCTGTCCTGCCTCCTGTACGCTCCTTATCCTCTGGTAAGTACCCTTGTCCACTCAACGAAACCCAGGAACCTAATTACTGATAGCAGGGAGGAACTATTTATTTATTGTTTTATGGTGTTGGGTACATGATCTAACACCTTTAAGCCTACTCTGAAGACAGTCAGCAGTTTGGAAATGTTTGAGAAATATTATTACGGTAGCCATTTGAAATGTAGTTTTTCATTTAGTAAAGTTTATCATCATTATACACCATAAAATCAATTCTTGTTTATTAGGGATTGATAACCCAACTCATTGAAACACCTTCCCTTACCTACCCTTACCTATGACTATTACTTACTTCTAACTTACCTAGGAAATGATTATCTCCATCTCATGAGTTAGAACTCAGAAGTCCTATAACTCTAAAAGTCAGAGTTTGACAAGCCATTGGCCCTAGACCACAGAGGTTAAGGGATGGGAACGTTCACAGTCACTTTTTAATACAATGTAGTGAAGCAGCTATGAGACCAAGGGCTGATTATGCAAAAAGTGTGGGCAATTTGATGCTTAGGTTTGGTGAGATAAGAAGTTGAAACTTTCCTTTAAAAAAAGGAAAAAGTTCCCGGTTTATCTTTCAATGGCTCATGCATATTACTCCTATTTTATTCACCTTGTGTAACCGAGATTCTTTAGATAGTGACACATTCCCAGCATTTCTGGGTTGCCAGATGGCTCTGAGTCAACTTTCTTTACATAATACTAACTTCAGTAAACAAAATCTCCAACTGTAGTCAGTTAGGACCAAACACTCACATTATGTGATGGTAAATCGTGACTTAGTCAACCTTTAAAGATTAAAAAAAAAAACCAAAACCAAAAACAAAAAACCACCTTTCATGTATATCAGTACTCAAAGGAACAAAGAAAAATGATGGGGATGTTTTGGAAATTATAGAACCATTTTCATCAAGGGGATTTGTAAATACCATCAAGGAGACTTGTAAATAGTATCACCAGCTTCACTGGCTGGAGAAATCTGAAAATCATTTATGTACAGAAACTACTTTGTATTAGAATATTCCCAAAGTCATAACAGTCATGTATCAAATATTCCAGTTAGTGAAGGACCAATGGGCCATGATCCTGTAAAACACCCTGAGTTGTCTAGGGACACTGTGGTTAATTTAGTCTTTTATAAGTATTTTCTGTGATATTAGCATAATGACAAAAATCACCTAAAGACCCAAGGTTTATTTTGTTTTGTCCTTTTGCATTTGCCTTTGTCGTTAAACATTTTTTTTATTGACTATTTGCAAGCAATTTAAAGATATCACACATGATTTACAGGGTAGAACAAAAACACCACTGTGAGATGAGGCCCCACTTTTTTGGTTTAGAGTCCAGTTAAGAACTGAATAGCAGGAGGTGGCTGTACCTGCCTGGAATCATAACACGTAGGGAGGCAGAGAAAAGCTAGATCTCCTCAGGGTTTGAGGCCAGTCTGGGTTACAGAGTGAGCACCAGGACAAAGAAATCCTATCTCAAAATAAAAATAAAAAGAAGAGGTGGAAGAGGGAGAGAGAGAGAGAGAGAGAGAGAGAGAGAGAGAGGAAAAAGAATTGAATCCCATTGCATTAATTTTAAACCACGTCCATGCAAACCATTGTTTGAGGAAGTTGAATGACAACTTTTAGCTAATTAACACTCTTCCCTACCTCCCCCCACCCCATGCCCCATGTTGTGGGATGTGATCATCCTGCCCAGTATGATTCTGACTTGTCTTCAAATAGTAACCTCAATTCATGCATAGACTTCAGATGATGTGATGTGGTAGCCACCAGCAAACATGGCTATTAAAATGAATTTAAATTACAGGAAATGTAAATACCACTCCTTATTTTCAGTAGTCACACCAGGTGTTTAATAATCCACTCATGACTACTATAATAGATAGATGGATATGAGACATTTTGCAAAAAGTTCTGAAACATAAGTTCTTCCAAGGACAGCATATCTATTTATTTCCTCTTCATGACCATTGCTTTAATATTGTTGAAACAAACTGAATTTGCTACTTGTACTAATTATACTTGCTAATTATACTGAGTATAATTTAAGGGCTAACCTAATCCTTTCTATTGTGATAACAGATTATTCACTGAGAATACGATTTTGAATGCATGATACTTTATTTAAACACACATATATACAATGACAAGGGAAATGGGGCGGAATCCAGTCTGATGATGGCAGCATGCATTGGTGGGACAGGCAGACTGGTTTCACAGGATGAGATGAGATGTGGGTGGAAACTAGGAGAAGTCGGGAGAGCAGGTTTCATTTCCCATCACCACATAGAAGGGTCTTCAAGCCTGTAAAACACAAGAGGCAAATCACAGAAGCTCCCCCGGGTCTTACAAGAATGAGACGCTCCATCCTGAGTTCCAGGATGATGATCAGAAGCTATTGTGAAGCCTCCTGTTGGCACTCTAAATAAGAGGCTACGGAGAACAGCATAACGAAGACCCAGTTCATCGGCTTTTGCCCATGGGGCCTGGAGTCTCTAAGGGAGTACTTAGAAGCCTCTGTACATATCAAAGGAGCTGAGGGACTCCGAAGTACTTCTCAAGATCAAAACTGCAGGAATCACATGAAACTATAACAAGAAAGTTAGTGTTATTCAACTCTGAATATGGTTCTGTTGCTTCCCAGCAAGCCTTTTATGCAGTGAGATGCTATTTATTAGACTATAAAGAGCCCCTTTTAATAAAACAGCATTCACATGCAACTCCAAGGCTATCAACTTTTGTCTCCTTCTAATTGCACATGATTGAGTCTGTCAGTCAGGGTGCAATTAACTTTATTTCCTGCACTAACTGTGTTATTTCAGGCTACAAAACAAAGCAGGCAGTGGAGTTCTAAGTAGGTCTGGATCATCATTTCCAAATCCTAAGTATACACAGCCTAGCCTAAACTTTTACTGTGGCAAATATCCCGTGCATATCAATGAGACACAGAAAGATGCTTATTGTTTAGTATCAAAAACAATGCTTATAATTTCCCACCATTCCCTAGCATTCACTGGTTGACTTTAAGTTGATGCCTCCAGGGACAGAAGCATTGTACTTTATTTGCTTACCTCAGAGAAACTATCTAGAGTTGGCTGGTCCTGCTGTCCCCATAGGTTCACCAGGGGGGACTTCATGAACCTCCTGCCACTCTCCAGTCACACTCACTGAATAAGATTACTAGTGACCTCTTCGGGAGAACAGGGTTTTTGGTGGTATAGAATTCTGGGTCTTGGGGAGCTAGCTATCTAGCTCCTAGGGATACAATAAATAGGACTGGTGTGTTGAGCTCTTGCTGTGACGGGGCATGTGAGCAGGAGGCAAGGTCAGGAAGTGAGCGTAGGGGTTAAGAGAGTGAGGCAGGTTGCTTCTTTCAGCAGAATCCCTTCCTTGACCAGGAGGCACTTGCTGAGCTCAATGATGAACTCTTAGATCTGGGCAGACACCTGACTCAAGACCTACGTGTACTCCAAGAAAAGTTCCAGACTACAGATAAGCACCTAAGGATAATACATTACCCAACAGTGATTTATTGAATAAAATAGATCAGTATATTGACTCAAAAGGTAGCCAGGAGCACCTGACTTATCTTCAGTTTTGAGTAAAGCCAGAAAGGGCAGAGTCAAACACACGAGGTCCCTGGGCTTTTGGACATTTGAGAATGTCACCTAATGCATAAAAACTAGATTGTCCAGCCTACATGGATGATTGGTTATTTCAGTTTAGAGTTGGGGGCTTACTCTATACTTTCTTCCTTCTAATAAGGCAAGACATTCTATGGAGTATAACTTCTGAGCTAAAAGTCTGCCGTATTTAAAAAGGGACTCCAAATAATATGTATAAGAAAACAATATTCCTTGGAAGTTGAAATTTGCCGTGAATAGATGAAATACAAGATCTTTCCTGAATGGTACCCCATCCCCATCTCTATCCTCACCCTTCTTTTCTGGATGCTGCTATCCTAATGTTCACACAGACTCCCCTCCCCTGGCATCTTAAGCTCTGTAGCAACATCTCCATCCCAATCTTTGTCATACCTTGTTCTGGGGGCATTTTCTGTGCTTTCTCTCATGAAGAGGTCTGAAATCAGTGTCTCAGGGCTGGATCTCTTGCCATATCTGAAACAATAAGAAAGTAAAATCAAGGTTTTTTAAAGTAAGCTTGGGATAACCATAGGAGAGAGGGAGAGTGTCCCACTAAGCTCAAATGTTATTCCCAATTGCTCATATGCTAATAAGTATTCTCAGAGTGTGAGGCATATGTCATCAGGAACTTTATTGTGACCTTATATACACATACACATATGCATACACATAGATATACAACCTGGTGAGATAGCCCAGAAGGTAAGAGTGCTTGCTATGCAAGCCTGATGACCTGAGTTCAATCCTCAGAACCCAAAGAGGAAATAGAGAGACCAACTCGGGAAAAGCATCCTCTGACTTCCATGTGCAAGTGTGTGAATCCATCTCTCTCTCTCTCTCTCTCTCTCTCTCTCTCTCTCACACACACACACACACACACACACACACACACACACACACACACCAGATTCAATTTAAAGGTTACATATACTTAATTTTTCTGAAGTGCTTTATAAATATTTTATTTTTGAAATTATACAATAATTACTTCATTTACTTCTTTTACCCCCTTTCTATTTCTCCCTATAAACCCCTCCCACATACCCCTTCCCCAGCTCATGGAAGTCAGAGTTGGTTCTCTGTTTCTTCCCTGGGTTCTGGAGATTGAACTCAGGTCATCAGTGATGCACAAAGGAAGTTGTAGCCTGAGTGCACCTGCACTTACATCCCAGTCATCACTGCTCCCCCCTTACAGATCTCTACATACCCTGGATCTTACACTCTCCCCTCTCTGTTGGAGGCACTAATGCTTTCCCGGTGGCATGACAGAGTCCTACTGGCCAACAGAAATAGTAGGATATGGTAAGCACAATATGTGGAACTGAGGTTACATTCCCCTGTAAAGATAAAATAGACTACCTGCTTCAGAACACTGCTAAGGGTGTTGACAAGTTGATAGCAAATTACTTGATTTTCCCCATTCTCAGGAAAGGCATGGGGCACCAGCAGCCACTCCATTTCCAAATGAAAATTTGACATGGTCCAGATAGATTAACAAATAGGTAGAACAGCTGGACAAAGCTGACTGATGTTGTTCTAAGTACCAACCCAGCAGAACTAAATCCAAATGCACTGGCGAGATTTCTCATTGCTCCTGTGCTGAGACTTAAGGGGAGCAAAAGCAAACAACTCTCATCCTCACCACCTAACTCTCACATCATTTGTTAAGATTTTCTGCAAGATTAGACTAGAGCAGGTGGCTTGCTCTTGGTTAACCTGCCCTTCAGTTGATTTTGTTAATCTTTACACTTTGGGTAACCAACCTGAATCCATTCATCTTTATTATGCTCCAGAGAGTCAAAAGGACAGGCAACTGGTTCCCCCATTTTCCAATCAAAAATCTCTCAGGAATGTGGCAGTTTCTGCATGCTCATAGACTTATCCAAATGGTGGCTGGGCTCAGGACTCTTTCTCTAAATCTGGATTATCCTTCTTCTCTGTAACAGGCATGCTCTCCAAGGCAAAGATTCTTAGACCTGGCTTTGCATTACACGTCGTATCGGGGTGTCTTGAAGGTGACTAGAAAGCCCAGGTTCCACCTTAGAGGGCCTCATTTAATTGGTGAGGGTAGAGGCAAAGGCATTCTACTTTAAAGTTCTCCATGTGATCATAACACAAAGCCAGAAAGGAGAAACATTAGTCTAGCACTGTTGCTTCTCAACCTCTTCAATACTAACACTTGAGGGAAGATGATTCTTTACTGGGGAAGAGGGGGAGTGGGGAAGCTGGACTGAGCATCCTGAGATACTTAACAGCATCCCTGTCAGCTCCACACTATATACCAGTAACACTCACTTCTGGTTGGACCAACAAAACAGTCTCCCCTCAACATTGCCCTATGTCCTAGGGAGTAAAAATCACCTCCACCTGAGAACCACTGTTCTAAAGAACTACACAAACAAGATCCATAGACTAGAAAGAATGATTCGGCCTGCAGAAGCAGTAAGTCAGCAGCATGTACAGCAGCAGGAGAGCAGCTTCAAATAGGACTGGCAGGAGGAAGGAAGAGAATAATTACAGATAAAACAGTCACAAATAACATGGTAATTTTCAAAGGCATGGACTGCGCATGAATCTTTGGTGGGAAGTCAACAAGTGCACAATGGAACTCCTAGTGGTTTCTAAAGAGAGCGTTTACCAAGATGATACAGGTTCATTTCCATTGAACCAGATTTTCTTCCTGTGATGTGCAAGCCCCTTTCCCTGTTTTCTTTTTTTCCCTCCAAGATGGCGATTACACTGAATGTTAATGATGTGGTTTCAACCAAGGAAACTCAGTAGAAGGTTCCAGCTCCATAACCCTAAAAAAGCTTTCTTGAAATGTCCTTAGCTTTGTGATCTGCAAAGTGGAGACAATGAAATTCACTTCAAAGTTTTGAGAAAAAGACTGAATGAGAGGACTAGAGAAACATGAAATGGGATGGATCTATACACTGTGGCAAAGTCATATAGCAGCAGTCTTTGCAAAACAAAACAAAAAGAATGAGTTCTATATGTTATATCTAAATAATAAAGTTTGTTTTTCTTAAACAAAACAACAACCAACCAGCCAACCCAAAAACAAAACAAAACAAAACAAAACAAAAAATGAACAACAAGAAAACCTATGGTGTTGTGGCTGGAGAGATGGCTCAGTGGTTAAGAGCACTGGCTTAACTACCAGAGGTCCTGAGTTCAATTCCCAGCAACCACATGGTGGCTCACAACCATCTGTAATGGGATCTGATTCCCTCTTCTGGCTTGCATTAAGACAGGATACTCATATACATAAAATACATACATAAATCTTGAAAATGCTATCATTTCAATTGTGTAATTTATTTTTGAGCTGTATGGATTAAAAATAACTTGAAGTCATTGACTTTCTGGGACGTCTATTTACTAGGCTCAAAAACACAATTGCTTTTTGCTAGTCAAAATGGTCAGATTTCAAAAGATTATGATCCCCTATTACTTAAGCAATTCTGTACACATTGGGATTGTTTTCGCCAGAGGGCCTTCAGAATGCCACATACCTTTCTTATGAAATTAAGAATACGCAACTGTTTTAGAAGTACAGCCTCCCTTTTGTATTCCATCCAAACATCCCCTGGGTCATGAGCAGTTTAACCTCTCTCTGGAAATTTACTATGCATAATTGAAACATGCTAAGTAAAGAACATTAATGCTTCCAAAGGGCTTACCTATATGGTCTTTCAAGGTTCTCAGTAATTGAAATGTGTTGTTAAATGATTTAGAACTAAGATGCACCAATTTTGCAAACTAAATCCCATATTGTTTGTAAAATAGCTTGGATTTGATTTTTTTTTCCTGCTTGATGTTAATGCTGAGAGGGAAGGAAAGGCATGCCTCTTTGACTTTCTGAAGATTAAAAATACAGATCACAGTCTGTCTCTCGGGTCCCAGGCAGTTGGAGCTGTATCCACCAGAGTCCCTAATGTAAAGGCTTTGTTTTGTTTTGTTTTTTCTTAATGGGGCACTTTCTTTTCAGAACTCAGTTGCTATAAAATGGAAAAAGTCAGCTTTTTAAGACCATCTAGGAATTTTCAAGTGTGGGGCTGAGATAGTTCAGAAGAAACCCGTGATTCTATTTGTTCTTTCTTTCTTATTTATTTATTTCCCTAAATGCTGCTACTCCCTTTGCCCTGGGGCAGGCTGTAAGGTCTATCCACCCTTTTGACAGCTGGGCTGTGTCTTTGGTTTTCTTTGGCGCTGGTTATTTATTCTAGATCAGGTTTCCTCTTCTCCCTAAACCTTTACACTGCTGCACCCCTGCTCCAGTGCAGGCCTTTTCCCAAGACTGGTGCTGGGTAAGTTCCCAACTGATTAAGCAAAAATGGCAGGAAAGGTGAGTGGGAGACAGACCACCTCCAGCTCAGGGCTTGGAGAGAAAGTCAAGCAATAAAGACAATGTATTCAGTTTGTGGAGTGTGTAAGCAGCTCACATATTTATCTAGAACTGAATTTATGCCCGATCCTGCCCCGTGCTGAGACAGAACAAAGTGAAAGAAATGGTCCCTGGTGTCCAAGATCCCCAGAACCGCAGTTTTTCAGGGCTCTAGGTAGCAGGCTCGGATGTACCCACCTCTGTCTGGTGATGAGATTGATATAGTGTCGCAGAGCGGAGTAGTATCTGGCCATGTCCTCTGCTGGCGCGTCCTCGCCCGGATTGTCCGGCTTGGAGGGGTACCCCTCAGCCAGAATGCCCAAACACACGAGCAGAGATAGAGCTAGGGTCAGTCCACACAGCCCCATTCGCTTGTTACCTAGCATCTGTGGATACAGAAAGCTCAGACTTGAGATGCTGAGAATGCTCGCCTTTGTCCCAGTTCCAGCTAGCACTCCAGACCCTCATCTATTCCCATACAGACCCTAGGGGGAAAAGCCCAGATTGGGCAGGAACCTCTCCTAGAGCTTTAGAGGACCATTTGCCCGGACCTGGCACCTCTGCCCCGTCCCAGTATTTCAGGAAACTTCCCTCCAACTCTCCTGGTGCAAGGCAGAGTTCCCCTTTTAGAACAGAATTGGAAGTTCTGCCCTCTAGCTTAAAGAATGACCACTTTTCTCCTCTCGTTCCTAAATCACCTTTGGAGGAGAAAACTTTTCTTCCGGGTCGCTTTTGATCTGTGTGGTTACAGGCGCTGTGACAGTCGGATACCCAGAGGGTCAGTTCGGATCTTAGAGGTGACTGGGCGGGGAGCTCCCACTGCTAGAAACAATACTTGGGGGAATCTCCCTCTAGGAGCAAGCATGCAATCCGGATTCCTGATTGTAACCAACCAACCAACCAACTAAACAAACAAACAAAACCCCACCGCTGCCCTGGGATAGGTGTCCCCATGTCCTTCTCCCTACCCTCAAACGATAACAGGCACGGGAGCGGGGTGCCCAGATAGGAGGGCCCCTGGAAAGAGCAGGTGAATAGTCGAACTAGAGTCCAGCAAGTGAAATTTAGCCACCCCAAAGAGCTGGGTATCAAGCTGGCAGAGCAAGCCCAGAGGGGCTGCGGAATAAGTTCACCAGAGTCTAGAAGCCCACGCGCCCCTGTCCCAATTGGTCCTGGCACTCACCGTGGCGGGCGGGCAGTCGTCGCTGCGCGGCGGGTGCTCTGCTCTGGGTGCCTCTGTGAGGAATGAGATCCACCAGTGGGATGGGAAGAGCGGGTCGCCAACGGGCTTTTATGGAGCGCCCTTGTCGCGGCAGGAGGGGCCTCGGGGGCAGTCACGCCCGGGTGACTCCCACAGCCACTTCCCGCCCCCAGCGGCGGGGGAGGAGGCTGGAGCCACAGCCGCTCGAGTGGCGGCGTCTGGAGCCACCCACACCCCAATTCTAAGCGGCCCGCTCTGTGAGGAGAAGAGAACAGGCGAGTGCAAGCAGTCCTCGGAGCCCTCTCTCCTTCTCCCCGTCGAGTCCCGCCAGAGAGATGAAGAGGGGACCCCGTAGGCTGCCTGTAGCGGGAATTGCCAGCTCTCTGCGCGCGGGTCTGTAGGGACCGGAATACTCTACTTGGGGAGCATCTCTGGGGCCCGCGCGCTCAGGGAGGGAGGCAGCCGAACAAGGCTTTTCCCGCTTCCTGAGCAGGTGTCCCGGACCGCAAGGTCCCCAGAGGCTTCCAAGGACTTACTGGTCTCTCCAAAAGGTGGACCCCAAGCACTCTCCCCAACGCTGCTAGCCAGGCTCAGCCTCAGCTAGAAACTCCCCGAGGCTGCCACTGGGAGCCCGCGCTCCCGGAGATTTCTGTATCTACAGCGGAAAGTGGCCGCGATTCGCGCCCCTATCTGTAAGCCTTGTGAAGTCCCGAGTGAGCTCGGTTACCGCTTGAATGAGCACTTGCTTTCAGATTGAAATGGAGCAGATTAAAAGACCAACACCAGTGTGCTTGTCACGTTAGACCTGTTGAATGAACGATATTGAAATTGTGTTTACCAGATGGGGATTTTTTACAAGGTACGCTTGAGTCGATGCCCCTGGAAGTTTGAATCTAAGTAAAATGGTACGTTGCTAAAGTGGAGTTCATCTGTTATTTAAAGCTAAAATAAATGATTTCGTTCAAGTGTCACTTTGTGTGTTGTTTAAATAGTGCTAAATTAACTATTAATGAACGAGAGAGAGAGAGAGAGAGAGAGAGAGAGAGAGAGAGAGAGAGAGAGAGAGAGAGACACTATGTGATAAAATAATAATCCTGAACACCAATATCCCTCACAGCTAGAAGACTGCACTTTCCCTACGTCAGAAACCTGCACCAGGACCACAAACACTGAGCTGTCAGGGCTGCTCTTGTGCCCACAAGAGGACCTTTGATAAAAGGCAAAGCATCTAACAAGTCCCCTCTGATAAGGAGGAAGGCACACACCGCTGTTCAATAAAGTAATCTTATTTTTGTAGTGAATCAGAGATTCACATCGGTTGAAGCCTGGACTTAGCAGGAGTCACAGGATCTGGGAGAAAACACACCGAAGGGGGCGGGGGAGGGGCACCACTTTTGAGCAGGGTACTCTGTGAATCCGATTAACTTACTTTATAATGTTGGTGCTTTTGAGAACAAGAACTTTTCCCTTCAGCTTTTGGAAAATAAAGTCAAGGGAGGGTGTGCCCAGAATGTCACTTACAGCCTGTTCCCTTCTTCCTTGTGGTCCAAGCTACATCATCTGGCTTTGGGCTCTCAACAAGCTGCCATTCTCCTATACCACTCCATCAATTAACCCCTCCCCTCTGTGGTTTCCTGTAACCATTGGCAGCTCATAGAACAACCTCCCCCCAGCAAACAAAATCAAACGTCATTCAAAGCAGCAGCCTCCTAGCTGCTAGCTCTCTCCTTTGTTCCGAAGTCAATCTCATTGACTTTTTATTTATATGCATGATTATTTATTGTAATAGTTTTTCTGAACTCTCCATAAAATATAGTAAGAAGCTTCAAATGTTTGAAAGATTCCCTTAAATGCTCATCCACATCCACGAAGACATAGGTGATGAACCTATGCTGTTGATCATCCCTGGACTTTGTGACATCCCTCTGACAGTGCTCCCTCCTGCTCCTCCCTGCTCCTGTCCTCCATGGATCTGTTTCCTGACACACAGAGTTGTTTGTATTTCGAGCCCAGCTTCACAATAGCTTCTCATCTCTGCTTTTAATGTTTTTTATTTTTAATTTTTTTAATGTTTTTTTATCCAACACCCTTAGACTGAGACTCACCTAAATGTCAAGAGCACATACTGTACTGTTGACACATTTCCATTCTAAGACACCCCCCAACTTCAAGAACCAACTCAGCTTCTCCTAGATCCCAGGTTCCTTCCAGCTTGTGCTGTGACTAACTCTGCAAGGGCATTGATTGATAAGTCACTGAGTTGATGTAAGCAATCATTTCTCATAGGGAAACAAACATCAAGTCATCAGTTGACGTGAGCTCTGTCCCACAGGTCACTGCCAGTCTATTTTGATTTGTTCTTTTATTTTTTTCTTCTTTCTATTTTGGTCAGTTCCTATTGCTACATCTTTAGTTATTTCATTTTTTCTGTTCCAATATATGATCCTTGTCAATTTTATTCAGTGATTTCGCACCTTAGACAATGTAACTTTCATCTTTAGAATTTCAGTATAGGTCTCTTTAATGCCCATCATGTCAACTCTTTATTCTAGGTTTTAACACATAGTTAATATTACTATTATTTTGACATTTTGAAATAGGTTCTCCATAAGTAGTCTAAGCTGACCTTGAACTCCCAATAACTGTTTCAGTCTCCCAAGTCTTAGGACTGCAGGCATGTGCCATCAGGCCCAGCCTGATATGCTTGCTCAATAACTTCTATCATCTACGCAATTGCTGTATTTGAATTGCATCCCCCCACGTAGTGACCCGCATTTTCCCTCCTCTCCATACTCCTCATAATCTCTGATAGGATGTCAGATACTGTGGGCTTTACATTGTTGGCCCTTGGACTCTTTTTGTGTCCCTATAAACACTTGGGCTTTGTTCTGGAAGGATGGAAACTCTAGAAAGTGTTTTACCCAGTTGCACCTTACATTTCAGTTTTGTTGAGGGGGCCAAGCTGGCTTCAGTCTCGGGTAATTTTTTTCAAAGATTACTTTGAAATTACTTTCAAAGATCATGCTTGCTTTAACTGATAACTGACAGCTGAGGGGAACAGGTTTTCCCCTCTGGCTGTTGGGCTACTCCTAGTTCTTGTGAGCTTTGGACCCTGCTTGCCCATGCCCCTGGGTGGTTCTTTGTCTGACCTTGAGTGGCTTCTTTGAAAGTAGGATTTATTAAGCACTCAACTAAGTTTTGGCAGGAGATACTGCAGATCCCCAGATATTCTAACTACCAGATTCTCCAGGCCCACCTCCCAAGGCTGCCTGACTTCTTCAGCTCTGCATGACAACCTGGCAGACTCTCCAGTCAGTTCTCTGGTGCCATTGCATGACACCCTTCATTTGTTTTCCATTGCCAGGAGATCACTGTCCATTAGCAGCTGATGCTTATGTTCTAGAGAGTTGTTTTACTTCTTTTTGTCTAAGGTTATCATCATTTCTAGAAGCCTCTGAGCATGGTCTTTCCACTATAGCTTCTGCTTCTTTACTCTGGGCTTGGTTACAAAGTCACTGTATTCTGTGCTCAAGCTATTGAAACTCTGGTCTACCTCACTATGGGGCCCACAGAACTTTAAACATTTTTCTAAAGATTGTCTCACAACTATAACTGTCTATTTCAGTGCACACATGTATGCTATTTCTAAATCATTTCATGCCTTTAACATTTTGTAATTGTAAGCTTCATACACACAAACAAAGAGGAATACCTGTCTCTTAGTAGGTGTTCAGCTAAATAAAACTGGGAGTCAGTGTGTCACTCTCTGTCTGTCTGTCTGTCTGTCTATCTGTCTGTCTATATATCCATTAGTCAAAGTTTGTTATGATATCAAAGATCTCCTCAAAGAACCACTATGGATGAGCCAGAGACATAGAGATGGGAAAGCAGGCTGAATAATGGATAACAAACTCTAGGTGGTTGGAGATCCTGTACCTCCCTTTACTTCCCTCATCCAAGAGACAAACATTTTCATCAAGCCTAACAGAGCAGAATTATATGCCACCCATACAGTCCAAGGAAAAAGGGGATAATTCAACTTTAAAATCCAGCGCATCTTCTCTTGAACCCCAGCTCGTTATCTGCTTGTTTAGTGAATAACTTTGCAAGGATGTTGACTGATAAGTCATTGTCTAGTATGAGTTTTAAATAATCTGGCATGCCTGCCCATGCCTGTAATCCCAGTACCATGCAGACCAAGGCATGAGGATTTGGAGTTCAGTACAAGCTGAAAGAGAATATGTATTTATTTTATCAAAGTTAAGCAAAATTTGAGAAAGGTTCAGAGTGACAATTTAATAGTCTAATATGATTTTTTGAGAGTTATTTTCTCTTAGCAAAATTATACACAGTTATTCCAACAAGGCTACACTTTCTAATCCTTCCCAAATAGTTCCACCAACTAGGAACCAAATATCAAACATATGAGTCTGTGGGATCATACTCATTTAAACCACCACACTCATATATAAATACTTTCTTTGAAGTGTTTTCCTCAAAGAGTTTAAGACTAGCCACTATAGAAGGGTAGTGAATAATCATACAGTTAATATAATTATAACAGTGTGTCATTAAGTAGGCAATACCTATAATAACTACATGTATACTATAAGCCTCTGTCAACTGAATTTCAGCGATGTATAGCCAAAGCCATTCCTACTTGCAAGCAATTTAAACTCCTAACTCTCAATTTCTTTGCACTTTCCTTCTAATTTAGCTATTTTCAGATTACTTTTTGAAAAGCACAGAAATCCAGTTGTAATTTCTTCTCTGTCCCTTTCACGCTGTCTGGCCTCATTTCTTTACAAACATAAGAATTGACCTAGGCCTGTTGTACTCATGGGGCATGTTCCTTGGTCTGAAAACTTCTAGTTTCTTCCTTCCTCCTTTTTTAGACCATTCTGCCTTACCTCACTCACCTGGCTGGACAAGGGAGCAGGGAAGCGTCCTGGCCCTTGTGTCCTTTCCCAGCACCTGTGCAATGGAAGCCATTTGCTGGCAGCACCTTCTCTTGCTTTGTGTTCTTAGCAGTGTCTGGGAATTCATGTATTAGAGAATCGAAACAATTATGAGGATGATTTGAACCAAAATTACCCTCAAATTTATCTAAACTATCCAGATAATTACAGGAAAATATATATTAAATCTGGAAGTATTTTGGCAATAGTTGCAGCTCTGGCCTCTGCTTTGCCAGCGCAGGCGCAGAGGATGCCTTTGAAAGCGCACTGAATGCAGATCCTCAGACAGACTCTGTGTTCTCCTGGCCAGTTTCATTTTATTTTTAGCTCAAGTCCCATGTTCCTGGTCATACAACAACAGAACATTTGCTTGATTGGGATAAAATATGATTGTGGGAAAAACCTGTGCCTTCTGCCACACAGGAGATAAGCTTTCTGCAATAGGAAGCGTTGGTTTGCCTGTGTGGACTGGATAGCTGACATGCCATGCAGGGTCACCTGCCTCAAGTGAGTCTCCTGGAGACGTTGGAGGATTTCATATTCATTTCCCATTTTGATATAGAGAAAATCCAGTCTCCGTGAAGAGGATACGTTATTTCTATTCTAGGTACCATCTTGGAATTTGGGAATTTATGTCACTGCAAACCTACCGAAGGAATTCAGCCTCCTAGGGATTGGACCCACGGGTTGGTAGGTGGCTCTTGGTTTCCCAGTCTTGCCTCCAATTAGTTTGTATGTGACTTCTATCAGGTCAAGCTGCTTGAGACTCAAATTCAACCTTGAATTTGAACACCTAGATGTCCATCTCTCCCATATACTCCTTTGGATTAAAATGGGGTTCAACAACTGGGTCACAAAAAGAATAAGTCAGATGGGGAAGATCAGGCTGAGGCGTCCTCTTTCTAGTCCCAAGAGAGCCTGAGATCATGTACAATGGAATCTTGAAGAAGATTCCAGACTCTCCAGGATCTAAGGGAAAAGCAGCTATATAGCTCCCTGAGAAGTCCTCCCCGAAAACTCAGCATAAACCACAATTCTTTTCTCTCCTTCCTAGGGAGTCCACCCTTCAGTAAATCTTTCCTTCTCAAAGCCCCCAGAACAGACTCTGGCTCTGAATCTGTGGCCGCATCACGGGATTCCAGCAACAGAGTCATGGGAGAGGGGCTAAGGGTTTGAATTGCATTTCCCCCACCAGGCTTGTTCTCTTGAGTCTCAGGAAGGGAAATACAGGACTCTCTGAGGCGTCCCCTCATCACCTGGGGTCCTTAAAACTAACAGAGTTAGAAAAATGGCCAAGGAGAATCTGAGGTATTCTCAGTGGCTTGAGGGAGGACACTCAGTTGGCATCTCCAAAAGGGCCAGCAGAGCCACCCCGTCTCCAGGCTGTGAAGGATGGCCATTGCCAGACATCACTTCTCAAAGGGTTCTTACTTCTTGGTAAGGGTGAGTAAGCGTCAGATATGCTTGATGGGAAATCTGAGATCTACCGTCTAAGGTCCTAAAGAAGATTCACAGTGTTACAAAAATAAGAAGCTGGAAGACAGGTCAGGCTACATGGTGAACTCAGCAGCCAATAGCTGATAATGTCATCAAACTCCAGGCTCTTGCCAAGGCTCTGCCCTACAGTTTCTAACTTGCAGGAGCTCTCCCTGCAGGGTTGGTAGGATCCTGCCTCAGGAGTCTGAGGCCTCCTTCAGATACACCAATAGCTTATATCATTGTTTAGATCTCTTTTAGTGAATGGAGGAACTCTGTACAGATGCTTCCACCATCCTGGTTTTTATAGTTCTAACTGATCTGTTCGCTGAATTAATTCAGTCAATAAGGATTTTCCATGGCTTAGGAGATGATCCAAATAAAAACTATTGCTGTAAGAAGTATTCAGAGGAGGGGTGGTCCTGTGGGGGTGGATCGGTAAGCCTGTCTGTCTGAGGTCAAGCCTGGAATCCAGGCAAAAGGGGAAGGACAGACCCAACTTCACAGAGTTGTCCTCTCACCTTCATACAAAGCTCTTGCCGTGTGTTCATCCCACCCATGGACACACACACACACACACACACACACACACACACACACACACACACACTTTAAAACATATTTTTAAAGTTTGGTTTTTTTTTCCCTGTTACAGCAAGAATACAAGGATAGTTGTTGGCTGCCACCAACGCCAGTCCTTAGAGTGAAATTTATTTGGGTTTTGTTCTTGTATCTGCATGAACAAGCCAATATGCTCACAGGTAGGAACAGCACAACATTACTTGAATATACTTACAGAAAAAAAAACCCCACAGTCTTTCCTTGTGCCATAACTTACATAGGGGATATGAAATACAGTGAGGAGAAAACATAAGCTCTGAGCATTAGAGGGAAGCAGCATGCTCGGGTGTGACCGGTCCTCAAAGTTGTCCCCAAAATGCATGATGACAAACATGGTAATACAGAGATATGGCTTAAAAGAGCAACTTTAACTCAAAGGATTGGGTTACTTTACTAGATAAAGTAACTGAAGGAATAATAATAATAATAATAAAACCTCTCTGTAAAAGTTGCCTGTGTTCACGTCTTACCAGTGGACCCTCCCCAACAGTCTTCATGAGGAGAGAAAAGGAGCATGGAACAATTCACAACATATTTTATAGTGCCAGAAAAATTGTGAGATCAAAATCCAGCAAAGACACCACATGAGAGAAATCCACATACCAGTATCACATGTGAGATATATGGAAAGGTATTTGTAAAAAGCAATGAGAAAAGTCCAATGATATATCAAATAGCCATTTGAAATATAAAATGGTCTTTATTGACCTGTGGCATTTATTTCAAGAATACAAATGGCTTAGAATCTGTAAACTTATGTGCATAACTAGACATGTCAATAGAATGAAATTAAAAGGAAAAGCCACATCATTTTGTCAATAAAGATTTAAAATTATTTTATGAGGGTCAAGGTCTATCTGTGATTTCAAAACAGGCTTTTAAAAAACTGGGGATGCAACTTCTTTAATTTGGGGAAAAATTTACATTTTGTGTTTTATGAGGCAGGTCCTGCCCAGCTGTAATTTCAGGAAAGCCTGGAGCTGGAGTTGCTCCCAAGGAAGGTTCTCATTTCCTCATCAGCCTGTCTGTCAGTCCATCTGTCCAGGAAGGCATCTGCTCAGTTCTTCAGGATAGCCTTATCAGAACCTAAGGTGGTAAGGAATGGACCTTCCAGCTTGAGTATTATCATTTATGGGCCCGACTTGGTCTCAGCGAGATAATGTCTCTAGTTGAGACTTCTTCCTTCTAGAGATCTGACTGCAGATTTGACCACTCAGACTCATGTGCTAATGACCTCCCCACTGTGGGAACCCAGTATATGGACAGGGATTTAGTCATGTGTGGGTAGGAGGATTGGGGGAACCTTAGTAGGAGCTTAGTGTTTCCTAGACTGTCTTTATCAACAATGGTTTATGAAAGCAATGTGTAGGTCACTGGGAGTGAACATTGTCTTCAAGCAATAATGTTCATGAAATGTTATGTGGCTAGCTATGGCTAAAGCTTACTGCAGACATCTCTCTGTCTACTAACAAATGCTACATCATCTGTGAATGGCATTGTGGGCAGCACACATGGGAAAATACCAACTTACTGAGGCCCCGGTACATAAAGCATTGCACTTGAACTTGTCTGCTTCTGACAATAGCCCTCGACAGATGCCAGTATCATTTTGTTGAAAAGGTAGCAGAAACCCAGAGAGACTATAAGTGTTATCCAAATTCATATAATAAGGGAGTGGCAGGGATTTAAACCAAGAGCCCTAAGCTGAAGTGGCTGCTCAGACCTACCGGCTGTGATTCATAGGTAGGACTGCTGAGCACACCCTCCTCGACGCAGCAAAGAGGAAGAAGCATCGGTGTGAACACAGTAAGCACACCCAAGGGCCAGACAAGATAAAGCAAAGCTAAGCAGAAAAATGAGAAAGGGGGTGAAAAGCGGAGAGGGGAGGGGGAGGGAGAGAAAGGGGGCAACACAGGAAAGAGAATGGGAAAAGGCGAGAGAGAGAGAGAGAGAGAGAGAGAGAGAGAGAGAGAGAGAGAGAGAGAGAGAGAGAGAGAGACTAGTTGTAGGAGAAAAGACAAATAGGCTCTGTGATTAAGGTTTTATATTGTTAGAAAGATGTCAAGTTTGCAGCTGGGATGTAGCCCAATGGCAGAAGGTAGGCTTAATGCTGCAAAATCCTTAGTTCTACATAAACTACTGCTAAATGAGACGTGTGTTTGTGTATATATGTGTGTGTGTGTGTGTGTGTGTGTGTGTGTGTGTGTGTTAAACCACTGAGCAATATTTCAGAAAGACTGAGCAGGCATCTGCATGAGAAAGAATAGGAAAGGTAGGAAACCAGATTCTCTGAGCCATGATGGCTATCCAGATGTAGATTCAGTTGGTGCAGCGCCATCGACACAAATTGTGGGTGAAGAAATGCAATGGTGCATCTTGGTTAGCAACAGGAATTGAGAGAAACCCAGGAAATCAGTAATCCATACTTCTGGGTGTGTCTGATGGTGTATTCAGACACAATTAGGTCATGAGGGCTCTGACCTAAACGAGGTTTAATCCATAGATTGACTCAAAGACTATTACGGGGTGGTAAATTTTGGAAAGTAGCCTTGTTGGAGGAGTGGGTCACTGGGAGTGTGCCTTTGATGGACAGGTCTTAGCCCTGCCCACTTTTTCTGTTCCTTTATTTCCTGTCTGCCCCAATGGCTGCTTTGCTCCAGCATGTGTGCCCTGCGCATATGATGTTCTGCCTCATCACAACAATATCACTGGCTAACTGACAGTGGGCACTCCTTCCATTTTACCTCTCTGTAATTGTTTCCCTCAGATGTCTTTCATAGCAGTGCAAGGCTGGCTAACTTGAGGCACCAAGAGGATATGGCAGCTGATCTATAATAGTATTAGCAACACAATAACTAACAGCTATTCATGTTTTCACTTCTGCAGATACCACTTAGGGACCTAGTTTGTGGCCGGAAGTGTTTGGGGTCCTGAGGACGTAGCAAGGTATATGACAGGAAGGACAGCTTCTCAGGAAGTTTAACTTACATCCCAATTTATTTGCAACAGAAAAAGAAATGCAGCTTAAAGTGGAAAATGTGAGAACTGAAAAGACAGAACACAGAATTAGAGGACTAGTGAGTGGGCTGCTTGGGATCCTAGCTCAAAGCAGATGTAGGCAAGACAATATCTTTTAGCAAAGACCTAAAGAATTGGAACAATGGACTCTTGAGTGCTCATGTGAAAAGACTGGCTTACTGTCCCATGCTTCCTTAGTACAGAGTCCACGTGCAGGGATGCTAGGCAGCAATTGCATCCTTCCAACTACCCTCCCTGGCACAAAGCATCCTCTAAAGCTGCCGTCTTCTTAATAGCACACAGATCAGATGTGGAGCCGAAGAATCACCCAGCTAAGCTTTCACCAAGTTCTTCACTCGCCAAATTATGGTAGAAGGGACTAGAGAGATGGCTCAGATGTTAAGAACATTTCTTCTTCTTCCAAGACCTGGATTCAATTCCCAGCACCAACATGGTGGCTCAAAGCCACCTGTAACTCCAGTTCTTAGGGTTCTTCTGGTCTCTGTGGGCACCAGACACGCACAAGATGCATAGAAATACATGCAGGCCAAATACCCATACACATAAAATTACAAGACATCAGCATGGTCTTTGTTTTAAACCGCTAAATTGTGGGTGTCTTTTTATGTAATAATAAACAAGTAGAGTATTTTTTTAATCACTACATTTTGATTTTAGTATATTATAGTTTATTTAGTAGAGATAGTTCTTATTTGTCTTCCATTTTATCCACACTAGAGTATCAATGGCATGAAGGTACAGACTCAGTTCTGCTAATGGTTCAGTCTTATACCCCTTTAGCGCCCGTAAACACCGTTCTCTTTTGTAGAGTAAGAAGGAACAGGGATATAATCAATAAAATGTCCTAGTCCTTAGAACACAGAAGGTACAACAAAGATGGAAGGGGAGGAGAAGGAAGAAAGAAGGAAGGAAGGTCATGGGAAAAACTGCTGCCAGTCCTGACCTCTGCTCCAGAAGCAATGGCAAAGGAAGACACTTACTTGGTGGATAAGCTGTGTTATGTATAAAGGAGAATGATCTGGCAGGCTATAGAGCTGCCAGGGTGGAAACCATCTTACAGACACTATATAGATGTTTAAAAATTGAATTCTGATGGCAAGAATGAAAGACTATCCATTTGACGAGAACACGAGTGCGTGCGTGCACACACACACACACACACACACACACACACACACACACACACCATTTCCAAATTAACTTGGGAAGAAGTAATGGATAGAAGTAAAGATAAAGTTTGGTCTCACATTCTGGTTTGTTTGCTTTTGTGTATTCCTATTTGCTTTCTAGAGAGAAAAAAGAAGACACGGAGCTGGTGGGTGGAGAGATGAGGAGGATCTGGGAGGATTTGGAGGGAATATGATCAGAATACATTGTATGAAAAGTTATTTCCTATGAAAGGATATATATTAAAATAAAAATAAATAAAAACCATTCAGAATTTTCAGCAAATATGGTGTCAACTGTATCAGTGGTTCTGGGATGGCTCACTGGGTCAAGTGTTAGTAATCTGATACTCCTTGTAAAGTTTGGTTTTCCCAGTTGCAACTAAGGTATGCTGTAACATGTAACCACCAGGTTCTTCACTCTTTTTTTCCCTGCTTGAGCACTGTTGATGATCTTAAGAGGATCCACGTGTTTATTGTGGGCTGTGAAGTACACTATTCTAATGTTACCATCTGCTCCACAGCCATTATCAGCCATTGGTCTCTGTAAAGAGCTATCCTTCACAACTGGGACTATCGGGTTATCTTGCAAAAAATTCTCTGACAGGAAAAACACTTAATTCCTTCTGTTTAAGAACTAGTTTTCTTTCTGATTAAGAATTAGTTTTCAAAGGAAGGATTACGTTTAATATCCATGTTAAGAGTGTCTTATTGGCTACCCTTTAAAAATATTTTCACTTCCTTTTCATTTTTGAGATTTTGCTTTCTCTTTGGGGACATCTATCTTCCATTCATCCATCTGTCTGTCTACCTACTTACTTACCTCTCTATTTATTGATCGATCTATAAAGAAACAGTCCCAGACACTCCTAGAAAGGCTCTGTACTATTACCTTTCAAACAATCTAACACACAACCTCTTAGCTGTGTTGCCTTCCTATTAGACAGAAACAATCTCATAAAGCATCCACTTCAGATGGCTGCCACATAGCCCACAAAATTCCAAATGTCTCCTCGAGGCTATTATGACTACTGTTTCCTTACCAATTCCAGCTTTATCCCACCCGGCTCTGCCTCCCTGTAGATAAGCTTTATTGAAATGATCCATCACAGACTTCCTCTGCTTTCTAATGAGATCCAATCTAGATCAAACCTCGCCTTCCTCGGAGCTTTCCAAACTACCCGACCAGGACCAGACCAAGTGCTGTTTCCTCTGAATCTCTGTGGAGGTGCTCCCCGCCCCATTCCTTGCCACTCTACCCCAACCTCAATCCCCCATGGCTACAGGGAGCAAGAAAAAGAAATGCAGGTTGTTCAATTATAGAGATATGCTGGTCTTTGCTAGAAAGAAGTGAAAATCAAGTTTGAGGATTCATGTAATTATTTTATTATATGTAATATCATAATTAATGATACATACAGATATACATCTCCAACTTCTGTATGAGGGATGTATATTCTCACACATCTGTGTTTACACATAAATACCTGTGTACCATATAGTTCACATGTCCAGTTGATGCTTAAATGCTCCACCATGTGTCCTGAAAGTGTCCTGGACTTGGACACACACGAATTTCCTGGACTGGTTTAATATATTCCTTGTCTTAATCTTGAATAAAAATGTCAGGTGTTGCAAGTCAAGTACTTTCATGACTTACTAGTTGGAGATGATTGTCTAGAATGTTTAAGGAACGTAGTGTTAGCATGACTATTAATAGTTAAGGAATTCATACTTATTGACTCTGCAAACAAATCGGGAGACTATAGGATAACTTCATAGGGTGTTTATTGCAGCATTGAGGAAGCTCATTAGTCACCAAAAGGAAACAGGACTCAGCCAGGGGGTAGAGTAGTGTGCAGCATGTTCAGAAGAATGAATTATAGTCGGAACTACAAAATGGCAGAGCAGTACTGAGAGGTAAAATAGACATAGCACAGGGTGAGATGCACACACGATCCAACATGGAAATAAACTTACCAAGTACTTATATTCAAATTTTTCATGAGAAAAGACATGCTATTTACTCAAAGGAAGAATAGATGAATAGTATGTATAGAGAATAGAATGACTAGCATGTATGGTGTGTGCCAGCATGCATGCATATGTGTGCCAATGTCAGTGTCTGTGTGTAAGAGTGTGTGTGTTTTGAGAGAGAGAGGGAGACAGAGAGAGAGAAGTGATATCTATATCTATATATAATTATGTGTATATATTCATATATACATCTACATTGCTTTTTATTAAAAATGCAAAACAGAAAAAATAACTAAAAACCAAATTTTGTTTTAAAGTTTTGTTTTTTAAATAGACAACCAGTAAAACAAAAAATATAGACATTTTAAGGAGAGAAGCAACTAACACTTTCCTGGACAGCTTCTGATTCTCACAGGATCAGGATAACTGAGCCCCCTCCATTGTCAGGGACTGCATCTGCCACACTGAGCCCCAGATCTTCTATTGGGACCAAGAGTGGTGGGCAGATGTGCATCATGTACTTCAACAGTGGGAAAAGATACTCAGAAAACAAATAAAACCAGAATTTTCTTTTCCTCAAAAAGTTCTCAGGTCCTCTGACGCTGGGAGATAAAATTCACCTTGTCACTCGTTGACACCCTGCCACCAGTTTGCATTTGTAATTTACCACAAAACCTATACGGAGGGACTTCAGTGGGTTAGGAGAGGAAAGACAAGGCCAGCGGCCTGGAAAGAACCTGGAGCCTCTGTGTGTGTGGGATTTGGAAGTAAATTAACAAAGCTTTACAAAGATATGGGCACTAAAGCCAAATGGAAGAGAAAGCTGAAATGAGAAAACCTCCATCCCTGCCTCGAAGCGCCTGAAGTAATTTCCGGGTGAGTGGGTCTGCATCCTCGCTCCACTAATGCGATAGTTCTATGTATGAGTAATTTTTGAGTTCCACTCAGCGGTTCTAGCTCTACTGATAAAGCCTTCCTGTGGACAAAACAGTCTGTTTACGCTTATCAAAAATGCATTTCTGTATGAAAGTAATTTGTGACAAACAAAAAATATTCTTCCTAAACCCACTGTAACAAACTACGGTTCTGCTCACGGCCGTGGGAGCGATCGCCTATTACGTGGTTTCAATATAATTTTCCAAAAGCACAATAGCTTCTAGCCGATTGTTGTTGTTTTTAAGGCACGAGCATTATCTGGAAAGTACACTTTGCTGCGGGGCTAATGGTATAGGGACAAGAAAGCTAATAATTCTCTTATTTGTCTGAACAAATTTCTCTTTTATCTTTCTGGGGTCGCAACGGTGCTGGAAGGAAGGAAGCAATCCTCTGCCTCGTGGTCTTGTGACTTGGCTTTTAGGCTGCTGTTTGGCCCACATGCAGTTATCACCAGCTCTTGCTGGGTGGGTTGAGGGAGGCTCCCTATAGATCATGAGCCTGAAATATTTCAAGTTTCACTCGAGGGTACAAGAACTGTATCATTTCTGATCAGTGACCATGGGGCCTTTCCCAACCAAACCATACTTTTTTTAGCTTAAAGACAGTCCTTAGTCAATTGAGTTTTCTCATCCATCAAAGGAAAAAGAAAAAAAGGAAAGAAATAAAGAAAGAATTTTTCCCCTGCTCTCCTCTCCTCCAGCTCTGTCTTCTCCGTGAAGGAGGGATGTGCCCTTGAACCCACCTCTGCTCCGGGAAAGTCCCTCCCGCCTCCCAGCTCCTGAGTGGGATGGTACCCTCCTTTGGGCAAGGAAAATTCATGGCCAACACTGTAGATCATCCCACTGCACAAGAGACTACCATTCCAGGAAAAAATATTTCTTCCTTTCTGTATTGTTTGTTTAAATTATAAACACATCCCATTAAGATAAAATCAGAGTAGCACAATGCCAAGCAATGAGTAGACATTTTGTTAGACATAAAGTTTCCAATCATGAGTACACCTCACCCAGTGCTTTGGGGTGGCCGTAGCTGTGATACAGAGAGAAAATGACAGAGGGAGCGCGCAGGTGTGTTTCACTAGGGCAATGGATCAGCTCCTCAACTGCAGTCCTATTGGACAGAGACTTGTTCCGTGTGGAAACTCTTCCTGAAGGTTTCCAGACAAGGGAATGGAAAGACAGGATCCTTACATCTCTCCACATGATTCTAAATGTTGGCTCTGTGATGAAAGCACATCTCAACATCTAGAAAGCAAGCTGGGCCCAATACGACAGCTCGCTGCCAGGTCTGGATAAAAACGCACTGCAGTCATACAGAAGGAAACAGAGCAGCTTCATTCGACTGCACGAGCATTTCCACAGCTAAATGCTAAAATGTTTTTGTTAATGAAATCTTGTAATTATTTACATATACACTTGCAAAGAATAAGACCCTGTGATAATTCAGTGCCAAAACCATATTATTGTAACTGACATTATTTGTTCAGAATGTGTTGCAATAAAACACAATATTGTCATTTAAATCAAAATGAAAATAGTAGCAGCATTTGAGCTTAAAATTCCAACAAGTCCGGGGAATTGGGCAAACTCTCTAAGCCCTGATTACTAACTCAAGGTGAGATTTATACCCACGAGCTTCCCCCAGGCACTAACTGAATTGTCTGTCCTCTTAATATCATTTCCAATAACCAGCTTTTTGTCCCCAGAGAGCAAACGGAATGTGACTAAGTGTTTCTTATCTTTCTAGCCTGGAAATGTGGAGGCTTCCATTTCCCCTTTCTCAAGGTCCTTATTTTTTTCCTTTAAGAGAAATAATTTAAAAATTTAAAATATCACCAAAGTATTATAATTACATTATTCATATATTGATAATATTGATAGTTATATTCAGGTTTTCCTTTCCCTTAATAGATATATAAATAAATGATCTGCATATATGTTTACATACTTGTCATGTGTGTTGTTTAGTAATGGTAAAACAGGATAAGTATGTCATCAGGCATTGTTTTGCCAATCTGTGAACATTATAGTGTGCACTTAGACAAACTAAGGGTTACAAAGTCCCTAACCTCTATAATCTTATGGGATCACAGTTTTATATGTGTCTGTCATTGACTTTTTGTGTATGTCTATGTACAGTGCATTTGTTAAACTATAAACATGTTAAACAATATGTAATTGTGAATACACGCATGCCCATATCCATGTGTATTTTATGCAGACATGTAATTCTTTAATAGACATTGAAAGTGACTTGCAAGCAAAGCTTCCTGTTTCTTTTCCAATCCATATATTCTTTGCCTAAGACAAAAACATTCTTTTGCAGAATCCCAGTGCAAGTTAACTACATCATGGGATTACCACAGACCACACACCATGCTTCAACCTACAATATATTTAAAGTTAGACATTTTTCCACTAAAGTTCTTTAAAGCAAAAGGAGAATGGGGAATCCAGTCTAATCAGATATTGCGCAAGAGGCCTTTAGAAATGGCTGCTGCACAAAAGTAGAAAACAAAAGACAGGAGGAGAGCCTGGCATCCCTGTCTTCATTTTATATGTTATCTTCTTTGTCTGAAGCCACCAAAACAAGTCACAGTCCTTAACCTTTCCTCTTATATCTATTTGGATACCAGAGCAGTAAAATTTCACAGGACAAATCGAACACCCTGGCCCAGATGAGGACAGTTATCCAGGACTGTGGAGCTGGAGTCAGAGCAATCATCTGAGAACCAACTTACCCAACAAGAGATAGGCCATCTTACCACCCTGCAGGAGCAGAGCTAGGCCAGCAACCAAGGAGACACCTAGACCCAAATCTCCCTCTAGTAAGTCTAAAACTTGCTTCAGTACTCGGAAGACTGACTTGGGGTCTCTGGACATTTGTACCACCTCCAAATGTGGTCTCAATGAATACATTCCTCTCTCTGCTTTTCATTACTACTTGTCTTTTGTTGGAAACTGAGGACCGATGGCAGAGCCTGGCTTTGAGGAGTTGCTGGAGCCCAGGCTTCTGCCCTAAAACTCTGGCTACAGCTGCATTCCATCCTCTTTCCTTAGAATTCTTCATTCCTTCACATTCCATTTGGTGAGTATGGGGTAGTAACTCCACAGAATGCCTTAATTTGAGTTCCTTCTGTTATTTGGTTTTTGTTTATTTGTTTGTTTTTGGTTTTGTTTTGTTTTTTTCACAATTGTTCTAGGCGACTAGTTAGTATTAACAACTTGAAAGTCATTGAGAATGGACTTTCCTCATTATCACACAGAATTGGGAAAATGAAAAGAAAAAAACTGACAGTAAAGAAAGGGAAATATAATTCTCCTTAAAATTGAAATACTACAATAGCTATAGATTAACCAGAAGGAGTAAGAGTAGAAACATCAAAGTTCGTTAAGGCTCATTAGGGGAAGGCAATATTCTGCTGGTTAAGCACGACTGTCTCTATAGATCGTTTTCCCCCTTAACTGCTTGTAATTCCTTCTGTTACATGACTTTTGATCAAAATAATGACTCTGAAGGGGTATTTGCTGCACAAGCAAGAAAGGTTGACTTCAGATCCTCAGTATCTGCGTACAAAACAAACGTGGAGGCTTAGGCCTGGAACCTCAGCAGGGAGGTTGAGTCCATTAAATCCCTAGAGTTCACAGGCCAGTCAGCCAACTTAAACTGGTGAGCTTTGCGTTCAGTGAGATATTTTGCCTCAGAAAATAAGGTGAAAGTAATAGAGATTAGACATTGATGTGGACCTCTGGGTTCCATGCATTACATGCATGTATGTATACACACACACACACACGTGCAAAGAGTGGGATAAATGTGGTATTTCTGGCCCAAGTAAAGCTTTCTGTCTAACAGGAGGCTTTCTAGCAAAACAACAATGTCATAGTCTTGTTCTCTCCCTTAGGAATTAATCCTAATAAGCTTGTCAATCAATGGTCCACTTTTGACGCATGAGAATCTCTTCCTCCACAGTGGTCCATTGTTTGCTCCCATCCCATAAGGGTGCCCTCTTTTTCTCTCTAGTAAACGCTGTCTTCTACCCTGTGCTCTTGGGACTCATCTGCACTCTTTCCACAGAGACTGGGTGATGAGGGGAGGCCATAGAGCGGCCTCAGAACCTACTGGACTTGGGCTATGCATATCTTATGGCAGCACAGTGAGGGAAGGATGCTACGTCCTTCATAGGTGTCAGAGCCATGGGCACACGTCAGTCTTTTTGGGTTTATGATCAATTTAACACTGATTGGCTGCTTTAGTTTGTTTACCATATTTCATGATAGATGCACACACACACACACACACACACACATACACACACGTGAAAAGAGTAAGTGATGCCTTTGAGTAGCTTTAAAATTCGTAAGTAATTTGTTAATATGTTATGTGGAGACTGAGGTACCCAGTGCTATTACCATATTTTTATTCTTAACATCCTCTGATGAAGTTTCTTCTTGCTCTTGACAGCACTTTCTCAAGATCAGCTGACAATCGCCATCCATTATGTAAAATGTTTTGTAATTGTTTGGACAATTTTATAAAAATGATTGTTTTTATTGTAATCACTTTATTCATCAACACATTTTAAGAATTTGACTGAGAGCTTTAAGCTCTCCGTTACTTCTTTTATATGAGGAATTACTGCAGACAATTCTAATGCAATGAAACTACTCCCATAATTCAACCAAAGCATTTAAAACTCATTGATTAGTGTGTACTGAAAGTAACTCTGCAGGAACACAGGTTCAATAAGTCTCATAGTAGGCTTCTGGAGGGGGGGGGGAGGAAGCCAGAGAAGTGCATACAGGCTAATATTGTGGTTATTTAAACTCAAACAAGCAAGGCAGGTCTAATTTTCCTGCATATTTAACATGCAGTTCTATGGTGAGATACACATTTCCCTCAGCAATAAGATGGCACTCAATTCTAAATTAAATGATGACTTTCGCACGCTGTTCCCTTCAAGTTGCTCCAGCGAACTGCTCTTTGCTTCACAAATGCTTATTTGAATCCTAAAGCTTTTTAGTTTATTCTGAACAACCTCTAAATCTCTTGGGTGACCCCCTCCCTGCTTTTAACTTGAGTAATGTAAAATTCTTTCCTGAGTGGAGAGCAGAGAGGAGTTGGAGAAGAGCTGATGGATCTCCTGCTGGGCAGAAAATATGAAATTGCTCACCAAGACTAGAAATAGATCAGCTCAGCTCTCACAAGATCACCTAACGCCTGACTGTTCTGCTGGGTCTCCCAGTAGGATGTGGTCAAAGAGTCTGTAGCAGTGAGAGAAGACCTCACCAGGGTGACTGGAGTCTATTAACATTGTGGAACTTTCCTGTGAATTTCCATTAAGTCTATCCCTAGAGGTGGGGTGTGTGTGTGTGTGTGTGTGTGTGTGTGTGTGTGTGTGTGTGTGTGTGTGTGTGTACTAGCGTGTGCACACACTTGTGAATGTGAGTGAGTGCCTTGGAGCGATTTTGATGTTTCTGCTCTAGAGTATGGGATAGCATTTGGAGCCTTGTAAAGCCTCATCTGTTATCTCTAATGGTAAGAAACCTCGGCAGGGAAGCTGTACTGTCAAGTACAGCTTCTTTCCCTTGAAGGGTCAAGAAATAAAGTTCTAGTTTGTTTATGCAAATTTCTGTGACTCACTACACTTTCAAGTAAGTTTATTAGCACATTTCAACATATTATTAGCAGTTAAAGAAATATATCTAAACTGTTTTGTGCTCCAGGAATTGTTAAAAATGTCAGTGACTGATGAGGGAAAAAGATTTCTTGGCTTGTTTAACTTGAACAATAATTGCATTAGAAAAATGTTGTTTCTATCACTCAGATTCCAGGGCTCAGGTCGCATGGCTTCTCTCTGCCTGGGTCCTCACAGCTTATGATGCCTTCTGCCTGAAGCAACACCTGTCTGAGATGGCCCTGACATGCTTAGAACAGCACCATTTACACCATGTGCCCAACCAACCAAATCCCACAGGCATAACTTCTAAGAATTTATTTTAAACAGCGGTATCACCTTTGAAATAGTTGGCAGAGAGCCAGGATCAGAAGGCCTGTCAGGAAGTCTCTAAAGTTACTATCACATCTTCAAGAAAGACCTTACTGGGATGTTTTTTCCTCAGAGGATTAGTCCAATGTTCATCTCAGGATTCCCTTTGGCCAGCGTCATTGGTTTAGAAGTGAACATGTATGTAGGACCTCCTGAAAAGAATTAGTTATGTTCATAGTGAGATGACTCTCCTTACTCACTCCCCTGTAGAACGCAGGGGAAGATTTGATGTCTGTTGATGCCAGGATATCTATCACTGTCCACAGGCATGTGCACCAGTGCAGCCATAACTAATTGCAAAGGTTCTAGAAGGTTCCTCCAAATATCCCCTTCTTGCTCCTAAAGGAAAAAGACTTTGGTTCCATAGTTTAATGAAGGCTTAAAACACAGAGCTGGACTCAAATTAGGTCACTGACCCACAGCCAGTGACAATATAAGAATAGTTACTAGGACCAGATGTAAAGGCAAACACAAGAAAGACGGAGGACGGGAAAGCATCTGAGAGAGAGCAGAAAGTGATACCATAGAAAGAGGCGGGCTGGGTGGTCCGAGATGAGTCAAGCACAAGATGAATGTTTTCCTCCTGCAAGAGAGAACTGAGGTGGCTGGCATGCTATTCACTTGAAAGCAAATAAGTGACCTAAGGGATTTATGGAAGACGCGATTTTTTTTCTTTTCCCCCTCTCTTCCTTCCTCCTGCCCCTCCTCCCTGTTTACACCCTCCTCTTTCTCCTCTCCTTCTCCCCTAATCCCTCCCATCCTTCCTCTCCTCCTTCTTAGTCTTCCTCCTCACCACCTTTCTTCCTCTCTTTCCTTCCTTTTCTTCTTCTCCTTCCCACTACTTCCCCTCTCCCCACCTCCTCGGTCACACTCCTTTTCCGTGTGTGTGTGTGTGTGTGTGTGTGTGTAAGGATTTTGATGCATGTGACTGTTGCCACAGTCAGAGCATCCAATCATTTCATCACTTCCATAAACTCCCCCATGCTATACCTCACTTTTTGAGGGTGTGTGGGTGACAACATGGAAACCCCCATCTTTCTCCAGAGTTGTAGGGGAACTTTCAGTGTTTCTGGTGGGAGGGATGGTGGCTACCTGTGTCAGGCAGGTGTCTTTTATCAAAGCAAAGAATTCCTTTTCATTGTAGTTTGCTACAAGTTCTCAATGAATAGATGTTAAAGAAGGCAAAATGCTTTTTATCCATCATTTAATGAGATTATGTAAGTGGTTTTCTTCTTTAGAATGCTAATTTATTATTATTATCATCATCATCATTATTACTCGTGTGTGTGTGTGTGTGTGTGTGTGTGTATTGTACAATGTTTGCAGTCTGAGAACAAAATGCACTTGCCATAGTGTTCTGTTTCATTTGTAACATATTTCAGTATCTGATTTTGTTAATAAACATTCCTATATCTGGAATATTCTGTTGAAGGTATTTGTTGTCTATATTTATAAAGGACACTAGTCTGTAATTTCACTGTTATTTCTTTCCAGGTTTTAGAATCAGTTGCCTGGCTTTACTATGAATGTAATGCTCAGGTGCTAAAATGATGCAGTATGTGTAGCTGTAAAGCCATTTCTTCCTAAGTGTTTGATAGAATTCACTCCTGCAGTCACTAGGCTGGGGAAATTCCTTGCA
This sequence comes from Tokudaia tokunoshimensis, assembly GCA_036184795.1. Classification (NCBI taxonomy): domain Eukaryota; kingdom Metazoa; phylum Chordata; class Mammalia; order Rodentia; family Muridae; genus Tokudaia; species Tokudaia tokunoshimensis. The sequence continues at coordinate 71,339,403 of BTHU01000002.1, read as the reverse complement.
GGAGACTTTCCAATTGCACATTCATTTTGAACACACACACACACACACACACACACACACTCACACAGCCCAGTTCAGATGATCTGCTTTATCACAAGTGAGCTGTTGCAGTTTATCATTTGAGAGGAACTATTCCGTTAAGTACACATTGTTGAATTTGCATAGAGTTATTTATAGTATTTTCTAGCATTCTGTTAATATCTGTGGGACTTAAAATGTGTTTCCTTCTCTAATTTCTAATAGTTACTTTGCTTTCCTTTCTCCCTCCTTCCCTCCTTTCTTCTCCTCTCTCTCCCACCTTCCATTTTTCCATTCCTCCCTCCTTTTCTTCCTTCCTTCCTTCCTTCCTTCCTTCCTTCCTATCAGTCTTACTTACCAATATCATTGCTATTTCTTCTGAAGACTTAATTTTTATGGCATTTAAAAAATCTATATTTATTTATTTATTATTAAGACAGGGTCTTCCTGTGTAGACTAGGCTAGCAATAAATTCAGATTTCAGGCTTCTGCTTCCAAAGTGCCAATAATGGGATTAAATGTACGCCCCACTACATCTGACTAATTTGACATTTTCTTATTTCTTTCTTACAGATAAGAGTTAGGCAAATGAGTGGCTTCTAGCCACACACAAGCATTTCCGGTGAGCAGTGAGTTTCACTGGAGTTTCTTCTCTTCAGAGCCTCTCCTCAGCATGTGTGAGTCACTCCTCTGTGTATCTTCCCAGTCTTGAAAGCTGTGTCATGTAGGAGACAGCCCCCTTTTAAACATACTTTTTCTAGGAATAGAAAATATCTCTGTTCCATGTTATCTAAGCACACAAAACGTCCATTTTGTAAACCGCAAGGTGGAAGTATGACTCTTTTCTGGGACTTTTTAGAAGTAGGTGCTTAAGTTCGCTAACTCCTACCATGCTGAACTTTGGTGCTCAGCCTCTGAGCCATTTGTATTCTTTATCCCTCCACACACAGAGGAGGTACGGCTAACACCTCATTACCGTAGAAAACCAGAACCCACAGGAGACCCATAGTTTCGACTGAGGTTCCTGCAGGTTCCATTCGAATGGCACATCAGAACAAATAACAGATCCCCTGTGCACATCCCAGTGGTCCTTTGTTGAATTCCTAATCTAATTGGCTAGACATGGAAAGATCAGGTGGAGTCAAATGAATTGAAGTAACCGATCTTATTGCACCCATTTATTCTCCAGTGTGGAAGCAAGAGTGTCCTCCTAGACCCCAAAGGCCATGCAGCTGCCCTTTAGTCTCTTTTAGCAGTGAGGTCATCGCTCTCACACCAACCCTCTACCCTACCGTATACGCTTTACAGTTAGTATCTGCATTTGGATAAGAAGGCAGCATCCCTGCCGTAAGCATGTGGCATGGCTAAATAGCTCTTTATTAGTTCGTATGCAAACCAACACAATGCCCAGCCACTGGGGCAGATAGATGAAGCTCCGGACTACAGATCAGCCCTTATACCCCACAGCTTTGTTCAATGCCCAGTGAGCTCAGAGTGTCCAGGTTCTCAGTTATAATGCATTTCTATTTTATCTCGAGAAGATGGAAAACAAGGAAACTCTTGAAAGTATACGAATTAAACCTGGTGTGGTGGCTCAGCCTACAGTCCCAGCAGAGGGATTGAGAGTTCAAGGCCACCTTCCAGCACGTTTGAAATTGGGTCCAGGACATCCAATCTTAAAAAGTATAATAATAAATAATAAAAGGAAGCAGAAGACAGAATTAAGAGTTCCTTCCCAACTCCTCTGTAACTTGATCTTTTTGGTTGTAATTATCACCTTAGCCCTTCAGTGCATGTGTCTAGGAATTTAGATAAGGAAATAAGCTGACCGGACAGGTCCTTTCTGACTTGCAACAGCCTTTAAGAAAGTCTCCATGTAGGTTTTATATCTGGATTCCAAGTTTCTAAGAATTTGGACTCAAACAAGAAGGAATTATTTCAGCCCTAAGATAATTCTCAGCCCTATTTGGACTTCGTTGGATAGGTTAATCAAATACCCATGAAGATGTATAGCATCTTCCCCAAACCCATCAGTCACATCTGTGCAAAAGATGTGTACAAGGGACATTGAGCAAAGGTGACTTCTTAACAGATGTCAGCAAAACGAGAGTGTATCAGTTAGTGTTTTAGATACCAGGAAGAATTCATTTCAATATCAACATGGGTGACTGTTGCGGGAAAAATTAAAAAAGAGAACGCCAACTCTCCATGCTCCTGCTTCTCTCAGCCTGCCAACTCCCCAGCTCAGGGGGAGCGCGGGGGTGGGGAGGGTGGGGGTGTGGGGGCCAACAGCTCTGGTTCGATTGTCCCTGGAGCCACTAGTTCCTTCTCCACCATAAACCCCTGTAATCAGTGGCCCCACATTCCAGTAACCAACTAAATCAAAACTCTTGAAGCTTATAATTAACTAATCAGATTTATGTATCAATAAATTCTCAATTTATAGGATGTCAATACAAAAATTTCAGAACTAATTAATTGATAATGATAAAAGCCTTATCCCAAGTATTCTAACCTTATGATTTCATAACTACCTGTGGCTATCTAAAGCCACACTGGTTCAGGTTCTTCCTCCTGTCTGTCCTCCTCCATCTTGGCCTTCTCCCCACTCAAGATGCTCTCTGTCTTTACAACTCTTTAGCTCCGCCTCCCTTTTCCCCATCCAATCACAGGCCTCCTGCTGCCCTAATATTATAGTGTGATTGGACAGGGAAGAGCCTGTCACAGGTGGTAGTCCCGTGAAGCACACTGCACTCACCAACCCGCGGTGATGACCAGCAGCATCTCAGACAGACTCAGTCACCATCTGGGTCATAATATAGAAAAGTGCAGTGTTTAGTGAAACAGATTCAAGGTAATTCAGCAGCCGCTGGCATCAGAGCATCTGTGCCCTTGGAAGACAGGGACTCGCCTTCCTCTGAGACGCTCTGACTTCTCAGTGGTTAGTTCCTGCTTCCCAAGCTCATTGTACAAACAGCACTGTGTCCTATCTTTTCTTTGTCATCCAGCATAACTTGCTGAAAGCCAGAAAGCCTGGATTTTGTCTGTAGCCTGAGCAATAGAGGCAGCAAAGTTGATATATACTAATGTGGTGGTTTGAATATGCTTGGCCCAGGGAATGGTACTATTAGGAGGTGTGACCTCATTGGAGTAGGTGTAATCTTGTTGGAGGAGGTGTGTCACTGGAGGTGAGCTTTGAGACCTTCCTCCTAGCTGCCCATGCAATTGCTGTCTACTTTGTAGAGGACAGAGATACTACCCAACATCCTACAAGTCACAGTACAGCACCCATAAGAAGAGTAATTTGCTCCCAATATCAATAGTGTTGAGGTTGAGAAATCCTGCCTTAGGAGGGAGATCTCACTAAGGTTTGAGCATATTTTGTCACCTTCTTCTCTACGTGTAGGTAAAACATATTAACGCTATCAACAAATCATTAGTTTCCACAAGGATCCAACAAAATAGCAGCAGTCAACAGTTTCATTTTCCCAAAAGATCAGCTGTGATGCTCTCTGGCATTTTCCATCTGAATGAGAAGAAATACCATTTAAGAATATATTTTTCACCACAAGATCATCCCAAACCAGCTGGGACCAATGCTGTCAATAAGGAAGGCAACTACTAACTGATGGTTTGCTACTTCATTATCTTATCATCTTATAATACCATCTTCATAGAGTTAACTTTGCAAAAGTCCCAGCTCCTATCGGGCATTTGATGCCATAGTACATGAAGGAAAAACCCACACAAGATCAATAGAGGAGAGTAAATGCTATTCTGTACTCGCCTTCCTTCCGTATTTCCCCGTCAGACAAATGATCCCAGGTCCCAGTTCTAGGAGCTTTTCAAGGCCCACACTCACCCATGGACTATGCACTTACCCTGTGTAATAAAATTCCTCCCAAACCCCTTAGAGAAGAGGAAACTCGGAAGGGCAGACAATCAAACAATCGTTATTGTTTGTGGCAAAGAAACTAGCACCATTTAAGTAAAAAATAATAGCAGCAGCATCCGACTTCTTGTGATAAGATATAAGAGAAGCCCTCATCAAGCTGTATTCCTTACGTAGAGAAGAAACTAAAGGCATTTTAGTGTTATTGGCATGCTTAACTCTTTACTTTTGAGATTTTCACACATGTGCACAATGTGCTTGGATCAAATCCACCCCCGCATTCCAATGGCTACCCCAGCTTCCACCAGCGCTCCCTTTCCTGCCTGCTGTCTTTCAAAGCCCACTGATTTTTACTTCAATTTTTTCTCTTTAAATAATGGGAAGAGGAAAAATAGAGTAAAGAAACTGAATTTTTTACACAATTCTAAAGTTGTCTTTTTAAAGTGAAGAAGTAAAGAAATTTTCTTAAAATGATGGGAGAATCTGTTATTAGTAAACAATGTACAGAGAAATATTTAAAGCAGTCCTTTGGCTTAAGGGAAATAATCCCAACCAGAAATATAAAAATATAAGACAGAATTAAAAGCAAGAAATATAGAAATAGTTACAACTGCAGAATACAATATTCTTAGAGGAAGGGTGACAAAATATGTATATTTTATAAATACACTTATTTATACATATGAGAAGAAAGAGGATTGGAGAGATGCTCAGGCATTCAGAGCACTGGATGCTCCTCCAGAAGGCCTTGATTCTATTCCCAGGACCCCACATGGTGGCTCACAGCTATGTGTAATTCCAGTTCCTGGGAGTCTGATGCCTCTTCCTGCCTCTATGACTACTGAATATAGGTGTGCCTACATACATGTAGGAAAGACACACATATATATAAAAGAAAAGAGAGTAACGTCTTTCACTTTTTTTCTTGTGAAGCAAGAATTACGTCAAATTCACTATCTTTCAGACTATACAATAAAAATTTTAAATTGAAAAAAAAAAAAGAATATATTTTTCCTCTTAGTTCTTCTAATGGTCAGTCTTCAGTGTCAACTCGACTGGGTTTGGAATCACGCAGGAGGCATACTTCTAGGTGAGCTTATGAATTTCCTGAGAGGTTTAACTTCAGAGGGAAGACTAGCCCTGAATGTGCGAGACATCATTCCACAGGCTTGAGTCTCAACTCCCAGGCTGAATAAAATGAAAACAAAGAATACTACCATTCACCTTTCTTTCGCTCCTGACTGGATGCATTTCGCTCACCTGCCTTGACTTTCCTACGGTGATAGGCCGTACCTCCAAACTGTGAACCCTTCAAGCTCATCATTTCTTAAGCTGTTTTTATTGGGTATTGTCTAGCAGCAACAAGAAAAGTAACCATGTGAGCATGAGAGGAGAGAGAAAGCCAGGAGAAGAAAAAAAAAATCTTACAGTTCTCATCAAGCTTCTAAATGGCAACCCGCACACACCCTGGTTCAAATGACCACAGAGAGCTGACCGCAGGAAATGGTTGATGTTTTTTTTAAAAACTCATAGGCGCTTTTGGGGGGAGAGAAAGAAGATTCTTGGGGGGGGGGCATTGTAAGTAAGAGATGCAAGCTTCTGAAAGTTTTCGGACTGTTGAAAATCATCAGGGCTGTGAAGTCAGAGTTTGGAGAGGGGGTTGGTGTGTCAAGGAATAAATAGACATGGGAGCCCCGGAATGAGGCATGACACAGGAGCTGGACATGCCGCCCCATATTTGCTCTGTATTATAAATTCATTGGTGTCTACAGTTTAGGCTGACTTCAACTTCCTTATATTATGATTAGTTCATGACTTAATTAAAAAAAATAAACCCAAAGTTAACTTGTTTGGGGCAAAAATAATAATGCAGTTTTGAGAGGGCCAAATAACCCAGGCTTTTTCTTCATTTGGTTCCCCAAACCAATCTGGAGATAAAGGTTGTCACTGAGTACTCTGCCTGCAAGGTGGTGCCAGGACACACCAGTAGGTGTAGGGAAGTGAGACAGGAGAACAAAGTCAACCGCATCATGACTCACTCTGGGCAACTGAAGCCCTAATCCACGACCTCCAGGATGCCAGAGGATTCTTCCCACAGAGTGGTGGGAGGCCTCAGCGTCTCTCCACTGAATCTGGCCAGGCTCCTGCGTGAGTGGGTGGGCTCTGCTCTGTGGGCCACAAAATCCTGACATTCAGACTTAGCCATCCTTGGACTGAGCAGGGATTTTTCATCAGAAGTAACCACTATCTTGCTCATAAGAATACAGTGTGGTCACAAAGAGCCTTAGAAAATGTCTCCCAAGGAAGACATCCTTGCTGTGGATGGGTAACTAGAGAAAAGAAAGCCAGAGTTAGTAAGCTTTTTAGCTAAGACATAAAAGTTTCTGTCTTAGGATAGGGCTTGACCTTCATGGCCAGGAGAAGTACCTAAGAAAAACTTCCTCTTACAAAAAGTTACATGCATGTATACTTGAGCTGCATTGACAGTTAGCTGGTGTTACAGGTCTAGTGAGTCAACAAATGTGGGTTCTGGGATGAACTTGAGTCCTTCTTAAGATCAGTGTGTGCTTGTTAAACTGTGAGCCATCTCTATAGCACCCTCCCTCCTGCCACAAAAACTATAAAGTAATTCTTTTGAAAGTATGATCAGGTTTATGAGAGCCCTAAGTCATTATGTCTGTTAACGGATAATATATTCATAAGTGAAGTTTTATGGCTTTTAAAAGAAACTGCCAGTACTGAACTTCACACATCTTACATTTCTTGACCCTTGTAGGAGCCTTTGGCGTCAAGCACTGAATTAGCCCTATTTTGCAGATGGTACAATGAGAGCTCGACGACTTCTTATGAGCCACAAAGTTCAAGCACAAAGAGGACTGCTGGATTGCAGCCTGCAGGATGAGTTCATGTTCAAAATGTTTTAAACACAGTCAAATACTAGGATCTGAGTGTGCTGGTATTTATATAATTTTCTTCTTACATGATCTGTTAAGGATAGTGACTCTTTAAGGGAATACATTGTCAATGAGTGTGTCTGGTCATGGATTCGTTTAGATCCTCATTCAACACTGCCCTGTGTTCCCTGATGGGACAGAGGGCTTCCGTACAGAATACAGAATGACTTCCAAGATAGATCTTAAATCTCAGCTTTTTACTTCTTGTGATGGTTTTCAACACAAGTAATTGACTACTTTTTAGGGGTCACATCTTGGATCATTCAGAAGTCTTACACTCTTTTTGACTACATTTTTCCATGCATGGAAGGTCTCCAAATGTCTCTGCATCCTAGTGTAATGATCGATGTACGATCCAGGAGGCACATGGCCGAAGATGAATTGATGCCATTCTTCTCAGGAACCTTAGTCACGAAACTAAAGGACACTCAGCCTACATTGTAAAGATGAAGTCATACAGCTACCAAAGTCCCGGAGAGAGGGCTTCTGACTTCTGTTGCCATAGCTCTGAAACTGCTCTTCTGAGATCTGTGTAGCATGTGTATCCCAAGGGTATTTAATTAGATATTACATTTCACTTAAACTTCCCAGTGTCTGTTTCTGTAGCTTGCTACCACAGGAATGCAAGTAGCTACTCTCAAAGAAGCTAATGCTCCACCAAAAGAACTCCAGATGATGGGACACCCTCAAGGATCTTAGAAAGTGTGAGAGAAAGATTATGCACTATGGAGGCCAAAGGTCATAATGGTACCATAGAGTTCAATGTGATGACAGTGTGGGATCGTAACAGGAGAGATTGGGGAAGAATAGTTAGGCAGAGTAGACGCCATAAAAATGTATGCAGGGTGCAGCCATGAGGAGGGTAGAAGTTTGACTTGGTTTTATGTATGTGGACAGGACTGAACACAGTCTGATGGTGGCTTGAGATTAACCCATCGTCCCGCATTTTGTTGCCCCTCCTAAAATGACAGCTTCTGGACAAAGTGCACCTACATGTATTAACAGATATGCTTTTATTCATAATATATTCTTCTTGACACCCCCTCCTTTTAATCTTGTAAACTCCTCTCCTATACCATTCTCTCGAGGAAGCAATGAACCTATAATAGCACAAAGAACCATCAGCTCTTGGACTTTCCCAGGGAGAAGCAGTAGCTAACACATAAACCAAAAATCCCAATGAAGAATAAAGAGGCCCCATGTTAAGGATTAAGGACTTAGTTTTCAAAAACAACAACAAAAATCTACTACGACAACCTCAGGTGGTGGCTTGGGAAAGTCACTGGTTTTGAATCCCAACTGAAAGGCAGCTGTTGACCTATCAGCCAGGGAGGAGCAGCTCAGCCTGGGCAGAGAGCTCCAAAGTTTTCCAGGAAATGTGCTCTGGGCCTTAAAATTAAGTCCTGACTACTGGGGAGCTTTCTCGGAAGCTCAGTTTCCTGGGATTCTTTTTCCTGCCTCTTATTCTCATTAACCCTCCTCCCCTTCAACTTAATGACTGCCTCCTAACCACCACAGTACTTCAACCTTGCCAACCCAAGAGGCACCCACAGCCTTCCTCCTCTCCAGAGCCCAGGCCTCCAAGTGACACTTGTTCCTTACTGTGAGAGAGTCTCTGTGCTCTACCTCCCTTCAGGTCTCGACCCTCTCTCCTCTACTTGGTTTCCTGGAGACAGACTTGCAGACTCTATCACCCAGGGTCCCTGATTACAGATATCTGACCACTGATTGCCTTTCCTATTGGGAAAGGCAAGAGAAGGTCCCAGATGAAGCAAGATCAGGGCATTGGTTCCCATCTCTTCTGTCTCATTACAGACCTGGCAGATCCTGTTTCATCTCCACCTCCCTCAGTAATCCATTTGTTAGTCCCTTCCTCTGGTGGTGGTGGGGGTGGTGATGGTGTTGGTGGTGGTGGTGGTGGTGGTAGTGGTGGAGCATGGCAGTTTTCTCCTTGCCAAGACAACTGGCTTCCTTCCATTACCCCCTCAGGCTTAGGATAGAGCTGACATCCCTTGGCTGTTGGCACCTTTGCTTCTAAATTTCCTCGGCAAAGCAATGTCTTAATGAATAGTCTTTCCAGTTAAGCCTTTGCCTGCTGTACTGGCTGATTTTGTGTTGTCAACTTGACACAGTCTGGAGTCATCACAGAGAAAGGAGCTTCAGTTGGGGAGATCCAGCTGTGGGGCATTTTCTCAATTAGTGATCATAGGGGCAGGGCCCCTTGTGGGTAGTGCCATCCCTTGGCTGGTAATCTTGGGTTCTATAAGAAAGCAAGCTGAGCAAGCTAGGGGAAGCAAGCCAGTAAGAAACATCCCTCCATCAGCTCCTGTATCCTGATCTGCTTGAGTTCCAGTCCTGACTTCCTTTGGTAATGAACAGCAATTTGGAAGTGTAAGCTGAATAAACCCTTTCCTCCCTAACTTGCTTCTTGGTCATGATGTTTGTGCAGGAATAGAAACCCTGACTAAGGTCATCACAACAGGGTCATCTCTCCTGTTGACCCAACAGCTGCAGATTTCCCACAGAGCTAGCTTTTCTCATTACTGAAGGGGACTCCGTGGCAGTGATAGCTTCTACTACGTAAGAAACAGTAGTTTCTAGATAATTCCTAAGCAGGTCTACCACTATAGGGGAAAATATAATGGAGTAGAGAAATCAGTTCAGAGATTGGTCACCCGAAGTAGACTGTTAGAACCTTGATTAGGAACAGACTATGACAGATTCTTAAAGGCTAGCTTTAGGGTTAGGTCTTATGGGTCATCCTTGTATCTGACTTGCTATCCTGAACCTCTGAACCTATCTTTACTTAGGTACCTATCATTAGTATTACTCTGATTCTCACCTGTCTTTCTTTTTAGGAAACTAAAACAAACAGCCAAATTGCCTTCATCTTTGCAGCCCTAGTAGCTGGCAACATGCCTAGTTTAAGGTAAATGTTTAATACCTACCATCCACACATGGAAAGATTTAAATAGCCTTTAATGTAGAAGGGAATGCACCATTTCAATCCTTGAGAGCTACAGACTCCCCAACCCCACAACAGCAGAGGATGCTTCATCCCACCATAGGTGGAGGGGGCCCTCTGTGCCATGATGCCTGGGTTGACACACCTCACTCTGAACCTTACAAGCTCTGGGACTTGGCTCAGGTTGTTTTCCTTTCTGTGGTTCAGTATCTCCAGGGTAAACTGAGGGTAATGATACCACTACTCAGAGTTGTTTCCTAGGCACCCAACTGCCATTTAGATTATGGAATTGTAGTAGGTAAGACACAGGAGCTCCCACATGGTTATTAAGAAAAGTATTAAAAGGCTGGCCTGTCAACTAAATGTGCAAGGCTGGTGTGGAAATAGTATTGTCAAAGCACTAAACAAATCTTTAAGGGATTTTTAATGAAACCAGGAAAGTGAAGAGACTGTGGTGATTCTCACCTGGGGACAATCTTGACTCCAGGGAACATCTGTAAACATTTTATTGGCTGTCACCACTTGGTGACATATATATGTGTGCTGGCATATAGTGATTGAGAACATAGATGCTGCTAAGTGCCTGACAGTGCACACCACAACCCTCCCCATGTGTGCACTACATGGAAAAGATGGCCACAGTGCCACCTTGATTTGAATGTGTAAGTGGGTATCACAAACATCCGGGTCAAAAGCACCCGTGTCTTGCTTGCACCCTGACATGCTTTCTGGCAAAAATCAGGCTCAAGTCCTTCGCTGTCTCCTGTTCTGGGCCTGGGGCATGTTGTTTCTGCTCTGGGTGAACCACTTTCCAGCTCCTATTCCAGTGATAAGCTGCTTCCGGAAGCTTCTTCTCGGGTAATACATTTTTTAAATGTTTACAAAGTAACCAGGAAGGGTAAAAATTAGAGAACAATTGAGAACATACCCACTCCTATCCATTTGTTCTGGGAACTCATGACCAGCATTAGAACCACAGAAAGCAGGGTTGGTGTTCCGGGTATTGGCATTACAGCTAGGGACATTAAGGCCCTGCCAGGCTAGCCACAATATTGTGCCCACCAAGGTCAGATTTTGTCATCTTTGTCTAGTTTGTCCTGTGTCATGGGTCTTCACCCCAAAAGCTGTGGTCTCTGCCTTTTGTATTTTGTTTCCTTAAAATTATCTTGCTAATATATATTAATGGCCACTTCACTTAAGAGATGTGTGAGTGTGCACTTGCACACACGCGTGTGCAATTTTTCTTTATTGGTATTGATTTTCACAGTTCTGACAAGATATCTTGTGATAGTTAAGTCTATGACCTTGGAACATCCATGTGTTTACTATGTGCACCGAGACTTCAGTGAGTCTCGGTTTCTGGCCCACCATATGTGAGCCACACCCTGTCCGAGCACAAGTTGCAAAATGAATGCAACAGCTCAGAACCTAGACAGCTGTAATAGGATTATGTTGTAGCATAGATGTGTATCATATGATCAGCAATTCAGGTGTTCAGGAACCAGATAGGGAGATGGTCACCTGTGTGGTCACCTGTGTGCATGCAGAGATGCAGGTGTGGCACCACTGGACTAGGAACAATTAGAAGTAAGTCACATACTCATCTGCGTAACAGGGTCTGTTTGAAGGAGTAACAGCACAGACAGATGTTTTAAGAGAAATGGACTCAGGGGGAAGTTCCCTTGGAATGCACACTAAAACTAGACCAGAGGCTACTTCTGGGCAGATGGGAAGAGAGGGGGCATGATGAGGAGTGGTAGTCAAATCAGAGCGTAACATGTTCCCTAAATTTAACTAATTAAGAAGTCTGGCCCTTTGCCATTAGGAATTCTTGACTCCCCTATTAAAGACCAACTGGCCACAGTGGATTTATTTCACCCCTCAATTCTGTTCTACTTCTCTCTATTTTTTAATTCTATTACTATACTCTGTTGAATACTACATCTTTGTAACATATTTTCAAATTAGGAAGTGTGATTTCTCCAATTTATTCTTCTCCATGATTTTTTTTGGAGGTTTATGAACTTTAGTGGTTCCATATGAATTTTAAGATGATGTTTTATATTCCTTTGAAAAATATTGCTGGTATTTTGATAGGGGTATAGAGGTTAAGTTTAAATTGTAGAGTTCTCTGGATATTATGGGAATTTTAATAATAATAATGTTCTCCAGAACATGAACACAGACATCTTCCTATGTTTGTACTATCTTTGATTTCTGAACTGCATACGAGTGTGTGTGTGTGTGTGTGTGTGTGTGTGTGTGATGTGTAGGCTAGAGATTGATATCAGGTATCTTCCTCAGTTACTTCTTTACCTTATCTTTTCAAATATGATCTCTTATTGACTCTGGAGTTCACAGTCTGGCTAGAGTGGCTGGGCATCCAGCCTGGGATGCTCCTGTCCCTGCTTGCCCAGCACAGACCTTACACTTGCTCCTCCACAGCTGGCTTTTTACATATATGCTAGAGATCTAAACTTAGGCTGTCATGCTTCAGAGAAGCATTGAGCTGTCCAACAGCCCACTTCTTTAATCTTTAAAACAATGTTTTCTAATTTTCAGAACACACATCTCTCATTTCCTTAGTTTATTCTAGGTGTTTTATGTCCTTTTTGATGCTGTTGCCAACAAATTTATTTTCTTAGTCTCCTTTTTTTATGTAGCTTATTGTTAATGTGTATAAATTCACCTGATTTTTGTGTATTGATTCTGTATACTACAACTTCAAAAATTACTTTTCAAAAGGTAGTGTGTAGTGCTTAAGCATTTTACACTTCAAATGAGTTAAACCCATAAATCTTTGTAACTATGAAGAGGAATGGCAGTTAAAGAAGAGAAGACCCCATTCTGCATGGGTAGTTAAGGAAGATGTTGGGGAGAGCCAACATCTGGACTGGGTTCATATGAGTCTGGAAGGTTGGCATGAGAAGAGTGTTATTGCTAATGAGGAAGAATAGGTTGGGTGATGAAATATGGTGTTGAGAGGGCCAGCCCCATCTGAAAGGTAAGACTGCAATGGACAATTAATGTTCTTGTCCATCAGGTTGATGGTTTCTGAACTTTCTCCTAAGCCATAGGAAGTCTATAAATGAAAGGTGACATAACAGATGCTGAGTTCTAATTATCAGCCAAATCTCCCTGAGGCTGCAGGGGGCAGATTATCCAGCCATTATCCAGCCAGCTGATGACCATTACCCCATATAGCTTTCCTTATATTGCATAGCGTGTAGGGACCCTGATAACTACTTGTATAAAAGCTTCCAAGTACAAAGCAATTATGAAATATAACAGTACAAACAGGCTGTGCTGATTGGGTTTTGTCAACTTGAAATAATGTTGGGCCATCTCAGAAGAGAGAAGTCAACAGAGAACATAGAGATGGAACCTCTTTAATTCTGTTGAGAAAACAGCAATAGAAAGCAAACTGGGACACAGACCAGTAGCTGTGCTTTAGAGAAACATTAAAAGCATAATGTATTTATAGAAAAGTGAGCAAATTTTAAGAGGAAATTTGACACACATTTATAAAGCAAACATGACTGATGAACAGTAGCAGTCAGGTCATAACTATCAATACTCCAGTGTGGTCACTCATGACATCCCCAACATGCTGTCCTTTACAAAGCTAACTGCTTCTTAGCTCAGTTCCTAGGTTGCTGTGGCAAACATCACAACCATAACCAGCTTGGGGAGGAAAAGGTTTTTTTCAGTTGACTGCTTACCCTCCAGTATCAGGGAAGGCAGAGGAGAAACTCAAGGCAGGGACTTAGACACTGAAGCAGAGACTCTGGAGGAACACTACTCTAATCAGGAATTTGATTTTTTATTGTAATTTTGATGATAAATAAAGGTTGGATTATTTCTCATTGCTACCAAGATTTCCAGGATCATTTACAGCAAAGCCCATTTACCCTTCTTGTCTGTCACTGTCACAGGATGTGGAACAGACAATTCTTTATGTGTGAATTGGCTTCTGGGATGGACCTGTCCCCATTGTCTATTTACATATCTCAGACCTAAACTATCCTGTGATGATAGACTCAACTCTATAGTAATTTTCTATAGTGTGGCAAAGCATTCAATTTTGTTCTTCAAGATTTCAGTATCGCTCTTAACATTGTATTTCAATATAAATTTTTATTGAGGTTGTTGTTGTTGTTGTCAAGATGGTCTCATACACCCCTGGTGACCTTGAATTCATTATGTATCACTAGCCAGGAGTCCCTGATCTTCCTGCCTCCTCCTGTTGAGTGCTGGGACAACTGTGCCTTGTCTATGCCTGACTGAACTTTCAGCTACTCCAAATGTTACTGGAAGTTTGATTTGAGTCCACTGAATTTTTAAATCAACCAGAAGGATGGTTATATACTGAATTTTATATATATTTTAGCATATATACTCTATATGCCTACACCCATTGTAAGACTTCTTGAATGTCTCTTGACAATGACTGGCAGGTTTCCACAGAGACCCTTTTTAGATTTACTTCTTTTCTAATTTTATGCTAATACAAATTGTGTTTCAATTTTTGTTTTATATTTTGCCTTCTTTTTCTGTGATAAAATGCATGACAAAAGCAACTTAGGAGGTTACAGGTTGTAGTCCATCATCTTGGTAAATCAAGACTGTAGGAACTTGAAGTAACTAGTCACATCACATCCACAGTCAAGATCAGAGAGTAATGAATTAATTAGTGCTTAGCTCTTTTTCTCCACTCTTACATGGTTCAAAACTCCCTTTTAGTGAATGTTGCTACCCATAGTAGATTGATCTTTTTATATCAATTAGTAGAATCAAAATTGTCACCTACAGACAGAACCACAAGCCAACTAAATCCAGGTAATCCTTTATTGAGAGTCTCTTCCCCGAGTGATTCTAGAGTTGTCATATTGACAATTAAAACTAACACAAGGATATACAAATATAAAATTTTTATAACCAAACCCATTAGGACAGGGGAGGTGCCTCAATCAGTAAAGTGTTTACTACACCAGAATGAGAGCATGTAAGATAGCAAAAGTCATCGAGAGCTTATGGAGATCCCTACAAAACAGAAAACTAATGAGAATCTTTAACTTCATCCTCCAAATGCCAAATTAAGATCAGTAAATCTATAGACTCATAGCCAGAGCTCTTGACTTTATAATCATGCATGTAGGAGATGCCTTTTTTTTCTACTTAAAATTAATAAAGGATGAGTAACTAGGCAGATAATTACCAAGTATGTCAGTTGTATAATATGTAAAATTTGACATATTCATAAGCTCACAGATCCTTTATCACCAGCAAACATTTCAGTCTATGTAATAAAGTCTTCTGAATATCACATTATTTTACATGTTCTGTTTTCTTAAAATCATTTTTTGTTGCTGTTCCAGGCTTTTATTGCAATATACTCTCAGTTCCTTGGCTAATTAATGTGCTTATGACTCACACTCTGTGTTCCTTTCTGCGACTGCTCTATGTCTCATTTTTGGTATCAAACTAAGAAGGCTGTTCTCCAAGCAAGCACAGCTAGCTCTTCTGACTCTCCTCGGTGACTTTAGCTATTCCAGCGCTTATCAGCAGATTCATATTCTTTGAGCATAGCTCAAACAATTGAGATTCTGGAAACTTCCACATAGATTTCCTTGCATGAAAAACTTGACTTGGAAAAATTCCCCATAACAATAAGGGGCTCCAGTCCTCAAGTCAACCACACCATCAACAGCCAAGCATTGAAGGGCTTCTTGACTGAAGGGTAATCCTCTTCAGGAGTGGTCCTCACCAAGTCCTTAAGTGGAAATGCATCTTTCCATCATGTAGGTTCCCTTTTTTCCTGAACTTAGCTCCTTTTCTCTGTGACATGGTGTGGGTAGTGGACCTTCTCCTACCAGGGCCTGCTAGGAGCTGGGGACAAGGCTAGTTAGATTTGCTTGGTTTGGTACCAACAATCACTCAGGGGCAGAACAACCCAAATGGGAGATGTCTAGATAATATTTATGGTCACCATATTCTGTTCTTCTGCCAAAACAAAGTTATTTGTCTCTGAGAAAATTAAAGATCAACTCCATTGAATATCTCCTCTGTTCTTGCTAAAAAAATCACCCATATGGCCCGGATCTGTTGTATCTGCCCTCAAGCTGCATGCACCACACTGCTTGCAGGTTCCCACATAGTCCTCATTCCATCCTACAAGTCTCAGACATCCCTGGACAGAGAGTACGCGCTAACTGACCACGTCTAAATCATCTCCTACCTTATTCTCTGCTGCCAAATCGTGGCCTCAGAAAAAGTGAAACAAAGCCTCTGCCTTCCCCACCTACTATGACACAAAATGCTCTCTCCTCTTGTTCTTTCCCCTGACTGGCAGACCTCAGCCTTCATGCCAGGCCTGTTCAGTTCTTCCTCTTGCTACCCGCTTTTCCAATCATTATCCAGATAGACAAGGCATGGATGAGCCTCCTTATCTCTCTAGAAGGATTTATCATTCTGCTAAATATTTTCTGTTTCTGCCTCTTTCCGTGGATAATTGAGTTTGCTTGTTCATTTTTTTTTTCTAAAACTCTACAGACCTTATAACCGGGACAACTCTTGGGTAGTTTCTCCAGCTGGGTTTGAACTATCCTGGTGTCTATAAATCATTTAATTTTAACTCTGTCTTGTGCTTGTGGGTCTTGCTTACTGTATTTTCTGGCACAATTGGTGTCTTCCAGATTACAAGGTACTAAGTTTGAGAAGGTATGCTGCCCTCAGCAATCATTACCCTGAGTGTTGATCTCTCACCACTGAGGACCTTGTCATCTCAAATAGTATCACAATCTGACTTCTGACCTCTGATCTCTTGCAATAGTCACTTTTTCCTCCCTACAAAATACCTCTTAACCTTGCTAAACCTTACAGTGATACCACTGACAGTGATCTGTCACTGACCAGGGCCCTATGCTCCTACTTAGCTCCAAGGCAGCTTCAGATGGGAGATATTTATACTTGTCAACGACTTGACCTTGACCTTGCTAGTCAGAAGCAAGGGACCAGCAATAAAAGTAAAATTCCCACCCTTTAAGAAGCAGGCATGACAGTTTGAAGCCTGACCCATGTTATCTTACCACATCTGGAGCCAGATGCCTCATGGAGCTACAAATGGCCAGTCTCAAGCAAAACAGTCAACTACTATCCTTAGCAAGGCCACAAGAGGTCTGCCTGTCCCCTCAGATACTCAGGAGTCCCACAGTGACAAGGCCAAGTTAGGTTATGTCCCTTTTAACTACTATACAGGAACTTCTACTCCATCCCAGCAGTGTAGGGCCCTCTCTGGGAACATGACCACTCCTCTCTGGCTTCACATTTCAATAAATTCAGTTTGTCTGACTCTTGTGTTGGTAAATTCTTTCAACTGCCTGCATCACAGGCCTTCCCTATGTTGTTTTACACAAGGGGAGAACAAGGTGACATTGGAGAGAGAGTAGGACAGGAAGGCATCTTCACAGCTATCTCTGAAAACTGTTCTGCTATTAATCTCCCTTAACATTATCACCCACATGTCCTCCACACCTCTCCATATCTCTAGATCCATTCTCCCACCACGCTGGCACTACATGACTCCCTGCCACTCCCTCATAGACAAAGTAACTTGCAAGGTAGTCTGTTTGCCTTTGGGTCTAGGGCCACTGTTAAATTTCCCGTCAGATTTCACCACCCTTCTTCTTGTCTGTTGTCCTTCCTTGCTCCTTTCAGTTTCTCTGATTCCGTTTATGAATGAAAGATGAAGACTCTCAACTCTGACGACGACTGATAACAATCTGGAGGGACACATGGGAGAGGAAGAGGCAGGATGTTTCGACATGTGCTTGGACATAACGAGGAGCCAGTGCTGTGAAGCCTTGGGGTGTTAAGGAGTCTTTTTATAGAATCTTGAAAATCCCTCTCAGCTTAAGCCAAACTCTCCTCCAGAACAAGAACTTAAGATAAATTAAAAACCCTGTCTTACTTTATTTCAATGATATTACAGCATAAATAAGTTTGGTGGTTTGGCCCAAGAATGGAGAATGTATTCCAAATTTTTAACTACAACCTGTCAAATGAGCTTTAAAAGCCTCAGGCCTTGAGGGCTGGGAGTGGCCTGCATCAGGCTTCAGCATCTCAAGTCATAGATAGCAACTTACTTGGGTATGTTGGTCAGTAGAATCCAAGCCAAGGGAGGAAACTCAGACTCAGGGAGCCATGTGGAGTGTGGCTGCGGCCAAGGAGTCTTGTGACCCCTGTTCCACTCAGCCCTCAGAGCCAAGGTTGCACAGGGAGCTGAAAAGGCAGATGATCCCTCGCATAGGTCTAATGGAGTTTGCTTTTGTAAAGCCCATTATGAAAGAAAAGGCAGAGTCTATTGTATTCCTCTGAGAGTTTGTGTTCTGATTAGTGTTTTCAGAGAGTAGGCCTCTGTTCTTACAGTCAAAGACAGTGAGTCACATAAACAAGGAGGGTTACAGCCCATCATAGGATCTTGGTGCTAACTTGGTCAAACAGGCTGGTTAGTGGATCTAAAATGAGAGCAACAATAACTCTGTCGGGATCACTTATTCGTACAGTGTGGCCTGACTCTTATGAAAATATAAGAAGAAGACAATCATCGTTGCTCTCCTATTGCTTCAGGACTCTGTCTCCAATTATCCAATCAAATAAACTAGTTTGTTTCTTTTTCCAATAAGTGAAATGGAACTTTTGACCTTAGTGCTTTAAGTGAAAATAGGAGCAATATTAAAACCTTAAGCAGATCTCTCCTCTAATTAATAGCGGCTATTTCTCATCATCAGGTGAGAACCTGCCAGAGAAGCCACAACAGGGTCCATCACATCTCTCCACTTCACACCTCGCAGCAAGATTGGTAACTGGCTCTCGCCTGTTATTTCTTCAATGCATCATATCATGCACGCCCTGTTCTTCTGAATGCCCATTGTACATCAGAGATCTCCTAAGAGCCCGGATTCTCCAGAATGTTGTAGGCACTTCCAAAACCAGCCCCCTAGAAAGACCACACTGAGAGCTGCTCTGCTCCCTGTCTTCCAGAAATCCATCTGTATAGGGGGCGATTTTCTAGTTCAGAAACAATAGGCACAATTTACATTTATTTAAAAAAATAATGTCAGCACTAAGGGGCTTAGAGTTTCCTGCTAGGATGTTAGGCGACTGAATTATTCTCCTCCGAGCTATTTGCAGACCCATTAATTGAGAAATAAGAGCACACACACCTATGTAACTAAACTGCCCATTTTGCCTCCTTGCTAGAGCAGTTTCTAGGGATGTTAATTGTCCGAATCTCTCTGAGCCTGGTAGATCTTGATAAGTTGTCTACCACAAAGAGCTACTCCCTTTAAAGCACAGAGGACTTTTTCCCCCTTACTCCCTTTAAGCAGATTTAGCACTTTGAAGAGTTAATGACAAATAAAGGGAGAATTTCTGCTTGGCTGTCCTCTTGGCTTTTGGGGTACTAATCGTCCCTTCCTGCCATTAGATGATAAAAATTTCCTATTGGATTTTCTGCTTTGCCCGGGGCTAGGGGGAGGGGCTTTTTCTTGACAGCAGCCACCAGATCGCTGCTTTGTTTGGGGCCAGCCATTCATTTCCTCACTGTTTTGCTTCATAAGAAACTCTATTTGATTTCAGTGTCTGCAGTTCCCCTCCTGGGTCAGTGTCTGCCGTCCATCACCCGCTGTCCTGTCCTGCCGCCTCCGCAGATGCCTTGTCCTCTTTATGAAGGTTCTGGAAGAAATAAATGTCCAGTGTGCCCTTGGCCTCTCTGTGTCTCTATCAGCCCTGCTCCATTCTTTCTGGTGGTTAATAGGCCCTTTCTCATTGATGGGGGGAAAGGGGGGACAGAAACACATATATGCTTTCCTTTAGGGAAATATGTATACTCCCAATAAAAGAGAGGGACTGTTTTTGCGGTTTTAAGCAGCCAGCAATGATCACTGGCAACAATCTTTTCAATATTTTTTACACTGACAGTTTGCAGCAATCATTTATTTGCCCCAGCTTTTTTGGGCCAGTCTCAATTTCAGATATTTCACCCTGTTGCTGTTGCTTCAGATAAATGTATTCCCAAACCAGAGGGGGAGGACCCTCTTTCGATGATGAATATACCCTAGTTTTTAGGCTTAAGCAGTATAATCAAATTGAATATCTGAGAAGCATTAGCACAGAGGCAAACCTACACTATTTCAAGGGGTGTGTGTGTGTGTGTGAGTGTGTGTGTGTGTGTGTGTGTGTGTGTGTGTGTGTGTGCTGAAAGGTAGAAAGAAGCAAGTGATGAGCAGGTCATTAAATAAATAGAATTAGGCACATTGTCAAATGAAGGCAAGAAAAAGCGTAATAAGGATTACAATGAACGGGCCAGGCTGGAACCCTGATCCCACTGTGCATGAGTAAACGCCACCTGATGTAGTGGGAATAACCTCTTCATTTTGTAGGCTGCTTGTCAGGCAAAGAGAGTTAATGCTTATAAAGTCCCTAGCATGGTGTCTAACATAGAGAACTGCTTTTCTTTCTTCCTTAAAACATATGCTTAGCAGTATTTTTAGACATAAAAAAAACCATATTACAGTCAAAACAAGACTCCCTGTAGGAGCTGAGAAGCAGCAGTTGGGGAAGGCACGGGGCAGCCTTCTACTGCACCCAAGACAGAGAGGAGTCAGGGGAAGATTTCTTACACTGGGTCCAGTGAGCCCAGGTCCAACGTCTGCCAGAGAGCAAACCTATTAAGTAGCCTAGAGGGTAAATGAAGTAGGCACCAGACGGCTTCAGGGCTTCACCTGCATGTCCTTGTTAGAGACACCACACCATCTGTATCCTCCTGAGAATAGATCTGCTCTAGAACACCTTAGAGAAATTCTTCCAGGCCCTAATCCTCCTGACCTCATAGTCAGGACTATGGTAGGAGGGGTTGCCTACATATCTCTTCCTCTTTATCTGAGGGTCCCACAGCGTGAGTGGAGAGCAACTTGCTGCCCCCAAGCAGTCGCAGCTGCTGGGCTCCGCTGTTTCCATATTCCCTTTGCCTTTACCAGGCGGCCTGACAGCATCGGTTGGCAACTGCTCTGCAGTGTGGCTTCCGGAAAAGGATCTGGGCCGCTGAGAGAGGGAGCTGAGTGTCCAGCAGCTCTGAAACCTGGCGGCGGCAGCCTCCTCCTGCAACCTTATGAAAAATATAGACTTCTGAACCATCGCCCAGAGATGGGTCTGACTCGGTAACTATTTCAATAACCTAAGGGGCTGTGTGTCCCAGTGTACCTGTTATTTGTTAGCTGCTGTGTGCCAAGTTTATCTTCAGTGCCTGCTGCCCCTGATCCCTTCCGGTTCACCTTCGGTGAGGCAGCAGTCGTTCATACTGTCTAAATCCCAGATTCTTAAAATGTGGGTCATGTTCTCTGGTGATGTTGTGTAACCAAATGTGGGGGGGTCCCCTCCACAAAAAGGCAATTTCTGAACATGCAGTAACTAAAATGAATTTAAAGGCAAATACTTAATGGACTCAAGGGCTTACTAGCAGTGCTCCCTTGTGCTGTATCACGTGACTTCATGAAAGCCTTGGTTTTGAAAACACAGCACGAACACCTTACAGGGAGTTATGCCACGGAAACATAAAATGCCAACAAACATGGCCTGAAGCATCTCAGCCCAGACTCAAGATGATTGTGTATTACAGATTGCAGTGTTTTTTCTTTCTATTCGGTTGTCTACTCTTATAGAAAATAAAGACTCTCAACAATTCTTTATTGTTATTCCTCAACACGTATTAAATTAATTTAACTTTAGATTGCATTATGTTATGCTAGCATGTTTGGCTTGGG
This sequence comes from Tokudaia tokunoshimensis, assembly GCA_036184795.1. Lineage (NCBI taxonomy): Eukaryota > Metazoa > Chordata > Mammalia > Rodentia > Muridae > Tokudaia > Tokudaia tokunoshimensis. Next base: position 71,317,752 of record BTHU01000002.1, on the reverse strand, counting down.
GATAGGAAAGTATTCCTGACTGTTTCCGAAGTGACTGTAAACTGCACTCTTCCATTTTATACTATGTATTTATGCAAAGTGGTATTCTAAGCACTGACGGCTGTAAAACCAAAATATCAATCAACTCTGAAAAATATTGAAGACACTCCATGCCCTGCAATATCAAATGCTCAGCCAAGATTTAATCATTTATGAAAAAAGAAACATCTCTCAGGAGTATACAAATTCTCTTTCAGCTTTAATTAATGGTAAAGTTGTAATGTATACCCAATATCTTTCTCTTTGGCTTATTTTTACCGATGCTTGACTTATATGCTTATTTATATACTTAATACCTGGGATATATACATATTTCTAGGGCAATAAGATATTTTGTAAGTGGAAAAAAAACTTGATAAGCCCTAGTCTAGACAGCTTGGGGAATCATGGCTTAGAGAGCTTGTCAGTTGACCATGAAGGCTCAAGCTGCTCAAAGACTCCAGAAACCTTTGCAGCCCAGGTAATTCTTGCTTGGGTCATAGTTCTCACGCATGCCAGCTTCTAACCTGCTTCCCAGCATGAACTGAACTAAATGTGTTTTGGACTTGGAAGACCCAAGGGCATGCTTCTAACATAGTTTATAAAACAAATTGACACAATTTGAAGTGCCCTTTCTAATTCCTGAGCCATCCAGGGCCCTGAAAGGTCTCATCTTGCCTGGGAAAAGAGCCATTACTGGGCATAAAAGAACCACTTTCCCCAAAGTTTTTCTTATGTCTGAGTAAAAGGGTAATTGTAGGTGTCTTTCTACCTGTCTTGTCTTTGAAATAAACATGCAGCAGACTGTCTTTTCTACAATCTTCCGTTCTCTTCCTGCACGCCTATAGGAGTAATGTTCCTTTGGCATGCGTTGCCCTTGTTAGTGTAAAGTGGATGTGAGATGCTCAGAGTGGTGATCTGTATCATTACTCTGACTTCTCTATTGTTTTCTATTTAATAAAAGCATAGCCAGAGGCTCGCCGTCTAGCCTTTGATTGCTAATTTCCCAGGAGTGTTATTATTATACTTTCAAATGGCACTCCATAGAACTAAGTATTATTATATTAGCTCTTGTACCTAGCATGGGTTTTGGATATGAGGGGTAAGCCTAAAGACAGAAATCTTTGTTAATCTTATCAGTGACAAAGTGTACATGCATTTGATAGAGCTTAGGAGGATCAGAGCACAGAGAAGAAACTTCCGTTTTCACTCACAGAGACCACAGGACAACCATTTTGAAAAATTGGTAGAAAAATCCTTCAGAGATGCTGCTTTGTAAAACTAGGGACCCAGCAGTGACATCTGCCAGTGATGAACTGCCCCTCTCCTTGTCTGGAAGATGTTTGTATAAAAATATACTTTAAAATTGAGAAGCAACAGATGATGTGCTTTCTTAAGTCTTGGTATAGGCTAGACCTGACTACAGATGTTATTCTTGTGGTGTAGAGGCTAGGGCATTTTCTGCAATGTCTTGGTCATTGAAAACCACAGTGGCCTTCTAGAGCCTGCCTTGCCAACCTGGGTGGGGTGGATGCCTCCTCCAGCCTCACTCCCCACAAAGCTAATACAGGGCTCCATTCACCCCAGGGTCCCAACTGCAACCAAAGAATACATGTGGACTCAGCCACACTGGTGGAACCTAGTCCTCTCTGTCCTGTTTATATGGCCTAATAAATTGCCTGTTTTACTACTAATAAAAAAGAGAAAAGTGAAAATATTAAGAAATTAATCAATGTATAATTTCTTATAAACAATAGTACTCAATATTAATTCATGATGTTGAAATCTTTGGATGTTCTCAAATGAAAATTTTTATTTATAAAATAAATTTTCAAGGTTTAAAACTGAATTTCGAACATCTAAATAATTAAATACAAAGAAGACAGAGGTATCCTTTGGAGAATGTAAAGCACAAATCTTTGATTTTCTTTTTTAAAATAAAAGAGTTATGCTAAATTCAAAAAAAAAAGAAGAAGAAGAAGAAGCAATAGTGACTGACTAAAGAAAATGCATGCCGATCCTATTTGCTTGTAAATGCTACAGTGGAGTACAAACACTAGGAGAGAGAGCTATGAAATGCAGATAGGAGCTGCCCGGCAGACTCAGGCACAGCAAGAGCATCCTTCGCCTGGGTCCCTCAGTGTACAGGAAAACCCATTCATTCACCCGTGTCCTCACAGGCTCTGCTTCCAGGATCCAGGGAAGCTTTGGTTCCCTCCATTCCCAGATGATACTTGGTAATATCAGCAGACGTCATTCTTTGTCCCACTGAAGGGTAGTAATGGCATCAAGTGGGTGGAGGCTAAGGATGACGCCCGGTGGTGTGCAGTGCAGCCCAACCCCCTCAGTAACAAATAATTATCTTGCCTAGGATGTTAGCGCTTAGAATGGGGTTGACGTCATCAGGTAACTCAGCTTACTGGGGCTGCCTTCAGCTCTCAGCAGCAGGAAGAAAAAAAAAACCTAGCCCACAGCAACGTAAACAATTAAGAATTTTATTTCTCTCACAAACTGAGTGATGTGAGGGTTGCCAGGCCATGGGTTATGCTGCAACTCAGTGATGTCATTAAAGGCCTAAGACCCTTAGAAGGGGGCTTAGAAGATAGACATTTTAGCTGGGGAAATCACCAAAAGATGGTGAGCTTTCTAGCAAAGGAGGGGGTTATGAGGGTGGCTACAGATACACATTTCCTTTTCTGAGACACCTCTGCTGTTAGCCTGCTGTGATTATCCAGGAAAACTCTACCCACTTGCTTCCCCCAGTGCTCCATGCTATTTCCTGGCAGCCCCTTCCAGTGTTTTAGTCTTTGCAGGCTAGGGAAACATCAGAGTCAGGAGGGCAAACCAAAGGGAAACAGATTTCCTCATCAGAACCATAGCTGATGGTTCTCTCCTTTCCTCCACCATCATGCGCTGTACGCCCGATCCAGCTTCTCACCATGTCTTCTCACAAGACTTTCAGAATCACGCGATTCCTGGCTAAGAAACAAAAGCAAAATCGTCCTATTCCTCAGTGGATCCAGGTGAAAACTGGTAACAAAATCAGGTACAACTCTAAGAGAAGACACCGGAGGAGAACGAAGCTGGGTCTGTAAGGATTCACACAATGGCAAGACTGAGGGTTTATACTGAATTGTGGTCATCGACCAGTCCTACCAGACGGATTTCAACATTTTTAACCTGGAGACTTGCTCGTGTCTAAATTAGGGTGTTTGTCCAGTAATAAAATTTAGAACCTTTCAAATAAAAAAAAAAGAAAAAAGAAAGAACAGTAGCTGATACCTTCAACATATAAAGGAAATCCATTCATAAGCAGTCATGGACATCTAAGAATAGATCAAGGAGCTGCCAAGAGGGTAAAGTATGGTAAAGATGGTTTTTTTATTGAAAAATTTTCTAATAACTTAATAGTGTAAAATCAAAGATAACATCAATAGCAAATTCAAAATTACAGGATGAGATTTTTGGACAGAATTCCAACAGCCGCTGGGGAAGAAGAGAGAAGAGGCCGCCCACGTAGCATGCTCTTTTCTATGACAATGCAATGCTGTGATGAAGAAATGTAAACCCCGCCCCCTCCCCCACCCCCACCCCCAAGGAAGCATCTGGTGATTAGCTCCCAGCCCACTGCAGCCCACTGTACAGGAGGAGGCCGGGGATTCCTCTGAGCTCAGTGGGAAGAAGGAGTGGCAGGTTGCTAATCAGTACAACAATTAGTAAAAACTTCCACGGATGTGAAAATGAAAAACACATCAGATGAGACACGGATTCTCAACCATGCCCCATCTGCAGGGCAGACAGATAGGTTGGCCTCAGAGACAATAGCCCTGAGGGGAACGAGCCATCAAGTGGCCTCTGATGGCAGTGTCTACATGTACCCCGATGGCAGTGTCTACATGTACCCTGAAGTTGCTTAAGATGTTCCCAACCCTTGGCTTTCCTGCAATCCTGGCAAGGTTGATGAGATTTGTTTTAATTTGTACCTACATCATTCATGAACTGACTGTTTATATATTTGCTGATGGTTTCCAGTGGCAGCAGCTGCTTCCTGAGGTCCTGCGATCGATCTTAAAGAGACGCATTACACTAGTCTAATGACCCTGACCTCACACTGAGAAATCTTAAAACAGACCAATTTAAAAATGGACACTTGGCAGTCACTAAACAATTCCACTATGCTGCCCTTAATAGACTGCTTACGAGGAGTGGATCTGGGGTCATCAACTAAGATCTCTCTAATAATTGGGAATTTTAAATTTTTATTTACATTTCTGTTTTGGGGGATATTTATGCCTCTCTCTCTCTCTCCCTCTCTCTCTCTGTTGGTAGAGAAAACTGCTAAATTCTGTGTTCTGATGAGGTCTTCAAATACATTGGAAGCTCTCAGTAAATACTTAGTCACCAATTTCTGTGGCATTTGCACTGAGTGATCCAAACGGCATGGCTGTGCATGTATTGAGATTAGAGTGACATGTTTTAGCTTAGTTTGAGATCTATTTAAGGTTTCCATAACAGCATGCCTGACCTGACAGAGTTTTGAAAGTCTGAGAGAGGAAGACCTCAGTCTGTAAATGCTCCATGTGTGTCCTCCACTTGCATCCCCAAGTAAGAGGCTTAGGAGGTACTGGGAAGGTCAGCCTTCGGAAACAGGAGAAAAGAATAACCCATGGAGTTTTGTCCATGTTATAAAACAAAATTAAACAAAGAAATGCAGCCCACACCTGCTGTTTGGTAGTCTCTGCAATGTGTGCCCTGGGTCTAACTGCCTCTGTCTCCTCTGAATCCTTTTGTGTGAGCATGAGTTGTGTTAGGTCCTGAGAATGGGCAAAAGAGACAGACTATACAGTCCCCTGAAATGTGTGTGTGGGGGGTCAACACAATGGAACTTTTCCAGATCACCAGAGGCCAGAGGTCCCTGTGGGCATGTCCCACAGAACTGGATAGTGCTAGAGACTGAGCACAATAACCCCACTGAGGCCAGCAGAGGGGCTGGGGCAGCTTGAGTTCTGCACAACCATGGAGGTTCAAGCTTCTGGAAGAGGAAGAGGGGTCTGTCTGACTTGGGGAGTCACAACCACTTCCTCTAACTCCTGCTGTATAGCCTCCTGAAAAGAAGATGTCACCATGAGTGGCCAATCGAACAGACTCTACTCAAAAAGACAAGCGGAAATGTCCCTGTCTCTCTAGCTCAAACTGTTGACAGCAACTGGGTAGAAAGCAGCAACAAGTATTGACATGGTATATAATGTGTCATGGAATGATTTTACAATGTCACAGCAAATGAAGCAGAGTCAAAGGAGGAGCTTTGGAAACACCCTAACTTCATAGAATTGACCTGAAAACTTCCAAAATCATGTGTTCGAGACTGTATTCATTTTAGAACATTGCAAAGCACAATGTATCCTATTTAAATCACATCTAGAGCCAGGCTTGGTGGTTTGTACATAATAATCTCAGAACTTGGGAGACTGAGACAGGAGTATTGCCATCAGTTCAAGCCCAGCCTAGACAACACAATGAGTTTCAGGCTAACCTGGATTTAAGAAACAAAAAACAAACAAAAAGCAATTTAAAAAATAAAATCAGAACAAACCACACATGTAGAAAGCAATTGTTTTAGTTTTATATCCTTTTTATTCATTCCATTCTTACTGAGCGCTATCATCAATAATCCAATGAGAGACCAACATCATGGCCCAACACACTCCATATTCTCAAGCTTAAGAGAAAGTCACCTTCCTCATAACAAGAAATGTGTCCTTGTAGAATAAGCAGATTGTATTCACAGACTGAAAGTTGCACACTACCAAATACATACTGTAAAAAGCTCCTGAGGTTTCAACCTTATAGTAAATCTTTCTCCAGAGAAAAGTTTACACAAGCCACTTGTCTTTCTGTTTTCAAGTCAAAATGAACAAAAGTCTTGGACCAATGGGTCTCCCTAGGAAGAGGGAGTACCAGGATATCTCTTAGCGTAATATAATCAGTTATACTCTTTCCCAAGGTATAACTAAGGCTAATATAATCGGTTATACTACTTCCCAAGGTATAACTAAGGCTAATATAATCGGTTATACTACTTCCCAAGGTATAACTAAGGCTAATATAATCGGTTATACTACTTCCCAAGGTATAGCTGACAGCGCACATCTAGAGCAGGCATCCTGGGCTCAGCATCCTGCCCCACACTAAGTCAGTTCACAGGATTTTTAAAGCTGAAAAGTCCTAGAGTCACAATCTCTCCTGCTGTCAATGACCATCAGACACGTAGAGGGACTTGGTCAAGGTCACCAGCCATTGTACATGAGATGAAGAACTCATCTCCTTTAAGTTCTGGAGTTTTATACCCAATGGTCTTGAACTTAAAACTATAGAAATAGTTTTCCAATGACTAAATGGTATAAATGTTATATTACAAACATCATCTTGTCCTTTGCAAAGGAATCCATTGCTTAATGTATTTATAATCTCATTTAAAAGGCTTCATGTAATACGACCCAGGAGTAGCCTTCTGCTTTACAGACATTCTTTGTGCCTACTTGCTTACATTAGCATCATCAAGGGTTGGGAAGAGAGAAAAAAATGGCATGTCTTGATAATGAATCATGAGTTCGACCTCCAAACCCTTGGCTAGTCCCATAGGTCCATGGGAGGAGCACACACAGGGAATGCTACCACCGGCCCAGTCTGGGATTTTAGAAACTTTCTGCGTGTCAGCTTAATATTAACATAAATGACTATTGGACAGGAGACCAGAACTTGGGACCTGCAAGTATCATCAGACTAACAAGGGAGCCTATTGTTAGTCTGATGATACCTGAGCTGAGTCCAAGCACATGAGACTTCTGGAAGCCTGAGCCTCTGTTTCGGGATCCGTGAGAGAGCTATGGTAGGGGGAGAGCATCGCTTTGAGACGGTCTTTTAGAAACTCAAATGCTAATTTTGTCTCCTTGGTAGCTTGGTAGACATGTTTCACAATTGATGCTACAAATCTGAATAGCTCAAATCTGTAGTAAATAAGGCTTAGTTTGTTACTATCTGTGATTTTTTTTTAAATCATGCTTTCTCTAACTCCTGAACACAAGACTATCCTCCTCCTCTTAGATAGCTCTCCACTATCATGTCCCTCTGGTACGTTTAGCTCCAGGCCCATACAAACTGCTATTTTACCTTTATTCAAAGTTAGACCTTGTAAGCTTGTCTCTCTCACCCAGCTTCACAATCCTTCCCTCAGTTTCACCACACTTAGAGAACAAGCCAGTGTGGTGGGAGGTAGCCTTGGTAGGTACATCAATAAAGGACACCAGCGTCCTGGTTCCAACTGTGACACCCCTTTTCAAAGCCTAAACTTCTCACCACACTGAAACACTCATTATGCCTTTCAGCAGTAGAGGTCTAGTGTGACAATTTTCTGTAAAGCGCCTCCATGATTATAAAGAGAAAATCAGTCACTTATTCTGCTGGGATTGTTCATAAGACTGACAGACATGCTCAGTGTGGAGCTGAGCATTTGCACCTGGTCAGGAAACTGCAAGATGGGACAGAGGCGCTTCTGTTGCTAATAATTACGCCTTGGGTTTAATCACCAACTTCATGCCTGACAAAATGGAAGCCAAAGACTGGGGAAATGATGAAGCAATAGGTATTTAAATCATGGACCATTTTTTTTCGTTCAATTAGTATGGTGATGAGGCGCTCCATTTGTGAGGGATTCTAGCTGATGCTGACAGTATTTTAAATTAAGGTTAGCTGAGATGACGGCAGCAGAGTCGGAGAAGTGACATAGTACGATGAATGTGTCAGTTCTCTGTAAGATGGAGATGAGCTTTTGATGGCCTGAATCATAACTGCAAAGATGAGAATGAAAGGAAGGGAGAAGGTAATTTGCTGCCTAACCTATGTTCATAATAGTTTTTCCTCCTTTAGCCAAAGTGGGGAATGGAGCTCAATAAATACAGCCAGCCTGGGAGAAGAAAATGGGTGAACCTCTGTCAACTCCATCTACCTGGTATTAATCAGCAGCTGGGAGGTCCTGGCTGTTACTTAGAAGACTGTGTTAGCCCATCCCACTTCATGCTAGTCTAAGTGCCCATTGTAGAGAGAACACACAAGGACACCAGAGCTTTGTGGCTGATGTTTCTAGATGATTCTTTTTCCTAATAAATTTCAGAGGTGTTCAATCCCATCTTCCCCTGGGAGCTGCTTCTTGAGCTCACACTTTCACTTACAGTAGTTGTTGAGATAATTCTTTATCCCCCTCATTGCTATTTGCCAAACCTACCTCCTCCCTCTGGAGCGAGGTCTCCGATGATAGGCCCACCTTGACATGAATATCACGCTTTTCCCAGCCAGCCAGCCTCAGGAGGTGGCCCTATCAAGATACCCATGTTTACTGTCCCAAAGTAGCATCTTAAAAGTTATTTAATTAATTGATCAGTTGGGAGTTCAGCTATTCCGTTTATCACCTGGCAGCAGAAGAGAAGTAGAAAGAAGACAAGAATATCTCTTGTTGTATGAGGACTAATGGGCCTACTGCAATCATTGCCTAACCAGCCACATATTTGATGCATGCTGTGAAATCTTCTGGGCCACATTTTAATTCCAAGTGTGTTCCTTCTAGCCCAGAGATTCCCTTCTCTCATTACATATCTATTGCTGTGTGTCCTGAGAATATCCAAGGACTTGGTAGCTATGTATAGTCTATGCATTCATTCTAATTCCTATTACAGTTTGTGAAATGAACCCACAAACTGCTGGCATCAGAAGATCAAGGCCTGGCCATAAGGGAATTTTGTTTCTACTGAATATACCAATCCTAGCAAAATTCTGAATGCTTAGTGTTCAACATTCAAGAGCCCTTTCTGAACACTATATTTGATAGCAAGATCATACAACAACAAAACAAATTTGGCCAAATCCCCGTTCTCTGGATTCCTACAGACTTTGGGGAAAGAATACAAAGATATGAAGTTGGGAGAGGAGACAGGAAGATAAGGCTGTAGTGAATAGGTAGTGAGTCAGAGGAGTTTTCAGAAAAGTTAACCATTGAACCAACCTTGAAATATCAGTCCGAGTTTACTAGGCTGGTACTGGGAGCAAAGGAGAGATCAAATTTTCAATTATATTTGCAGTAATAAAGTTTTCTAAATCCCAGGGCCTTGGAACATTAATATTTTATTTCTCATTATTCTGGGGTTGGGTTGGGCCCAGTGGAGCCCTGGATTCATATGATCCTGGGGTCAGTAATGCTGGGGCCTCTGAGGAGTTGACTAGTCAAAATAGCTTCACTCCATGCCTGTTTGACTTTGTTGGAGTAGATGGAATGGACCATGGGCCATCTGAATCAGTCTCTCTTCCCCCTGTCCTCATGTCCCCCTCTCCCTCATAGACCCTCTTGCTATTTGCTGACCTAACTCACTTTTTTTGGCAGGGAGCATGGTATAATGAATTCCAGGAAGGGAAATACAACCTGTAAAACTTCGTGTACCATCTAGACCCAGACCTCACAGAGCATCACTTCTGCCATCTCCTTAGGCCAAGGTGAGTCATAAGTCACCGTGGATCTGAGGGGAAGGAAGATGTCTGTGCTTGGTGATAGTCAGTTGTTACTAACTTACCTAACTTACCCACCTAATGTGAATTGTTGACAGCATAAGCTGGAGTTACTGTGGTTTAGCTCCTCAGATAATGAATGAAAGGCCAGTGAGACAACACAGGCGCTGGACATCCAAAGGGAATGTCTTCTTAGGTAACGGAGGACTCAGCTTAGTTAGGGAGCACCTCAGCTTCATGCTGGTGGCTTGAAGCTGTCTATGAATAAAAGACATGGCTGTCACCCTCCATCTATATGCCTGAGGAAGTAATTAAGAGTCTTGACTCCCCATTTTCTTATCTAAAAGAAGCCCGTGAGAACTGCCTCCTTCTCTGGATCATTATATTTCATGAGAAAGCTGTGTAAACAACATAACCAAGGGCCTGCCACTTTATAGATAGAGTGTCCGATTATTGTCACAAGAAGAGAAAATGCACACACAGGAACTGCAGAGAGCCCAGGATGGAGAGTTAACGCAAATAGAGGTGGGGAAATTTTAAATATAAGATTAGTTAGCAGGGGGAAGAAAGGGAAAGGAGGGGGAAAGAGGGAGCATGCTCTATTGCTGAATAGAATAGTCAGAATAATATGAATATTATTGAAAGGAAATAATACCTTTTTAATTTCACATATTTATTTATTTATTTATTTATTTATTTTTATGATATACAAATTAAGAATCTGGGGCCTTTATGGAATACCAAAGCCCTTACTGGGTGCTCAGGAGAAAACAGATCAGTGCACACATACAAGGAAAATATCCAATGGGAATAAAGTCCTCTCACAGGATGAGAAGAACTGGGGTGAAGGGATGACTCCACAGTTTAAGAGCACTGGCTGCTCTAGCAGGCAACCCAGGTTTGGTTCCCAGCATCCACGTGGTGGCTCACAAGTCTTTCAATGTCTCTGGGCACCAGGCGTGCAAATGGTGTACAGAAATAGATGCAGGGCCAACACTCTTACACACAAAATAACAAAATGAAATTTAGAAAGACTGAGAAGAATCATATCAAGTCCCTACACTGAGCAGCAGAGATGCCACCAGCCAGAATGGGAACCTTACATTTCCCTAGATGAGTTCAGAAGGCCTGTGCCCTAGTTAAAACAAACAAGCAAGCAAGCAAGCAAGCAAGCCTAGGACTAAATGTTGTCCCATTTAAAAACCTTAAGAAGCAAGACTGAAAAGATCAAATGGCTCCCAAGTACCTGAACTCCATGCCAAGTTCAAGGTTGCTGAGAGCGATGCAGAGTAACAGTAGTCAGTGGGTAAAATTTACAACAAGGATGAGTCATGGGAGGGTCAAGAAAATGTGACCCTAGGGAGAAACGTGAGCCAGAGTGATCAGAACTGTCACAAATGTTAGAATTAGCAAGGAAAAAAATAGACATTACATTTATAGCAAGTGTTAAAACGTTAAGTAGAGACATAAAAATATAATTAAAGCATAAATAAAACCTCTAGTAGGAAAAAAACACTATAATGCCTGAAGTTGAAAATATACTGGAGAAGATTAATAGCAGATTAAATATTTCAAATGAAATTAGTGAACTTGACACAGCAATGCAAGCTAAGATGAACATACAAAGGAAGAAAGATTTATTCCATGTTTGTGTTTATACCTGAGTGTTTACTCAATGCTTCCAGAGCCTCTAAACATCCTGGCTACACTGATTCCCTCCCTTCCCCTCTGACCTTGCTCTGAACACCACTGACTCCTTGCAGCCTCTGTGGTTCTGTCTTTCACAGAAGGTTCCATAACTATGGTGCCAGAAGAGAATGTAATCCTCTGGAGCTGGAATTACAGGAGGGTGTGGACTCTGGAAACAGATCTCAGGTCCTTCACAAGAGCAGCAACACATGCAACACAAAAGCACAATCCAGGAAAGAAGCAATTGAAGATGGACCTCATTCAACTTAAAACTTCTAGCGTATCCAAGGCCCCAGAGCCACAAATTCATCTGTCAATTAACATTATTTTAATTTAATTTTTAAAAGACCTGGTCTGCAAAAGACACTATTAAAAGAGAGAAAAGACAGAAACTAGAAAAAAACATGTATAAATGTTGTGGATGGGCCTTGTGCTGTTCTTGTGAACCAATCCCCTAATGAATAAAGGAGCCAATCACTGGGTGAGTAGGCGGGACTTCTGGGTTGGACAGAGGAAGAGAGGAAGCTGGAGAGAGTTAATTCCTTTTGGAACCGGGTCAGCAGAGGGATAAGATGTAGCTGCTAGTTTCCTAGTGGGTACACCACAGAGGGATTAGATTTTAATAAGGCTTACAAAATTAGGTTTTAGTTGTTGCGCCCAGAGATTGAGTTACCATTGTTTCTGAACTAAGTTTGTGTTGTGTTTTCCTTCATGCTGTGGCTTGTCTGGGTTCAAGAGAGAAAGGTATGGCGGCCAAGCATGGGTTTGTCTGAGGTGCTCCACAAAGGCAGTGGGAGATTTGAAGAATGAGGATGGTGTGGGAACCTAGTGAGTTGGGTGGAGACATTTTGGGTGCTCTGGACCAGTGAATCTCCACAAATCTCCAGTGCATGATCAGCCAGGCCACAGGGCAGAGAGCTAGAGGCACAAGCGCAGGAACGTGCTGGTTCTACATTTTTACTATTTCACTCAACATATAAAAATAGAAATTCGGTGGATTTTGTACACAAAATACAGTAAGAAATCTTAAAATTCAACAACAAGAACATGAACAACAGTCTAGTTAAAATATCTGCGCAGAAAGATCAAAGAAAATACACAGGTGGCAAATCAAATCAGCACATGGAAGCTGGCTCACAGACACATGCCACAAGAAATCTGTGGACTTTGGCAGCAATGTGCTGTGGCTGTACACAGGACACCATGGCTAAAGTTTAAAAGGAAACACTGGCAGTAGGAAACGCTGTTGGTCTGGAGTGACAAGGACTCTCATTCATTGTTAGCAAGAATACAGTACAAGTGTGCAACACCAAGAGACAGCTCAGAATACCCAAGACACAATTCACATATCAAATGGTGCCCAAGAAGAAGGAAGGAGAGGCCCCTGGTCCTGGAAAGACTGGATGCAGCAGTGTAGGGGAATAACAGGACAGAGAATCGGGAGGGGGTTGACTGGGGAACAGGGGGAGGGAAGAGAGCTTATGGGACTTTCAGGGAGGGGGGAACTGGGAAAGGGGAAATCACTTGGAATGTAAATAAAGAATATAGAAAATAAAAAATAAATAAAAAAAATAAAGTAAAAAAAAAAAGCTAAGCATAGTCTTGCCGTGTGCACTTGAGCAGTCATGTCTTTGGTGTCTGCCTAAAGTAATTGAAATGCTATCCCCCACAAAAGTACTGAGCACATCTGATGCAGCTTTGTTAGAGTTGTCAAAAATGGGATCAAGACGTCCTTCAGAAGATGCACGAATGGAAGACAACTGTATATCTTTACAAAATGGGAAATCACTCAAAGAAGCAAGTGACAAAAAGATCTGAAAGGGTCAAACTATTTAATGAGTCTGTCTACACAGTGTATGAACCATAGTTATGGAACCTTCTGTGAAAGACAGAACCACAGAGGCTGCAAGGAGTCAGTGGTGTTCAGAGCAAGCTCAGAGGGGAAGGGAGGGAATCAATGTAGCCAGGATGCTTAGAGGCTCTGGAAACATTGTGTATTGTACTGCAGTGGTGGGCTCCTGGAGCTACTCATTTGTCAAGGCCCTCAGAATTGTACAGAACAAGTAGTCCGGACACTAGTCAATATGATGTACCAATCTTGGCTCATAAACAGTAACAAACACCACACTAATGCAATAGAACAAAAACAGGAAAAGATCTGAGCTGAGTGGAGAGGAGAACTTTTTATTATTATGTGTTCATTCTCTGGAAACTGTAGCATTTCTCTAAAAATAGATTTATTAATTTAGAAAATACATTTCCAAGGCTTAGGAGTTAATATTTTTGTATTTACAAAGAAAAATTCAGTCATATACTGAATAATCCTATTGCGTGTTATCTCATGCAATAATTAATAGATTGTTTCAAAATGGAATGTTTGACATGAGGACAATACAGATTTTTCAGGACATAGTTTAAGCATGATATTTAACAAAGGGAGAATTTACATGTTTTCTAACACTTACATATTTATAACTGGCCTTATAGTTTTCCATGAAACAAGTCTCAAGCAATTTCAAGGTATTGGTAACATTAGGAACATTTTAAGGTTGAAATAAAGGACCAAAGGACATCTAAAAATGCCAATGCTCTTGCTAACTTGAAACTCTTCTAAGTAACTCTTTTGTGAACGAAGAAATAAAAATGGAGATTATGATAATGTCAAAAGTTGCTAAAAACACAGCTGAAGTGTCACTTGGAAGATAAATTGGGCATTAAATACTTATATTTGAAAGGAGAAAAGGTACAAAATTAAAGATCTGAGTACTCACCACATGAAAAATGTTAAAAGGAGAGAAAGAACTATAGAAGCCAGAAAATAGGGAAATGATAAAGATTAGGATAAAAGTTACGAAGTTGGAAATGATAGAAACATGAGATCAGCAAAGCCAAAGGTAGTGCTTTCGGAAAGACAAAATCATCGCACCCTTGGTGGGACTCCAAGAAAGGTAGGCAAGGGAGGAAGTGAAGATATTTACAAATGCTTAGTATTTATGAGAGAGAAATAATAAACAGGTTGATGCCAACAATATTGAAACCATATATGATATAGACACATTCCTACTCAATTTGACCCAAGAAAAAGGAGAAATCCCTAAGTAATGCCATGTTTGCTGAGATAATTTAATTAATACTTTCATAAAATCAAGACAATGATTGGCTCCAAGGCTCAGGCAAGTGAGTACTGGAGGAGCAGTAAGAGGGTGTTTACAGGTTTGCTGAATAAAGTGTTTCTTCAGCTGGGTTTAAAACTAGGTATGCTAATGTCTTCTCCTTCTTATGTGTTGAATGTTATAAATATTATGTGTGTTGCTTTCTACGTATATGATAACTCAGAAGCAGTACTTTAAAAGTGTCATCCTATAAGGCAAAATGAATATGCTGTGTGTTTGTATGTGTGTGTGTATTGAGTTAGAATTTAAGGACTCTCTCTCTCTCTCTCTCTCTCAAAAGTTTTTTTTAATTATTTACTTATTTTTATTTCATGTGCACTTGTGTTTTACCTGCATGTATATCTGTGTGAGGTTGTCAGATCCTCTGGGACTGGAGTTGCAGACAGCTATGAACTGCCATGTGGTTGCTGGGAATTGGACCCAGGTCCTCTGGAAGAGCAGCCAGTGCTCTTAGCTACTGAGCCATCTCTCCTACCCCCTTGAAAGCCATTCTAAGATGCCTTCTCAGTAAGATCCATGGCAGCACTCTTGGACTTAATATCTAGAAAGCCTTCCCGCACTGTGCTCAGGGGACATTTAGAGAACAAAGGAGGAACACTGTGTAGAATTGCCCTGCCAATACCTAACCTCAGACCAGTCATTTCTAACCAAAAGAACTGAAACAAGAAGGCACTGTCAACCTCAACTGGGAAATCAGTGACTCAACTTGTTTGTTTTCCTGCATCTGGTCAAGGGTGATTGCAAAAGTGCCACTGTCTTGGAGGTAGAAGAACCTGAAACCATGACAGTGTATGTTTACTATTTCATAGCTCGCAGTATTGCTTGTTTACTTACTAGGGTGATCATCGTGTTTTCTTGATAATTTTCATAATTGTTTAAGCCTAATCAATTTGGGTTAGGATTGGATTAAATGCACATAGGGACACCGACAGCTTAACAATATCAATTCTTCTCATATATAAACCATGTTTCTCCTGGTTTCCTTCTAGTTTAATGTCACTCAAAGTTTCCTGTAGTTTGCAGGTTTTGTTGTTTGGTTTTGTAACTTTTTTCATCTCTCTCTTAAATTGGCAGAATTCACTAGTGAAGCCATTTAGAGATAAAGTTTTCTTTGTCTTCCTAGTGGCTATTAAATTGACCTGTTTCTTCCTAAGAAGGGTCGGATACTTGGCGTCTCTCAGAATATTTCCCATTTCATTCTCATTATCAAATTTATTAGCCTAAAGTTATTTGTAGCATCCTCATTTTATTTTTTAAATGTAGGTAGACTCTGGAATCATGTGACCCTTATCTTTTGAGCAGCAAATTATGTTTTCCTGGCTTGGCACAGTCAAGGTTAACAGGGTTGTGGATCTAAGTGAGACAGTTGTTTTACCATCTCCTACATGGAAATTTCCTCTCTACTACTACTTCCTTCCTGTCTACTACTTATTACTTCCTGTCTACTACTTATTACTTCCTGTCTTCTACTTAGGATGGGCTGAATTTTTCTAGTCTAATTTTTTTATATTATTATATCTTACTCTTAATCTGTGATGATGGTGCATATTAATGGGCTATGGTATAAGATCTCAACATTCATATAGTGTTTGATGATCAAACATAGATCTTCCCATTTTCCTAAGGTGGAAGCCAGTGTTTCAGATTTGAGGCCTTCTTTGTTTTCTAATAAAGATGTCTGCTGCTTTGAATTTTACTTTTAGAATGATTTCCATGCTGTCTCACAATTGTATCTACTGGGCTTTCAATCAGCTTAAAAACCAGCTAGTTTTCTTTTAGATTCATTCATTGATCAGAGGTTAATTTAGAATTATGCTATTTCATTTCCAAACGTTTGCATATTTTACATACTTTTCTATTATTGATACCTATGCTGATTCCTTAATGGCTCAAGAACCATACTTTTGAAAACACAAATCCTATACATGTACTGAGACTTGTTTCAACACATTTGTAAGTGCTTTATCTGTAACCAATAGAAGTATTAATATAACTATAAACATTTCCCACATGAAGCTTTTTAATTCTGTTGCTTAAGTTTTCTATCTCCTTTTTCCTAAGTATTTGCTCATTTATTTCTGATATAGTGTGCTAAAGTTTTTGTTATGACTGTGAATTTGTCCTCATCGGCTTGAAATCCTTTGCATCAGCTCATATACCAGAGCCAGGCTGCCCTCTTTCCTTTGGTCTTTATGGGTACATTTATTCTCATTTAAGTTTTATTTTCAAGTTTTTCTATTTTAAAATTAGCTTTTTGCACCCACTACTTAATTCTTTTCTTTTATGGTTATTATTCCTTTTTATGTCTGAATAAATTAAGCATATTTATTTTAAAGTCATTTGGATAGTCTAAGTTATTTTAGCTTTCAGTCACTAATTCTTCAGAGGATCTTGATTTACTGAGTCACTTTCATTGAGTGAAATTATGATTTTCATTAAGAGGATGGCTGATTTCCCATGTCTCATCGTTCATCCTTTTCCTTCAGTGGTTTTCACAGCTACATAGCTTTCTTCACCATAACTCTTTAAAACAAACAAATAAGCTTCTTTAAAATTACCAATATTAAATTAGATATGTACAAGCTATAAACTATTAGACTCTCTCTCTCTCTCTCTCACACACACACACACACACACACACACACACACACACACACCAGCACCCTTTCATGCGAAATGAAACAAAACCCTACCTCCCCTTCTGGTGTGCTCCTGGGGGCTGACTGCTACACAGATGCAAACAGATGCTCCTGGTCCCACCTAGACCACAGGAGCCTGAGTGCTTCTGGATGCAGCACCTTCTGGGTGTGTGATTTCTGCCCCATTTATGGCCTGATGTGTCTATTTTGATTTTTATCTAAATACAGACTTGTTTTTGAGCACCAAATGTCTTTAGAGTGTGTGGGGGGGGGATAATTCAAATATTTTGAATATGGGTCCAGGAAGATGACTCTGTGAGTTAAAAGTATTTACCATGCTATACCTGACCAATCCTGGACAGGTACCACATGGTGGAAGGAGAGAACCAACTCTTCAATGTTGTCTTCTGACCTCCATTCATCCTCCATAACATACATATATCAGTACACTCATGACATACATATACTCAGGAAGCAAATAGAGTTAATAACTTCCTAATTTTGATGAGAAAATGACTAAGTCTACAGGGATCATCTTGAGAAATCACTGAAGACCAGACAGGAAAGTAGTGTCTGGAAGAAACAGAAGGACATACCTCTAACCAGATGAGCTTCCGAGGAGCTGGAGAGATATCTTAGCCACTAAGAACTAGGAACTGCAGTCCTAGAAGAGGACCCAGGTTTGATATCCAACACCCAGCTGGTTGTAGTTCCAGCTCCAGGGGATCTGATGCCCTCGTCTGCCCTCCATGGACACCTGATGCAAATGCTGCACATAGAAACACTCAGGAGCTCACATGCATACATAAAATAAAACCAAATCTTCTACGGGCAACTAAAAAATGCTAAGAGCTGAAGAAATAGTCTTCCTAGGGAAGAGCACACCAAATGCTTATCCAATACCTAATGGTCAGGCCTGAAAACATACAAACAAGTGTTCAGGTACGTGTGTGCATGTGTATATGCATGTGTGTTTAACAGTTGATGATTAAAAAAGAGGTCAGGTATTTGAGATCAGAGAGAAGTACCAGGGAGGGCTTGGGAAGGAAAGAAAAGGGAGAAATGATGTAATATATTCTCAAAAATAAAATAATTTTTAAAAAGACAATATGAGCTTTAAAGTGTATTTTTTTAAAACAAACAAACCAAAGATTAGCTTCAGAAAATTGAAGGGAATGGTCTAACAGCTAGGAACCTTTGTGATCACTGGTGGGCAGGGGTGCCACACCTGGACTGGTAGGAGAAACATTGTTCCAGTGCCCAGGAGAGGCAGCTGGTGGATGCTGCCATCCATAACCGTAACCGTAACTGTCACCCACTTTGGTCAATTTGTTTTCAATATCCTCCCAGTACTTCCAATGAAACACATGTTTTAGCTCACAAACAACCTCATGACATCATTTACAGAAATCAAAAGGGAACATCACAACCCCACTGGATAAACAAAGTATCAGGACAAACAGTTCTCTAAACCACATACACAAATTGGCATAAGGTACACATACATGCTATCCTTCATATTCATCAAAGAAATGAGAGTTTTGGGAATAGAAATGCAACTTTTTATTATTTAGTGATTAAAGTTGTTCTCTGGGAGTTTCACACACATATAGGGTGTGTTCTGTCTACTCTTATCCCTCACTTTATCTCCTGCCCCGCCCTGTCACTTCTCCCTCCTCCCTGCAAGTCCCTTTCCCACACTGTCTTCTTGTGTTATCTTGTGACCCACTGACTTTAAACAAGACTGTGTGGCCACAGGGTTAGAACTATCCATGGAGTCTGGGTGACTCATCACTGAACACACAACTGAAGATAGTGGCTGTCCCTCCTCCAGAATCCATAAGTAACCAAGAGTTGGGCATGGAGGAGTATTCCTTTCTAATAATACTAAAGTATAAGGGTGCTATCACACTTGTGTGTTTAACTTGCTGCTGCCTCAGAAGTCAGCACAGCTCTTTAGGAAGACCATACAATAACTCAGTGTTGAAGAAGACAGAGAAGGTGTTCCCAACATTTGGGGGAGTGTGGATACAGTTCACTAAGTAGAGTGTGTGTCCACTGTGCAAGTAGCCTTCAGTTTGATCCTCCATACTGTATAAACCAGGCATGATGATATGCCCTGTAAATGATGCATGTGATGCATGCACACATGTGCAAGGACAACACTTGTACACATAAAATAAGAATTAAAAGAACCCTCGTCAGCTTGCAGTTCTATAGGTCAGAAATCCAGGTGTGTCTGCTGTCTCTCTGCCTGAGGTCTCAGCCACAATCAGGGTGTGCGCCAGGCTATTTGCTTCCCTGCATGCTTTTGAGTTCATTTAGGTTGTTGATTGTAATCAGTGGGAAGTGGAGGCAGGAGAATAAGAAGTTTAAGGTCATCCTTGGTTACATGGTGACTTTGAGGCTGTCCTATGACACATGACTCATGGCCTCAAAAAAAAAACGTACTTTGTATTTTAAAACAGTTTTATTAATATCCAATGGATGGTGCACAAAAAGTTTAATTTGGTGAGTTTTTTATATGTGTATATATCAGAAAGCCGAAATAAAAAATGAAACCATATCCAATAGTATCAATTGAACACAAAACAATTCAGACCAGCCGCATATTGAGCATACCACATTCCCAGGCACCATAGGGAGAGGGGTTTGGAGACCCTGGAATGTGGCATTCAGGCAGAGGAGGTTTCTCTCCCCCTCCCCTCTCCCCCTCCTTCCCTCTCTCCCTTCCCCCCTCCCCTCTTCTCTCTCCTCTCTCTCCCCTCTCTTCTCTTCCCTCTCCCCCTTCCCCTCCCCCATCTCCTCTTTCCTTTAGGCTGCTTCCTATGGGACTCCAAAGAATTCACCAAGTATCTTGTGCAGGAAGAGAACACACTCACTAGCAGACTGGCTAAGTACCAAACTGAAGTCTACAGACCACTTTGAGAGTCAGTTGGTTGTTGACTGCAGATCTCTGAGGGAAGGAACTTGCTGAAGCAACTCATGCTGGGAGCACTCAGTGATGATGTAATCAGCTCTGGTAAAAGATGAGACTCCAACTGACATCCCCATGTCCCAGGAGGGTTTGGAGGAGAAACTATTAGCTTTCTTAACAGATATAAGGGAGTTAAGGGTAAAGAGAAAAGCATGCTGCTTAACCAAGACACTGGGTTGGTTGTGTGAGTCAGTGGTGTGGCTTCAAAAGGGCATCACTGTCTCTTTCTGAAAGGGACCTTGTTGATAGATGGACCAAAAACATCCACAGACCTACCAGCGGCTAAGAGACCAGGGCCACTGTGCACCAGTGACAGTATGGGACATAGGCTCTGTCCTCTCTCCATTCCCTCCACCCTACCTTACCCCTTTAGCAAGAAAAGGTGACAAAATAAAATGTATTCTCTCCAACTACAAGTTCTAAATATCATGATTTGGCCATAAATGGATGGGAGAAGAGAAGGTGAGATTGGGCCTGAAACTATACCAGACAGAACCTTCACTAATGAGAAATGAGCAAAGCTCTGGCCTGAGATATCCCTAAAGAGCAGGACAGAGAGGTGGAGGTTGGAAGGAAGGAGCAGACTTCCCATGCTGTACCTCACTGAGCTTAGAGAATACACTATACAAGGTGAACTGTGGACTTGACTGTTAAGGGCATAGCTTGTTCTTATAGCTTGAATAGGAAATGTCTCCTCGAAGACTCATGTGTTCATGTATTCCAAGCTTGATTCCCTCATGACTGATATTATTGTAGGTGCTGAATATTTAAATTGGGGGGCTCTCTAGAAGCAAGCAAATAAAATGAAGTATATAACTATTAAAATAAGGATGTGTAGATAAAATCTTAAAGAAGGTTTGAGAATTAAGTTCACTTGTTAAAGTAGAGTTTTTGCTTTAAAGTCACACTACATTTCTTTCATAATGTGGGGGGGGGAGCAGTGGGGAGAAGTTTCCTGTCTATGTGTCTTACTTGTATAAAAGAAAAGTACATCCATTCCCCATGTTGTCTCCCCTCCAGTTTGATGAATAGCTCTGAGTACTTACCTACACAATCTAGTCTGTACCCGATGTTGTGGAGACAGCAGAGAGCAGGGCTGGTGGTCTTGAAGAACTTACCTAAGCATACTTGCGCAGAGGGCTGTGTGAAGCAAGGGAAGCTGCATGGGGCTCTGCAGGAGACCACGGGCAGCATCAGAAGAGAGTAAAGATGTCTAGAAGACAAAACTGAGAACAGAGAGCTCTAGACAGGCACAGCCTCTAAGCGGAGCCCAGAGACTTGAAGTGGTTTTGGTTTGTTGATTGGTTTTAGTTTTTCTTTGTTGTTGTTTGTTTGTTTTGTCTTTTGATTGTTTTTGCTGCTAAGGGTAGAACACAGAGCCTTTTGCATGCTAGGAGAATGCTCTAAATTGGCCCAAATTCCAGCCCAGGCAATTCTATGAATTAAATGAGCTGGAGGCTAGAGAGCTGGCTTAGAATGTAAGAGCATTTTCTGTTCTTACAGAGGACTAAAGTTTGATTCCAAGCATCCATATTAAGGGGCTCACAGCTATGTATAACTCTAGCTACAGAGGATCTGATGCTCTCTTCTGGCCTCCTCATGTACCTGAGTATACACACACACACACACACACACACACACACACACACACACATAAGGAGAACATAAATCTTTAAGAAAGGTAAGTCCTCAAAGGGTGGGGCACAGTAGAGTGGCTTGTTCAGAGAGCTGATGTTAAGGATAAAGTGAACTTGGGCCTTCCAGTTTTGTTTTGGTAAGAAATAATGATTTTAAGATAAAACAATTTTGAAATAAAAACTCTCCAAAAATAGATTTTAGGATAAAAGATAACTATGAATTTTAAGATGATTTTACCATAAAAATTAAAGAAATGTAGTAGACTTTTAGACTAAATATTAGCATTCGCACATATGTAATGCCTAAATGGGACACCCTGAAGCTGGCGCTCTCTGGCCTTCTGTGGCTTTTCAGCTCTGCATGTTCAGGGTTGTGGCATTTGCACAAAGCAACCATGAGGTAGCGGTTGGGAATTTGCTGGGTCTCAGCACGGGCTTTGCTCCCAGTCCATCTTGGTCTGTTCTCCTATAGCTAAGGAATGGCTTTCCTTGGAGTCACCCTCAGTTGTCACAGCCAAACCTTCCTGACACTGAAGGGTGGCATCATAGACACATGCAGCATTTCTGCTATTCATTGACACTGCCTGGTGTCAGCTGTTTGTTGTGAGCTTTGGGCGGCCCGGGCCTGAGTGTCACAGGCTTGTCACTGGAGAGAAAGGTGAAGTAATGTGGTTGAGATGGGGAATCACCCTGCTGACAGGTGGGTGATTTGTGGGGGCGGGGAGCTTGTGAAGAAACAATAGGAGAGCTAAGAAGAAGTGAATCACTGAGATATGACAGGTTGGTCCTAGAGACCATCTATCAACAAAGTTAGCATGTCCAACATACCTTCTGAAACCATGCAAGTCCGGGTATCAGACCGCACCACAGTCATCTATGAAACCCAGCACTGTGCGAGTTGTATTCCTAGAATGGTTCACTACCCACAGCAGTGAGCTCAGTCTCCTGTGTCCTTACAAAATAGTTCAAGGAGATGAACTGGGAAAGAAAAACTTTTGAAGGAAAAGATTTTCCTTATAATTTTGTGTAAGTTGGAAAATGCTTTTTGGAGGAATAATGAAGTTCTTAATTAATCATTCTTATAATACAGAAAGCTTCCATTTTAATGAAAGCTGCTTGCCAAGCAGTGGCTACCATTCTCTAACACAATGTCTTTTCCAATTTATATAAGTAACATATTCACAGAAACTTATATATGCGTATGTGTATATATATGTATATATATATATGCTTTGAAACACATACATCTACACATATAAACATGTTTATATACCTACAAATAATGTCGTTTTATATGAATGTATGTAGATATATTCGTATGTATGTATATTTTAATATATACATATTCATAAACATCTATAAAAAGCTATCTATACATATAATTTAAGGATCCCACCAGAGCTCCAAGAGACTTGGCTTCATGTAATACTGGGCCTGACCAAAATCAGCTGTGTCCACTGAATAGGAGCAGACCAGGAGCTAGCATCAGTTCCAGTCCTGGTGAGGATGCTGCTTTGTCCCCCAACCCTTGGCCATCCCCACCCATTAACGAACTCAGAGGTAGCAGTCCACACCAGACTTGCTTAGAGAGACCATTGCTTGATGTAATTGACTCACCCTAGTTTGCCAGGTAATCCCTGGAGATAGGAATCATGGTTACACAGCCTGGGCACCAGGAGAACAGTCCACATTCTTCCCACTCCTTGCACTAGCTCTACACATAGGGTTAAGTCAGTGGGGAACTTTGATCATTATGGTGGAACAATGCTTTGGTTTTGTGCTGAACAGAACCTGATTATGGTAGGACTAGTTATTGCCTAAAATGAGAAAAAAAATAGCTGCTGTATTACTCAGGGTTCTCTAGAGTCACAGAATGTATGGGTAGTCTCTATATAGTTAGGGAATTTGTCGATGACTTACAGCTTATGGTCCAACTCCCCAACAATAGTCAGCAGTACTTGTGGATGGAAGCCCAAGGATCTAGCAGTTGCTCAGTCCCACGAGGCAGCTGTGGATGGAAGTCTGAGGATCTAGCAGTTGCTCAGTCACATGAGACAGGCCAGGAAAAGCCAGAGTGACTCTTCCTTCTTCCAATGTCCTTATATAGGTCTCCAGCAGAGGGTGTGGCCCAGATTAAAGGCGTGTGCCACCGCGCCTTTAATCCCAGTTGACCTTGAACTCAGAGATCTCCTAATCTTAATCTTCTGGAATTCATAGTCACTATGCATCAAGATCTCCAGGTCAGAAATTTGTATCTCTGAGCCTCCATATTAGGATTATAGGTAAGTCTTCCAATTCTTGATTAGTTCATTCCAGATTTAGTCAAGTTGACAACCAGGAATAGCCACTACAGCTGCTTAGAGAAGCCAGCTAGTGAAACATTTTTAGTGGCATTTAAAACATTTAATGGCATATTTATCTAGAGGCAATGATGGTGAGGAGACAAAAATTAAGCTGCATTTTAGTTACATACACATACACCTACATACATGTAATAATATACCAGATGTACTGTCTAACACTTGCTCTCCTTATGGCTTACATTCAGATTTTTCAGAATCACAGTGTGTTCACATTGATAGTGTCCTGCCACTTAACATGAGGTTGATCCTGTTAGAAGTGCAGAGCCCAAGGCCCACCCTGACCCACTGGCCCAGTCCTCACTGATTCACTGGCACAGTGGAGCACAAGAAGCATAGATACGGGGCATCCTTTTGTGAGTGTAAATGTGGGGGAATGTGTCCTATGCATGACTGTGCACATGAGGGCCCGGGTATTGCTTCTCAGAATCTGTTCACCTTGTTTTTGAGACGAGGTCTTTCTTTCATCAGCCTGGAGCTGGTTGCTGAGGCTGGGCTGGCTTCCCGGTAAGCCTCAGGGATCTGCCCGTCTCTGCCTCCCCAAGACTGGGATGACAAGCATGTGTCTCTACACCCAGTGTTTTACGTTAGTGCTGGTGTCAAAATCAGGTCCTTGTGCATATAAGGCAAGCACTTTAGCAACAGCCAAATCAGTCCTGACAGGAAATCATTTTTTAAATGGACACCAGCAATGCCACACCCTCCTGTCACACGGGCTTTTCAAAAAAGTATTTACTCTTTACTCGGGTCCTCAAGGTAACTAAAAGTAGCACGAAGTCTGGTATCTCTGACTTAATTTTGTATCTGTCCCCTTTAATTTGGGGGGGCACTTGCTCACCTTTGGGCTTAAGTTCTTCAGTCACTCAAATAGGATCTGTCTAAGCACTGGTGATACCTAAACTATCTCTCGTCCCTTCAAAGCTAATACTAAAATTATGAATGACTGTCAACTATGAAAAAGAGTGTCCTTAGATAGATGATAGACAAGTAGACAGACAGATAGATGATAGATAGATAGATAGATAGATAGATAGATAGATAGATAGATAGATAATAGATGGATGGATGGATAGATGATAGATAGATAGATAGATAGATAGATAATGGATGGATGGATAGATGATAGATAGATAGATAATGGATGGATGGATAGATAGATAGATAGATAGCTAATAGACAGATGGATAGATAGATAGATAGATAGATAATGGATGGATGGATAGATAGATAGATAGATAATAGATGGATGGATGGATAGATAGATAGATAGATAATAGATGGATGGATAGATAGATAGATAGATAGATAGATAGATAGATAGATAGATAGATCGAGATAATAGGTAGATACATAGACAGATGATAGATAGATGATAGATTGATAGACTGATAGGTCAATCAATCGATTGATAGGTAGAAAGAAAGACAGATAATATGGGTGTACATGCCACCATATGCATATGGAGGTCAGAGGACAACTTGCAAAAGTCAGTTCTCTCTTTCCACCTGTGGGTCTCTGGGATCAAACTTGGGTCATTAGGTTTGATGGCCAAAAACCTTACTTTCTAATCCATCTCATCCAAACCCTTCAGCAAAGACTTATAAAACAGACTACTTCCTAGATAAGGGCAGTTGTCTACTCTGGTGAAGACATGCCTTGGAGCAACAATAACCAAGTCCTAAGAATCAGCTTGACCCTTCAAGCAATAAAGACTTCTGACCAAAGCTACGACAATAATCTAACAGGCCTCATCTGGACCAGGGCTGCCTGACTATGCCTGCCTCTCTCCCCTTCCCCACCCAATTCTTTTGTCTCAAACTCAAATCTCATTTAAGTACTATGACAATGCGACAATGGTCACTGGGCTTGTTGAATATTCCTTTCCCCATTGTAGAACATCATTTAAATCTCCTTTCTCTGTCTTTACTACAATATAATATAATTTACTTTAATTAATTTGTTGCGGTGGGGTGATGGAGCCCAGGTTCAGGGCTCTGGACCTAAAACTTCAGTAATCTGAGAAACCACAGAATCTAGACTTTAATCATTTGATCCTAACTAATGTTAGAGTTTAGCCACTAGATGGCCAGAAGCCATTTAGTAGAAGTCAGTGTTAGTATTTATTCCATTGACCTTGAGCCATAGACACAATTCCTGTTGGGATGGGCATGTATACAGATCTAAGTCTTTGTCTAAGGCTACACTGCAGAAGCACTTTGTAAATAACTCTTCTCAGAATGGTTTAAAAAAAATATTTACTATGATATGCTAACAGATGCTTCCAAACAAAGGGAACAGGAAGTTGGAGCTTTCTCTAACTGCCATTCAGAATCCTTTCCATTAAGTTCGCCTGCAAACTTTGCTGAACAGCCCAGCAAGCAGCGATGAAAATTACAGAGTGGCTCCCAAGCACTTCAGTGGGTAATCAACTGAAATTGAGCTCTTTTCCATATTCTTTGCTGATAAAGCAAATGGACCCTTTAAAGCAAACAGCTCCAAGTTACCACACATCCTACAAGCTGAAAGGACCCATGTGGTCCACACAGATGCTTCTATTGCTTCCCATATCTCATCAGCAGTAAGGTTCACCAGATACCTGTGCTTGAACAAATGGCCAGGCTGAAGAATGGCTTTACAGGTCCAAACCAAACACCTGGATAAAGGATCTGTCAAGAAACGAAGTTGCCTTTAGGGAAATGACTGGGTCTTTCTAGACCCCCAATGAGTTTCTCTCCACTTGGCACAACTTTTGCTCTACGAGACCTGAGCTTGTGCTGCCTGGAAGCAAACTACTCTGGTTAATGTGCACAAGGCAGGTCTCCTGATTCTAACAGGCTTCTGACATCCCTGAATAACAATCAAAGCAGAAAACAGCTGAAGGAATGAGGAGGGCAGGGAAAAGCGTGAAGGTTTCCTGTCTGATTGCCTTTGCTTTGGAGCAGACATGTGGGAGGGAAAGATCACATGGTGGAGGACTTGCTGAGAGCTCACAAGAAGAAAGTAAGGGAGGGACAGCGTGGTGTGTTGCGAAAACATACAGACGGTCGCTGTGTAACTTTAACAGTTCCTAAAACTCTCTGGCCCTTAATTTGTAGGAAATAGAATAATAAAACTCACAGGGCAGACACTGTAGCAGCATCACTTGGCACATAGTGTGTATTTGGTAGATGTGCTTTTCCTCCTTCCTCCTATGAGAATGAACCAAGCCCCCCTCTCTCAAGGTGCCCTCCCCTCTCCACCATTCCTGCATATCAGGGATGGATGGGATGGTTCTAAAAAACACAGGTCATCTCCAGAAAGTTATTGCAGTTAAAATGTCATGTTAGTACTGTTTATTTTTAAATTTATTTATTTATTTATTATTTATTTTACACTCCACATTTTATTCCCGCCCCCCCACACACACCCTCTGACTGTTCCACATCCCATACTTCCTCCCCACCCCCTGTCTCCACGTGGTTGTCCCCACCCCCACCCTACCTGACCTCTAAACTCTCTGAGGCCTCCAGTCTCTTGAGGGTTAAGTGCATTGTCTCATAATGAACACAGACCCACAAATCCTCTACTGTATGTGTGTTGGGGGCCTCATATCAGCTGGTGTATGCTGCCTGTTTGGTGGTCCAGCGTTTGAGAGATCTCAGGGGTCCAGATTAATTGAGACTGCTGGTCCTCCTACAGGATTGCCCTTCTCTTCAGCTTCTTTCAGCCTTCCCTATTTCAACAACAGGGGTCAGCTGCTGCTGACCATTGGTTGGGTGCAAATATCCGCATCTGACTCTTTCAGCTGCTTGCTGGGTCTTCCAGAGTGAGGTCATGCTAGGTTCTTTTTTGTGAGCTCTGCATAGCCTCAGTGTCAGGCCTTGGGACCTCCCCTTGAGCTAGATCCCACTTTGGGCCTGTCGCTGGACCTGCTTTTCCTCGGGCTTCTCTCCATTTCCATCCCATTCTTTCAGACGGGAACACATATGGGTCAGAGTTGTGACTGTGGAATGGCCCCTCTCTCCCACATTTGACACCCTGTCCTCCTGCTGGAGGTGGGCTCTATAAGTTCCCTCTCCCTACTGTTGGGCATTTCATCTAAGGTCCCTCCCTTTGAGTCCTGAGAGTCTCTCACCTCCCAGGTCTCTGGTGTATGCTGGAGCGTCCTCCCAACCTCCAATCTCCTGAGGTTGCCTGTTTCCATTCTTTCTGGTGGCCCTCAGGGCTTCAGTCCTTTTCCCTCACCCAATACTAGATCAGGTTCCCCTCTCCACCACCCCTGTCCATTTTCCCTCCCAGATACCTCCCTCATTCCCCCTGTGGTTTCTTTCTTCTCCCTCTCAAGTGGGACTCAGGCATCCTCACATGGGCACTTCAGCTTGTTGACCTTTTTGAGTTCTGTACTGAGTTTGTGGGCTGTATCTTGGGTACTCTGTACTTTTTAACGTCCACTTATTAGTGAGAACATACCATGCTTGTCCTTTTGTATCTGAATTACCTCACTCAGGATATTTTCTAGTTCCATCCATTTGCCTGCAAAACTCAGGATGACCTCATTCTTAATAGCTGAGTAGTATTCTATTGTGTAAATGTACCACATTTTCTGTATCCATTCTTCTGTTGTGGGACATCTAGGTTGTTTCCAACTTCTGGCTACCACAAATAATGCTGCTATGAACATAGGGGAACATGTGTCCCTGTGGCATGGTGAGACATCTTTTGGGTATATTCCCAAGAGTGGTATAGCTTGGTCTTCAGGTAAATCTATTTCCAATTTTCTGAGGAACCTCCAGATTGATTTCCAGAGTAGTTGCACCAGTCTGCAATCCCACCAGCAATGCAGGAGTGTTCCTCTTTCTCCACATCCTCACCAACTTGTGTTGTCACCTGAAGTTTTAATCTTAGCCATTCTGGTTGGTATAAGGTGGAATCTCAGCGTCATTTTGATTTATTTACATTTCTCTGATCATTAGGACTTTCTTTAGGTGATTCTCAGCCTTTCAATATTCTTCCATTGTGAAAACTTGGTTTAGTTCTATACCCCATTTTTTGATTGGGTTTTTTTTTTTTTTTTTTTTGGTGATTAGCTTAAGTTCTTTATATATTTTGGATATTAGCCCTCTATCGGATGTGGGGTTAGTGAAGATTTTTTTTTCCAATCTGTGGGTTGCCGATTCATCTTATTGACTATGTCCTTGCCTTACAGAAGCTTTCCAGTTTCATAAGGTCCCATTTATCAATTCTTGATCTTATAGCCACTGAAGTTCTGTTTAGGAAATGTCCCCCTGTGCCAATGAGTTCAAGGCTCTTTCCCACTTTCTCTTCTATTAGATCCAATGTATCTGGTTTTATGTTGAGGTCCTTGATTCACTTGGACTTGAGCATTGTGCAAAGTGACAAATATGGGTCTATTTTCATTTTTCTACATATAGACAGCCAGTTAGACCAGCACCATTTATTGAAGATGCTTTCTTTTTTCCATTGTATATTTCTGGCTTCTTTGTCAAAGATCAAGTGTCTGTAAGTGTGTGGTTTTATTTCTGGGTCTTCAATCCTATTCCATTGTTCGTGTCTGTCTCTATATCAATACCATGCAATTTTTATAAGTATTGCTCTGTAGTAAAGCTTGAGGTCGGGGATGGTGATTTCCCCAGCTGTTCTTTTATTGTTAAGAATTGTTTTCACTATTCTGGAATTTTTGCCTTTCCAGATGAATTTGAGAATTGCTCTTTCCATGTCTTTGAAGAATTGTGTTGGGATTTTGATGGGGATTACATTGAATCTATTGATTGCCTTTGGTAGGATGACCATTTTTACTGTGTTAATTCTGGCAATCCATGAGTATGGGAGATCTCGCTGTTTTCTTTAAAATAGCATTTTGCAAAATTAAATAACTCAGTTTAATTTTGATAACATACTAGATTCCTATTATACATTTGAGAAAATGTGTACAGAAAAACAAAAGTCCCATTGACTAAGTTGTGGATGGAAGAGCCCTCTTGCATACCCTGGTGGGTATGGGAGACCATTCAAGAGACTATTGCTGGAGAGCCTTTGCCTGGCTTTTCCTGGGTGGCTATAAAGACACATCTATGCGTCCCATACAAGGAATGCACTGAAAGTATTCCATCCCAGTCCAGATTGGTGAGTAGGTAGGTTTATTGGTGTGACATCAGCATAGGCAAGTCACAGGCAGGTGCCTCACAGAGAAGTCCTGTCCTAGTCAGTTGTGGTTTACTCCTGACATAGAGGTGATTGGAATCTCCGGGGCAGAACAGCTTTATGAACTTGTGAAGGCTTGAGAGTTTTGTGAGTCTCATGAGTCTTGATCCTCCTCCATCCATGAGAGAATATTAATAAATCCAACTTTGTAAGAATCTCTGAAGATCACCACAGCTGCTCTGTTTCCGGCAGTGAGGGTCTTATCTAGCCCAAAGGAAAGAGCTGTCCTATAAGAATGCTATATATTACTTTGGACATGAAATTTCTATTTTTGAAAACACAGAATGAATATAAATAGACATAAGGAATCAGTTTTATATTACACTTAGAGGGTCCCTTAGTAACATGTGAATCTAAGTTTTATATATAAGTAACATGTGAATATATGTCATTGTCAGTTTTTATATTATTTGGAAATATTACATAAAATGTCCCCATGACCTTTCATTCTTATCTTCTTACCTTCTCTTAAGTGTATCCTCTAGCAAATTCTGTATTATCCTTCTAGATATTGTGCTTAGGATTTATGGTATGCATGGGCATATGTGCACATGTGTGTGCTCCTGTGTTTGTGCACACAAGTGTGTATTAGTCTCTGTGACCACAATATCATCTATCCAACTGTTTTCTCTCTTCTCTTGACTTGAAATACCATTTAAGAATAACAATATCTCCTGATACATTGAAATATACTCAGAACGAGGAAGTACTTCCTAAGCTCGCTAAGACACATTGCTAAATACAGAAATAAACAGACCACAGATCATGGAGAGTGTCTTATTATTTGTTTGACAAAGATAATTCCAGTTGGCTTTGTTTATACATGCATGATTCAACATTTAAAAAACAAACAAGAACATATTGTCTTCCTGAAGGAAATAGAAAGAGGCAGAATGGGGTGGATGGGTCAAAATTGGGAATAATAGTTCTGGGTAAGGAGCAGAAGAAATATGATCAATATGGGTATGTTCCAACTGCAGTGCCTGCAGTAGCGCTAGGTTATGTGAGAAAGAGAATTATTGTTACAGATGGAATTGAGTAGCTAACCAAGTGACCTAAGGTAGAGAAAATACCTTGGGTTACCCAAATGGGCAGTGTAAGCACAAGGTCTTCGAAGTGGTCCTTAGTCATAGTCATTTGTGTGCATTTTGCCTTTTCTTGATTAAATTTTTTTTAATCTTTCTCCAGATCCATTTTTATTTTATTTAAATGTGGTTTTATGTTTTACCTGTTGTCTTTAAGCTGAAAAAAACATATTACGTACTGTCAGTTTTATGTCTGACAAATACTTTTGCAAGTCAAAATTTAGCAGGGAATGATTCTTTTGCCACTTGCTCTCATTTGAATTGTAGTGGTTGGTTGGTATCAGTGTTGTCTATTGTAAGCATCTATAATTTTAAGGTTTATCATTTATCCAAAGTGTGATGAAGTATGCCGGAGGGCATAGAAGGAGAGGAGACAGACAGACAGGTAGGCAGGCAAGCAGATGGAAACTGAGAACTGAATTCAGGCCCTCCTGCATACTAGTAAAGTGCGCTACCACTGAGCTATATCCCCAGCTCAAAGGTGGCTTCTTTTATGATTTTCGACTCGTGTATCAAGTGATATTTGTTATTTAGGAATTTACTTTGCATTGCTTTTGAGCAATATTCTTATAGCACAAGTCAGATTGTGAGCCTCTCTCCTTGCTTCAGTGACTGTCACTCTCCCTCAGGTTAAAACCTAAGTCTTCCCACAAAGCATCTTTCCAAGCTCTTTACACCACTGGCCTCACTGCTGTGTGCAGCATCCTTGCTGTGTGCAGCATCCTTCCTGTGTGCAGAATCCTTGCTGTGTGCAGCATCCCTGCTGTGTGCAGCATCCTTGCTGTGTGCAGAATCCTTTTGTGTGCAGCATCTTTGCTGTCTACAGTATTCTTGCTGTGTGCAGCATCCCTGCTGTGTGCAGCATCTTTGCTGTGTGCAGCATCCTTGCTGTGTGCAGAATCCTTGCTGTGTGCAGCATCCCTGCTGTGTGCAGCATCCCTGCTGTGTGCAGCATCCCTGCTGTGTGCAGCATCCCTGCTGTGTGCAGCATCCCTGCTGTGTGCAGCATCCCTGCTGTGTGCAGCATCCCTGCTGTGTGCAGCATCTTTGCTGTGTGCAGCATCCTTGCTGTGTGCAGCATCCTTGCTGTGTGCAGCATCCTTGCTGTGTGCAGCATCCCTGCTGTGTGCAGCATCCTTGCTGTGTGCAGCATCCTTGCTGTGTGCAGCATTCTTGCTGTGTGCAGCATCTTTGCTGTCTACAGCATCCTTGCTGTGTGCAGCATCCCTGCTGTGTGCAGCATCTTTGCTGTCTACAGCATCCTTGCTGTGTGCAGCATCCTTGCTGTCTACAGCATCCTTGCTGTGTGCAGAATCCTTGCTGTGTGCAGCATCCCTGCTGTGTGCAGCATCTTTGCTGTGTGCAGCATCCTTGCTGTCTACAGCATCCTTGCTGTGTGCAGCATCCCTGCTGTGTGCAGCATCCTTGTTGTGTGCAGCATCCTTACTCACTGTTCCTTCTGCCTTTGCCCTCTTTTCTCTCTCATCCCATCCTACCCTCCAGCCCTCACACCATCAATCTCTTCTAATCCACTGTTTTTTCTGGCGTTAACAAGTCCACACCAGGGCCTCAGCCTCCAGTGAGCTCTCTCTTCCTGATCTTAGCACAGACTGTCTGGGCTCTTCTCACGTCTACTCCACTAGCAGTGTAATCCCTGCATGCCACTCCAGTCTCTCCAAATGGCCTCAGCCAGGACTAAAATACCTGCTCTTCTGCATAAAACACGCTCAGGGCTACCTCTCCACACGTTGTCATGGCTGATTTCCCCGTCTGTATATTTTACTAAAATCCTCAACAGCAAGACACTGAATCTGATCTCCCCTATAGGTCTGTTCTCTCCTTTCCATATCAAAGTTCCTGATGAATATGTGTTAACTATTTAGTCATTCCATATCTTCTTGCATATAATTAGGAAAATGCAAAGAACAGTTGCACACACAGTGCTTACAGCAGCTATTTGCTTCCTTCCTTTCTTCTAGCTACGATGCTAAGTGTTTGTGGCCAGAGTCACAGAGGTTGTCATAGAGGGAAGTGAGAAGAAAGCATTCTCTTTTACATTTTTAATTAGCAATTTACACATGTTCCCTTTAAAGCCAGAGAAAATGGTATTTTCAAATGTCTGTGGCAGTCTCATCATATACATGGGTATAAAACATCCAGGTTGTAGCCACCGTCTGAAAGCAGCCTGGCAGAGAAAGCGCCAGGCAACCCTGTCCATCTTTCAGCCCATGCACCAGAGGCATCCAGAATAACTGTGGATGTGACACCACTCAGTTGTAAACCGCAAGAACATGGCCCAGGGTCAGAAGGCTGGACACCCCTGCAGCTACGGCTAATGCAGCATGTGCTGGGGCATCTCTAACTCCCCCAGAGCTGCATCTGTGCAGAAGTCCAAAGGCACCTGCTGGCTCAGCCATTGTAACTACTTGTTTGCTTCTCAAACCTGAAGTCAGACTCTCAAAATGACTGCAGCTGCTCCGGGCATTGCTGAGGGCTCATTCTCTCTAACGCTGTGAGGAGATCTAAGACTCTACTGTGTCTAGTGCCTCACCAGTGCAGGATCATTGAGCAGCCACAGCATTACCCCTGAGCCTGTTCGCCTCTGTCCAACCCATCCAAAGAGACAGCACGCAAACTCTGACACATTCACATTCCAGATTTCTGCTCCACTGTCCCAGAAGCTTCATTTGGGGCCTTTGGTTAATATGTGGTCGCTGGAACAATAGAAGCTGATTTTTTTTTCATTTACAATGGAGCTTTACATGAGCAAGTGCATGTGCTTCTCATTCAAACATAAATGGCCCCACTTTGTTATGAATGAAATCAGTGTTTATTGTACTAATAATTCACAAACACAAATTAATGATACCTAGAGATAAACAAGCTTTATTCCCCACCTTTAATCCCAGTGCGTCTCCCTTTTCCCACCTCTATCTCAAAGGGATATAAGAAATAAAAATGAATGATATAGTTTTGTATCTTATAACCCTACTAAATGCAAATAAAACATTCTTATATGTTAAGCCCACGATCTATTTATCTCATTATACTTTTCCTTACAGGAAGTACTGGTGAACATCCTGAAAACTTTGATCTACTCAGTGTAAAGGTCCTGTCCCTGTGGAGGTATGTTATGACTGACCTTTGAAGTTTTAAATGTTAATATCCACCATTTGGTAGATGATGTCTGTTTGGATCCCCATGCATCCTCAGGAAGTCTCCACTGGTAGTGTTGTCTACATGCAAAAGAAGCAGAAGCCAAGTCTTAACTAAACAAAGACAATGTCTGATGCCACAGCTACTAAACAGGAGTCCCAGCTGGAGTCTAGCCTTTTGCTTCCAACAAAATGACCAGGGAGAGAGAATTCCAGCACCTGTATAACAGGACAGTTTTTTATTATTGTTATTAAAAATACATAAACACAGATTTCTTTCAAGTTTCTTTTGTCTGGGATTCCATGACTGCCTCTCTCTAAGATGAGTTGAATGAGCTCTAGCAAAAGCTGTCTGGGATCATGATCTTCAATTCCTACACACTGTGTGTGACAGGGTTCCAGAATCAGTAAGGAGGAGTGCTCTGGTATGACTCATGGGGTAGAACATGTAGGGAAACTCAAATGTTGAGTGCACGTTTAGACACAGAGTCAAATAGAAACCAACACTCCCATCTGACCCACACTAACTCTAAATTTCTAAGGACTACAGAATACAAAGAAGTTAATCTTTCTTTTTTTAAAAAAAAAATCATGCTATTGTATATATGTGGGGTGGGCACACTTATGGGCACGGTATGAGTGCCTGTCCCTGTGGAGCTCAGAAGGGGATGTCAGATCTCCCTGAAATGGAATTTAACTGCAGTTCTGAGCTGCACCACGTGAATGCTGGGAACTGAACTTAAATTCTCTGTAAGAGCAATACATGCAGAACCATCTCTCCAGCCACTTGCATAAATTTTCTATTCATCTTTTATCGGTTGATGCACTTGACCTGTAAAGGCATAGAACATTGTTTCTAGTGAAACAGTGGCAGAGTGTGAGTCCCCACTCTAATGGAACTAATGATTACAAGGATCCAACTAATTTAACATTAAAGACAAGTTTTAAACACACACATCACTTAGTATAGGTCCTGCCTCTAATGCAAAGAAGGTGAAAGGGGCCAGGGTATGTGTTCTTTGAAAGCCCCAGATTGCCTATGCTTCAAAGCAGAAGCAAACTGAGTTTCCTTCTACCCAGCAGATGGGAAGATTAATACAAATTCAAGGAGTCATTCTAACTTTTAGTTCCAATCCATTGGAAGAGCATTTCTTACCCAAACAAAGGTAAGCAACACCAACTGAGAAGCAAGAAGTATGTCTGCATGAATGAGTAGGCCAGCTACAAGTTGCTGAAATCAATAATGAGAAGTGAGTCCTATAGACTTGAGTAGCTAAGATCCAAGATCAAAGAGGGATGATTTAGGTCATACTCTAAAATAGAGGCTGCTCTTTAAGACCCTGAAATACCAGAAAGTTGATAGTGAAAGGAGAACAGATGATCAGGTTGTGAGGTCAGTACTGGAGAGGTCTTCCATCATGGGTGACTTCGTAACAGCCTTGCACTAAAAGCTCCAAAAGTGTCATCTCATGTAGCCATTCATGCCTTCAAAGGGGAAACTGATCAAACGACCTCACTTTGAGTCACTCTACTGCTACCTAAAGAACCTCACGTCACCCTGAGTCCCAGACATGTCCTTCTTAGGTTGTGGTTCTGTGTGTTCTGAGCAAAGGAAGTGACTAATTCTAGACCCTCCTTCAGCTGCATGGCAAATCATCTACAGAAGCCTCGCTGTACAGAGGCACCAGCGCTCTAATTGTCCCAAGGAAGAATGAGCAATGCCAGCTGCGAGCTGGAGGAAGGCAAAAATCTCTGCGTAACTGAAGGCCCCGCTGAATCTGACTGGAAGTAAGTTTAGGGCAGTCTTTCTCATGTTTAAAAATAAAACCAAATCAGGAAGTATGGGAAGGGGTGGACTCAAGGTCCAAGAGTATTTGTTGCAACAGCCTCAAAATACCTCCTCCTCTAGCATCAGTAGACAGGGAGGAGCAACACTGGAACCCATCTATTCTGGGCTCCTGGCCGCCCACTGAGCAAAATTTCCCTGGTTAGAGGTATTTTTGTTTTTTATTTCCCTTCATTCCTCTACTGCCTTCTTTCATTATTCTTGTTCCCTTTACTCTTAAGAACTCCGAGTGTTCACAAACTTGTTCTCTACCATTCCAAGAATGTGTCCAAGATGTTAATCTCCATCTCAACCCTGTCAAACGAAAACTCCTAAATGCCATTGCTTTAGAGTAGGTTTCCTAGGAGCAGAACCTGGTATGAAGAGTCTTGTAGATGTGATTTCCCAGAGGTCGGCTCTCAAAACTGGAAGCGACCAGAGGGTTGAGTCAGAGAAGGCCACTGAGAAAGCATTCAGTCTCATCAGGGTCTGGCCAAATCTTCGGGAAAATTGTGGATACAAAAGTTCCAGAATGCTAGTCCTCGGCAGGTCTAGAGTTGCCCACCCATCACCTTGATCTTGGCAGTGCTCTAAGGGGAGTACACAGGAAAGATATAACTTCTAGTTAAGTAATATATTTGGCCTGGGTAGTTCTCCCAAAAAAAGGGAGCCCTCTAGATTGCCTGCTTCTCATCCCCATAGTTGTATTCCTCCTATGCTCTTTCCAAGACTGGGCATCATACATTCTATCACAGAATTTGCATGATTTAAAGGCAGCAAAACACTTGTTTCAGTGGCATATCTATAAAACTTCACTGGAGTTACATTTGTTTCATCTCATTTAATTAAAACTTAGAGCTACAGCTTCTCTTCCTGACTCAAAAAAGGAAGAAAGAAAGAAAAAAAGGAAGGAAGGAAGGAAGGAAGGAAGGAAGGAAGGAAAAAAGTGTAACAATACATTAGGTGCCTACAGTTCCCTCTGCACAGTCACCAAGTGCATTCTCTTAGGAGGTACAGCACTTTCTGATACAATGTAAATGAGGTCTATTTGTAGAGAGGGTAGCCAGGAAAGCTCCACTATTCTCACTTGTGGTAATAATGCAGCTGATTGCCTTGGGGCTCATGGATGTTTTATGTTCACAGAATGAAGGCTCTGAAGAGTGTTTCAATAAAGCTGATTAAGGTGCAGAAAGGAAAAGGCAGTGAGTTATTTGGGTCCAGGTAAATATATCCCCATGAACTGGAATGATGGAATAAGTGGCTTATTTGGATACATTTATTTGTTTATTGGTATAGCGAACAAAGTGTATATATCAAGTGATGCAATTTTGACCTTTGAACTAATTCCGTATGTTGCAGTCAGTACAATAGAGTACAGATTTTAAAGTTAAAGAATTTGGGGTCAAATATTGACATTGCTACTCCTAAGGCTATGTGGGATCCATTTTGTGATTCTAGGCAAACCACTCAGAAAGGGAAACTTCTAGATCTTTGGAAAGTTAGTTAGGTCAAATGATGTTTTGCTGGGCACCCAGGTAAAAGGATGTCTTGCTAAAGCAAACACATGAAAAACTGTTTTTCCGAAGTAGACACAGGTAAAAGGATGTTTTAATACAGCAAACACTTAAAAGGACACTTGATAGAGGAATATAAATATGTCTGAAAATGGAGTGTTTTCATGGTCACTGAGATAAGACGTCAAAGTCTGTTGAGGAATGAGGATGTCCCTTTCTCCATGATTCTCCTCTGTTTTTGTCTGTGCATTGTTCTTCCATTTCCCTCCAGACTCACAACTCCTACTCCTCCATTCCTAAACTGGGAGCCCAGCAAGGTGGAATGAGCTGCCCAGGAAGTCACCAACTCTCCTCTGAGCCCAGCCCCCAGGTCTGTGTGAGAAGAGGATAACTGGCCACACCTGGGTCATGTCTACCCCCAGGATGATGTGCTATATCTAAGAGGGTAAGCTTTCAGATACTGATTTCCATGGGTTTGAAGGGGAGGAGCAATTTCCATAAAAAAAAATCAGGAAGGAATGAAACTGCTGCCTAAAGTTTACTCAATAATAATGTATTCAAGGATGGGTACCACTATTATTCATGATGTCACTTTAAAATATCTATCAACACACAGACAATAATGTTATGATTAGCTAACTAGCTGTAAGTGTTAACTTCACAAATTTTCAATGCCTGAACAAAGATCTTTCATTTCTGATGTGGCCAGCTCACAATATCCAATAACTCCTCCTTCCAGGGGAGAACCTAGACCTTACTTAATAATCCATGTCAAAATAAGTGCCCTACACTTTTAATTAGCAAAGTGGATGTCAGAAATTGACCTAATTATGAAACAGGCTTAATCATTAGTGGAATGAATGTTAGAAATGGGCTTTCATTGGCAAAAAGGAAATTATGGGTATTTGAAATGTATGGATTGACAGAAATACTTTAGTGATACATCTCTTTATTCTGTCATCTGCACCGTTAGAAATGGTACCTAAGTTCTCATACTTCAAGCATCCTATGTCCGGTCACTAATTAGTACTCTGGTTCTCTCAGAGATT
This sequence comes from Tokudaia tokunoshimensis, assembly GCA_036184795.1. Lineage (NCBI taxonomy): Eukaryota > Metazoa > Chordata > Mammalia > Rodentia > Muridae > Tokudaia > Tokudaia tokunoshimensis. The sequence continues at coordinate 71,278,878 of BTHU01000002.1, read as the reverse complement.
CAGGAATTCCTAGACCTTAAAGAGCCGGGTGCCAATCATGAGCTTGTTGGCTGGGTTACTCTGAATCCCACTTCGCCCACACAGTGGTCATCCACACTACCTTGTCCTTCTTTGTTGTCTGCTTTTAACACTCTGAAGGGAATACTGGTGACTGGAGGTCCCTAGACTAGTGTAGAGCAGACTGTAGTAGCAATGGGAAAGGTTTTAAACCACAAGCTTCTCTGCGAAGTCCAACATCCCATCAAGGACCCAGGCTGAATAAAGATCTCTCACCTTGCTAACATAGGGGATTGGCTGGATTTGTTTATTTTCCAGAACTTTCCCTCCCATAGGATTTCACATATCCAGAAAGAAAAGACAAAACCTTCAATTTCCCACCTCAATGAGCTGACGTTATTTCTCCTCAGAATTTAAGTGTTGAAACCATCTTATGTTTTCAGTATGAAATGTCCCCCACAGCTCATGTGTTGTCGTCCTCAGCTGTTGCTGGTGTTTAAGGGGACTGTGGGATCTCTTCAACCTGAGGCCTGCCAGGTTGGGGAGATAATCAGGCACCTTGAAGGTTATACCCTTGTTTGGCCATAGCCTGAGCCTTCTGCTTCCTGTTCTCATGATCACAGGAGCAGATCTTCCACACACTCCCCCTGCTACTGAGCGATTTCCCTCTTCCCACCTATGGGGGGGGCAGGACCCTCTGAAACTGTGAGCCATAATACAGTGTTCCTTCCTTAGGTGTTTTGTTAGAGGGAGTAACTAATAAGTCTGGTGATATTTAGACCCAAGGCCTCTGAGGTGTGATGGGAGAGCCATCAGGAAGATGGTACTTATTACTTCATAAAAGAAGCCCAGAGAACTGCATCCCCTTCTCTCCCTCTCATTTCCCTCCCACTCCCCTTTTGAGAAGATACAGCTAGAAGGCCATAAAAGAGCCCTTTTCCGATAACCAAATCAGATAGCATCTTGACCCTGTACTTAGCCTTCTGTCATTTCGAGCAGTCTATGAGAGCCTATTCTAGAAACCCACACTAAGACATTAATTGAGCAAAAGAAAGCCCAGGTGGAATCCATTTTGAAAGTTAAAAGCAGTAAATGAAACATGATTTTGAAACCAGTTAGGGTGTGGGCAAGTCACTCTAACTTCAACAAGAAAAGACAAGGCACGATGTGGCCCCAGCATGTCTCCTGAGTTCCCGTGGTCTAGCTATGTCCATGACAGGGGAGCTTTGAGTGCACCCAACTCTCTCTTAGGAGTCCAGTAGGCAAGTTTCTCCTTCATGTACATTAGCTCAGGTGAGTTAGCTTTTGCTGCAATAAGAACACACAAATGTCAACAGAATAAGCATTTTCTTCTCATTTATGCCACATATCCATCAGGAAAGACTGAGAGCTTTGCTCGGGGATTGTATTACATGCCTACAGCAGCAGCCCCTGTGTGGGACAGTCTCCTAATTAGCTTCGGCTACCAGCACAGCCTAGAGTTATCCTAGGGAATCTCAACTGGGGGATTGCTTTGATCAGATTGGCTTATGGACTTGTCTGTGGGGGTTTTTCTGTGATTGCTGGTAGGCCCCTCCCACTGTGGGCAGTCCTGGACTATATAACAAAGTTGGCTGAATAGAAGCTGGAGACAAGCCAGAAAGCAGTTTTTCTCCATGGTTCCTGCCCCTGCTTCTGCCTGACTTTCTTCAGTAATGGATTTAAGATGAAACACATCCTTTTCTCTTCTAAGGTTCTTCAGATCACCGTGTTATCATTACATCTGAAAAGCAAGCCGGGACCCAAAGCAACGGCTGGGAGAGAATCAAAAACTCAGCAAACATCACATTGGCTGTGAAAAATCCTCCTAGCAAAGGCACATGTGAGTCTGCACACATTTCATTAGAGGGAATGAGTCACATGGTGGTACCAAGGCTCAGAAGTAGTGAAAGCAATTCTACCTTGTGCCTGGCTAGAGAAGCTTAATGGCCACCATGTATTGGTTGAAAGTGGGGAGAACAGAGAAAGGGATATTTCTAATTTTCTTTGTCACAATTACTTTCTTACTGTACCGTCCAAAGAGCCTCACCAGTCAACATAACTTGCCCCCTAGAGTTTGTAAAATTCCGATATTTCAAATATCAACAGCCCCATTTCCTTTTATACCCAAATGACATTGGATCAGGCCTTTGTCTGATTGCATGTGGGAGCCGTCACAGGCCTATTCCCATTCCCTTGAATGGGTCTCACTGTCACCTGACTCTGGACCTCCGCTCCATCTGCAGATCATCTTCATAGCCACTCGTGATTGTCCACTGCTCTACCCGAAGTACAGTGTGATAATGGGACTAGCAGCCATTTCAGGAGCCTTGAACCAAGAGCTAATATTAAAAGATGGCATAGATGTAAATTGCAGTACAGACAACGTCCCTGGAATCATATCCCAAGCTTTCCACAAGGGCCTAAAGCTGACCCTTTATCATTACATCTGAAAACTGTGCACTCCAGTTTATCCCTGGGCTGCTTAGCTCCCAGCTGCTGTTCCTTATTGCATGCAGTCCATCGCCTACGAGTGTGAATGACAGGTTTGGTACCAAGTCATAATGCCCTGTGCCTAAGTTTGCCTTCTTCTAGGGTCCTGACTGTTGGAAAGTCCTGTTCATGAAACTGCTCCATGTGGGGCTGGAAAGGTGGCTCAGCAGTTAAGATCACTCCTCTCAGAGGACCAGGATTCAGATCCCAGCACCCATATCAGGCGGCGCACATTGAGTATAATTCTAGTGCCAGGGGATCCCAAGCTCTCTTCTGGTCTTTGCATGTACCTACATACATGTACATGTAGCATGTAGTCACACACACACACACACACACACACACACACACACACACACACTGTATCCTAAAAACATAATCTATCTAAACTGAATCCAATACCCCTGAATAGGGTGAGCTATCTGATCTAAACTTGAAGCGTTATCCTATACAGTGGTCTCAGCAAGGCAGGGCATCTGTTTCACAGAAAGATCTGAAGAACCCAGAAGCCTAGTTGCACACCCATACTAGCTGGGAATCTTCACAGGGCCCCACGCATCAATCCTATTTTATGACTCAGATGACCCCAATCCACAGCCAAAGTAGAGACTGCTGGCCTGCTGACCTGCTACCACTGCTTTACAGTGGGAAGGCATTCTGTCCCAGACGACTGTCCTCACCCTCACCTCCTCCTTGGAAATGGGTTATTTGGCACCTGGTTGTTTTTTTCAGTCTCTTTATATTCAGAATAGAATCTGTGAAACAATGGGTGGCTTTGAGGTACAATTGTCTTCATCTATCCCTTCCTTGGGGAGGCATCCTGTCCAATCTTTCCATATGTTCTATGATGGTTATTGCCTTCTGTACCCCCAGGGTTCCTTCTTTGTCTAACAGATTCTTGGGGACATTAGAGACAGCTCTCCCATTCCAGATATGATCTCCTTCTGTTCTTGCAGAGAAATATCAAATGCTATTATCAAGTCAGTGCTCTTAGCATAAGGCCATATGTAAATATAACCTTTAAGGGCAGTCTACACCAAGAATCAACAGCAGCAGCTGCCTCATAATCCCAGGAATGTGAATGAGAATCACTTGTGGACCTTAGATTAAAAACAAACAACAAGAAAAACGTGTGGGTCCTCATACCTCGCTGAGCAAAGCTCTTGTAATTATCCTGAGGGGTGGGCAGCATGAGTCTCCATGGACGCTCCCTGGTGATTTCCAGGTTGATAGATGTGCTTTCCAGAGCCTTCTGACTAAAAATGCAATTCAGTAGCCAATAGCAAGTGTAAAGTGTTCTGTCCCAAACCTATCTAAAAGAACCAGAGTCTCTGGGAGAAGCCATGCTCCAGGAGAAACCATTGTGTGTTAATGATTGGTAAGCAGCTAACAACCTGGTTAAGAGTATTTCCTGTCTCTCCCACCACCCCCCCAAAAAAGATTTAGTATACAGGATTGTAGTTAAGGGAAGCCAAGTGTGTAACAAGGACACTTGATGAAGGATTCTTTCCTAACAACATACATGTATTGGTTCGCTTTACATTGCATAGTTGAGCTCCATTTGTTGGGACTTCATAGAGAGAAATGCACCAAAAAACTGATGGTCTGCTGCAGTTTCTTGTCAATTCTGAGGACTCAAGACGATTTGTAGAGTGATGTCAGCTGAGACAGACTCACATGGAGTTTTGCTCAGTCAAACTCGCATGCTGAGGCAAGACCTGTGGAGGACGTGTGCTATTTGAAGTGAGTATAAATAAGACTCAATGGACAGTGACAGAGCTGAGCTAGGCTTGCTGGTAGAGCTAGCTGAGCAGCACTTGGTTGAGAGGCACAGAGGAGATCTCCTGGCGTCCATCTTTATCCTGGTGATCATGGTCCCTCCTGCTAACTTGTGGTAATTTGGCTGAGGCCTGGCTCTCCCTGCTAGGTCATGCCACCCCTGCTGCTGCCTGTCCAGACACTGAACTGGACTGCTAATATATTCATAAAATGGTCTCAAGTAGATCGAGCTGCCGCTGCTGACCTGTAAACTGAACTGCCAATTTCCTGAAGGGAGTTGCTCCAAAGAATCATTTCTAAACAGGTCTGCTTCCCCATATCCTTTCTTTTTCACTCCCTCTGGTGAGTGGTGGGCTAGATTGGAGGTTAAAGCATTTAAGAACAATTATTAAAAGAAGGTATTAAAAAATTAAAATTGCCTAGTAGAGTCAATTTGGCCACTTTAGGGAGAAAACAGCCCAATGGCCTCTATCTTCCAGACCTACATTTTCTTAGAGTCAGTCTGTCCTGCAAGTTGGTGAGTTGCCAGGACTGTGTGAAAACTCTCTGGGGGGCAAGTATTCCCTCTGGCTGTCACTGGACTTCAGCTTTTCTCCTTCTCCAATATGAGATTCCTGGGAAAATTCCAATTCCTTAAGGCCCATTACTTTAATATTCTAATGGACAATGGTAAGAACACTATCATCTCGTTAGAATATCTTTGTTCTTGCCAGGAAGATTACAACATTATGAAATAAGTAGCATCACCTAGGAGTTCAAGTCTGGTTCAACATGTAAAATTAGGCATTATTCATAAGATTAATAGACTAAAGGAGAAAGAACAACCGTCCGATCAATAGACGCAGAGAAATATTTGATAAAATTTCAACATCCATTCCTAACAAAGGTTCTTAAAAAAAAACCTTTTTAAATATAAAAGAACTTCTCTTTTATATGTGTATCATGAAGATATATGTAGATATGTGATTGTGGGAAGGAATTGGTCATGGGAAGTTACAGACCGCAGAAAGGTACAAGCCATGAGAATTTTCATTTGTTGATAGTACAAATTCACAGCCACCCTAGGGTTTTTGTTTTTTTTTACTTGTTTTTAGATGAATTTATTTTTGTTTATGTGTTTGAGTGTTTTGCCTAAATGTGTGACTGTGTACCATGTGAGTACCTGTGTCCAAAGAGCCCAGAAGAGAGCATCAGATAATCTGGAACTGGAGTTATAGATAGTTTTAAACCATCATGTGGATGCTGGAAATTAAATCTGAGTCCTCTGCTGGAGCAGCAAGTACTATTAATCACTTAGCTACCTCTCCTCCTGCCCTAAGTTTCTTAAGATAAACATACCTTCCTATCTCTCCAGTTGTATTTATTTCAAGAAAAATGAAAACTTAACCCCACATCGAAACCTATACATGAACATTTATAACAGTCTTATTCATAATGCCCAGAAACAGGGAGTATCTCAATGTCCTTTAAATAATGAATAAACAAGCTGTTGTCCAACTACACATGTGTCCAACTACATGTGTCCTTCGGCAACAAAAGAAACAATCTGGGGGCACTAACCAGTAACTGAACCAGTCTCGTTTAAAAAAAAAAACAAAAACCAAAGCTACAGAGAGAGAGAGAGAGAGAGAGAGAGAGAGAGAGAGAGAAAAGAGAAGAGAAGAGAAGAGAAGAGAAGAGAAGAGAAGAGAAGAGAAGAGGAAGGAAGGAAGGAAGGGAGGGACAAAGAAACAAAGGAAGAGGGGGAGGGAGGGAAGAAGAAGGTGAATAGATAGCAGGGGTTAGAGAAAGGGCTGCAGGAGACAGTGAACTGTTTCACTTTAATAGAACTGTCTTGACTGTGGAAGTGGTCACATGGTCATCAGTGTCTGTGAAACCATTTACATTGTTTCTAACAAGATTTCATTGTAGCGTATGCGATCATAACCCAGCAAACCTGGCTGTGTTTATGCTGTGGATTAAGATACAAGCAACGGCATCTCTGACATGTGAGAGCCAGAGCCAGAGTGGCAGAAGAGCTTTTTGGTGGGAAAGATACTGGCACAAAAATCACAGCTCTCACCTTTAAGGGGATAAAAGACAGTTTTTCTGGATCCAAATAATTGACCATGACCTAGTAAATGTTCCAAAATGGTAACAGTTTATGAAGTTTTTATAAAAAGAGTATGAAAAAAACAGTTATAAATCAAGGCATTTTTCATACACACTGGTGGAGCCATTAAATAAGTGGATTGTGCCAAAGCAGGGAATCCTTGCCATAGAATTCTGGTGCTGTCTAGTGAGAGGCCTAGTCTTTAGGTTGGTGCAGGCTAGGGGTCTGTTAATACATCCCCCAAAAGTTTCAGCTGATAGTCAAAAGGGTGTCAGGTTAGACACGAAGGTGGGCAACAGCTTTAAAGGATAGTCCCAAATAAATGGTCCCTTGGCTCTGGACCTGCAGCATTCCAACACTGAACTCACCACCGTGTTCACGAGCAGTCAGCCTTACTGAAGGTTCTATGTGAGGTGTGGTTCTTTCCAGAAACTTTTGTTCACAGAAGCATATTTACAAATGGATCTTCTGTCCTCAAAAGAGAATCACTCTGGGAGCCATGGGTCTTAAAAGCAGCATCTTCAGTACAGTCGTTGAGAGCTTTCTTTCCTTATACCTCTGGGGACAGGTTGGCTTAGACATAAATAGCCTATTGACACGCCACATAGAGAAAGCTGCCAAGTATAATGACATCAAGACAGAGGTGAAGCAGGAATGGGAGGGGCCACTAAGGGGCATCCTGGGCTACTGTCTCCTGGGACTTTAGCAGTGACTCCCACTCCTCCAGCTTTGATGCTGAGGCTGGCATTGCTCTCCATGCCAACTCTCTAAAGCTCATCTCCTGGCATGACAATGAATATGGCTACAGCAACAGGGTGGCGGACTTCATGGCCTACATGGCCTCCAAGGAGTAAGAAGTCCTGGACCACCCACCCCAGCAAAGACAGGAGACCAAGAGAGAGGCCCTCGATGCTGAGTCGTCCCTGTCTCCACTCAGCCCCTGACAATGAGCGTCTCCCTCACAGTTTCCATGAGAGACCCCCACATAACTGATGGGGCCTAGGGAGCCCTACTCTCTTGAATAACATCAATAAAGTTCCCTGCACTCCCCTGCTTCCCCACCCCAACGCAAACTGGGTCCGACCCAAACCTTTTTAATACTGATTCATTGTTGGGGGATACTGAACAATTTCTTAACATCATTTGTGATTAAGGGTTTTGGGATCAAGGCTTTCCTTGGGGGAAATTACAGGGCTAAAAAGGGAAATCCACACAAGTATAACAGGCAGTAAGAGAAAACATCAACCAGGAAATACTGTTCCCATGGAACACTGTCCCATGCCAAGATACCCAGAGATTACCTTTAAAACGGGTGCTCTCTAACTAGCAAGCATTTCTGGCTTGTACTTTTTGAAAAAGAACTTTCCACTTGACTTTTAGATGAGCTAAGACTACAGCAATTATTCTGTCCGCTCCTGTGTGTGAATTAGGAGCCCTTTCTTTCAGGCACAAAAGTAATACCAAACCTAGCAGCAGAGGGAGGACTGGGTTTCAGGTCCCTCTGAGTCTCAGAAGGGGTCCTTGTCACTGAGCTGCCCTTGGCTTGGCACAGCAGCTCACACAGTGTCAGACTTAGCAAACCCCAAGTCTGTCACATCTTGATTAGGTCACATTGTGATTAGCACCATAGATTCAGACCTTACAAATGGTGCTCCGCAGGCATCTCCAGGCAAAGGAACGAGTATTTTAAAGTTGGTTCTGACAGGAAAGCAAATTTGGATCTAGGTAAAGTGAAATTAGAGATGACACAGAACAGCCAGAGGACTTTGAATCGCACACATCACGCGCGACTGAGTCATTGCCCAGTCCCGATGGAGCCTCTTGACGCTAGAAATCTTGCAATTCATCGGTATTTCTGTTTGCTCGCAGGAGCTCACTGCCTCAGTAAATTACAGCCAGTGTCTTTCTTGTAGCAGAAAGGATAGCTTTCTCTCATTCACTATCAAAGATGTAAGTGGCTAGGTGGATTAGTCCCTATGTGGCGGTGCTTCTTAATCCCCACACTCCACCCAAGCTGTTGTTATACAAAACAGAGGCAGCCTGAGAACAGAGCAGAGGGAGTTGAGGACCCTTTATCTGGTCTTAGGCCAAGCTTTGTATCTCTTCATCAAAGACCTCATATCCACCTTCTTGTCTCTCAGGCTGATCCCCCAGGGGGCAATGGGGAGCCTGGGCCCCATAAGCCATCGCTCAAGCCCCATGCAGAGCCATTGCCTAGGACTGGAGGGACAGCTGCTGAGGTGGGGCTGGCTGGTTGACTGCTGACTTAGCCACTGTAATTTGGGGGCAAGTTACATTAACTCTGTCTTCAGTTTCCAACATTTTAAAATGGAGCTAGTCAGTGCCTACCTCAAAGGTATCTTAGGAAGTAACATGAAAGAATGCTTCGTGCTTCAGAGACTGCTGCTGGTACCAGGCAGAGGGACAGCAGATTAGAAAGGGAAGCCATGTTTTCTGGACACAGAAGGGCAGTTGTGTATTTGAACGCACAGACGTTGTGACTGTGTACACAAGACCTGCCCAGACTCAGTGTGGACAAAATTCCATTGTGGAGCTGGGGAAGAAAAGTCAATTTCCTTTAAGAGTGTGGCCCAAGGAAGGTTGACCGTGCATCAGTGAATGGCCATATATCCAAGAGTATATGGGCCGCGAGAACTGGACTTGATGGGCTTAAACAAGCAAACATACATACAAAGGTATGTATTGATTGAGTAGGAGGTGGGAAAGAAGATGAATACAATCAAAACAAATTGTATGACATTCTCAAAGAGTACCAAAAAGAGAGAGAAATAAAGGAAAGAGAACATCACACCCAGAGACAGGAATCAAGAGTCACTCACAAAGAAGCTTCCACCTTTATAATATTCCCTGTGACTCAGTGTTTTCATCTGTGAAGTGGGTATACAATTGATGCCTTCAGCCAATGCTCTGTAGCATCAAATAAGATGTCGAATATAAGAGTCTTGACGCTGAGGCTGAAGAGATTGATTTGTGTACAATAGCATTTGCTCTGCAAGCATGAGGACGTTAGGGTTTGGGGTACAGAGCCTGAGAACGTCCTGGCCTGCCAGCCTCGCTTAAATTCTACTTCAGTGACAGACCCTGTCTTGTCAGTAAGGCAAGCAGTTATAGATGAAAACACTCACTGTCTCATTTTAACCTCATGTACATGAGCATTGGTATGAAGACCTGCACAAGTGCTGACACACATACAGACTACGTATATAAACAGGTAGCATTATAGAACTGAAAAGTTATACTTAGGAACATCCGGATACATTGATGTATACATATATGCATGCAAAAAACCATTAGTGAGAAAAGAAGCCAAGAATTTAAAGAAGAGTCGGGTGGAGGATGGGGGAGAGAGGAAAAGAATGGAGAATGTGGGGCAAGTGGACGGCGCCACCAGACAGAAGAACTGGTAAAGTGGATCAAGTCTATACCCTGGGAAATCTTAGAACTGAGGACGGTAGGTTTGAAGCCAGCTCCCTGTCATACTACCTGATCTGGAACATGTAACCGTGACACCCCACTGAGAGGACCATGACAATTGGTCACATAGCATAAAAACCTGGAGTTCTTCATGCTAATGAGGTATCTGGATAGGCCTTGGGGTTGAGCCAACGAGCTTCCCTTCCTGAGCATTCCTTCCCAAGGGTATTTAATCCCCCGGTTCACCCTGAGTAAGATGAATGTATTCACGTCCATCACCACATAAAGCAGTTTGGACAAGCAAGGACCTGCTCTTTCTTCAAGGCTCACCTTGATGGAAGGCCTTTGTGATAAAGAACCCCTCCTAGATCTCCCGGAGAAGGCCTTCTCTCTTTACCCTCTGTACTCTCAGCATTCACTCGGAACCAAACAGGATTCCATCCCAGTCCCAGGGTCAGTCAGCCTCTTCCTGCCTGGTGCACCTCAGACCCCTGATCCCAATTTCCCATGGTACCCCAGCAGCATCTGGGTACACAGGAGGCCAGGAACCAAGCATCTGTCCCCGACCTCAATGTTTGGGACCCCTATCGTGGATTATGCTCTGCCTCCCCTGAGCGGCTTGCCCCCGGCGCTTGGGCACCCCAGAGGCAAGGCAGACATGCAGGATGGCAGGAGAAATGTGTAATTAAAATGTAATCGCGAAAATTATAATGGACTCTAAAGTAAAAATAAAATTAAGTTAAAATTAAAAAAGAATATCATTTTGAAAACCTGTCAAGGTTTAATTATCAGAAAGTTGAAAACAGGATACAAATATAAAATGAATGAAGAAAAATGATTTTTTTAAAATTAGTTAATGAGGGAATTATTAGTAAGGCTGGTTCTAAGAGCACGCAAGTAGCTGGATATTTATTATTGGGTATAATTTAATGACAGAATTTCAGGATACAATTTCTAAGTTGGTTACAAAAACTGGTAAACAACAGTATAACAAACTATGACCTTTGGGATTTTTTTTTTCTATGAGGCAGATACATTTTTATCATCACTGGAAAAAGTTTACATGTCAACATAGTATCTAAATAATATACCCAAATTATAAAATCAGATACTGGTTCACAGCCCTAGAAAAAGGAACCTTGAATTGTGCCAATTAGTAACGACATTTTAAAAAAAAAGACACACATTCATCTTTTTGCCTCATTTCTGAATTCTGGATAATCTAATTCTTACCTGAAGAAAACCTCATTTTTCTATACCATCCCCAAATTGGACAGGCTGTTATAGTCCTTGGACATTCAGCATTAGCTGGACCTTCAAATCCCCCCCACACACACACACACCAGCCCCACATATTCATTTTCTACCTGTGACACAAATGACCAAAGACTTAGTGAAGTTGTCTCGGGGCTCTCTGGGTCAGTCACTGCCCAGCTCAGGCAGTTTGCTTCCTGAAAGCCAGAGCTGTGGAGAGCCTCTGGCTTCCTCAGACAGCCTAAAAAGGGTTTACCTGATGGTGTCAGTTCCACTCAGTATAATAAGTTTTTTTTTTTAATGCTCTAGTATGTTACATCCAGGCTACAATTTCCCCTCCCTCCACTCTTTCCAGCCTTTCTCCCCACCTTTCCTCTCTTCCAAATCCACTCTGCCTCCATTTCCCATTTAAAAAGTGGGGAGGGGCCTCCCAGGGATATCAGCTAAATATGGCATAACAAGTTACCATAAGACTAGGCATGAACCTTCATATCAAGGCTGAACAAGACAACCCAGTATGATGGAAGGGTCCCAGGAGTAGGCAAAAGAGTCAGAGATAGATAGCCCCTGCTCACATTGTTAGAAGTCCTACAAGAACACAAAGCTACACAGCGATGATGTATGCACAAAACTGGGCCAGTCCCATACAAGGTCCATGTTTGTCACTTCAGTCTCTGTGAGTCCCGATGAGCCCTAGTTAGTTGATTCTGTGGGCTGTGTTCTCAGTGATCTCATGATATGGTCAACCCCTCTAGTTCCTGCAGTCCTTCTTCCCACTCCTTCAGCAGGGTTCTGCAGTTTCCACCTAGTGTTTGGCTGTGAGTCTGCGACTGCTCTCATCAGTTGCTGGATGAGGCCTCTCTGATGACTGTTTTTTGCCAGTTATGTTTGGTTCTCTCCTGGGTCTCTGGATTGTCCTTCCTCTGGTTCCTAGCCCTCCTGGCAATGTCAGGGCTGGGTCACTCTCATGCCATGGGTCTCAAGTTGGACCAATCACTGTTTGGTCATTCCCACAAGTTCTGCATCACCATTGCCCCAGCACATCTTGCAGGTGGGGCAGATTGGAAATAGACAGTTTTGTGTCTGGGTTGATGTCCCAGTCCCTCTGCTGTGAGCCTTGCCTGTTTACAGAAGACCCGTTGGGGCTCTGTGTCTCCCATTACTCTCATAGGTTCCGGAGAGCTTCCACTGCACAATGTTTCTAGATGACCCCCAAATACCTCCCCATTCCAGTCATTTCTCCCAGTACTCGCTCCCTCTGTCCCTCAAACCATCTTCATGATTCCCCCTGTTTCCATCCCCACCGGTCCCCATTCCACCCACAAAATCTCTTCTACTTCCCCTTCTGAGAGAGATCTACGAGCCTGCCTTGTTACTTAGCCTTGTTAGTTGGTTGAGGATTGTACCATGGATGATGACCAAAAGTCAACTGATGATGGATCTTAGCTATGCCTACGACATCCCTTGATCTTGACCTTGTAATGTCAGTCTTTTCTGTGTTCTGTAGGTTAGATGCAGGTCAAAGTTTTCACACACCCAAAGGGAGGAAATTCGTGGGAAGTTACTCAAGTGCCCCCTAAGATATAGCCACCAAACCCAGGAGGCTTAACAATGATTGTTCCCTGGCAGAAATTATGATGCACATGGTTCAGAACAAGAACTGACACTGCTATAATTTGAGAGCTTCTTCAGTCAATTGACAGAGGCTAGGACTGAGGTGCTCTATGAGCTAGCTTTTCATTTGCAAGTCATACATGTTTTCAGCTCCCATTGATACAAACAGGGTTCTCTGAAGAGAGCTCTCATGTCTAAGAATGGCACCACCAGCCATGGGTTGAACCCAGACATGTGCCCAGTGAGAACCTGCAGTCCTTGGAGCTTAGGAATCCCTTCCTAACAGCAATCCCTCCACAGGCCAGCTGTGGCACAAGAGTCAGAGTGATGCTGGATGTCTGCCTGGAGCTGGGAGACCAGGTTTTTCCAAAAAAAGGATGTTTCTTCTTGAGCACCAAGTGGATCTGTGGACTCTTTTTCAAGCTAAGACAACAGGAAGATAGTCAAAGCCATCACGATAAATGGTCTTCCTCTGCCTCTCATGCCTGGGAGCCACCTCTGAAAAATTCTGATATGGCTGGGCTTGTCTGTGTTACAGAGGAAAATGGGGTCTCTTTTCAGGTTCTTAGTGTTCTAGATAAAATACTTTAAAACAGATTCAGAAAGAAACTCAAGAACAATTGTGTTGGAGTTTGAGAGACAAAAGAAGAGGGCAGGTAAACTGCAAGGAAGAGGGAGTTGGAGAAGCTGGGGGAGAGGGAGGGAACTAGAGATCAAGAAAGCAGATACTGGGGGAAGGGGTGGATGCCTTTAATCCTAGCACCTGAGAAGAAAACTGAAAGCTAACCCGATCTACATAGCACGTTACAGGTCAGTCAGGGCTATGTAGTATGACAAAAAATATCAACAACAATAATAATAAAAGGAAAACTAGTCAAATCTATTCATGATGACTGTAGAGTTAGGTGATGGCTCAGTAGTTAAGAACGTTTGTTGCTTTTGCAGAGGATCTGGGTTCAGTCCTTAGCATCCACAAAGCACCTTACAACAGCCTTTAACTCCTGTTCCAGGGAACCCGAGGCCCTCTTCTAGCCTCCTCTGGCACTGCACACACATAGTAAATAAAACAATCATACACATAAGATTAAAACACATCTCTAAAAAAGAGAAAGGAAGGAAGGAAAGGACAAGCAGACATGGTCAACATGGGAAGTCTGCAAGCAGCTGCATGAGGAAGAGATTGAGAATGGCCAGTGTCAGGATAAAAGGACTTATAATGCTGGCCAGTGCATGAAGGGAGAGCTGGGTGAGAGTTATACAGACTAAGTGTGGACTGCGTAGTGAGGGTCTGTAAGCAGCAGCATCAAGGCTAGATAAGTACATGTCTCAGAATGCCTGAGACAGTCTTTCTCTTTGGCGACAGGACCATTTGGATGAAACCTTAAGGGGGGTCGGGGAAACAATATTTGTATCTTTACAGTCTTATAATTCTCTAGAAGTTTATCTTTAGAACATTACATTTTTAATTTCTAAAATGTATATGAGCATTTTACACTCATGTATGTACATGCCCCATGTGTGTACAGTGCCCATGAAGGTCATAAAATGCCACTAGATCCCCGGGAACTGAAATTGCAGAGAGTTTTGACCCACCACGTAGTACTGGGAACCGAACTCAGGTCCTTTAGAAGGGCAGGCAGAGCTCTTCACCTCTGCTCCAGCTCTCCAATCCCATCTTTTGGCAGTCACGGCATGCCCTCACTGAGGGTCAGACATGTGCTTCGGAGCCCACTCAACCAGCCAAAAGTCATACAACTGAGTGAACTTTAAAAAGCAAAGTCTATAGAACAGTTATGCTTTAGTAAGACTTAGCCTTCAATAAAGCTCTGCAGCTGACATCCTCCCCCCTTTTCCTTCATGTGGTATTTCGAATCTTGAGGGGAAACTAATGCCTTTTCTTCCTTAAAATTAGCCTGTTACCAGGGGTCCAGGAGATGGGGTGGGGGTGGGGGGCTCAAAGCTGATGGGTATGGTCCTTCCTCACTGGGCTCCAAACTCTCGTCTGACTGAATATTTAACATCAGGAGGGTCAAACCTGCTCCTTGGTGATTCTAATATCACCTTTACCAGGGACAACTCCCTGAGACTACAGTAGAGACATGGGCAGCATCTGTCTTTCTTGGGTATCTGGGTAGGAACAGAGGACTAATGTCCCATCCTGTTCACCACCACTCCTCCAGTACTGGATCTGACATCTACTTATGCTGCCTGCCTGCCTAGTGATATAAAGTTCACTGGGGGTGGCGGGGGGGGGGGTGCTGTTAATGAAAATCTGCTCCCAGATCCTCTTCTCCAGGAGACCTGTGCAAAAGCAGATGAAAAGCTACAGGACAGTGCTTGGCCAGAGAAACTGAGAACAGAACTGTGGATCTCAGGCTTGAGAACAAGAGGAGTCCTTTGGGTCATCCGCTACTTCCTGGAGGGCATCATCTTCAGCAGTGTGCTGGGCCCAAAAATGTCTGTGCATAGACCTGCTTAATAATAATGGCATTCAACTACCCCACACTGGGATCCTTAATGAGTAATTCCTCCTTGATGGGTCCTGGGAGACTTCGCTCCTTTGTTGTTCTCATTTATCTGGCTGAGTTTCCTGGGAAGCTGGTTTAGTAGGGCAACAGTGACAGGTATTTGTCTGCCTGCACTGAAGTCTCACCAGTTAAAGTGTTTTTGCTGTTGTTTGGGGGAATGGGAAAACTTTAGATTATATGGCAGTGAGCCAACCTCTCGAGACATCTGAGAAAGCTCACCACCTCTGGCTTGCCTCCAGCCTTGTTGGTAAGGCAAGTCAGAAATGCCAGAAAGGAAGGAAGGGGACTCTGCAATTGCCACGTGCCAGGATGTGAATCCTCCCACCTCGGCAGATTTCAAGCTGCTAACATTTAACAACTGGCTGTCTTCCTTCCTCATCCGTCCCCTCACTGCCTACAGTTGTTAGCTCTCTGGGAGAACCTATTTGTATTTCCTGAAGTCACAGGATTTAAATACCAGAAGTGCTCCCTCTGGTGCTGTGTCTGACAACAACTTGGGAAGACAGATGCTCAGAGACTCCAAGAAGAAAGAGCTCTAGGGAGGCTGGAAAATTGAGGAAAAAAAAACCCACCACCAATAGACCTACAGAAGAGAGCAGGTGTGGAAAAAGAAGTAAAGATGCCATCCCACGGGTACTATGTTTCTAGAAAGTCCCCAGTTTAATTAGCCCTTTCCTTCTCCAGAGGGATCTAGTAGGTATGGATAACAACTTGTTTTGAAGTAACCCATGGAAGGGAGCACAAAAGTGAAGACAGAATGTCTGTAAGTCCAGAAGAACTAAGATGGGGTTTGTTGAGTCTCTAAACAACGTGATACAAACATAGGATCCCCTTGTTGAGTAGCAGGGGTACCAGAGCCATCTGTCCATGAATAGCTGAGCAGCCTGGAGAAGTCTTGCTACATTAATTACACTGGTTACACACTAATGCAGATAGTCTCTCAATGCTATTTCTCAATAGAAATATTCTATACTGGTACCCAGATAATACTTTATAAAAAAAATGACCCCTCCCCACCAAAAAGAAGACAACTGTGTGTCCCATTGCTTTAAGTAGTGAATGACTTTGATGGTGTAAGAATTCACTTGTAGAACAAGCAGATGTGGATAATACCCAAAGCCAACATTCTCTGTGTCCTGGGCACAGTTAATAAACTTTTTTTTATCTGTCAGCACTTAATCCTCAGGAATACTCTATGAACCAGGTCCACTTATTAAGGCCACATCACAGATGAGGAAACCGAGGCACAAAGTACTTAAATAACTTGTCTAAATTTGAATGCTAGGGAGTAGCAGGAGAGGAAACCTAGCCATGTTAATGAGTTGTATGGGCTTGACTGTGGCTCAGTCAGCCCTTGGGTACCACTGAGGTGTAGTCACTGTATACCCTAAGCATTTGCAGATTTTCCAAGTTTCCTTTTGACTGTCAGCTCTTCCAAGGCAGAACACCAGAAATCTGACTCATTAGAGTACCCAGAGAAGCCCACTCAGTTTTGGGTTTCTTGATCTTATCCTAGAAAGGAAGGAGCCTTGACAACACCAAGTTTATGCAAGATCAGGGCTTGTGCTTATGACAGTCCCTGAAACAAAAGCATATAGTGCCAAGCATAGAGGCTTCCAGATCAGCCAAGACCTCAACTCATTCTGCCTACAAGGATAAAGCTGCCTAGGCATGCCCAAGGGCCTATAACCAAAGTCTACTTTCCAGCTGTGAAAGTGGGCTCACACAGGGTAGATAATTGCCAAAGACTCATTATAGGAACTAAATTTGGATCTCCATATCAGACTAGTTTCAAACCAAAGTTTCCTTCACCTTTTTGGTTAATCGTTGCTGAGAAACGCCATTTCTAATTCTTCTTGTACGGGCATCTCTCTTCTAGAAAAGTACAAGTTTGTAACTCTGTCTAATTATATTGAAGAGTTTATCTGAGTATATATAGTCCATATGAACCTCTAAAGTCAGAATAAGCATTTGTTAGTAAAGGAATGAATGTGGGTAGATGGATGGATGGGAAGATGATGATGGATGGATGGATGGATGGATTGATGGATGGATCTCTTTCTTTGTGCCTTTGGTGACATCCTTAGAGACAGTGGATCCTCAAGACTAACCACGTCTTTATCTCCCTGTGTCCAATATCCCCTGGGTGTGAGGCAGAAATATACAAAAGTCCAGCCTGTGTCTGAGCCTCCAGGCTTCACATCTTTGAGTCATTGGGAAAACAAGGATTGAGGTTCTCTGCCCATAGTTGGGTGGTCTCATTCTCCCACTTATCACAGGGGAGGAGTTGGACCTTTCCCACTCCTGTGCCTCTTTCAGCGAGGCCAGACTTGCCAGCATTCACACTTACCCTTGGAGGATTCATTCTTCATGTGGGTTATAGCTCAAACTACAATATTTTTTTTTTGGTTTTTTTTTCAAGACAGGGTTTCTCTGTATAGCCCTGGCTGTCCTGGAACTCGCTCTGTAGACCAGGCTGGCCTCGAACTCAGAAATCCGCCTGCCTCTGCCTCCCAAGTGCTAGGATTAAAGGCGTGCGCCACCACCGCCCGGCTAACTACAATATTTTTACTCTTCCTATAAAAGTCTGCTTTTCCTTCAAAAAGATGTAAACCCTTAAAATAATGTAGCATTGCCTAGGCTACTTTTCTGTTGCTGTGACAAGATCATGACTAAGGCCACTTATAAAATAAAGCATTTAACTGGAAGCTTGCTTACAGTTTCAGAGGATAAGTCTATAACCATCTTCCAACAGTTCAGGGAACATGGCAGCAGGCAGGCATGGTGCTGGAACAGTAGCTGAGAAGTCACATCTGATCCACGGGGGAGGAGAGAGGAGAGAAGGAGGGGTAGAGGGAGAGGAAAAGGAGAGGGAGAGGGAGAAGAATACCATGGGCTTTTGAAACCTCAAATCTCATCCCCAGTGTCATACCTCTTCCAAAGAGTCCACATCTCCTAATCCTTCCCAAACAGTTCTACAAACTAGGAACCAAACATTTAGTATTCAGATACACACGCACACACACACACACACACACACACACACACACACGCATGCATGCATGTATATACATACATATGAATGTATGCCTATGGGGCTGCCATTCTCATTCAACCCACAGCAATCACTGAGAGACTCAAAGATTTCACGGACTATATTGCATACTGCACATGCTGTAGCAGAGGTGGCTTAAGGAGATAAGACATAAAATTATCACTTCTGCATGCCTATTATGCAGCTGAACTCTTTCCTGCATCCATATCAAGGCATCCCATCATCCTCAGGGTGATGCAACAATGCCTAGCTTACAGTCTGCAGCTAACATTAGCCAGAGCCCAGTCCACTGTGGTAAAAGCAAAAGGTCCACGGGTGCATTTCTCATGTGTCCAGTGACTAACATTACGAGAAATGCTCAGAGATTTTGTTCATTCTAGGGAAACCTTTTTAATTAAAGAAGAGATTTCCAATAGCTCACATCTTAGGAAGGTCCACTGGGTTTAGGAATGGAAAGTTATTAGGTTTTCAAAGATAAGTCCTTCAATTCTACACTGGAATCTTGTGTGTTCACAGAGCGGGAGAAAATATGTGAATGACTACGGTTATGAAGTGGCTTTGTTAAGGTCAAGGAAGGCTTGGGGTGTGACAAGCAAGGATTCTGGCGTGGATGTGGAGACCAAGCATCTTGCTCCTGTTCTCCTTGTGTCTGACTGATGACTTTGAGAGTGATGGAGCATCTGTGGCTCAGTTTTCCCACTTGTGATGTGATGTAGTTCAGCAAAGAACCTGAGATATCACTGGCACTCAGTTAACAATGAAGAAAAGAAGAATGATTCTCAAACAATGTCACAGATTCAAAGTTTAAATTACACACACACACTACTCCTCCACTTCATGTGAGGCTCAGGGATTGTAATCTAAGCCCCATGGGAAGGGAGGGGCACTGTCCTGGGAATGTGACCTCCAATGCATTGGAGGGGGGAAAACCCTTGTCAGAGCACAGAGGGAGAAAGAAAAGTAAGCCACGTGTGCCTAGTTTTTTCTCCTCCTAAATTACTGAGAGGTCATTCAGTGCCTTCCTCCAGTCCTGTATTAGCCTGGCTTATATGACTATAACAAAACATTTGAGAGTAAACCTTTGAAGACCAGGTTGTTACATCAATCCACTGTGGTTGAGGGTCTCATAGTAAGACTACAGTGGCACTGTAGGCAGAAGAGACCACATGCTTAAAAGAAACCTAGAGCAGGTCAAGGGTTGGAATTACTCTTATAATTGCCATTCTCTCGAATATTAACTTACTCTGTGAACCCAGCACGAATGCCTTTCAAAGATAGAGCCCCAGTGACTTAGTTACAGTCCACTAGGTACCGTCTCTTAAAGGACTAAGGATCAAATTGTTAATAAATAAACGCTTTGTGTTTTAAAGCAAGTAAAATTGCTTTATTCTTTTAACTTGTGATTGAACTTTTGAATCTTTAATCTCTTTAATCTCATGATTGAACATTTTGCCATGAGTTGATTAGCCCTTGGCTCTCCCTTTCATGTTGCTTGCTTGCTGTTTTCTTTACCATTTCTAACAGATTATCTCTTTCTTGTGTTTTTTTTTTGTTGTTCTTTAACATTTTCACAGATGCACATAATTAGTTTTAGTAGTTTTCACTCTTTATTTCCCTCTTTCATTCCCTCCCCTCTCCCACTGAAACCTTTCTTCTTTCCAGCCGATGCCTGGAAGCCCATATACTAAAATTGGAATGGTGCACAATGCTTGAAGGATAAACCACATCCAAGCCAGTGGCCTGCAAACCCTTTTCATTTCATCTTAAATCAGGCAATGTTTTCCCAGCTCAAAGTGTCAGATCTCGCTGTGCTTCCTGCCCTCGCTCCTATTCCTGTGTCATGACCAGAGTTACTTTTGAGTCACATGAAAGGCAAGTTCATACTTTCCGGTGCCTGGATATCCTTATGTAAGGAGATTCATCCTCCTTACAACCAGACAGCATCCCCAGAAGCACCCACTAGCTTCATGTCCCTCAGGGCATAATCTAGGAAAAGAGATGATCTGGCACCTCTCTATTCACCCTATTGGCTCCTCCTGCGGCTCTGCAGCCTTATGGTCCCCATGGTTCCTGACATTGATTTGTACATCATCTTCTTAACACAATGAGACAAGGACAGACACTGGAAATAACCCAAAATCTTCAGACTCTCTCCCTCCCTCTCCTCCTCTCGGTTACAGAAGAGAAGGTTGTCAGTGGCCTAGTATTGCTTTCTCTGCAGCCCTTCAACATTGGATCATCAACAGGTAAAGATGCTCATGATGGAAAAAAAAGAAAAAGATTTTAAATGATAATAATAATAATAATAATAATAATAATAATAATAATAATAATAGAGCAGTGTCATATGAACAGAGTCAAGTGTCAAGGGATGTGGAGTAATATAGATGTCACATCTGGGGCTGTTCATTCAATAGTCACTTATTCTCGGTACATTGACCAGGTATGAATCTCTGCATTAACTGTTTCACACTGCAAAAAGAAGTTTCTCAAATCTGGAGAACATCACTAATTGATGGGTATAAAACATTCATATTTAGAACTTTAGCGACATGCAAAACAGCAATAGTAGATTCCTCCTCTGGCTTCCACAGCCATAGACCTTTGACCCTGTTTACAGTAGCAGGCATAGTTTGACTTCTATGGCACATATATCAAACCCAATCAGAAACAATTGCTTCCCCATAACAGTCATGCCACAATTGCACCAGTAGACATATCTGCTGACCTGCTGGTAGTACAGTATGCAGAGTCCTCTTCTAGGTAAGACTGTTGATGACGTTTCTTCCCCAATACCCTGCATGGTGCCTTCCAGCACTATGAAGGCTAGCCAGCAGAGAGGGAGTACTTTGGGTTAGTTTAAGCTTCATTTCTCTTATACTCTGTGTGTTACCTTTATTAACAGGGTCTTATCATCAAGTTCTGTGGACAACCAAGAGCAAAGGCAATAGCCTTGATTGCTTTGGAGGCCTCTGGGATCTCCCTGACTAACAACATGTAGGGAGGTCTCCCAAATCTGGCACTGGTATTTTTTTTTTAATAGCCTCTAGCTCCTGGGAACAGTATCATTTCCATTTAACTTTCTTTATTAGATTTTAAAGGTTTATTTACTTTATTTTATGTATATGTATGTTTTTGTTTACATTTATGTGGGTACACTGTGTGCATGCCTGGTACCAAGAGAGGCTAGAAGAAGGAGTTGGAGCTCCTGGAACTACAGTTATCGAACTTGAATCTTACTATTCCTTACCTCTCCTTAGGGTCTCTCCTCCTGCCCTCACTAGGGTCACCCCTATTCAGAGCTGTGTAAGAACCCTTTTCACTTTGGAAGACAGGCCTCCCTTTTGCCCACTTTCTAAAATCCTCTCCATTCCATTTGATCTCAACTACCTACTCCAACAACCAGGCTGGCAGAGAGAGGTGCTGGGAAAGGGTCACTTGGGCGGGCAAGCTAGAGTAGGAAGAGGAGATGATTAAGTCACCTGGGAAGACTCGCTTAGCATCCGGACCAGTATCCTTCCATGAAAGCGTTTGGAAGACTGCTTTGTCTTTAACATTAGTTAGCAAGGGAGAGCACTATTTACCAAGAACCTGGTCTTCCTGGAAGGCACAGGAGAAATAAAGGTTTGAGAGAAAAATCTAAGAATGTGGTATGCCGCAAGCTCTCAAGTCCTATGTTAGAGTATTTCCTCTCTGTGGAGTCCTTAGCTCTTCTGATCCCTATTCATCACTGTGGATTAAGTGGGAAACTTGAAGGTGGTTGATACTGTGCAACTCCTATCAAACACTAATTCATCGCTTTCATAGCAGAGGGAATGGCCACTGGTAGTTAGAAAGGCAGTCTCATCCATCTTTAAAGATAATTTCTATGACTTGGTTGACATTTAATTTAACATAGATCACCCCAGAAGATGGTGATTGAATACCGCACATTCTTTAAAGTACTATTTTCTTCCAATACGTTTGCTTCATACAATTTTGTTTTTACTTGAGAAAAAAAATATGCCTTTAAGAAATAAAATAATTCCAACTATGGGGAATGGGGAGGGTAGGACCCTAAGGTCAAACACTTGACCTTGAATCCCAGCATTAAGCTTCTGTGTTTTGTAGGAGGAAATGGGGGTAAATTTGTGAATGTGAAATGAGGTGGTGGATTGCAGCTGCGCCTAGGAGATAAAGCCTAAAGAGATGAACTTATTAGTATTATAGGCACGGGCCAACCTTCTGGGTGCAATCACACATCCCCTTGCATCTATCTCTCTCTCTCTCTGCCTTGAGCTGGTCACTTACAGAGTGGAGGGAGGTGATCCAGGGTTTTGTTTGCCTGATGCAGAACCTCTCAGACCATAGCTAGCACAGAGTGAGACCTTTGTCCTGATGAGCCCCGAGGTGACCACTTTTCATAGGCGTGTCCCTGTTAATCATCTTGTTAAAATCCTGATTCTGGTTTTGTTGGCCTGAGTTGGAGGCTGAGATACTCCACGCTTAAAAAAAAAGTCCTTCGGTAAGACAGGGGTGAGATGGTTCAGTGGTTAAGTGCAAGGACCTGAGTCTAAGTCACCAAACCCGCATAATAAGCTGAGCCTGGCTTTATGTGTGCTTGGGACTCTAGCACTGTAGCGGTGGAAACAGGAGGACTCTGGGGGCTTGCTGACTGCCAGCCTAGCTCCTGGTTCAGTGAGAGACCCTGTCTCAAAGGGAACATGGCGCAGTGTAATAGAGCAAGATATCTAAGGTCCTTTGCTTCCCTCCCCACATCCCAAATGTACACATTATCACATACATATGTACACACAAATATACATACATAAACAGATATATACATATGTGCAACATGCACACACACATACAAATAAATAGATACATTAAAACTGTTTTGTTGGGTTTTTTTTTTTTTTGACATGTTCTGGAACTCGCTCTGTAGACCAGACTGACCTCTAACTCATCTAGCTGCCTCCGTCTCCCAAGTGCTGAGATTTAAGGTGTGCACCACTTCTGCACAGCTTATGTTAAAACTTTTCAAGAGAAAAATTTAAAAGGTCCCCCAAGTAAAGCTAATGCTTCAAATATCAGGTAGACCTCTCAAAGTTGGCTACTATTAGTGTCACCCAGGAGCTTTCAAACAGTAAGTATACCCAGCCTAGGCCCCAAAATTTTGATTTATATGTTTGTGAGTGGGGCTTCCAGAATCCTTCAACAGCCAGGCATAAGGACCACGGCACAAGAGTCTCAAGGTGATTGGTCTAAGTCCCACACAAACAGGACTCTGGACCCAGCAGGGCAGACTTCACTGTGACCACCTTACTTGGCTAATTACTAAGGGGATTTCCTTTAAGCATATTTAAATTGACTGGAGTTGGAAGTGGGATCTCCTACTCTTATTTGAATCACTGTTAACAACTGTAGGGTGAGATTGCAGGCAACCCACAAAAATTTTTCATCATAGCTAATCTATGCCTCTCCTGGAAACTTCTTTAAAGTCAATTGCATTTTCCCTTTGGGTCCTTCCCTCCTCACAGTCCCTGACCCTTCTGGTCCCAGTGCTCCCTATTTCTAAGCACTCTGAACAGGACATCCTTCATGAGTGTCTTCTCTGTGGCAGTGGCTGTCTGTCTCCATACCAGATTTTTTTTTTAGATCCTGTGAGCCCTTAAAATATCTAGCTTGTTCTTGTTCTAGTCCCAAAACAGACCAGGAGGGCCACTTGTTCAGCCCTCTTCCTGAAAGGGTCCACAGCCCCTCCACCAGGCACCAACCCCAACCACTGCTTCCTGGAGAGTCAAAACAAAGGCTCAGGACATCTGACAGGAAAGGAGAGAGTTGAGAGGATTGAGAAAGAGAAAGGCTGAGGGAGGGGTAGAAAGGAAATACAGTCCAGACAGGTGATAACCCAACATTTACCAATAGACAAGAGAGGTAGCTCCACAGAAAAGCAAAGACTTTCCCTTTACATTGCTTTCTGCCTCCTTTTTCAGTCCTGATCATGGAGTAGGTAAACTTCTGTTAGAGTCCGTCGGAAGACCCCCCCCCCACTCAATAAGGCCACAGAGACCAGAATCGTTGCAATCCACAAGAGGTTTAATGTTTCAGTGTACACTGAGGTCCCCCAGCACGCAGGCAAGAGGAGACCACGAGCTCACAAAGCATACCCTTTTTATAAACTTTTTGGCGGGGAGTTCAGCGGTCGCCTGAGTTGGAGGACTGTGATTGGTTACCCTGAGCAACATTTAAAATTATTGGTCAACTCGAATGGGGAGGTTGTCTCTGCTATTCAGCCCTGTCCTGCCCACCTTGTGGTATTCGTGGTATTTCCTGGCATTGTCTTTTAGTCATTTCCCTCTCTGTCCTAACCTAGGCAGGGTAGTTCTGTTTAGCCCATTTCTGTATCTGTCCTTACCCCAGGCAGTCATGGACAGATTGGAAAGTTCCTGTCCGGCTGTGTCCGCCCCCCCTTGGTCGTGGGGAGCTGGTCTGCTGTTTCTGACAGGGTTCTCACACTTCCTGCTGCTCCACCCCCACCCCATCACCACCACCCCTATCCTGACACCAAGCACAGAGCCTCCCTGTCTTTCCAAAGTCTGGAGGCTGAAAGAGTTAACAACCAACAGCCTGGTCTTCCCATTCTGGGTGAGCTTCCTGGTGTCTCTGTTTTCTAGGTGCTCATGCTAGGACTTCACTCTGCTGTGCAGGATTCAGCATTCACAAAGATGACCATGCCGCTGTCCTCTCATTCTGCTCTCTTGAAGGCCCCATGCTATCAGCTGGAAGGAAGGTTCTGGTGAGAGAGAGAGAGAGAGAGAGAGAGAGAGAGAGAGAGAGAGAGGGAGGGAGGGAGGGAGGGAGAGAAGAGAGAGAGAGAGAGAGAGAGAGAGAGAGAGAGAGAGAGAGAGAGAGAGAGAGAGAGAGAAAAGAAAGACTTAACTCAGTCAAGTCATGAATACTGAAGGAAACCCTTATCAAGCACACACTAAATATCAGTCAGTCAGTTTCAGGGTTTTTAAATTTTGTTTTGTTTTGTTTTTTCAGGCTATTTCCACCAGTCCTCACAGAGCCCTTTCTAAACAGCCAAACAGAACACACTTCCATAGAGGATGAGTCCTGATATGAAGCTTTAAACCAGAGAACTTACTCTAAAGTCATTTGCATCTCTAATGCAGAGGTCAGGACCAAGCACATCCCTGTTCCACACAACCATTCTTCAACAAAGGCAAAGTCGGGCCACAGGAGCGCAAGAAGCACAGGACAGTGTGTGCATTTCGAATCTCACTGCAGCTAAAGTCATAATTGGAGCACTCTACTTGCTGACTGGCTCCTAAGTGCTAATCTTTAAGATTAATGCAGATCTTCAAAAACACTAATAAATTCTTATTAGTGCTTTGCTGTCTGATGACACATGGAAATGTAAATTAAAACTTACAATGTGGATGTTAACTTACAGATAGACGCTGTAACGATGGTCCATCCCTCCTTTTAAAATGTGAATCCTAGCTGGTATATGAGTCAAATTCATTTTATTTGACAGGGTCTTGGAAAAGAAGAGTTCATGGTTTAGAAGAATCCAATGGATTTATTTTTTGATTGCTAGAGAAGTATCCTTTCAGAATCCAGTTATCTCCCAATTTATATACTATAATAATTTATAGTTTCTGATTTCAGATCTATTCAAAGTGACAGACATACTTAGCTTATGAAGCAATTAATTTGTTCTTCCTCGTTAGATGATGTTTCATTATTACATGACTTAGTAAATAATCTCTGGAGTCTACATCCACCAGAGGGTCTGACTGTCATTTTCTAGTTCCAGTTTCAATGCCAACTATAGGTTAATTATTTAACTTGTTGTGGGCTGCTTGCCTCTTCAATAAAATGAGAATGTGGGGCCAAATCATTCTTACTCCTCCAGCCTCCTATGTGCACTCACTGCTTTAACTTCTGTGCTTACATATACCAAGTTACTTCTATGGAGATAAGTTTTCTAAGAATAATTTTTACATTTCTTCCCTCTGGCTTTAAAGCTATTACATTTGAGCCTGCTTAATAACTTGCATCAGGATTTGATTTTGCAAGATGTTTTATGTATCCAGCCTTGTTTACCTCTGAGAAGCATGGAATATTGCTTCAGGTGGGGGAGGGGGTTGAACATTGCTATCCAATGGATAATCATTACATTTATGACCTTGAATTTCAATTGAACTTCCCTCTATGTGTTTATTATCCCACAGTCAGCCAATCACCATATGTTCTCCTCAAGACAGTTACTATTACTGTCAGGGATATGCTTATAAGATTTATTTTTGTCATTATTTATTCTTAAATCATATTTATATTCTGCCCATAAATGAGAGACGGCACATCCATCATTTCTCCATCCTTGGCAGCCAAACAAATAATGGAGCCTACTTCTTTGCTTCAAAATCAGGAGTTCTAGAATCAGGGCTTCTGTGTGTGTTTGTCCAGTGTGTGTACTACACAGCCTTATAGTTCAGGACCATTACTCACATGCTTTGTGCAGAATACCACCTGATAAATGCTGATATCTCTACTAGGACGTTTGTAGGACTTGAACTATAGACAAAGAATTCTAGAATGCTTCTGGACTGGAAGCATGCATAACCCCATGGTATAGACTATGACTGGAAGAAGGTAAGCTGGACTTAGCCACACAGTGTCCACAGATGCTATGTATTTCTCTTACTACATAGGCCTAAAATCCAATATCTTGTGTCTCTGTTTTCATTACCTTCCATCACTTTTGGGTGCAGGTCTTGTTGATCTGACTAACAGAAATTGTGGGCTCCATACTGCCAGTGACATTTTCCTTGTCCTTTTTTCCAGCATTTAATTTTGGTGACTGCTTTCCCCTTTCCTTGTCTTTTCTTTTTGAATTTTTTTCCCTTTACATTCAGTAATTGTTGGTAGATATGTTCCAAATGACACTCTATTAGGATGAAACTTTTAAAGATTTCCAGTACATTCCAAGCAAGTAAAGATCATCTGGGTGTGCTGAAGGGTTCTCCTTTACAAAGGCAAGGAAAGGAACATCTAGCCCATGAGAGGTGTGGGTCACTGGGAAGGAGGAAGGGGACTCTGCCAGGACCTCCTCTCCCTTCTGCAGGGCCTCATGTCTGCCCAAGCCTGGCAACACACAACAGGAACCCTGTGTTTGTTGATGAGGGCAGCACAACTGAGCAGTGCTAGACACAGTACAGAGTTGGGATGTTAGCCCTGTCTTAGTTAGAGTTTCACTGCTGTGAAGAAACAACACGACCAAGGAAACTCTTACAAAGGAGAACACTTATAATGGGGCTGGCTTACAGTTTCAGGGGTTCAGTCCATTATTATCACAGTGGGAAGCATGGCAGTCTCCAGGCAAACATGGTTCTGGAAGAGGCAAGAGTACTACATCTCGATCCAAAAGCAGCAGGAAGAGACACTCTTCCATAGGCAGCCAGGAGGATGGTTTGGTTCCACACTAGACAGAGATTGAGCATAGGAGCCCTCAAAGCCTTCCTCCAACCAGACTACACCTACTCCAACAAGGCCACACTTCCTAATAGTGCCATTCCCCATGGGCCAAGCATTCAAGCACATGAGTCTATGGTAGCCATTCCTATTCAACCCCCACACCCCCTTAGATGAGTACAGAGTTACTTCTCCTTTCAACATGATGCTTTTGGCACAATGATCATCTCAGCCCTTGATCAACCCAAGCCCTGGTGGACTACCATTCGGGTGCCGGTGCTGCATTCACTGTGCCTGCTCTAAGACAGCATCCTCTTCATTTCCTTATTACCAAACCAACTCCTTCTTGATTCTTAGCTTTCAGATTAGACGCCTCTTTTCCTTCCTCAGGGGATCTTCCATGGCTCCTCAAGAACTAGTTAGTCAATGCAACCTGATGTTCCTCATACCTTCTATAGGTAACATTGTAAGACTATACATATCATTAGTGAACACACCCACCCACATGGTGCCTTGGAGAATAAGGTCCTTGCTGGCAGAAATTACCTTAAGCTCTTACCTTCTGAAAAGTAGCAATGCCTTGCACAGACTTGGGCACAGACAAAGAACAGTGTTATTTGCTTCTTTTAGACAAGGTATCCTATAGCCAAGGATGACCTTGAACTATCCATTCTCCTGCCTCTGTCCTTCAGATGTTGGAGTTGCAGGTATGTGCCACTCCAACTGTTTTACTGAGGCTAAAGGATGAACCCAGGGCTTTGAGCATGTTAGGCAAGTGCTCTACAAACTGAGGCCCATCCCCAGCCACAGGATAATTTTCTGAGAAACAAATGCAAAGTATTACTTACAATGTACTGAGGAAACTTCCAGCTGGGTTTAAAGACTTCAGTGATTAAGAATGAAAATAAACTGAAGAAAGCATATGGAATTTCTGCAGAGAGAAAACCCTTTCTAAATACTGAAAATATTGAAGTTGTCATCAGGAGAAAAGATGGGTATTTGTATAAATATAATAGTGAAAACAAAATATGGCAAAGTCTATTTAAATAAGCAGAAGTGCAGCAGAATAAATATGATAAACATAACTAAAGTTTAGTGTTTTACGAACAAATAATTAGCAAAGATCTTTAAATCTTTATTCTGTTAGTGGAAAATGGAAATGTGTGCTAAAAATAATACAAATTGTATAATAATAATATACACTTCAGTTTTGATTCAAAAATGTCATTTTAAGAAGCTTAGACAAGGCAGTACCTATTAGAATAAATAAAAATAAGCCCAATGTTCATAACTCAGCATGCAAATTCAACTATTATGATTGACGTGAGCTACTTTATTAGGGAGAGAGATCTGGGAATATGAGAAAAGGAACTAGAATATGGTTTTGTACAATTTTCTAATAAATTAAAATACAGTTAAATGGTAGCTGAAGAGCAGGATACAAGTGATATTAAGAGGGAGACTTGAATCATGGAAAGAGGAGAGAATTCAGTATAAAAGGAGATGAGAGTGGGGTGGGAAGAGGAATTAATAACACTAAATAAGTCTGAAAAGCCAAAGGGAATCATATTATTTTATATTTATTCAAAATTACATAAAAGATATATAAATATATTATATATACATATGCTTATAAAATAATATAATCTATTGCTATTGTTGTTGGCTGCCTCTCAGAAATAGAAAGTAAGTTCCTATTGCTGAAGATATCATATACTTTGGACACAGGAGTCAAGAGGGTTTAAGATACTTCTGATCTGAAAGTCTCCTTTCTCCCTGAGGACTAGCTTTCATGGTACCAGAGGTGTGTTGTGCATGCTGCCAAGGGACAGAGACAATCGATAGTCCTG
Source organism: Tokudaia tokunoshimensis (assembly GCA_036184795.1). NCBI lineage: Eukaryota > Metazoa > Chordata > Mammalia > Rodentia > Muridae > Tokudaia > Tokudaia tokunoshimensis. The sequence continues at coordinate 71,249,301 of BTHU01000002.1, read as the reverse complement.
CCCACAACAATTCCAACACAGCAAGCTATCCCTAAAGGTGCAACAGTGGCACTTACTCTTGGCAGTAACCAGTAACTCTCTGATTGGTCTTAAGGCCCACGCAGCAGAAGGGAACTGAGGACTGGTAGTAGAAATCCAGCTAACTATCCAGGGCTAGTGAGCTCACAGATCTTAGAGGAGAACCCACCACTACCATTTTTCTAAATCAATATAATGCTTAAGTGTATTCTAGACTTATTCATAATCCTACATAAAAGTGTAGCTCCCATTCCTCATCAAAGAAGCCTCTCTTCACAACAGAAAGAGAATATTACAGAAAACCATGTATAGTCAGAATGCAGGAAGAAAATGATTGTGAGGTGTCTAGCCTCAGTTGATATATCTACCACACAACTCCTGCACCCAAGACTCAGGGAACATCCTGGAAGAGAAGGAAGAAAGATTGTAAGAGCCAGAGGACCAGGAAATCTGCTGCATGATTGTGTCTCTTAAAATGACAGAATAGCTGTGGGGAAACTTTGCTAATTAAAATTGAAGTCTACCATTGACCGACCGGTTAGGCTTCTGGGGCTTGGCGTATAATGGGGGACTCCCTTCATTATGTGGGGTTTCTCCTCTGATCATGCCTTGGGAATTCTAAGTCCCCACATACACTTCTACCTAAGGAGCCTCAATTAGAATACAGGATCGATTTCCTTTCTCCTGATAAAAAACAGGTGCATCCAGCACCTAAGATTCCTGAAATATGCTTCCCCATGCTAACGAGGCATTTCAGGTACCCCAACCAGTGGTTTTGCCTATCTTGGGTGTTCTTACTACCCTCAGTCCCCCCAAACTTCATAATCCTTGAATCACCTTAAGTAAAGTTGATTTACCTCCTGACAGCTGGTCCCAGTGTGGCTATTAACTGTACATACTCACAGGGCTTCCGAACCTCTCCTCTCCATTCGAACTCTCTCTCCCATGGCCTCATGGTAGCAGCAGAAGATCCACAAGAGCAGGGGAAGCTCACAGGAAGCTACAGCCGTACATCAACAATATCACTGCCTACACAAGACCTAAACAATGACAATACCAACGGACATGCTAACAAGGAAGGGGGAAATCTCATGGTGATCCACACCCAGAGAAAGAATTATGTACAACTAACAACTGCCCAGGGAGAGAGAATTGAGCTTCCCAAGTGAGGGCCCTCTAATTGGTTATCCAACACCAAGTGGTCAGCCTGAAATCATACACATTCAAACAGTACTAAACAGACACAGCAAATCTGTTGTATTAATATATATATATATTTATCTGTTTAGATGGACGATTTAGTAAAAAAAGAGGCCGTGAAATTGAGAGGCACCAAGAGGGTAATATATGGGCAGGGATGAAGGGAGGGGAGAGATAATATAATTATTTTTTGATTTTTCAAAATTATAAAAAGTGAAAATAACTTGGATGAGAAAAACCTAGTTCTAACCAGAGATATCAACACATTATGAAAACTGGAAACAAGGCAAGTTCCCCTCAATGGGACGGTGTGTGTTACTGCAAACAGCAGCGACCAGGGTCATCCTGATAGGAAAAGCTCATGGACTATGGCTAACTGGAAAGACCTGATATGACAGAAGGTAAAGAGAAAACTTCAAAACCCAAACTCTGCTCACTGTTTGCATCCTTGTAAAGGTCAGAAGGGAAATCAGTCTCTGCATGCTTCTTAGCTTTTAATCTTCCCTGGCTCATTTGAAAAAAAAAAAAACACTAGAAATGAAATCTGTTGATAAAAATCCCCCACAGGGTGGAAAACCCAACCAACCAAACAGGCAAAACTTCAAATAGGAAGAGATGAACTAAACACAGATTTTAATTGCAATGTACATGAAGCTTATCACTGACTAGAACCATGGTAATTTTTTTGTTTTGTTTTGTTTTTATCAAGTGCACCAAGGCCACAGTTGTTTAAGTAGAAGTCAGCAGCCCAAAGAAAGGCCAGGCATCGCTGCAGGAACGTGTTATCCTGATCCCATGACAGACACGTGCTCCACCATACAACCTTCTTCCACCTCTTCACTCCTAGCCTGGTCTCCGTCATCGCCCTTGACTCACGGTCCATTTCTGCTATTGGTTTGTAGTAAACAGGGTTGATTCAAGATTTGTATTGATTGTGCCTTGATTTCCTATTGGAATAAAGATATAGTAGAAGTCAGAGAGAGAGAGAGAAAGCAAGGCCAAGAATAACATGGAATAGAAGTGAGAACTGTAAAGATCTGCTGAGGAGGCCAGGGCGTGCTCAAGGCAAGATGCCTGGCTGGCAAGCTGAGTCTGACTGGAACTAGCTCATTCCAAAGAGGTGTTTCTGTCAGGCTTCATGTCTCTGGGCTGCCACTGATTTTTTTTTTTCTAATGTAGGGAAAGACTATATTTCTCCAGGGGTCCTTTCTTTCAGATGTATCCTTCCTATGAGAATTTCCTGCCACAAAGTTGACTTACAGTCAAGGAAGCCTACCTTTCTTAGACCTCAGTTCCCACACTTTAATCTACTCCTTGTATCTCCTGGGTTGAGTTTTAATTCGTTGTCTCCAAAGCCTGTTGACATGACAGTCTTCTTTGACATTCTATTTTCACTTTTCTTACAAAGTCATCTGCCATAAACTCAACTTTGAGAACATCTTTCTATATTCAGACACAGAATCTCTTTGACATGTGGTTAGAGTCTCTTTAAAATACCCAACAGGGGCTGGAGAGATGGCTCAGCGGGTAAGAGCAACGACTGCTCTTCCAAAGGTCCTGAGTTCAAATCCCAGCACCCATATGATGGCTCACAACCATCTGTAAGGAGATCTGATGCCCTCTTCTGGTGTGTCTGAAGACAGTCACAGTGTACTTACATATAATAATAAATAAATCTTTAAAAAAAAATAAAATAAAATACCCAACAGAAAACAATAATAATTTAGACTTAAACAGTTAGTGTTGACAATGTTAAAGTATTTCTGCAATTTCTTTTGCTAGAAAAATAATGGAGATTGTAGCAGCTGCTAATTAAGACTACATCATCTGACTCCTAGCCAGTATGCTTAGGAGGTATGATGAGGCAGGTAAACTCTTTTTTCTTTTAATAACAGTTTTTCTCTCAAGACACAGAAAAAAAAGAGCATAGAATTAAGCTGTTGGAAACCTCATTAGGTATAAATTTAATGTCAGATATTTAAATAGAAACAAACATTAAGATGTAAGTGGTATAATTAATTCCTTAAAAACCTTAACATCTCTGAAGATGAGTGAGTTATTCATCAGCTATATTTTTATTGGATGCTCTTCAAGGTTTCCCTGGAGCCAGCTACTTTGCACAAGTGACATTTCTTAGAACTATTCAACACTGACTCCTTATAAAAATGGCTGGAGACTTAGGGACTAACACCAGATATCACAGCAATCTTGAAAAGATTGATAAAACAACAGATGGAGATTTGTACATGAGCATTGCATGGTACCGTAAAGATTTAAGTTTGTCTGATGTAGGTTGTGGCCTCAGGACAGCTGGCATTGGTCACTCTGTCATTATAGTATTCTCTCTCCATCAGGGAGATTAAATCCTTCAGACATCCAACAGCAAAGAAATTCACATCTGAGAAGCTAAGATAATTAAAATGGAAGTGACCTAATGGAATTTTTCTGAGTAGTTTTTCTATTAATGAAATATAATATTAAAGATCCATCAAATCAAAACATGTTAATGGCATTTTGCACACCTTGGCTAATAACTGGGCTCTGCATTGCTAATATGCATGTACTAGTCCTCATTCACTAAAAACCTTTTTGCTTACTCTTCCTGCAGTTTCAATGGGGTATTTATAAATGCATTTTTCTTTGTTGTAGAAATTTGCACAAAAATGGGTCTTATGACTCAGATTTTCTAAATCCTGCTTTGAGGAAATTGCCATGCTCACGGAGGCCCAGAATAACCTGGATATTTAATAAGAATTGTTTGGGATAATTTCTATTCAATGCCCATATTGAGTATCTCTCAGAATGGATGCCAAGGCATCTACCACAATCCTCCTCCCTTATCCTCACAATCTTCAGCCCCCTCTCCTCCGATGTCTGCTTCCCTCTGACCTCTTGCAGTTCTGAGATCTGCGTCTGTCTTCCTTCAGTCTCCATTGCTTCACTAAATAAATATGCAGTCCTTCTTGGTCATCTGGTTTTTTTTCTTCTTCTAATGATCTCCAGCAGGATAACACAGTTGCCACCTTCCCCTGTTATCTTCTGACATTTCCTGGATGCTTTCTTACCTTTCTTAAGTAATTTGACCCAACAGCCATTTTGTGGGCCAAGCAAGGCAGGCATCTCTGTAAAGGAAAAGTTGCTGTCATGACTGACAGATATTGGGTTTAAAGAAAAAGAAGAAAGTTTTCTAATTTTTCTTGTTGTTTTTGTTTTGAGATATGTTCTCTCATTTTGTAGTCCTAGCCGGTCTGAAACTCAAAGTGATATCTCTCTCTGTGCCTCCTGAGTGCTGGGATTAAAGATCTAGGCTACCACACCCAGCAGGTACTCATAGCAGGAGGGATTTTTGCACAGGCTAGCTGGGTTGGCAAATCCAGACAAGAGCCTGAGGTGGATCAGAAAGGAGACCATGTAGAAGAGAACAGACAGGATTGGGGGATTGAAATATGAGAGTGGATCATATTTGCTGGCAGCATAAGAGGGAGAAAATGGCAGCTATGGGATACCCATTCTGTGTGGGGAGGATTGGTCTAATAACTAAATGTGTTCTAAGTATTAAGGACAGGTAGAAGCAGATTTCTTGTTGTGAATAAGAGAGTTAGAAATGTGATGGGTTAGAACTGAAAGTATTAGTCTCAATATGGAGAGGTGTAGGAATACATGTACGTGTGTGCACAGGTAACAACAAGCAAATCACCAGATCTGTTTGGGGGCTGGAACAGCAAAAGTACAATACGGATTTGAAGCATCATATTATAGTGAATGAAGGAGGTTCCCTAGGATACTGGTTATGTGTCAAGAGAGAAACAGAACCTAGCTTGAAGGGGATTCCACCAGCCAAATCTGGGATTATGTTAATAACACAATTAATTATCTTTAAATTATAACCCATTGAGCAAAACAGAAATTTACTGAACAAATATATATATATATATATATATATATATATATTCAGTATAATGACAAGTGATAAATAAATATAAAAGTAATTGTGAGTTAAAAAACCATCCACCGTGACAATGATTAGAGTAGTAATTAAATGAACTAATATAAGGGTCCATGATTCGCCCAAGAATGACACCCCTGACTCAAACAGCATGTAAACAAAGAATGTTTTATTCTGCAGAAGTCCAGCACTCTGGGGTCTCCCATTGCCAAGATATAGAGACCCCAAAGTGAGCTTGCAGGCCTGATTTAAAGCATATTAGGGGGTTCTGGGGTAGGTGACCTTTATCTTGCTCTGTCTCTAGGGACATTCCAGAACCATTACTGGGGAATGGGGACTGAAAACTGTTGCTGGGGAAGTCTGGAAGCTATTGTTGGGTTGCTGCTGAGCCATTTGTCTTTGCCTCAGGCCAGGTGGCAGGGCAGTTCCTGATGGTAGAACAGTTTCTGACTAGCTACCTGAAGCCTGGGATTTTTCTAGTAACTGACTTGCCTGGGCCTGCCTGGACTTGCCCAGTTCTTAGGCCTAGTCTCCCGAACTGCCACTTTGAAGTCTGTCATGGAATTGAAAGACCCTCAAAGCAAGAGGAACCCCCACGCTCCGACTCAGGAAAGGTGACAGCTCAAAACACTCACAAGAAACGGTCTTGATGCAACAGCAAGAGGATTTTAATAACAAGCGCGCTGGGGTGCACAGTTGTATGCCACGCAGGGGTAGAGGACTGTGGACCCTGAGTGCAGAATTGGGGCAGCTTTTATAGGGTTACAACAAAGCCCTCGTCTTGCAAGCCAATCATTTCATAGCATCCAGAGTCCTCGCGGTAAGGGCCAATCGATTTGTACCATTCTATAGTTTCTAGGCCAATCATTTTAAAACATCTAAGCCCGCACTTCGTGAACCAATCAGTTTCCTATAGTCTCAGAGGTTCGCATTTGAGTGGGGATAACAAATTACAATTTAGATAGGACCGGAGGTTTCAGCGTGTTTTCTTCCCTCTATGGCACCAGCAATTTACAGAAGCCAGATAAGCGGTTAGTCAGCTCATTTCCTGTTATCTTACTAGGCCAGAATCATGTATTCAAAGGTCTGTCTTACGCTCTTTCACCTAGTTCTATACAGAAAGCAGACTCTGGAATAGCAAGAAGTGTGACCTTTTACCCACTCCACTGGGAGAGAGCAGGGTCTGGAATTTGAGGTATTTATGGCTACTTAGGAGTGAGAAGGTATTTCTAAACTTCTGACTTATTGGGGCCATTGGAGGGCTAGGCTGCATTTTCTGTCCCTTCAGAATCAGTCCAGCCTTCTCACTAATAAGTATCAATGGGCGATAAAACTGGAAAATGAAGGTTTGATAAGAAATGAAGTGCACAATCTCAATGTCGTCCTGTAATATTCCAGAATATCGAGGTTGCAATAGTCAAAGAAACCCAGACAGAAGGAGATTAGAGAAGAGCAGACAGGATCTTAGGATGGATTCTGTACTTTGGAGGTAGTTAGAGAAGCTTGAGAAGGTCTGAAAATTAGATGGTAATAATGAACTAACATTAATTTTCTGACTTTGATGGTTGCATCATGCCTTTGGGAGAGTATTACAGAACATAACAAATATATGTTGCAGTATTCCAGAGCAATAATAAAATGTGTGCATTGAACTTTTTGAATAATTGACAAACATTCAAAAAAGATTTTGTGTTAATTTTACAAGATTGCTCTAAATTTAAAAGTTATTTCAAAACAAGAGAGAATATGGAGAAAAAAACATTGACTTGCAATCTTTAGTTAAAATGAGGAAAGTGGTGAGCATCTTGGAAAAATAAACCTAGGGTCTTCCTGGAAAGTGAGCCAAGGAAGCTCTACACAGGAATAAGTGCCACTTCCACTTCCGGGAAGCCCAGCAGCAGGGGTTCTAGACACTTCCCTGCAGGAAGTCCGTCCCAGCCCTAGGACTGGTGGGTGTGGCCTCTTCCTGGAACCAACCCTCCTAGCCTTGGGCTTTGACTTTGGTTTCCAGCTTATCTTCAGACTTGTCAGTTCCATTGCTCTCCCTGCCCCTCGGGGTTCCCACTCATTCATCCTGAGGCTTCACTCCTACTTCTGTCCTGGTGTGGGGGCGTGTGGGGTGTGTGACTTTGGCTAAATAACACAGCTAACCGTATTCTCCAAAGGAGAAAGCCCTCTTTTAGTCTCTTCACAGCCCGAACTACTTCTGGAAAAGTTAACAGTTCCTAAAAGTTCTTCGTTTTGTTTACCCTCTCTCTTTCCCATCAGAAGAACATCTCTGAGCCTGCAGGGTCAGTGCACCCCTCACATTCATATCCTCCTCAGGAGCTAGCATCACTCAAGGTCACAGAGCATCTCTGCCGCCAGACTCCACTAATCCCCACAAGACTGGCACTTGTTTTTCCGATGACCCCAGAATACTGGAAATAGAAACGTTCTTCCACACACCTCAGTCTGTTCTCATGGCCCAGCGCTCCTTCCAGACACTGTGCACTCCACCAGGAACAGCTCTGGCTTTGGAAAACTCCACTGTCTTTTAGAACGCTGACATAATCTGCCATGCGAAGCTTCTTCCATCATCTCTAGCCAGAGCCCCCACGGTATCTTCGAATATGTCTAATACAGAAACCCTTGCCAAATTTACTAAAGTCTTTGCTTATTTTATTGTACTGTCAAAGCACAGTACCTTCTCCCACCATCTAGCGCCATGCCTGGAGCACATTATGAGCACTGTAAATGCTGACATCTATCCCCAGAGCAGCTCCACGCTCTCTGGCTAATCTCTGCAGTACCTGTTATCTTGTTTCTTGGTCCCAGAATATTTCTTAATGCATTTTAGGAGGTCCAGAATCTACATTTTTAACAAACATCCCTATCAATTTGGGAACAAGTTTTGAGAAGCATTATTCTTGAATATAGAGCACTTTAACATTTCACCCCACTTCACAATTACTCTGTCCTGGGCTGGTCCCTTCTGGAGACTCTTTGGTCTCTAGGATGCTAGGCAGATGCCTGCTGCCCATTGGTTCTGTTGAGCTGGTGTTTTGGTTGTTCTCTTCCTACTTGCATTTCCATGCAGACTCCAGGCCTTGCTTGTTTATAATGAACCCCACCTTGCTGGTTTTATGACCTGTGTCTACTCATACTGACTTCAACATTTCATCTCCAACCTTTACCCTGCCTACTCTCACATCCCTGTCACCCTCAGTCCTCAGATCTCCCTTCTACTCCTAACCACAGTTTTCTACAGTAAGACCTCCGCCCTCCAGAGCCTTGTCTACTCAGAGCTTTCCCCACATCACAATCCTTCCAAAATAGTGACAAGAGGCAAAATGAACAGAAAGAGTGATAAGAAAAATATCACCTCTTTTCCAATTACAAACTCAACTTTGATATTTCACTTGATATTGGTTTAAGGAACTGAAAGAGGAGAGCTCTCAGGCTTCATTAACCAGTGTCCTATTGAATTAAAAAGTCAAGTGAAGAGAAATCCCTCTGCCCTTCCACTTCCTGGGCTAAGGCACATTTTATTTCATCCCAACAAGCCCCACCAAGTTGTTTTCCTTATCTGCTTCCCTCCCAAACCTAAGCTAGATCTAGCCTCCAACATCAAGATAGTCTCAGCTGTTCCATGTCCCTAATATTGATTCATTTATTCTAAGGTCCCAGGTTATTTTTACCATGTTCAGGTTGTGAGATGCTAAGTTTACCGACACTCAGAGAAAACAAAGGAAAGTTGAAAAATGTTTATACAGATTGTCTCCAAGACTCAAACGACCACAAAAGTCAGAAGAATAATATAAATTAGGAGTTGAACAAATGTAAGAGAATGAGGATTGCTGTGATTATTAGAAAACAGGAATGAAGTTCAGTAAAAGGTCTTCAAATTATGGGGGGGACTATTCTAACAGTTATTGTAATATAAACTTCATCTGTATCCCAAAAAGAGGCAGATTTTATCCAGTCATAATCAGGTCTTAATTAAACCACTAAAAAAAAAAAAGATCCACACATTTCAATGGCTCAGATGAAAATGCACATTATTTCCATGGTGGACAAGACGCAGACAGATAGAAGGAGGCAGACACAGCCCTGCTCCCCGAGTGCCACCAAGCTGTGGTGGAGCTCAGCCTCTGCCTACACATAAATCCAGCTCCACGTTGGGACTGGCCTAGCCACCCTTTCCCAAAGCCAGACATGTCAAACTTCCAGTCAGCTTCTCTACTGAAACACCCATGTACACTGCGAAAACCCATGTGGGCAATGGTGACACCAGAAGACAGAGATAGACAAAAGATCCTGGGAGAGCAGCAGCCTTGCCACATGAAACCCAAGCAAGTCTCCATAAACCTATGTCTCATCTTTGAAAATGCCTTTATTGGTAAATCAGTTCTGAACCAATCAGTTTTTCTTCCTATCTTTGACATTTAATTTCACACCAAATTCACTCTCCAGGAATAAGGAGGACTGCCCACACATTCACGGTGAGCACCAGAGTTGTAGAGAAGGCCAGAATAATGCAGTGAAGCCTGGGTGGTAATGAGCTGTAAGGGCCTCATTTAATAGGCGTAATGAAAGCAATCAATACTCTTACTGCTAATACATTACACACCATGGCAACAACGCAGAAGAAGGAAGGTGGAGCTGGGACAGATCAGAGGGAGTGCAAGGGCTCACTCATTCTTCAGAATCTAAGCTCTTGTCACTGCTGTCTTTAACTCACCTTTCTCCAAGAAAAGAAAAGAAAGAAAGAAATGAAGGAAACCTAATAGGGATTCATTAAATATAGAAGGCGACTGAGCTTAAACAAAGGTGTTGCTTAAGAAGAGGCGAGGAGCTGGCACAGCTTTGATTACACAGTTTAGTTTGTGGCAGATGAGACCTCAGAAAAGACTGATGGGATAGAAAACCCACACCAGTCCTAAGAGCCGGTTCACTATTTCATATCCCCTAGCCTTAGCTCCCTGCGTGGGCTCCCTTAGCTCCCTGGCTGCCCCTGCTGTTGCCTCCGCCTGTGGTGCCTCTGATCCACCCCTCTCCACACTGCCTGTGTCTCCTGGCCTCAGGCCAGGAAGTGACTTCCTCCCTCCCCCTCTGGGTCTTCCCACCTTCTACCTTTCAGAGTTAGTGACATCCCCCTTGCTCCCTAGGCCACAGCCCCCGTTACAGCAGCCATGCTGTCTATGTAGGCTGACTCGCCATCCATTTTGGATTAGGATCTTTTCAGTAAGCAGACCCTCACTGAGGGCAAAAACATGCGCTTCCTCTTTTGCTCACCTCGGCTTTTCCCTCTTCCTATGAGAGTGTCATTCAGACAGGAAGTGCTCACTAAATGTTGCCAGGTCTCCAAACAGAACTCTGTGTTTGTAGCGGCTCACCCTAGTCATCTGTGCATCCCCATCACCCAACAACCTCCCTCCCCGTCCCCCCCCACCCCCGAGCCTGTCTCACACGCCGCCGTGTGCAAGGATGTTCTTGTAGGGGTGTTTAGGTCACAGCTATGAAAAAGCTAACACCCAGTTTGTCCATCAGGAAGGTCATATGGATGCAAACCGCTAATTCATATACTAATATGCTAGACAGCTGTAAAATGAGTTCATTGATCCACACCTGGAAATCAATTCTCAAAAGAGCATTAAAGGATCACGGTATGTAAGCTACAATGTCATTCGTGAAAACCATATGTCATTGTTTTCTTTCTTTTTATTTTTAATTAATTTTTATTTTATGTGAGCTGGTGTTTTACCCGCATGCATGTCTATGTGAGGGTACTAGATCCCTTAGAACTGGAGTTACAGACACTTGTGAGCTGCCATGTGGGAGCTGGAAATTGAATCCAGGTCCTCTTGAAAAGCAACCAGTGCTCTAAACTGCTGACCCATCTCTCCAGCCCCCCTCCCCCATTGGTTTCTTTTATTTGCTTTTAAAAGCTCTTGCTATGTTGTTTCAGGTGGGGGAATCTTACTTCAACTATCCTATCCCAACTATCTGGGGTTACAGCCGTGTTCCACCAAGCCTAGCTTATATGTATTTTTATTATATTTGTTTGTTTGTTTGTTTATTGTGTATTTGAATCTGGCATATATTCAATGCCACAGCGTGTGTGTGGAGGTCAGAGGACAATGTGTGGGTTCTTTCCTCTATTGTGTAAATTCTAGAGATTGAACCCAGGTCATCAGGCTTCATGGCAAGCCATGTTAGCCAGCATCTTATTATGTGTATTTTCTGGTCAAAAAAAAAAAAAGAACACTTAAAACTTTTTAGTGTGGGGGCTGGAGAGATGGCTTAGTGGTTAAGAGCACTGAGTGCTTTTCCAGAGGTCCTGAGTTCAATTCCCAGCAACCACATGGTGGCTCACGACCATCTGTAATGGGATCTGATGCCCTCTTCTGATGTGTGTCTGAATACAGCTACAGTGTAATCATATAAATAAAAATAAATAAATATTTAATAAAAACACTTAAAACTTTTTAGTGTGTGCGTGTGCATGTGTGTGAGTGTGAGTATACACATTCGACCACAGCTTGTGGAAGGCAGAGAACAGTTTCTGAGGAGCTGACTTCCTCTTGTTCTTGCTGCCCCCTCCCCCTTGTTAGCTCCCGGGTTTCCAAGTGGCATCTCTCACCCAGAGTGATGGGATTACAAACGTGAGCAGGGCATCCACATCCTGCTCTTTACGTTTCTGGGACTTGAACTCAAGCTTGCTGGACTTGCTTTTATTTGTTAAACCCTCACATCAGCACCTACACTTGCACTTTTTTTGAATTAAAAATACAATTAAGAATAAAAATCCCCTCCTGGGGGTTCACTTACCCTACAGATTTGTGTTTTATTTTTATAACCTGTCCTGGGACTGCATTCAGCTCCAGTCCTTACAGTTATCAAGTTTCTTTCCTGGAGAAGAAGCTCAAATCTCACAATCTAGACTCCCCTGAAGACTCTCTGAGTAATTCTTCTTTGGCAGAGTGTGAGATGAAAAAGAAAAAGAGGAGGAAAAGCCCGAGAAGGATGCTAATAGCCTTTAGCCTCTAAGGAACTATTTAGCGTGCTCAGAGGAAATGGAATTTAAATGTATGGATTTAAAACCCTAGGCAGTTAACTATGGATTCATCCATCACTGAGTAGGGAAGTATCAGGAAGAAAGGCTAAAAATCTCAGTTCCTAAGCCGGAGAGCTCGCTGCCTCCTCCATTTGACACAGAACATTACATTCGACCCACCTACCCTGTACCCAGAGACTGGGGAGAAACGACACAGGAAGGGGTATTAAACGGGAAAGCACGAAGCCTGAGCTTCTAACAACCCCCAGTACTGCTCCTCCAGTTCCACTTTCTGACCTTGCCTGGCCACTTCCTAGTGAAGGGCAGCCGAGCTTTCTGGGCCGTGTCCACCAGCATTAGCCTTGTCCTACGGCTTCCAGTTGGCTTTGCTGGTGAGCGCCAGAGGGTGGGAGGAAGAGAAGCAGGTGTCTTTGTCTTCATCATTTCCTTCCAGTTTTGGTGTCATAGTTCCGACTGTCAATAAGCCCCTGCATATCTAAGGGTCAGCAAGTGTCTCTGATGACTCTGGGCCTCCTCTGTGAATTTATTTAAGACTGAAAGGGTTAACGTGGAAACTTTAAAAAAGTCAGAGGCTGAATTATATTCCTCAGACCACAAAGGGGGGTGGGGGGGTGCATTCCGAAGGAGGGACCATTGGCCACTTACCTCATCCCCTAGAGACCAATCTGTTTAAAGGTAACACTGTTCTGCCAATCACATTGTACCTAATGGCGGCTGCCCTGAGGACTGTATAAAAGGCCCACTGCGCAGACTGCATAGGTCATTCTCTCTCCATGTGCGAGACCCCACCATGCTGGATATTAAAATAAAAATTCCTTTTGCGGTTTGCATCTATTCCCGTCTCTGCATGGTCCACCAAAGGGGGGTTCTCTGGTAAGATAAGACTCCCCGGAGTCTTACAAGACTAGCTATCCCCCCTTACTGCTGCAGGCCGAGGGGAGTTGATGGCTTCCTGCTGTTGTGACTCTCAGGATTCTTTCCTTAAGGGTTGCCAATTTCTGCCCACACCTGTACAAACAGCGATTTAAGTCACTTCAATTAAACATTCAGATGCTGAGAAACTAGTGGGAGGAGCTTCAAGTGGAGACCACAGTGGTCCCTAACAAATGGAAGGCACCCTACTCACATTACTCCCTTGGGCCCTCAGCACACCGTTGAGTGAGGAAAAGAATCAGATGACATTGAAAGTCATTGAGAGTCTACAATCCAGCCGAGCCAGAGATGGGCTGCAATCAGTCCCAGGTGGGTCTTTGCAGCTTGTTTAAACTTGCTCCTATAAAGGAAAAGGCATAGGCGTTTGCCTTCCAGGTTTCATTGCTCCCAAAGAGAATGTTTCAAAAGAGGAAGTTTGAGTCAAGCACAGGCTGTTCTGAATGTTTCCTTCGAATTTCTTTTCCCTCCCCATCTCTGGGCAGCTGCAAAGAGGCTAGAATGTTCCACCTGGCATTGAACATCACTACAGGAAGAGGGGCACGTCTCTGCCAAGACCTCCTAGCACCAGGGCCACCAGCCAAATCTAAGTCTCCTGTCCAGCCCCCCTTCCTTTCTAGTGCTTTCCTCTAGTTTGCCACATACATCTCTTGCCTCGTTATCTATGTTTTTAAAGGACTACTTCTAGAGTTCATCATAGGAGCAGTCATAGATGTTTGGCCCTAAATGCCTACTAGTTTATACAAGGAGCCCACCAGCTCTAGAGCTAATTGCTCACCCCTGAATTCAGTGCCTAGAACTCACTGGCCCTGTAGACTGGCAGCATCTTCTGGATCAATACCCTACACAAAGCATCCAAACATGTCCCACGCTGTGCCTGTGGGATGGATGAGCAGATGACACAGATGTCATCTAGAGTGTTTCTAACAAGGCATAGATGTAGGCTGCTATAGCTACTTGGGGTGACCTAAATGCTTGCTTCATTTCTGATGGTTCAGCAGAACAAACCTTGGTCCTGAGCTGGAGAGATAGCTCAGAAGTTAATTTTTCAGAGCACCAGAGTTCAGTTCCCAATACACAGGTCAGGAAGCTCATAGCCTATAACTCCCATTCCAGGGGATCTGCTGCCCTCTTCTAGCCTCCTCAGCCCCCTCAGGTGTACACACACACACACACACACACACACACACACAAATAAATCTTGAATAAAGCCTTGATCCTTTTTGACATCTTCCATCTCAGTATTCAGAAAGAGCATTAGGGGAATAAAAACCTAAGGAGACTTTCTGATCATCAAGTGCTATTTCACAGCCCGGCATCTTAGATCTCAGCCTCGTTGTTTCTCCTGGGCCGGTCCTGAAAGTCAAGATCCCAGGCATCCTTTTCCCAACACCCTGCCAGGAGGAGAGATGTGGGCACTTGCTTCAGGAACCTACAGTCTCCGCTGGTTCCAACCACTCCACACAGAGAAGCATCTTCTGGAGGGAAGACAGTGCCTTTTATGTTCTGCCCAAGATGCATGCCCTGAATTGTCTCCCTTCTCTGAGACTTAAGGCTTTTGCAAACAGAAGCAATGCTTTCTGCTTTCTGCTCCATTGTATCCTCTGAGTCAAGCACAGGACAAGTCTCCTGTTGCAAAGGGCAGAGAACAAAGCAAGAACACAGACTACCGATGGGAAGCACCAGAACGACACTCTTCTTCCCCAACAGCTGATTTCTAGCCATTCCGCACTGCTCAGTTCAGTTCAGTCTCAGCCTCGAGACACAGTGGGGGAGGGACTGCCAAAGCTTCCTGCTCTCTAATCTAGTCAGATGGTTGGTGCCACTGGAGGGCAAATATGGCAGGAGCCCCCAGACTCTGGATAAAGAGCACTGCCTTTGCTGAAGGCACAGCCTGCATCTAAAGGCAAACTTCAGCTCTACCAGATATGAACAGTAGAAGTTTAGACCTCAGTCCTCTCAGAAATAAAATGGGTATAATAGCAGCCCCAGGTCTGCCACCAGAGACATGAGACTTGCTCGCGCACATGCACACATACACACACACACACACACACACACACACACACACCCCACCCTCCCTGGCATCCAAGAAACACTCCAGTGATCCTGCCTTCATTATTATTCAGACTATCTGCTACAAATCCTCTAAATTCAAGTCTTCTAGAAGTGTCCTGGACCCTTCTTCCTTATGTGGGTCTACAGGGACTAGTCACATTATTGTGGCAAAGATAAAATGTGTCAGCACAGTTCAGTGGCTTAGTCTCCAGAACCATGACATTCACACTGTGGTCTCCTGATGACAAGTCATTCCCCGGCAAGCTGATATTGAGCACTCAGTGCACTCCAGGCTCTGAAGCAGAGGCTGGGATGCAAGGATACATTCTCCTCAGCACTGACAGACTCACAGAACAGACAGACCCGTAAAAATTATACATCTTTTACAGCTTCAGCGTTGCATTAAAGTCAAGGACAATGTGATTGATGGGTCAGCTTTAAACATATTCATATTTACCATTAAAATAAGCTCTAAAGGCAAATCCTCCAGGCAGAGAGGTTCGACCTTTGACAGAGCTGAGTCTAACTATACGCAGGGCTGATCGGCGCCTGACTCCCACACAGCAGGTTGTGGAAGACTCATAAAAACCCAGGACTTTTAAAGTGAGGCTTGGAGAATGAGCTGAAGGCTTCCAGGTGGATCTAGGGTGATAAGAAATGGAAAGATTCTCACACTGCAGAGCTCACAAGGAAGAATAAAGTGAAAACAGAGTCATGAGCAAAAGCCAAGGCCTCGAGAGACTTCGAGATCACACAGACAACTGTATTTGGTGCTGCTGTAGAGCCTTTGAAGGATAGAATGAAATAAATGGTCACATTTCATTTAAAGAAGTAATTCTGGGGGGAAAGAGGAAGAAGCTGCAGGTCACATGATAGAGAAAACTGGAAGGCAGCAGTCTAGGTGAGAGGTAACAAAGGCCCAAAAGGAGGTGGAAGCCACCAGAGGGTGCACGACATGCAAAAGTGAGTTAGTTCACTATTTCCTGTGTTCTAAGACCTCTAACTGACTTAAGGCATTCAAGCCCTAAAGAGGCCCTTTGTGTCAAATATAATTATTATTCCTATCCTTTCTGCTGTTGTTTTAAAAGATTTATTTCTCGTTATGAGTATGGGCATTTTGCCTGTATGTATGTCTGTGCATCACCAAGATGCCTGGTATCTCTGGAAGCCGGAAGAGTATGTCAGATCTCTTGGAATGCAGTGACATACAGTGGTGAGCCAATGTGAGACCTGGGAACAAAACTTGAGTCCTCTGCAAGAGCAACAAGTACTCTTAACCGGCTCTCTTCAGCCGTCTTTCTGTTCTTAAGATGAGAAAATGCAGCAGAATTGCATGAGTAATAAACATTGAGAACCAAGGTTCAGACTCGGGCTGGTCTTGTTTCAAACTCAGGATCACTGCCATATGGATCCAGATTTCTAGGGGAATCAGCACACTGCCTATGGGGCTCTGACAGAGGAAGGAAAGAATTGCCTCTACATGTGGACAACTGAATGATCAAGGAAGAGGAATGTTTGCAGGGAAGGGTAGCAAGCTTGCTTGGGGATGGACTGTCACATGCCCACTGAATGTCAGCAGAGATGGGCGGGCGTGTTGGGAGGAGCTGGATCCTTTGATCTCTCAGCATAGCACAGTGGCTGGTGCATACAGTAGGTGTGTGTTTGGCATTTGGAAGTTCAGGCACCATCAAGGGAAGCATCCAGAGCAGAAGTGATCCTGCACGGACGGAGCAATGTAGGAAGGGAAGTGGGTTAGCTATAGAGTCCTAGAAAGATCCAATATAATAGGAATATACCGAGGAAGGCTTCAACCGGGTATTACTTCAACACAGTTAAGTCCTGCTCGAATAAAGAAAGCAAAGCTTCTTTCTTATGTCATGATGTCAATGGCAGCTTGGGCCAGGAGTAGAGAATAAAACATGATCAACACTGATCACAGTTACCAACATATAGTTATAATATGCACCAAAGTGATTATAAGAAAATTCCCCAAGGAAACACTGACACAATGAGGAATGTGCACGAGGGAGGTGGTGTTCTCTCAGTCAGCATCAAACCACACCTGCTCGCCACATCTCACGTGGCGTGTCTTCTGCCCCGCCTTTGCCCATGAGCAGTGCATCCACATCTAAAATGCATGTTGGTCTAAGATACTTGCAATACATCCGTCTGTCAGTCACCTCCCATGTTATCCGTCTGTCAGCACCTCCTGACATCTGTTTGACAAGCGAGGCATGATGCTGCATGCGCCGTGTGGAAAACCACTGGTGCTGGAGCCAGCTCATCTGGGTCGACACAAAACAGGCAGGGCGGGGCGGGGGTACTTATTGCTGACTTTGAAATTCTCAGAACTTCCAAAACAGAAACTGTAAACAACAGAGCATGCATCCCCTGCATGGGACAGGGCTGCAGGTGCTCATTTGTTTCTAATGTTTTGAATAAGAAATTTTTCAAGGCATTCTTCCCTTCTCTTTCATTACTTCATGTAAATGCAGCCTTGCACTGTCCATAGGGTTTTATCATACTTGCAAAACCAAATCTTATTCTGGAATCTTCTCCAGGTAAGTTCCTGAAGTCTCCATTCTTAGATTTATTTAAAGAACTAATTTTTACCCCTGATGCTGACAGGTTACCAGCACCGTATCTGCACAATTGCTGTAGTTAAACCCACTGTGATCATAACTTTCATTCCCGTCTCATAAGCATTGTGAAATCTACGTGAGGCACAAAACCCAAGCAGCACAAAAAAGACTTCCCAGTGTCCCACAAATAAAGGGACAGGAAGCACCCCTTGCCCTGTAAGCAGGGGTTTCTAAGCTCCAGCAGCTGTGAGGTTGGTAACTTTTATCCGGAGGAAAAAGGGGAACATTTTCTCTGTTCCCTAGAGAGAAAAATGAATTATTTTCTGTTTGTAGCTTTCACACATCTGACAACCAAGCTGGGCCTTGGGCCAGTGAATAACTCACTTGTTCAGTTAATGCCACCGGGAAAGGACCTGCCGCCAAATAAGGTGCGCATTTTTGTCAAGACATCTTATAAAATGATCGTAGATTAGAAATGTCATGGGCAGTGTAGTTTCCCTCTGGGTAATACTTGATGCTGGACTCTGTGGTGGCTCAGAGGGACTGAGGAGGAGCCAGTGTGAAGGGCACAAGGTTCCTGGCTAGGCTGACAAGAGCCTCTGGAAGTGGCCGTGGTGTCAGGTAGGATGGGGATGTGACCAGAACTGAAGCAAAGGCAGAATGAGGACAGGGGAGTCCCAGGCATAAAACCCGACTTAGGCAGCAACTTGAACTGCTGTTTCACTCAGACAGCCTGGCCTTCCTGAGTCATCTTTCTTTCCCATCAGTGGCACCAAGGACTGGAGCCACAACGTTGAGCTGCTTTGAGAACTAAATCCTGTTTATCAACTTTCTATTGCCCTGATGAAAATAGTTTAAAGGAAGGAGAGACATCACACTTGGAATGGCACGTGGCATTTGAAATCTCAAAGTGACGGACTTCCTCCCATCATGCCACACCTCCTAAACCTACCCACAAAGGACCAAGTCAAATGCACCCAAAGAACTCAACATGGGGATCATCTATTAGATAACTGCAATCTGGTGAAAGGATATGCTGATTGCTGTCCTCCATGTACCCTGAATCTGAATATGCCCTCTGTCTTGATTTTGTGCCTTTTTAGATATAATCTATAGTATGTGACCAGTAACTATGCTTAAACTAACTGGTCTGTCCTGAGAAAGTTCTGGGAAAGGGCTGTTCTCTTAATATTTAGTATGTGCTTACTGGCAGTTATTTACATGTTTTTCTGGTCATGTTTTTCCTTCCTTGAACCATTTCTTTCTTTGTTATATTTATGTTTAAAAGTACATTGAGACTGAAGTAAGGTTGTCTACAGCATTAGACCATAGCCACCTCATTCTTTAAGGTCCTCAAATTGCAGGTCTTTGCAGGCAGATCTGCATAGGTCAAAGAAGGTCAACAGTTGCCCTTTCAAGACTTAAAGTAGACTTACCATCTACTGTGCTTTGAATGCTGTTCGTACATTTGGTCCCTGGCTGCTGCCGCTGCTTCTTGGGAGTTTGTGGAACCTTTAAGAGACACCTTGCAGGAAGGATTAGTGGGGGCAGGCCTTGATGTTTCTAGTTCAGTCCATGTTCCCACCCTGTCTCTGCATCTTGATTTGCCCAGGTGTGAGCAAATAGTCTCATGCTCCTGTCTCCAGAGCTGAGAGCCACACCACCACTAGGCCTCTCCACCTTCAAACTCAGAGACAAAATAAACCCCATTTCCTTAAGTCAGGTTTTGTCACAGCAATGAGAAGAGTAAGTAATAGACGTACAACTCAGGAAGGATCCTTGAGGGTGTCTCATGGCAAATCCAAAGTTACTTTTCATCCGGAAACTTGTGTGTGAAAGAAAGCAGCTTTCTTCATAATATTTGCAAACCCAGAAACTAAGCAAATGTCCAGAATGGGTGAGTTGTCAAGTGAACTGTATACTACATGCCTATACTACAGTTTACCTGGCATATGCCAGCTATACCAGCCCTACAGCTATATCTCTACTCCTAGTCAGTGTTAAGGAAATAAGCCATTGTTACATGCAACAACTAGAATAAGATTTAGAAGAAGGAATTGTGAAATCCACTCTCAAAAGGATGCATTCTGCATGATTACATCCATATAGCCTTTATGGGACAACAGAATTATAGTGAGGGGAGATGAATGGCCCCCAGAGCTAGGGTTACAGCACAGGTGTTGTGAAGTAGATCATCAATGTGCTTTGTCATGACAGTCAGCCAAGAATCAAGATTTGGCTATGTGGCGTTACACGTGTGATCAAATTACACATTACATGTACACAAATATGCACACATGCCCAATACACACATACACACATGTATGACTAATGACATCAGAAAGAGCTTTGTGGACTACACCAATGTATTTGCTCTCACTGATATTGTACTATAGTTACATGCAATCCTTAGGTTGGGAGAAGACAGCAACCCACCTTGAAGGTTTCTATGAATCTATATTCTATTAAAGAAGAAACGAAGGCAGCCCCTCCCCCAGCCACATCATCTCTCTCATGCACAAGGAAGAAATCAAAGGCAAGTTCTGCATTTAGATTTCAAAGATCAAACAATGCAAGCATGGTTTTCTTTTCTTACAGACTTCTAACTGGATTAAATTACATACTTAGTGAAAATATCCTATTAATATAGAAATGAGGGAGATAAAATTAGGCCTATAAAATCATAAAGCCCAAATTAAAAATGCAAATAATTTACATAGACAAAGAAAGCCAAGTACATCATAAAATTGGTAGGCAAATTAAAATTCTTAATAGTTTTAAAAAAATTGCATGACAATCAACTGCTTCATTAGCTCGGATACTAATGAAGCATACATTAATATACTAAATGCACACATTAATATACTAAATTCATACACTTAAATGTTTAATCATTTAAATGTTAAATCATTTCTCAGTTTAATTTGAACTAATCATCCACAATTCAAATACACTTTCTTGGATTTCAACCTTCTCCAAATATTAAGCCGTTTTTTCCCTTCTGGATACATCATGAGTTAATTAAGATATCAGAAAAGGTTGCACACCCCCGCCCCCATATATCACAGAAGTTCAGAGTCCATTTGAATTCACCTCAAACCTGGATGATCCAGGAAGCACATCCTAGAGGATTTATTATAGAGAAAGCCTGGCAGAACTTCAGAAAGAACATCTTCCAGAGACCACGGGGTGGTCACGAATGGGTGCCTGGCTGTAGAAAGAGCTGAGGAAATGAATCCAAGCTACAAGGCAGCTTAGGATAACAGGCCAGAGAAGGCCTTCTAGGGTCCAAGAGTAAATTACAAAGAGCAGGACATAACTCCCTAGAAGAGCTATGAAAACAAACTGGCAAAGTAAGGCTACTCGGAAGTGTTATTATCTGCAGATGTCCCCTGAGGGTTTTCATTTCCACCATGGGATAAAGCATAGATATTCGGAGATTAGTAGTGCTCTCTTACGATTTATTTGGCACAATTAATTTCACAAATCTTTTCAAGGTGTCATTGCTGATGAGTTTTTTCTGTTCATTTCTGTTTTCCATTCCAGTTCCTTAAAGCTTCAATTTCAAATTAGTTATATTCCTTGAGGAGAGACAGAGACATTTTTCTGGGTCGTTAAAGAATGTCTTGTCCTACTGTTTGTTTTTTAATTCACTTTACAACCCAATTTCTGCCCCTGCTCCTGCCTCCCAATACACAATCCCTCCTCCCGTCACCCTCCCCTTCTTCTCTGAGAGGGTGGACCCCCACACACACACTCATATCCCCCATGCTGGCATATCAGGTCTCTGCAGGGCTAGGCACATCCTCTCCCACTGAGGCTGGACAAGGTAGCCCAGTTAGAGGAACACATTCCAGACAGGCAGAGGCTTTTGTGGTAGCCTCTGCTCCAATTGTTTGGGGCCCACATGAAGACCAAGCTGCTCACCTGCTATATATGTGCAGGGGGTGCGTAGGCCCAGCCCTTGTATGTTCTTTGGTTAGTGGGTCAGTCTCTGAGAGCCCCTACAGGCCCAAGTTAGTTGACACTGTTAGTCTTTCCATGGAGTTCCTGTCTCTTTCAAAACCCTCTACTCTTCCCCCAATTCTTCCCATAAGCGCCCCCGAGCTCCATCCACTATTTGGCTGTGGGTATCTGCATCTGTTTCAGTCAGCTGCAGGGTGGAGCTTCTTGGAGGACAGTTATGGTAGGCTCTGTCATGCATGTCCTTTGGGGTCTGGGTTATCTCAATCAAGATGATATTCTCAAGTTCCATCCATTTGTCTGAAAAATTCATGGTGTCTTTGTTTTTAATAGCTGAATAGAATTCCAATGGGTAGATGTACCACCTTTTCTTCATTCATTCTTCAGTTGAAGGACATCTAGATTGTTTCCAGCTTCTGATAATTATGAATAAAGCTGCTAGGAACAGAGTTGAGCAAATGTCCCTGTGGTATAATGGGGCATCTTTTGGGTATATGCACAGGAGTGGTATAGCTGGGTCCTGGGGTAAAACTATTTCCAGTTTTCTGAGAAACTGCCAAATTAATAGTATAAGTTTGCACTCCCACAAACAATAAAGGAGTGTTTCCCTTGCAATACATCCTCACCAACATCAACAGTCACTTGAGTTTTTCATCTTAGCCATTCTGTGGATAAAGGATGAAAAGACCTTAAAAGAACAAAAAAACACTAAAACAATCCTGAACAAGAAAAGAACTTCCAGAAGTATCACTGTCCCTGACCTCAAGCTGTATTACAGAGCAATAGTAATAAAAACTGTATGCTATTGGTATGGGAACAGATAGATTGATTAATGGAACCGAATCAAAGACCCAGAAATAAACCCACAAACCTAT
Organism: Tokudaia tokunoshimensis; assembly: GCA_036184795.1. Taxonomy (NCBI): domain Eukaryota; kingdom Metazoa; phylum Chordata; class Mammalia; order Rodentia; family Muridae; genus Tokudaia; species Tokudaia tokunoshimensis. The sequence goes on along the minus strand of BTHU01000002.1, from coordinate 71,226,669 downwards.
CGACACTTGATTTTTAACAAAGAAGGAAAAAAAATCATATAATGGAAAGAAGAAAGCATCTTCAACAAATGGTGCTGGTCTAACTGGATGTCTGCTTGTAGAAGACTGAAAATAGATCCATATCTACCACCCTGCACAAAACACAAGCACAAGTGGATCAAAAACCTCAGCTTAGGCCGGGTACACCAAATCTAATTGAACAGAAAGTGCGGCATAGCTTTGAACTTTGGTACAGGAGACAACTTCCTGAACAGAGCACCCATGGCTCAGGATCTAAGATCAACAATTGATAAATGAGACCTCATGAGACTGCAAAGTTTCTATAAGGCAAAAGACACTATCAATAAGACAAAACATCAGTCTACACATTGGGAAAGGATCTTCACCAGTTAGTTCTACATCTGACAGAGGGCTAATATCCAAAATAGATAAATAACTCAAGAAGTTAGACACCAACAACCCAAATAACCCAATTTAAAAATGGGGGTACAGAGCTAAACAGAATTCTCAACAGAGGAATCTCAAGTAGCCAAGAAGCACTTACAGAAATGCTCGACATCCCCAGTCATCAGGGAAATGCAAATCAAAATGACCCTGAGATTCTTACCCTACTGTTAACCTAACCACAGAACATTGCTTTCTATCTGGATTGAACCTAAGGCAGTGGCTGTCAACATCTCTAATGCTGCAGCACTTTAATATAGTGTCTCATGCTGTGGTGATCCCAACCATAAAATTATTTTTGTTGCTATTCCATAACTGTAATTTTGTTGCTGTTATGAATAGCTGATATACAGGATATCTGATGTGTGACCCCTATGATAGAATCGTTCAACTCCCTGAAAAGGTTGCAACCCACAAGTTGAGAGCCACTGATCTACAGAGCTCAAGGGAACAAAAATTCAATTTACAGCCCTGCCCAAGACAAGGCAGGAACATGGAATTGAAGTGTACACAAATCAGCCCTAGAGACTCAGTAGTGGTTGTCTTTTCTCTCCAGGAGCCCACCTGTGTTCCTATGAAATTTCTTCCCTCAAAAATCTTTTTAGGAGAACCGCTCTTAAAAAATACAAATTAAGTTTCTGTCCCTGCCTTTATTAAAACAGTGAAAGAGAAGGAGGTTTATTTATGAGAGCCCCACCTCAGTGAAGTTCTCTTGGTCCATCTGTAAGGACCTTCATGTAAAAGCAAAGTTCACAGGATACCCCAAACTTGCCAAATCCAATCAATGGAGTGTCTCAATGCATAATGATCAACAAAAGTATTATGAATTGATTATGTCTGTACTGTAATTTATTGATCAGGATTTAAAAATCCTTATTAAATGCTGGTTCATTCAATGTGAGGACTAATAATTACTTATTTGATAGCAACAAATACACATACATGTTGGTAGATCTCCTACAATAGGTTTTTGCCCCAGTCCAGGTTGGAAATCACTGTTCTGAAGAATGTTATGAAGCAATCTGGTGAGTGATTTGATTTGGGATTTTTTTTTTGTCTGTTAACATGGCTATGGATAGCACATGGTATTATGAGATACTATCCTTGGAAGAGGGGAATAAATGTCTACTCACTATAGATAGGGAAATGACAAAAAACTAAGGTAAAGATACCACCAAAGTCCAGTGGGTGAACCAATGAGTTTTATTGAGGTTACTGCTAAGAATATGGTTGAAGAGTTACTTACGGGGGCAAAAATTACTCAAAAACATCTGCACTGGCAAAGCCCACCCCAACACAGGTGACAACTCACAAAAGCTGGGAACCTGGAACACACTGAACAGGCTATAAGCAACTCAAAGGGTCAGAGAGTGTCCTTTCCATTCAGTTGGTCTGAGCACCTCTGGAAAGCTCAGCTGGTCTCTGTTTCTGCCAGGCAGGTTGGCTGGCCTGAAAATGTCTCTGAGCAGCCTTTCTGGATCACATGTGCCTGAGAAAGGAGGAGCCTAGTGAATCTGGTCAGGATCAAGGACTTCCAGAGCATTTATTATTGTTTATTTTCTGAGCTTAAGGAGCTTCCCTGCTGGATTAAATGGTTCAGAGGAAATAGCTACACAACCATGGGAAATTTAGAATATCAAAAAAATAACCAAAAGTAACTTAGAGGTTTGGCCAAGGTGTCCCTGGGGTCATTCAGTCTCACCCAGTCTACACAGCTGGCTCCGATGCCACATATGTATGCCTCATGTCCAGGAAAGCTTCTGCCAGGTTGTGGAAAGAGTCTTAGGCCACAATACCACCCTCTGTCTCACTGACTCTATCTAGTGTTTCTGCTTTCTCTCTCTCTCTCTCTCTCTCTCTCTCTCTCTCTCTCTCTCTCTCTCTCTCTCTCTGTGTGTGTGTGTGTGTGTGTGTTTTGTTTCTGAGTTAGGTACTGATGCCAGGCATTCATTATGATTTTGCTTAGAAGGCAGGCTTTGATGATATTGTCCAACTGTATGACCTCTTAGGGGTGGTAGGACCTGACCAAGAACTTGGTGTCTCTTTAAGATAAGATGACAAGAAATCTGGTTGTCTCTTTGTGATGTTTATTCTCTAGTGTCTCTTACTTCTTGGGAGTGCGTCTGGTTTGTGAATCATTATAGGAAAACGAACACTTGATAAAAAAATCTATTGCTCCCACTAGAACAGAAAGACAATTATCAGTCAAAGAAATGGACAGGTGTGGCTGTGAAATCCACGCTGTACCCCTAGTCATCCTGTTACTCAACCACCACCAGCCAGTGAGCTGTGTTGACCCCTGCAGTATTTGTGAAATAGAGTCTGCTAGTTCTCTATGTGTCTCTGCATATGACAGGTCTGGCTTTGATTTCTTAAAAAATCCTTTTTCAATAACTGTACTTTTTATATCTATGTCTAGAAACAGCAAATACACACACACACACACACACACACAAAGAGAGAGAGCATGTATAAACACATACATCTATGTATAGCATATCTATAATATGCACACACTTTAGGAGATAAAGGTCAAATATCATATAATCCTGTTACCAATAAATAGAAAATGCACAAGGATTTAAATCAATGAGACTTGTCTGTATGCCATTGCTGACAGAGAACTCTGGCCTCTGATAGGGCCCTTATAGCCTGAGCAGTTGTGATAACTGTGTGTGTGGTCAGCATGTGGACTGTGTGGGGCTGGGAAGGCTCGTCTGGAGCCATCTGACACTGGTGACCTCGAAACCAAACAGGAGGCTTCTGCATTGTCACCCTTGTACCTTAAAAGAAACTAGATAATTACAGAGAAATACTCAAATGAGTCAAGTCAAGGTATAAAGAAAAATAAACCTTAGAGCTGAGCCTTTGGCTTCACTCCATCTGACAATACAAATGCCACAGAACACAGAATTCAACAAAATTAAGAGACCCTGCTGGAACTCCAGCTTGTCCAGAAATTGACAAGAGTCTTTAATTATGTGAGTGTGAATGCTTTTAGAGAAACATATTGACATGTGACCTACCTGCACTGAAAATATCTGAGAGGGTCGATAATATTTACTTTTTAAAGATGTACTTATTATTGATTATGTGTATATATGTGTGCCTGAGTGTATGCAAGTGTGCCAGATGGGTGAAGATGCATGTAGAGGTCAGAAGAAGGTGTAAGATCTCCTGAGCCAATCTGCTGGAGACATTTTCTCAATTGAAGTTCTGTCTTCCCAAATGACTCTAACTCATGTCAACTTGACATAAAGACTATTCAGCACACCAAACAACATAGAATTAAACTAAAACTCTGTGCCACCCCTCCCCCCAAAAAACCCTACTTCTTTTTAAGTTGGTGTCTCAGACATTTTGCTATAGTAACATAAAGCGAAATATCAAAAGAAGAGTTCAGACTTCTGAGCATGGAGGTGATATCTCCACCTTCTCTCTGGAGGGGAACAGCTAGGATCACACAGGGCATATGATCAGAGGAGCAGCTGGGACAGAGGTCTTCAGGCTGCCATTTGCACCAGGGAGCCAGGCAGCTCCATAGCCTTCTGTGCACAGACACTGACAGAAAAGAGTTGGTCTCCCAAGAGTACAGACACAGGCTTCCAGGCCCACAGGAGGGACAAGCTCCAGCCAGAGACAGCAAGACCAACTAGCACCAGCGATAACCAGATGGTAAAAGGCAAGCACAAGAACCCTACCAACTAAAACCAAGGTTACTTGGCAACATCAGAACCCAGTTCTCCCACCACAGCAAGTCCTAGATACCCCAACCCACTGGAAAAGAGTTAGATTTAAAATTGTATCTCATGACGCTGATAGAGGGTTTTAAGAAGGACTTAAATAACTTCCTTAAGGAAATACAAGAGAACATCGGTCAACAGGTAAAAGCCCTTAAAGCGGAAACACAAAAATCCCTTAAAGAAATGCAGGAGATCATTGGTCACCAGGCAGAAGCCCTTAAAGAGGAAACACAAAAATCCCTTAAAGAATTACAAGAAAACACAAACAATCAAGTGAAGGAACTGAACAAAACCATCCAGGATCTAAAAATGGAACTAGAAACAATAAAGAAATCACAAAGTGAGACATCTCTGAAGATAGAAAACCTTGGAAGGAATTGAGGAGTCATAGATGCAAGTATCAACAACAGAATACAAGAGATAGAAGAATCTCAGATGTTGAAGATAGCATAGAAAACATTGACTCAACAGTCAAAAAAATGCGAAATGCATAAAGCTTGTAAACCAAAACATCCAGGAAATCCAGGACACAATGAGAAGACCAAACCTAAAGATTATAGGTATAGAAGAGAGAGAAGATTTACAACTTAAAGGGCCAGTAAATATCTTTGACAAAATTATAAAAGAAAACTTCCCTAGCCTAAAGAAAGAGATGCCCATGAATATACAAGAAACCATCAGAACTCCAAACAGACTGGACCAAACCAGAGAGTCCTCCCAGCACATAATAATCAAAATACCAAATGCGCTAAACAAAGAATGAATATTAAAAGTAGTAAGGGGAAAAGGGCAAGTAACTTATAAAGGCAAACCTATCAGAATTATACCAGACTTCTCACCAGAGAAGATGAAAGCTAGAAGATCCTGGGCAGATCTCATACAGATCCTAAGAGAACACAAATGCTGGCCCAGACTACTATACCCAGCAAAACTCTCAATCACCATAGATGCAGAAACCAAGACATTCCATGATAAAACCAAATTTACACAATATCTGTCCACAAATCCAGCCCTACAAAGGATAATAGACAGAAAATGCTAACACAGGGAGGGAAACTACACCCTAGAAAAAGCAAGAAAGTAATCTTCCAACAAATCCAAAAGAAGATACCCACCCAAACATAAACATAACATCAAAAATAACAGGAAGCAACAATCGCTATTCCTTAATATCTCTTAATATCAATGGACTCAATTCCCCAATAAAAAGACACAGACTAATAGAAATATTTTTCATGTAAATCTTCAATTTTATCAGAAAATGTAATTCCTCTTTCAATTAATTTAGTAATTTTTTTAAGTCTACCATTTTATCTGCATTATTTTTCATGATAATCTTCAATTTTAACATGTTTTTTCTATATATTCCTTCTATTTTATCAGAAATGTTTTCCACATAAATCTCTGATTTTATCACAAAATGTTTTTAATTCCACCTTCAATTAATTTAGAAAGGTATTTTTATATCTACCATTTTATTTGTATAATTTTCCACGAAATAATCAATTTTAACATGTTTGTCTATATGTCTTGAATTTTATCAGAAATATTTTCCATGTAAATCTTCAACTTTGTCAGAAAATGTTTATAATTCCACTTTCAATCAACTTAGGAATACTTTTATGCCAACCATTATTATATCTATATAAAATTTTCCATGATAATCTTCAACTTTAACATGTTTTTCTACAATTTTATTAGAAATATTTTCCACATAAATCTTCAATTCTATCATAAAATGTTTCTATTTCATTTTTCAATTAATTTAGCAATGTTTTTATGTCTAACACTTTACTCTTTAATTTTCCATGAAAATTGTCAATTTTAACGTGTTTTTCTATATATTTCTTCTATTTTATCAGAAATATTTTCCACATAAATCTTCAATTTTATCATAAAATATTTTTACTTCCTTTTTCAATAAAAGAACATGGTTTTCAAAAAAAAAGAGTTCAACTTAAAAATTGGTTGTTAATTCTAAGAGAAAATGCAAAGGAAAGCAAGTTATAGGGGCAAATTAATTATTAAAGTATTTCAATATTAGACAAAGTTAAAGAGTTTTAAATATGGAGGTAAATATAAAGGAACCCTGACTTTACATCCTGATGGCTCACCTCCCCATCTCTCCTCTCTCCCAGTTCCACCCTTACAAATTCCTCCCCCACTTACCCCCACCCCTTCTCCTCAGAGAAGGGGAAGGTCCCCTTGGGTACCACCGCACTCTTGGGTAGGCCTTTCCCACTGAGATCCAACATAGTAGTGGTTATAGGAAGGGGATCAAATGGCAGGTAACAAAGCCACAGACAGCCCCCACCCCGATTGTTAGGGGACCCATATTAAGACCAAGCTGCACATCTGCTACAAATGTGTTGGAGACCTAGGTCTAGCCCCTGCATGCTCTTAGGTAGTTCAGTCTCTGTGAGCCCCCATGGGCCCAGGTTAGTTGACTTTGTGGGTTTTCTTGTGGTGTCCCTGACTTCTCCCACTCACTCAGTTCTAACCCCCACTCTTCCACAAGGCTCCCTGAGCTCCCCTGATGTTTGGCTGTGGGTCTCTGCATCTGTTTCCAGCTGCTGCTGGGTGGAGTCTCTCAGGAAACAGTGATGCTAGGCTCCTGTCTGCAAGCATGGCGGAGTACTATTAATAGTGTCATTGGTTGACCGTTCCCTCAGTCTCTGCTCCATCTTTATCCCTGCGCATCTTGTAGGCAGGACAAATTTTGGGTTGAAGCTTTTGTGGGTAGATCGACTTCCCCCCTCCCTACACTGGAAGTCCCACCTGGCTACAGAGGGTGACCATTTCAGTCTCCGTATTCCCCGCTGGTAGGAGTCTCAGCTAGGGTCAACCCCAGAGCCTCCCGGGAATCTTCCCCCATCTCAGGTGTTTCTAATCAAGAGTCAGAAGAGCAAAACAAAACAAAACCCAAAGCAACAAAAAACTTTATTAATTGTATAACACCATGAAAAATATTACTTTAAATAAAGGTTGGTTTTATATTTTCATCAAAAGTGTAAGCTATTTTAAGCCTATCTTGTTCACAGTGCACTACTTCTGTAGAGGCAATCACTGTTCGCGTCATTTAAAATTCCATACAGCAAGAAAGGGGTTTGCCATCCTTTTCTGATATCAGAACATGTTGTAATAAACTGGCCCAAGCCAATTCTGTCTTTTTTGACAGCTCTTTTCGGCTTTTCCTTCAAGCATGCTATAAACTAAAGAGCAGAAATCGAGTGAAGGCCTGAGAATCTCGGGGAGGGGCTTAGAGAATAGATGGGAGGGGCTTAGGGAAGTGATGGGAAAGACAATAGAAGACAGGAGATACTTAAGAGGAAGTGGAAATCTGGGGGATAAAGGGATACAGAAGCCGGGCAGGGAGATAGGGGAGAGGAGTTGAAGGGGTGATCAATCAAATGAAATATGTATGAACTTGTGATAAGGAAACGTGTTCCTTAATACAGTAATTTTAAAGGAAGGTTTTGAAAAAAAGGTTGAGTCTCGCGGGAGAAGCATGAGCAGAGAGAGCCACGGTGAGATTTGTGTTCTGGCTGGCGGTCACTGAAGCAATGGGCATACGGGCCAAGGGTGGGGCTGACACAGAAAGTACAACAGACATCTGTCAGTCAGTGTGAAGGGCTGAGCTCAGTGACTCCAAACCTTCTCCAAAAGCAGGGGAATTCATAGAGCGGGTGCTCGCTGACTGACCACCCGCGAAGCAGGAGCTAGCTGACCTGATAATGCCAGACAGGAATTAATCACCCAGGAGCACATGGAACCAATTCAATTGTACTTAGTGGTGTAGCTTTCTTTGGTTGGTTTGGTTTTGGTTTTGGTTTGTTTGTTTGTTTGTTTGGGGGTGTTTTGTTTTGTTTTGTTTTGTTGTTGTTTTGTTTTTGAGTCAGGATCTCACTCTGTATCCCTGGCTGGCCTGGAACTTGGTATGTAGACCAGGCTAGCCTCAAACTCACAGATATCAGGGCCCCTGCTTCCAGAGCACTGGTACAGCAGCCTAGTGCTGGCTAGTAGTGCAGTTTTGAGGGGCATCTGAGAAAGCTCTTTTTTATTTCTTCTTAATCCACCTCTAAAGGTCAACTGAATAGGCTGTCCATATATTAAACTAGAACTCTCAGAATTTAGAAAATGTTTCTATAAGGATCTTAAAATCATAAGCTAAAAGACAATTTTAAAAAAATCAAAGATTAGTAATTGACATAAAACAATTGGCCTTTTCTATGAAACAATTCAAAATATGGGTGATAATGGTTAAATATTATGCAACTTTCTTAGAGTGTTACACTTTCCAAGCTCATGCTGTTGTATATATGTCTAATGTGTCCTTTTTTTCCTCAAATATAGTTGGGAAATTTAAATTTGTAAACAGAAGCACAGCAGAAATGTCACATATCGGAACACATTTTAATGGGTGTGATAAGCCCATCAGTAAGGAATAGACACCATACATCACATGTGAAAGTGATGCTTATAAATTTTTCTGCAAAGAAATTGGCCTGGCATCTCTTTTATAGCTAGGAAACCCTAGAGAAACTGATGGCGAGAACAACACATTCCGTCTAGCCAGGAATAACGAGGGACTGTAGATTATAGATACTGCGGCTGAAACCTGGGAGAAAAAGAATTGGACAATTATTGGTTCCTGCTCTCAGTAGACAAGCTAATAAGGACAATAAAAATACTTCTAGCACATAAAAGGAATAAGAGTCCATCCCTGAAGGCTCTATAAAAATTTCAGACAGACGCGGACTCCCATGACTCTGTGTCTTACGGTCCTACTTAGATTACCCATCACAAAGGGGCATCTGTGTGTTCATCAATATCCTTTGTGACACCTGTGTGAGTAAAACTAACCGAATAAAAGAAAGCATCGGATTAATGATGTGAATTGCAAAATGGCTAAGCAAACCTACAAGAACAAATGGGCATGCACCCTTGTGGGAATTAAGGAGGAGAAAGGTCCCATGCGCCTCCTTTAGCTTCCACATCTGGAAATCATGAGACAAAAACCTGAGATGGAAAATAACAGAGAAAACAAGGTGGGGAGGGGGCAGCTAGGCTTACCTTGCAATCTCCAAAATATATGAACCTTGAACCATAAGCCATAGACTCCCTTTAAAACTAATGGGCTAGGGAAATGGTTCTGTGGGTAAGAGTACTTCCTGTGCAAGCATGAAGATCTTCAAGTTCAAATCCCCTACACACAGGTAAAAGGTTAGGCATATCTGTGTGTACCTGTGACCATAGATGAGGGGACAGTTGTCCAGAGACAGGCAGACCCTAAAAGTTTGCTGGTCACCCTAGCTAAAACAGTGACCTCCAGATTCGAAGAGACCCCCATCTCAAGGCACTAGAATGAAGAGCAACGAAAGCAGACACCCAGTGTCCTCCGCTGGCCCCTCTGCACTTGTGCTCATGTGGGCTCGAACTTCAGCACACTCATCCATGATGAAAGAAGATTAGATCCCTGGGCTGACCACATCCAAAGGCCTCCACTCACCGCCTTTCTCTTGGCTCCTCTTAGGACCATTTCTGGAGGTTAAAAGGATCTACAGGGCTAAAGATGGTGCATAGATGTCTATGCACCACAAATGCCATACATTAAAGGGAGAAAAGAAACAATGTCATTTTTGACTTCTGGAGCGATGATGTCACCAGACACACAAGCACCTTTGAGAATAAGCCAATCAAGTGAGAAGATTGCCAGGAAGGTGCGACAGCAACCTTGGGTATCTTGACGTCTGGTCTTTCAGTAGCTAATTACTTTGTTTGTGACATCTTCATAAGCCTAGACTCCCTTGCAAGCTATTTTTTTCTGTTCCAAATTAGTTTTGTTTCTGTGGCTTCCTTCCACATTTTAAACCTCTTCACCTGAGAAATAGCTCCTTGCAAAGTGGTTTGGACAAGTTTCTTGTGAACCTGCCCCAGATGCTCTGACCCTGGTTTAGTTCCAGTTACAGGTAGTTGGCAGCCTTATATAACTTGGATTCCCCAAAGACTTGGCAGCCTTGGACAGCTCCGAGCCTCCACTGTTGGCATCTAGCTGTGGCAGGCAGCCATGGTGTCTGGAACCACCGGGTTATGCCATCCCCCTTTTAGCCTTGTAGACCCTTTTAACCTTCAGAAATGGTCCTAAGAGGAGCCAAGAGAAAGGTGGGGAGCAGAGGCCTTTGGATGTGGTCAGCCTAAGTGTGAAGATTGCCCAGGGATCTAATCTTCTTTCACCATGAGGCTGTCTGTGAATGAATGGAGTCGGCCTGACTCCCAGTCATTATCTGCTTATTTTAAAAGTCTCTATGGCTTCCTCTTAGATCTCCCTTTCCTCTCCTGTTAAACTGGGTCTGGAAAGCAGCCTGCTGCTCTTCCTCTGCTGTCTCAATTAGCCAGCCCTGTGCTGATTACCATCTTGTCCCTTCGCTCTCCAGACACTCCTGCATTTCCTGAATCAGGTCAGTCTCTCTCTCCCTCTGAAGCACTCACTAAGCCTGCAGCCCACATGACTCCAGCTGCCTCCTGCTTCTGTGTACAGGGATTGGAAGGTAGGGTGTCCTGCTTCCCTGGGTGCTTCTGGGAGTCTGAAACTCTCCCAGTGACCAACGGAGTTTAGATGGTTTTCTTATGTCCCAAACTCTTTGGTTTTGTCTTAGTCTTGATAACTAAGGATTCTTGGTTGAATCCACTTGTCATGTAATCACATCTTAAAAAGTTAAATCAGCCAAGTTCTTCTTGCTCCCCTCCCCAACCCCTCTCCTACTCTGTTCCCTCCCTCCATTCACCCCTAATGTCCACTCTACTTCCCTTTCTCAGTGAGATCCCACCCCCACCCCTCACCATTTTACTTAACTTCTTTGGATCTGAGGATTGTAGCATGGTTATCGTGTACTTTGGAGAGAGTATGGGCAGAGAGAACTAGAATCAGTAGGGGGACCATCTCTTGGATGAGCAGAAACCTCGGACAATAGAGGGTCCTGGAAATCTATGAGGGTAACTCTGGCTGGGACTCCTAGCAGTGGGGAATGTGGAGCCTGAAACGGCCACCTCCTGTGGCCAGAAAAGACTTCCAATGGAGGGATTGGGACACCCACCCAGCCACAAAACCTTAGAGCCACAATTTCTCCTGCCAACAAGATGTGCAGGGGTAAAGATGGAACAGGGATTGAAGGAATGACTGGTCCAGCTTAAGACCCATGCCATGAGACAGAGCCCGCCCCTGACGCAATTAGTGACATTCTGCTCTACTTCCAGAAAGGCTGTCATCTGGGCCATTTCTCCAACTGCCAGTTTGCATGCTCTCACACCCTATGTGTCCATATGAAGTATCTACCTGTCTTTTCCCAAATGATGAAAGCTAACAAATACCAGGATGATACTGAAAGTGGAACTCTCACACACTTAAAACTGAACACATGATAAGCACAGGGTTCCTGTTCTGAGTACATAAACCAAGGACATGAAGTCAGGATGCCAAGGGATAGCAGCACACTTGCATTTGTTGCAGCAATATTCACAACAGGAGAGATGTGCAAGCTTAGTTGTCCAGTGAAGGAAGGAGAACTGCTTCGTTTGCTTTAAAATGGGGAATCCTGTCACCATACAAAATGGATGAACATGAAGGACATGCTAATGGTGATGAGCCAGACACAGAAGGGCAAGTGACACACAAAGATCTCACTTACTGGGGGGATCTAAGAAAGTGTAACTCTAGTAGAGAGAAGGAGCTACCAGAGAGGTACTTGCACCAAGCAACCACATGGTGACTCACAACCATCTCTAATGGAATCTGATGCCCCCTTCTAGGGTGTCTGAAGAGCTACAGTATACTTATATAAATAAAAAATAAATAAATCTTAAAAAATGGACATCTTATATATATTAAAAATGGAGGGGGGATGGAGAGATGACTCAGTGGTTAAGAGCACTGACTGCTCTTCCAGAGGTCCTGAGTTCAAATCCCAGCAACCACACGGTGGCTCATGACCATCTGTAATGAGATCTGATGTTCTCTTCTGGTGTGTCTGAAGACAGCTACAGTGTACTGTAATATATATATATATGATGCTTCCATCCATGACTAAATCCAACTTACAATCCAGAAAGAGAAAGTAGAGAATGCAAAGGAATCACTAATTGATAAGTAGTACAGGAAAGAACTTAACATCATGAATGTCGGTGAAGGGTCCCTGTAGCCCAGGGGTTTCAAAACAGCAAATAGGAAAGAGCAAGTCTCTGAGACCAGTCAAGATACAGAAGCCCTAGGCTACCCTCCAGGACAGACACGCTAAAGACAATGCAACCATGTGTCCCAGTTAGGGTTACTACTGCTGTGATGAAACACAACACCTTGACCAAAAGCAAGTTGGGAGGAAGGGTTTATTTAGCTTGCACTTGCAAATCACTGTCCCTTACTAAAGGAAGTCAGGGCAGCAACTCAAGCAGGAATCTGGAGGCAGGAGCTGATGCAGAAGCCTTGAAGGGGTGCTGGTTACTGGCTTGCTCCTTGTGGCTTGCTCAGCCACAAGGTTTGCTAGAACCTTGGTTTGATAGCCCTGGTTTGATAGAACCCGGGGGCCATCAGTCCAGGCATGGCTCATAATGGGCTGGATTCTTCCACATTAACCACTAATTAAGAAAACGTCCTACAGGCTTGCCTAAAGGCCAATCTTCTGGAGGCATTTTCTTGATTGACTGTCCTCTTCTCAGATGACACAATACTACCCAGACACTGTGCCTGCAGAGGGCTGGCAGAAAGTGATTTCCAAAGTGCTTTTTTGTTCAAGCTGCCAGTCAGCTTTCCTGTGGGAAATAGAAACATTTCAGACATGCAGTGTCTTCTGTATGCTACCATCATGTTTTCTTTCTTGGCAAGCAGTTTTACCAGCAGGGAGTCTGTAGGTACAGAGCCAGTTAAATGCACTGAGATCTCTCTCAAGGGCTTTACACCTCCCCATCTTTCCTCCCTTTCCTCTTCTCTTCTCATGTAAAAGTTGAGAGGACAGAACAGAACCACTATGTAACTCCCAGAAGTCTTTGAGCAAGCACATCGTTCTTTCTGGTTGCTATAGTTAGTATCTGCATCCTCACTACATGCCTGTCAGGGGTCCAGCAATCCATATATGTGTCAGAGGAAGAAAAGGAAAAAAAAAGCACACAGAGGAAATATCTTAGAAATCTGACCCACTTACATCTCATCACCACATCCATTCCTTAAGGGCAAAGGTCATCCTGGGTGAATACATTACTGAACTCATAAAGATTCTCCTAAATGGCAAGTGTTAAATATTGGGTTGGGAACTAGAAATATATTAAAATATATCCTCCACCTCAAACACAAGAGGGTTAAGAGATGTAAAATTTGAGATGTGGTTGGAGATGGCTTAGCAGTTAAAAACACATGCTGAGCTTCCAGGGGACCCAAGTTAAGTTCCTAGTACCCACATCAGGTGACTCAGAACCTACTAAAATCTAGCTCCAAGGACATCCTCTTCTGGTCTCTACTGGTGCCTGCACACATAAACACACACACACACACACACATACACACACACACACACACACATAAATAAATCTCAAAAAAGAATTGAGACAGTTAATTTAGTGGAGGAAGAAGGAGATGAATGGGATACTGGGCTCCAGATTTAAAGCTAACCAGCCGCCTGAGAGATCCTTCACCCTGCAGAGGCCTCTAAGAACTGCAACTGACTGAGGTGGATGCCTGGTGTGTTATGGGAAGCCTGAGGGTTGCAGGGTGGCTTTCAATTCTGTTTTATAACATGATAGAACGGCAAGCAAAGAAAAGAACTGTGTGCAGGGAAGGAAACACAATCACAGCATATGCCGTGGTTCATCTACAAACAGCTCACGAAATGATTTCGCACTTTTCATAAGAAAGTGAACATTCAATTTATTTTACCAAAAAAAAAAATCATAGTTATATTTGTAGAATGGAAAGAGAGGTGGTAGAGGGGGTTTGGAAATGGAAAAGTCTAACTGTTCATCTTCAATAACAGAAACACATTAGGTGTGTCTCAGAGTGATAAATTAAGAAATTATTTGAGTGTAAGCATAACATTTAAAAGATAATTACCAAGAGCCGGGGTGACACCGGGAGGACAGATGTTCGCCATAAGCCTGGTATTACTTCTTCCAACCTTAACGCATTGTACTACTTAGATGGGAAGTTTAGACAAGGTTTTACAATTTAATGACTAAGGTAAGTGTTACTTTAGCAAACAATGCGGATAGTGTGAGCCCCATTTTCAGAGTCTGGAAAAGTCTAGTGCAGTAAGCAGGAGCTGTTCCATACAAAGGAAGATGAGTTTGCTGGAAGATGTCTGCAAAGGCATCCCCACCCCTCCACCCCCAGTCCCGACTCCTGACTCCCATCCCACCCCACCCGCACCCCCAGCCTCCATCAGTCAGGAGGCTCATTGATGCCGGGAGGAATCTTCATGTTGCTGATGATAAATTCAGATTTAAAATCGTTAATCGTGTCTGAATTGTCGTGAGGTTTATGTTTTAAACAGACATTTTAGGAACTGGAGAGGTGGCTCAGCGGTTAAGAGCACTTGCTGCTGCTCTTCTAGAGGAAGCAGGTTCAGTTTCTGACACCCACGCAGGTACCACTCATCCCCACATACATGGTGCCCAGATGACATTCCTGCAGGCAAGACACCCACACACATCAAATATTTTAAAATAGTGATTTTTTTAATTTAAAAAATAAAGTAAAATAAAATTTCAATCAGATTTTTAAAAGGAAGGACCATCTCTCCTTTCCTTTTTTTTTTTTCGGTTTTTCAAGTCAGAAATCCTCCTGCCTCTGCCTCCTAAGTGCTGGGATTAAAGGTGTGCGCCACCACGGCCCAGCCCCTTTCCTTTCCCTCAAGTACAAATCCCCAACAGGAAACATTCTCTCCCTGCTCTCCCTGCCCCTCTTCTTTCTCTTTTTCCTCCTCTTCCTCCTCCTTCTCCTCCAGTTGTCAAACCCGTGTTCACCTATCAGCTTTGTGTGTTCATCCCGTGTGGACAACCCCAACCAAGAAGGAAGCCCTCACCTCTGCACTCTTTCAGTGTGCTGGACTGGGATGAGACTTGGCAACCACTTCGACAGGAAAATATGCACTACTCACAGTTGGCGCATAGCACTTCTCAGCTCTCCAGCACTGTGGCCAAACTTGTAGGGGACGGAGCTCATCTGTGCTCACAGTTTAGAGGCCCCTGTCCATAGTCTGTTGGCTGTTGCTTTGAGAGCTGTGGTCAGGCAAATCTATCCTGACTGTATGTGGCAGCAGAAACCGCCAACCACACACACTGAGGAAAAGAGAGAAAACGCTGAGGAGCCTGCCTCACAATCCGCTCTGGGGGAAAGTTCCCAGAGACCAGAAACCTCCCACTAAACCCCACTCCTAAAAGCTCCTGCTGTCTTCCAATAATGCCAAGCTAGAAACTAAGCTTCTGACACATAGGTCTTTGGGAGATGCTCTAATCCACTATAGCACATATAGGTGTGGATGCAAAGATGATAGATAGGTAGGTAGGTAGGTAGGTAGATAGATAGACAGACAGACAGGTAATATAGATAGATAGATTGATAGATAGATAGATAGATAGATAGATAGATAGATAGATAGATAGATAGATAGATAGATAGATAGATAGATAGACAGACAGACAGACAGACAGACAGACAGACAGACAGACAGACAGACAGACAGACAGATTAATAGATGGGGGAGATAAAGAAATATAAAGCTTCTAGATTGCGTATAAATTCAATCTTTTGGGCTTCGTTTGTCCCTTCTGTGTTTTCTCTCTGTCTATTACAGGGAGCTTCAGGCTTAACTCATCCACACATTCCATCGGGGACTAGATTTTCTCTCCTGCCACCATCTCCTACCTTCTGGGTTGACTCAGTTACCCTGCAAAACTCTGCAGCTGCGTCTACCCCACAATGGGTGTGTCCACCTCCTCTATCTTTGTTGGCACCACACAGAAGGTCTTTGCTGAGGGCTGTCCTTGACATCCTTGGCAAGATTCTGCTTTCGCCTCAGTGACCTGTCATCTGCCTACAATGACACAGATGGAGGTGTCAGTCATGGAGGACCAGGACACCATCAGTCACTCATTTACTTTCTGACTCACCCCCACCCAATACTAACACTGGGTTTGCCACAAGCCCAGACCCTTGCCTGGATCCTACAGAAGGCAGGATAACTGGAGGGGGACTGGAGCATGGCACCTGATTCTCCTTCTTTCTCTTCCAGCCTCCTACCCATTTCCTGGAGGGGGACTGGAGCATGGCACCTGATTCTCCTTCTTTCTCTTCCAGCCTCCTACCCATTTCCTCTGTCTGTCCACACTGGTGAGTGAGTCTATAAACTATCCCTAGTGCCATCAGCCTCAGGTTATATTTAGCTTCAACTGTCAATTTGACAAAAGGCTAGTGTTACCTGTGAAGAGGGCACCTTAACTGAGGAATTCCATCATCAGTTTGGCCTGTAAATATGTCTTTGAGGATATTTTGTTGATTAATAACTGATGTAAGAGGGCCCCATCCTCTGCGTGCAGTGCCATGCTGGGCAGGTGGGTTTGGACCGTATAACCAAGGTAGCCAACACGAACAGGTCAGGATGCTGTGTTCCTCCATGATCCTTCAGTTCTTGCCTTGACTTCCCTCCATAATGGACTGTAACTTGTAAGATGAAATAAACCCTTTCCTCTCCAATTTGCTTTTGGCTATGGTGTTCGTCACAGCAATTGGAAGCAGAGTAAGACAGTCTCCAGCAGAAGGAAGCTGAGGACGCATGCCCACGAGTGAACACGTTATGTTCATTAGGTGTTTTCTTTTTTTTTCTTGGTTCTTTTTAAATTTATTTATTAATCATTTTATTTGTTTACATTTCCTGGTCTCCCTTCCATAAATCTTTATTTTACAGTTTATTTTTCTCTCTCTTTTTTAAGTTGATATTCAATCTTATAACTAACATATTTATTATATCTTCCCTTTGACCTCACATATGTTATAAATTCATCAAGTACACAAAAGGTGTACACGTATAATAGTTGTATTACTTTTATAACAGCAAAAAACTTGCTAATAGCTCATGAATAATAAATCATTATATTTCTGCATAATAGACTTCCATGCAACTACTAAAATTAGGATAGGTCATTACCTACAGGCATGGTAAATTGGCTAAAACTTTTTTTATTATATTCAACACTATATATTACATATATATATATCATAAAAATGATGGACATGTTATTAAATGAACATAAGATCTTGGCTCTTACTGTGGTACAAATCCAAAATAAAAACAATTTTTGGACATTGGAGGACTTCAATGTCGCTCACATCCCGAAAGGATTTTACCTCCATAGTAGCTAAGCGAAGAGTTGACAGTTCTGCTGCGCCAAGGAATGAATTGTAGGTACGATTATTTGGATACAGATTTCCTGCTATGGTCAAAGCTATTTGACTTGAGTGATTGTCATCATTCTCAGCCCACAGGGAACAGGTTACATTTATTTAGGAAATAGTGTGTGTATTAAGATGCTCTATCCATGAAGTCATTCATCAACTGTTTCAATGAACAATGGTTCTGCTTGGAGGGTAGTACAGACATTAGGTGAGGGTAAGAGTCTGGTTCATTAGCTGTGATGATTTTGAAAAACATCATCTCAGAAAAAGAGTAACTTATAAGGTCGTCTTCTTCAAAATTTATACAATAATTATAAATATCAAGCAAAAAAATCAGTCTCGCTCTTTGTTGTTCTCTTACAGCCACCTCCCAAATTAACAGTCTACATTTCTTTTGAGTGTATAAATATTTTTAAAATATGTAAGCTGTTCTAAAAACCATAGTATAGTGTAAAAACATCAAATAAACAATCCTACTAATAGAGAGGCTGAGACAGGAGAATCAGGATCTCAAGACCATTATGTGGTACACAGCAAGACACTGTCATGTACAAACAAGCAGAGAGTGTATATGGATTGTACAATATTGGACCTATTTCTCCAATTACCAAATTAGAAAGACCACTGGATAATAGCCAACAAATTTCTAATTCTTCATATTTTTGAATTTCAGTCCATTAGGATATGTTCTTAATATTAATTTTCATATTAAGAAATATTAAGGAAAAGTGATTGTTACTTCCTGTTATTTTGGTTGTTAGAGGTGGAATTATGTTTGTGTGAGTTTATTGAAAGATTACTTTCTTGCTTTAGTTTCCCTCTTCGTGTTGGTGTTTTCCATCTATTATCCTTTGTAGGGCAGGATTTGTGGAAAGATAGTGTAAATTTGGTTTTGTCATGGAACATCTTGTTTTCTCCATCTAAGGTAATTGAGAGTTTTGCTGGGTGTAGTAGCATGGGCTGGCATTTGTGTTCTCTTAGGGTCTGTGTAACAACTGCCCAGGATCTTCTGGTTTTCACGGTCTCTGGTGAGAAGTCTGGTATAATTCTGATAGGTCTACCTTTATATGTTACTTGACCTTTTTCCCTTACTGCTTTTAATATTCTTTCTTTGTTTAGTACATTTGGTGTTTTAATTATTATGTGATGGGAGGAATTTCTTTTCTGGTCAAATCTATTTGGAGTTCTGTAGGCTTCCTGTATGTTCATGGACATCTCTTTCTTTAGGTTAGGGAAGTTTTCTTCTATAATTTTGTTGAAGACATTTACTGGCCCCTTAAGTTGTAAATCTTCGCTCTCTTCTATACCTATAATCCTTAGGTTTGGTCTTCTCATTGTGTCCTGGATTTCCTGGATGTTTTGGGTTAGGAGCTTTTTGTTTTTCACATTTTCTTTGACTGTTGAGTCAATGTTTTCTATGGTATCTTCTGCATCTGAGATTCTCTTTTCTATCTCCTGTATTTTGTTGGTGATGCTTGCATCTATGACTCCTGATCTCTTTCCTAGGTTTTCTAACTCCAGGGTTGTCTCCATTTGTGATTTCTTTATTGTTTCTAGTTCCATTTTTAGATCCTGGATGGTTTTGTTCATTTCCTTTGCCTGTTTGATTATGTTTTCCTGTAATTCTTTAAGGGATTTTTGTGTTTCCTCTTTAAGGGCTTCTAGCTGTTTACTTGTGTTCTCCTGTATTTCTTTAAGGGAGTTGTTTATGTCCTTCTTAAAGTCCTCTATCATCATGAGAAGTGATTTTACATCTGATTCTTGTTTTTCTGGTGTGATGGTGTATCCAGGACTTGCTATGATGGGAGAATTGGGTTCTGATGATGCCAAGTAACCTTGGCTTCTGTTGCTTATGTTCTTATGCTTGCCTCCTGCCAACTGGTTATCTCTAGTGCTACCTGTCCTCGCTATATCTGTCTGGAGCCTGTCCTTCCTGTGATCCTGGTTGTGTCAGAACTCCTCAGAGTCAAGCTTTCTCTGTGATCCTGTGATTCTGGGATCCTGTGATCCTGTGATCCTGAGATCCTGGGTGTGTCCGAGCTCCTAGAAGTTAAGCTGCCTCTGGGACCCTGAGATCCTGGTGTGACCAAGCTCCTGTGATCCTGTGATCCTGTGATCCTGTGATCCTGTGTTCCTGGACGTATTAGAGTGCCTGGGAGTGGAGCTTCCTCTGGGTGTTGTGGGACTGACTGCGGAGTTTGTGCCCAAGGTCTGTTCAGGGTACCTGCCCAGACAGACCAGAAGGAACCCGTGCCACAGGTCTGGTGGAGTTCCTGTATGCCTGGGTCCCACCGAAGACCTTGGTTCTAAAGCAGCTATTCACAGTCTTTAATCCAACTCCCCAACAATGGTCAGCAGCAGAGTCTGTAGTCCAACTCCCCAACAATGGTGAACAGCAGCTTGGATGGAAGTTCTCACAAGGCAAGCAGGGGAAGAAGAGATAAAGTCTAAACTCTTAAACTATTAAGGATCACATGGAGTTTTGCAGCAGCTCACTTAGAGCCACAAAAACTTAGAAGGCAACCAGATCTTCAATAGCTGTGTTGTTAAACAGGCTATAATCTAAACTTGAGTTTTTTCAAGAAGAAAAAGAAAGGCATGATTGGGGAACTTCAGTGGATCCCAATGAAAAGGGGCAGAGAGGGTTACCATGGAATTAAAGCTGCCAGGTAACAGAGAGACAGTGCTAGGAGTGGGAAATCCCACTCACTTTGATGGTGTGAAGTGGAAGTCGGGTAGTTCTGTATTTGGTACCTTAATAACCTTCCTCTAATGTGAGGTGGACAAGACCAAGCTAAGCTGTCCTTGGTGAAGAACAGGCGCTGATAGTGGCCAAGGAGGGGCATGATTTTGACCATATCTTCATTTATGCGAATGGGTTCATTTCCATCCCCATTCACCTTGACCATAGCGGCATGGGATGTTGATGATCAGTCAGTGGCATAGTTCATGTTCAGTGGAGCAATTTCAGTCTAACTTGGGGAAGCCAGGCCAGCACTCGATGCCTGGGAAACTTCTTTGTGTCCACACTCTGTAGCTGTCCAGTAAGAAAGCTCTGCTCTCTTTTTACCACATCAAACACAAGGTGGCATACCCATGATCTGCAAGGGACTGGCCATGCCAGGCTGGTTAGTCTCATTGGCTTTGGTGAGTTTATTTCCTCTGTATGATCTCAGTCAAAGTAAAAAGCTGGAAATGCTGTGACTGGCAGCCTAGAACCCAGCATATGGAGTAGAACTTGTAACAAACACTCATGGATCCCCATTTACAATGTTTCAACTCACATTTTTTTTCAATTTTCTTATGATGCAGTTGTGTAACCACATAGCCATTCTGCTTAAACCTTTCAGCACATATTCCCACACTTCAATAAATTACAAGAGACATAGCTTGAATAAACTTCATTGTATACAATTGTCCCTACTGTTGGTCAATAGAAGTGTTCTGATCACATTTAAGATAAGTTATACTGAACTATTACATTTCATAAGTCATGTGTATTTATGCATTTCTTGGGAAATTTTCAACTTATGCTGATCTTGTAACACTACTCTAAATCAAGGACCATTTGAGGTACTAAGCACATACAGTATGTAGGGCAGCAGGCTAGAGCATCTGTGGGCCTTTGGTCAGGGATAGGACAGTAGCCACACACAACTGTGGATACAGCAAGCTCTGCTAAACAGGTATTAAGTCCCTGGAAAGATAAGCTCACCCCCCAAACAAAGTTTTAGTCTTTCAGATACAGGTATACAGAATAAATTTTTGCATCAAGGACCTGTTTGCTACCTTTGAAATATACCTTTCCTATGACTACTGCTGGGGACAAGATGAAGAGCTGGGCTATTCTCCAAGAGTACCCAGCACAAACCTTCCATGTTGGGTACCGTATGAAGCATTAGCGCATCATGTTAAATTGCTCCTCTATTTTTGACCTTTAGGAACTAGATATGAATTGTGGAAAGTTGGTTCTGAGAGACTAGCGTCAGCGGCACAGAACCTCCTCTCCTGGGGCGGGCTTGAGGGTCCTGAGCGTTGGACTCTGCCACAGCAGTGGCGGGTTCTCTCAAGTGAGTAAAACCGGAAAAATTGAGTGACTGCCAGGAGAGGGATGGGGTGGTTATCACAGCAGAAATAAGACTTAGGACAAAATTGGGGGAGGGGCATTGGGGAGTCCATGGAATTTGTTTTAAACCCAGAATCTTAGAAGGGAATTAAAAAGACTAGCAGGAGCATGCAGTCTCTGAAAATTAGGTTTACTTGGTGAGTCAAGGAAGAATTGAATCAGCTTAAGAAACAAGAGTCAGTCTTTTCTGTCAGAGCACTGGCTCCAGAAAAGAAAAAGGAAAGGGGAAAAACAGTAAATAAAAGACATACCGATTAAACTCCAGGGAGGAACGACTGTGCTGGGAGAAAGGCCAGGAGCCTCTAAGGCCAAGCTAGCAGATTTGAAAGGAAAGAAGCTGTAGGTGGACCCCATAGCAATAAGCCATGATGGAGTGAATGAGATCATGGTTATTACCAGATCAGAGGGAGCTATGGGAGCCAATGTGATCTGCACAGCAGGACAGTAAGGACAGCAAGGACTCACTGTAGTGAGATCCTGGGGACATGGAAGCTCAGGAGACTGAAGATTCAGCCTGTTTGAGTGGCAGGTACCAAATTAACAAAAGCAATGGAGGAGAGCGCTGAGATGGCTGGACACTTACAGGACAGATATATAAGTATCACACTGAGGTGGGGGGCGGAAGACCCCAAAATCCAGTATGAGAAATTCCAGGAATTAAGAAATGAGCTTCAACATCAGGAGGCAGCCTGGGCTTGTACATAGAGAACGCATGCCTGAGATGTATGTAGGATTAGGTGTGGGAAGGAAGATATGGACTAAAGGCTGGCTGACCCAGGCCTGAGTTAACACCAGGGCCATTTAGGCTGCCCCCCTGGGTGGATTACCTGAAGGAAGATGCTGGAGGACCAACAAGGAAGAAACAAGTCCTAATGGTTAGAAGACTTTGGGCTTCGTTGTGATTTCTAAGCAGGACAAGCTTTGCTGGTACCTAAGGATCCTGCTGGTTCCATTGCTCACACTGGAGAAAGGTTCTTTGAGAGACTGAGATCGCCCTGGCATTGCCCAGAGTCTATAGGGTTATAGAAGAGCCCCCCTACCCGATCTCAGAAAACAAAACAGAACAGGAGGCGTTGGGCATTTATCTTCACGTTTCATCTAAGAAGCCAAAGCTTTTCATTCCAGACTCTCTACAGACTCATCATGAATGGGAAAAAAAAATCTCATGGTCAGACTGGAGACATGTGTGTGCTCCTGGCACCAATGGCTAAACTGTTCAAACTGCCATTTGAGTCCCTCAAGTCAAAATTGAGTTTAAGAGAGAAAGGGGAATGAATGGAGTACAATTATTGTCTTAGAGGGCCTTCAATTAAATTCCCTCCCCTACCCTATTTCAAGGTGCAATCAAGGTTGACCCCAGGTTTAGCAAGCAGTGGACTGAGGAGGGGTCAGACACTCCCTTATGATTCTACAAAGTGAGACGTTTCTACCGTGAGACGCAGGAAGGGTTCTGCTAAATCACAGCATCATGAAGAGAGAATTAAAATCCTGCTGCATCATGGCAGTACTGTGGCTCTCCTTGGTGCCAGGAAACCCCTTGCAGCTATTGATACAATGCAATAAATACTATACTACCAGAGGTCAGCAAAGGCAATTCGACTGAGTATACTGACTCAGTATACTGAGTATATATTGGAGTCCAGGATCTCACCGCTGGTTATGAGGCCAGATCATCTGGATACCCAGGATTGTGAACTTAGGCTGAGGATAGTGGGGAGAAGGTGAGTGCAGCTACAGTCTCAGGGCTGCTGCTGCAGCGGTGGTGATATAGATGTCTCACTTCACTCACATTACAGCTCTCTCCTTTCAGACTCTCAGTAACTACCACTTTGAAGTATCCACGAGAGAATAAGATAAACTTAATGTGGGCTAGGTGGAGGAAAGATGGACAGTCCCTGTTTCTGTCGGTACCTCAACCACATCTATCAGGGACAGTGGTCCGACTGCCAACTACTAGTACATTCCTGTCTTTGCCAGAAACTCTGTGACTTCCAGAGCCAAACATCGAGATGGAAGAAGCAGGGTGCCACTAAGCCGCATCCTTACCAGGCCCCAGAGCCTTCAAAGCAGCCAGCACAGCAATCATCCTGCACAAACTTAATAGTGTGCCTGTGGGGGCTGCCTTCCTTCCCAGGCCCTCCTCCACACCCCTTGCTGGTATTTTCAACACCCTCAAATTCTGGTTTCCAAGCAGACTTTCTGGTCTTAGCAGAAGGATCCCTAAGACTACCATCTTTGGAGGTTGCTAAAGAACCAGTTTATTATTAATTTAAAATTTGTAAATAAAGAGAAAGAAACTAATATTTATCCTCCCTGACATATAAAAGATAATGTTGTCTCAATGACTTTTACCAAAGGCAATACCTTTATAGAAGCCCTCTGGCTAATAAGCGAGAGGAGAACAAATTAAAATATCATTTGTAATTAGTAAAGAATCACTACTGGAGGCTATAGCCATTGATTTCTAACCTTGAAGCAGACAACCAATCCCCATAATGTATCTTCCTTAGAAACTCATGATACCACCACCCGTGTATGATGTACAGTCACGTATCGCCCAAATCTGAGCAAAGTTGTAATTATGGAATAGAGGAGATACCAGGAACTCAGGAAGACTGAACTCCAACCTGTGAAGTCCAAACTGAGAACTCCACACCCGGATCAGTTCTTCTATCAGCAATAGCAATGAGTGTGAGAAAGAAATCAGGGATGAAGGGCTGTTCAGGAGATTTAAGTGACTCATCAGCCTGCAATAATGGCCCCTGGAGACCATCTCTGAGGAACACAAACAAGGAGGTGGAGAGAGGACAGGAGCAGTAGAACACAGGAGAGAGAAAAGGCTGTTTCGTCAGTGAAATTTACATACTAATTGGGTACATGTCTAGCAAGACTGCCTTTTCCCATCTGAGAAGGGAAAATAGCTGCAAATTCTAAGCGGAGAGGGAGATGACTTTGGAAATGAGACAGCAACATGGGGCGCACTGGCATTCTGCTTTAGAGTGTGCCCGCTTTTAGTCTTAGCACCCCTCAAGTTTATGCCAAGGGGGGAGGGCTAAGCCATTTCCCATCAAAGCCTGCTCTGTCTGCTCTCTGTCCTGCCTTTCTCATTTCCTTCTTGCTTTCCACACGCTCTGAGCACCCATTCATCTCTACAGAAAGTGCCTCTATGCCCTAACAAGCATCATGAGTCAAGATGCAAAGAGTTCTTTTGACTTCATGAGGAACTTGAACAGGAAGTGTTTGATGCACTCACTGAAGGGGGCGGTCCCTCTGAGCTGCAGACCTGGTTTTGCGGAGGGGAAGGAGACTAAGGTATTAGCATAAGTATGCTTCTGTGGCAGCTCTCCCATTCATCCACCTGAGCAGGTGCAGAGTCCCTTAATCACAACTGTCAAGAAGGGAAAGCTTGCAATTTCTACCATTTAAAGGGACAATGACAAAATGGGGGAGGGGAGGAAGGGAGAGAATTACATGAAACGTATATTGGAAGGCAGGTGGGGAGAAAGTGGAGGGAGGGTGGTGGGGAAGAGAGTGAATGAGTTCATCTTTTTCCCTGTGATGTGTGAATGATGAATAGAGAAAGATAGGAACATTTGATCTTACAATGGAATGGGAAACTAAAGACCTTTCAAAATATTCAAAACTCCATAGGATAAATATTTAGAAGGAAGTGCTTAAACTGCAGGTTGTGTCCTCTCATTAGTACCTCCTCAGATTCCAAGGGATGGTGGTGTTGGGAGGACTGCTCACTTGGTCCTGTTTTTAGGCTGAGCACAAGGTATATGTTTGCATTTTGGAGAAGCCCAGGGAGGACTTACTTCTACTGGAAAAAGCAGAATAGGGGGGTTTAGAGAGGAGGACCCCAAGGAAATGCCTGGAAAGGCACCAACAGGTAAGAGAGAACGCATGAAGGAAACGTGGACACAGTGGCAGTCAGGGACATCTGCTCTCCAGGGGAAAGCATCAGGAGGAAACAATGCTGGGGACGATTTCTCTGCCCCTTGAGCCCATCTCCTCCAAACTCTGGTAAAATACTTACCATTCAACACAGCTCACAGAGCAAAAGAGTGAGAGTCTGAGAATGAGGCAGAGCAAGAATAAATGAGGGGAGGGGGACAGTGCCAGAAACTGACACCAGTGGCCTGAACCCCAGGGCGGACATGGTGAGCCTGGGAGGATGTAGAAGGACAGGCGTTTGCATGGACAGAAGTACCCTGTAAGAACCCGAAGGGAAGAAAGGTGAAGACCTTGCAGCTTCACCTCCGGGGGTTGGAGGATAAGTCCTGCAAACTCCCATGTCTCCTCACCCATGGAGGGAAGCATACTTCTACAGACAAGTGGGAAGGAGGCCTCTCGTGAGAGATCTGCTTTGTTGGTGCAGACTGGCGAGAGTGCTCTGCTAGACTCATTCCACCCTTGAGGCAGCTGACTGACTGGTTTGTCAGTTCAGCTTACCAACTATCAAAATGACAAAGTCACAATCAACGCATGAGTCACCAGAGGGTTCTGCAGCTGCCTCTGTGCACTGGGCTTCACTTCCTGTAGTGTGACAGGGAGAAGTTGCCGCCTGAGTCATCAAACACCTGAACAATGACTAGAGCTGAACTAGTCAACAGATAGGACAAGGCACGGCATCAAAATATTGTATAAAACCAGCATATCTTCGTGTCACCTGTAATAGAAATGTATTACATCGTTTACCCCGGATAGTATTTACATGACTGTCAGGACACGTAAGCTGTATTATGGCCCAGTTGCTTGACTCAGCCTGCCAAAACCTTCTCTGACGCCTTCCATGACCACTAATATGCCCTTAATACTATTTTCTGTAACTTATAATACTAAATCAAATGGAATGAGTTTTTTAAAGTCCCTATGACTAATGCCCATATCAAATAATCTATGGGGAAACATAGTCACAAATAATTCAACTACGGTTTAGAAGGAGCCATGCATGTTACAGATAAGAGAACTCGGAGAGAGCAAATAGAAAACATAACAAATTGGTACTGGCCTGAGACATTAGAAAAGAAATCAAATCCCATAGAAAATCCCATCTAGAAAACAGAGATCTGAACACAATGTATATTTTCCAGAGAGAGAAAGACAGAGACAAACACAGGCAGGCGAGCAAACAGACAGATGCATGCAAGTGGGAATAGGGACCCACTGTATAGAAGAGATAATTAATCTACTAAGTGTCTGTACTGTTGCCAAATCTCTCTGTTAATGTTACAAATGGAGGAGCTGAGACTCGGCTCAGTGGTTAAGAACACTGACAGCTTTTGAAGAAGACCTAGGTTTGATTCCCAACACCCACATGGAAGCTCATAGCTGTCTGTAGCCCAATTCCAAAGGCCCCAACACCTTCTTCTGGCCTCCTCAGGCAACAGACAGCACCTGCTGCAGAAATAAGCATGCAGGTAAAATACTCATACACATAAAGTTAATTAAAATTTAAAAGTTATTAAAGCATTACAAGCAACACTTCGAACAAAATCAAAGAATACAATGAATCACTAGTTAATTGTTTCTTATTATAAAAACATTAAATGGCTGTACAAATAAGGTCTTCACAGAGATAAAGGAAATTCGTCAGGAAAGGAGAGCGAGTTCCTTCTAAAGGATTCTAGAAGATCTTAACCTCATAGGTCCCCATACAAGGGAGTATAAACAACAAGGGATCTTCAGTGTCAGAGCCAAGAGGGAATATTGTTTAACAATATAAATGCTGCCACTTGGGCATCCTGACCTTCGGACAATTATGTTAAGTGTTCCTTTTGGCACAAGGTTAATTGCCTACAGGTTTCCAAAATAGCTGATGTCAATTCAGTTTTTCCCTCACTTTCCATGGGAGGATCCCAGCCAGGAGTGACATGCCACACAAACGGGAGGAGGGAAAGTGAAAGACAGAACCACCAGGACAGGTTAATATTGTAAATACTAAAATCCATGCCAGTAAAGTGGAAGATGAGCTGAACCTATACTCACAGAAAGTGTGGAATCTCAGAAAACCTGTACTCTCCAAATAATGGAGTGCAAGCATTAGAACTCATTTTCTAAAAATTAGCTTTTGTCATGGAAGTTCACTGATGAAGAGGCATGCCTTTCCTTTTTATTCAGATACTATTTGATTAGGTTAATAAATACATTTAAGGTCTCGATCATCTTTTAATTCAGCCGCACAAACAGGGACAGTTGGGATTTGATTGTGGAAAGAATGATACAGTCATTTGAAAAAGCCCTTCCTTTATTTGCTCAGAACATGTTTTTGGCATCCTATTAACATTTCCAAATTGAATGAACCTGTCTCTTTGTGTTAGGCAATAACCTAAGAATAGGGAAAGGCCAATGATCATTAGCAATTTATTGTCCTTGCTGACAAATTAGAAACCAGCCTGGCCGGAACATTAAGTTACAAGGGCAGCAGGGAAGTCTGAAGGATTAGTGATGCAAATGAGTGTACCACAGGCCATTCTGGCTCCTCCCAGTGTGTCAGCAGACCAAGGCCTTGCCTTGCACACATTGAACTAAGTGAATAAGCGTGCAAACTTCCCACACAGTGTTCACATGTTGGAGCCTTCCATGTTCCACACAAAGGAAGGAAAACACACATGCTCGCATGTGTCTGCCACGCACGGCCATACACCAGCTCACATGGACACAATACTGAACAAGTACCACTCCCTTCCCAGGAAAGGGGAAACTCCATGCCAGAACCTTGGAGACTTACAGCATGGTAATGTTTCTCTAAGCCATATCCAGCATCCAGTCTACAACAATCTAGACCCAGAAGTGGGCCCTGGGTCTTCTTTCAAAATGTGATGTCAGAATGCCAGTGAGCTGAAAACATAGGACAGAGCCCCTGCACAGCCTAGGCATTCACTGCACATGAACCCCCAGCAAAGTCTGTGTACCATTTATAGATGTAACTCAGTCTGTCTCAGAGAAGGAGGAAAGGCACCTGTTTGAGAAAATTGCTTGTCACCAAATGATACAAACAATGAGTGTTCCATCTGCTCTGGTCAATACAAGTGATTTCATTCTACCAAAGAGGATTTCTCATAAAAGACTTGCCTATCAAAACTGTGAAATGCACCTGCCATCGCTAACTCCTCACTGTCCATTTCAATGCACACAACCGAAGTGGCATATAGCACTTGCTGTAAGTGCCACTGTATCAGGTCCCGCAGTCAGGACAATGAATAGGATCCACTCCAAACTTAACCCACAGGAAACCTGTCCTCACCCGGCAGCAGAAGGATGAGGAAGCTGGGCAGAGGTGCGGTGGGGATGAGGTGGGCAGTGACCCTGTGACCTCCTGACATCAAACTGCATCCCTCGTGATCCTTGGGGAAAACATTGAGTTTAAAGAATAAAATGTGCCTGGAACTTTTGCCGTGTGAAATGCAAAATATTGTTGACAAGTGTCAGAGTCCAGGGCTAGGAGATTGGGTCAGTTTCACAACTACTTGGCCATCTAAGAATTTCAATAATTTTTTTTCCAAAGCAAACACCTTGCTAGGTATGCATTCCCATGAAGCAACAGTGGCACGTGTGCCTTCTATCTATTGCTCTATAGCAAAACTACTCCCGTATTAGGGGTTTAAGATAATTTATTATTATATTCTTTTTTTGAATATCCCCTCCAAAGCACTACTGAAATTCAACTGCTGTTGACAACTACTCAATCCTAACATTATTCAAAGGTGGGACTTTAGGAAGAGACTGGGTAATGTGGGAGGGGCTAACACAGTAGGAGTGGCTTGTTGCAAGAACAAGCTATCTCCCTCCGTGTTCTCTCGCTCCCACCCTCTCTCTCTTGAGCACATGCTATCTGGTCCTGACACACCAAATTATAATGCAGCAAGAAGGAAGAAGGGCTGCAGATTCAGTCCTGTGATCTTGGACTCCTCGGCTTCCAGAACTCTAAGACATCAGTTCTGTCTCTTTCTGAATTACTCAATCTGTGGTATTTGGTAACAGCAGCAGAATGAAGGCTAAGATGAGATATTTCATGATTCTGAAGGTTTTCTGGGCTCTGTTGAGCATTTCTTAGCTGAGGATCTTGTATTAGTCAGGATTCTCTAGTCAGATAGAACAAGTTCGTATGGGAGTATATGTGAGCTTTAGGTGTCCTGTGATGGTTAGTGTTATAGATCAATGTGGATGAGTCATGATGACCAGATTCCAAAATCAAACTGTCAGCAAGGTAACTTGTTCCCTACAGTGGCAGGACCTCTAGGAGCTGTTGGCATTCTGTGTGGTCACCATGGTCACATCACTGTCTTTTCTGTATGTGCTTTATCTCACTTATTAAAACATAAGCCCCAGAGCATCTTCCCATATTAAAACTATTATTGCATTACTGTCATAGCTAGGTTTCCATTGCAGTGATAAAAGACCATGGCCAAAACAACTTCAAGAGGAAAGGATTTGTTTCAGCTCACATGTCTTGATCACAGTCCTTCACAAAGGGAAGCTGGGATAGAAAGCTGGAGACTGGAACCAAAGCAGAGGGTGCGTACTGGCTTACTGCCTGCTTTCTTAGAGACCCCAGGACCTCCAGTCCAGAGGTGACACCATCCACATTGGGCTGTGCCCTTCCCCATCAATCACTAATTAAAAAAAAATACCCTACACGTCTGCCTACATCTCCATCTTATGGTTGCATTTTCTCAAATGAAGTTTCCTCCTCTCAGATGACTCTAGCTGTGTCAAAGTGATATAAAACTATCAAGCACAATTACACCTGCAAGGGACTAGAATGTACCTACCTTGGGGGAAGAATCATCTCAGGCAAATACACTAAGTGTAACACAAATTTATTTATTCTAACTACCATCACATTAAGACATTATGCTATCTCTAGGCATGATTCTTATTTTCTATGTTTTTTCCTCTAGCATACTTATTCATAATTTCTTTTTACTACATTCCTGCTTTCTATTGGTGAGATCAAATTTTCTTTTGCTAATGTAATGTTTACAAATGCTGTCTGTGGTTTTATAGTGCTTGCCCTTGGGTCTCTCATCATTAGAGCTAATAAGAACTCAGGGTCTCAGGAACAGGCTCGCCCTAAGCACAATGACTGCTCATAATCTGCAGAAATCCTACCTGTCAGAGTCCCCCAACCCCCTTCCTACTTTCTTTCCTCCTGGAGTAAATCCCATTTGAGCTATATTAGGCAGGCATCTTGCTAGGCTATAACCTCATAAATCCTTGCATAGACTTGAATGTCCTCTGTATTTAAGTGAGGAAATTAAGGATTCAAAAAGATTGAACTTGGCCCAGATTACAGAATTCTTAGATTGCAGTGTTAGAATTCCAGATGCTAGACAGCCCTCAGCTTTTTTCAAATGTGTTGTGACAATGTGAGATGGGACTGTACACAAAGTCATTTTGAAGAGTAGCTTACTTCTTTCTCTCATGTATCTTGTCTTCAAATAACAACATGCACCCGTTCAAAGATGCCTGAAACAGTCTAATTGACTTTTCCAAACTTACTTACAATAGTGTATTACTCAGTGTTCTCAAGTTCTCAAGAGGAACAGAACAAAATGTGTGTGTGTATACATACATACACACACACAAACACACACATACATACATTTAATTTATTAAAGTGCTTTACAGTCTGTGGTCTGTCTAGTCTAACAATGGCTATGTCCTATCAGAAAGGCCAAGAATATGGCAGTTGTTCAGTTCATAAAGCTGGATGTCTCAGCTGCTCTTCAGTCTGTTTAGGAATCCTAATGAAGACAAAGCTTCCTTTTTCCACACCCTTCATGTAAGCTGCCACCAGAAGGTGTGGTCCAGATTTAGTAGAGTGGGCTTTCCTACTCTCAAGATCCAGATTTATGGTTGGTTCCTACCTCTAATGATCTGATCAAGAAAATCCCCCACAAGTGTGCGTCCAGCTGCTTGAGTCTTAGATGATTCCAGATGTAGTCAAGTTGACCAAATCAGCCATCATAAGTAGAGATGTTACACATTTCAAAATAAAATACCCAAGTT
Organism: Tokudaia tokunoshimensis; assembly: GCA_036184795.1. Lineage (NCBI taxonomy): Eukaryota > Metazoa > Chordata > Mammalia > Rodentia > Muridae > Tokudaia > Tokudaia tokunoshimensis. The sequence continues at coordinate 71,194,907 of BTHU01000002.1, read as the reverse complement.
TACTCTCAGCTCTGCCACTTCCTAGAGAACTAATTTAATACTAGTCACATGATTCTCCTAAGCCTTATTTTCTGTACTGTAAAATGAGGATAGCAAGAGCATATCAGTTACTTTGTGTCTCTGTGATAAAATATGTGCCAGGAGCAACTTAAGGAGAATTTACTTCACCCCATCATTTTAGAGAATTCAGTACATAATCTCATGCATGTGGGTATGACATCTGGTGGCAGAAATACGTGGTAGGGGAAATCTGTTTATTTCCTAGCTAAGCAGGAAGAGACTAGGGATATGTCCTCGTTAGGGTTCATTGCTGTGAAGAGACACCATGATCACAGCAACTCTTATAAGGTAAAACATTTAATTTGGGGCTGGCTTACAGTTTTAGAGGTTTAGTCCTTTATCATCATGGTGGGAAGCATGGCAGTGTGCAGGCAGATTTAGTGCTGGAGGAGTCAGAGTCAAGAGTTCTAAGACTTAATCTGCAGGCAGCAGAAGGAGACTGTGTGCCATACTGGGCATAGCTTGAGCATAGGAGATCTCAAAGTCCACCCCCATAGTGACACACTTCCTCCAACAAGGCTACACCTCCTAGTAGTCCCACTTCCTATGGGCTAAGCATTCAAACACATAAGTCAGTGGGGACCTATTCAAGCCACCACAGGATAGATTATCTCCAAAGCCCTACCCATGGTGAGCTGCTTTCTCCAGCTCAGACTTGGCTCCTGAAGCAAAGAAAAACTCCCAAAATAGCCCCCCAGCTAGGACCAAGCATTTAAATTCAAAACCTGTGGCAGACACTTCAGACTTAAAGTAGTTTCTACCTCACAGAGTTTTAATGGGACATATTTATAGCCATGCTTTCAAACTTGGATATATGTATTTAAATGTTGATTGTCTGTTAATAAGCACAATGAAGAATCACTGGTCTACATGGTAATCCCTGGGAACATTGATAGACTAACAGTTAGGAAACTTTGACATTTAAAAGTATCTTTTGCCATGATGTCCACCTCATTCAAAACGGGGGACTAAAAAGATTTGTATGACCCCCTCCTGCTCTCACCTTGGTGTCTATTTGCATGGACCACCTTGAAGTAGGGCCAGCATTGCAGGCCTTGTTTTGCTTTAGTGCTGCAAAAGAGAGAATATTTACAAAGACGAATAAAAGCAGTGATAGACTGTGTTTTTCATGTTCTTCTTAATATTGGAATGATGCCCAGAGTGAGATTTTATATTAAGCTTTATTGTCAGGACGCTGCCCATTGATCAGAAAGCAGCTCCCAGAGACAGCCCTGAGCTTACGTCTGTTGAAACATTAGCTGTAGCTCAGCTAAACAAGGCAAGTAGAAACATCTTATTAAGTTTTCGTTGGTGTAGACAGTGTGCGTCCCTGTTCATTCAGCTGCAATGAGACCTACAGTTAAGGGCCCAAATCATAATCTTTGGAACTGGGTCAAGAAGTGCATTCAGTATTTCAACATAACTGAAGTCTAACAAAATGGTTTCTACTCTTATGGTACAAAAAATTCTGTGTGGCTGGTAAAAGGTGGTTCATATGTCATTCAAGGATGTAGGAAGAAGTGAGTCTTATGGTTATTAAGGGACAACACAAATTTATAGGGTTGAGGAATACTGCTTTGGAGAAATAAAATAATTTGTTAAATGTTTTGACTCGGTGAGTTTCCAACCAACTACTGATGCAAAACAATACAAATCAGTGCGCACTGAATAAGCACAGCATTCAAGAGGGCGCTTCAAGCCACAAACTGCCAGGAGTTGACTGATGAATCAAAGGACTTCAGCACTAACGATCCCTACCTGTTCTAGAACTGTGAAACTCAGCACATTTGTGATTTCCTGGGTGGAAAAAATTATTTTATATGTTCCCTTCCTTCTGACATTCTGAAGAACATTGCCTTAAAACAGTCACTTATAAAATCTATGGAAAAAAAAATCTCCCACTAAAACAAAAGATGCTCCCGGCTCTCAGAAAATCCCCAAAGATTTAAGAGCATTGGGTGGATGCTATCGCCTATCACTCAAGAAATTTCAGAAGTCTTGAGCCCTGTATTTTAAGAATGGGGTGAACAAAAACCAAATTCATATTCCTTAAAGGTGGGGCATACAGGCTGGCTCACAATGTAGCTCTACTCTGGAGCTAACTTGTCTGGAAATGACAAGGCCACTACAATCTGCAGCTGTGATTACATGCACTGGTCCTATCAACAGTCAGACAGATAGGGGAGGGACCCTGCAGTCCACCCTCCCTGCTGATCTATCAAAAAAGTCTGGGAGAGGAGGAATTATTTTCATCAGATGTGTATCCCCTGGAGTGTCCACAAAACTCCAACGGACAGTTCTGAGCCCATAGTTACACACAGATGGCCCTGCTTAAATTCAATGGGCCAGAAAATAAAAGAAACTATTAATGGGAAAAGGACCAGTAATGAAGAAGAGGGCTGGACAGGAATGGGAGAAAGATGAAGGAGGGTGAGTGTGAGAATTAGAATGTATTATGTACATCTATGAAATTGTCAGAGTACATTTAACTAAAAAGAACAGAACGGGAGGGGTCTGTGCAATTAGTTGCAGATGAAATTGTAAAAATATGTTTTTTCCAGCCATGGTTGATTGACTCCTCAGATTCAGGAACCAGCAGTTAGAGAAGATTCACTGTATTTCCTCTTAAAAAGTGTTTTGTATTCTCTAAAGGTAGCAACCTTCCCTGTTACTTGACAGCATCTATAAAATGTAGTCCTTGAAGGGACTCTGGCCAGATGGAGCACAGCAAGCATGGCACTGGCAGACCTTGCCCTTCTCCCCCATTCCCTCTGCCTCCTTAAAACCCTTTAGATTACATTTCTAAGGGAACACCAAGGTCTGTTCCCTTATTTGACCACTTCCTCCTCCTGAGGCTGACCACCAAATCCCATTATCAAAGTATTAACGTCCAGCAGTCAAAAGCCTCCTTTAGCTCACCTAATTAACTTGCCCAATCGAAGCAAACTAATGCATCCTAACACGGGATTTCCCCTTTCCCTTTATAATACTGGCATTTTCCTATGGGCCACATCTGTCTCCTCTGTCCAGAGGCAATTCTGGGTGTTGATATCAGGATAGGCTCTGAACCCAGTGACATCACACCTAGGTGACAGAGACCCATACATCTGCAGCCATGGCAACAGATACACATTCCCAGAATCCACTTGGCTCATCTCCCACCTTTACCTCCTAGCTGCTATCCAAATAAAAGGCAGACCCCCTCTGACCATTCTCTCTCTCTCTCTCTCTCTCTCTCTCTCTCTCTCTCTCTCTCTCTCTCTCTCTCTCTCTCTCTCTCCCCTCTCCCCTCTCCCCTCTCCCCTCTCCCCTCTCCCCTCTCCTCTCCTCTCCTCTCCTCTCCTCTCCTCTCTCCTCACTCTCCCCCCCCTTTCTCTCTGCTTTGGCCTGCTGTGGTCTGTCCAGAAGCGAATGAACCATGCCTCTAACATAACACAAGACAAATACCCCTTCTCCTCTCTCTGTTCCCTTCCCCCTCCCTTGTTCCCTTCCCCCCTCCCTGTTCTCTTCCCCTCTTCCTGTTTCTTTTCTCCCTCCCTGTTCTCTCCCCTCCTCCCTTTTCCTCTACCTCCTGTTTTTGTCTGTTTTTCTCCACCCTTTCTCCCTCTGGACCAAATACGTCTCCTTTGTGTTGAGAACTTGGTCCTGGGTGTCTTGGGCCAACACTGGTCCTTTCACCTGGGTCTTTTAGTTTAACACCAGTCTGTCCCACACAGTCCAGAAGTTGTTCAAGTATATGGGGCATATCTGTTTATCCACTGCTGTCTAATGCCTGCCACAATGCTGAGCCCTCGGTAACCATATGTGGAATGAATGGATGAGCTAGGGATACAGACGCTGCTGTGTTTGTAATACACTTTGATCCAGGAGTCACATAAACCATGTCTCCAGGTACCCAAAAGTAGCTCAAACAACAAACTTCTATCCAAGTATCTGGATTCAGACCAACAGAATGTGGCTGACGACTTATTTAATCTTAGTTTCAGAGTGTTCAACTGTAAAAATTAATGTTGTTTGAATCTTCATTGCAAGAATATAGCAAAAATAAATAATAAAGGCCTGATACTACTAGACTAGCAAAGGCTATTTTTTTCTATCTTATTCTTACATCTTATGTCTGGATCGAGTCAGTTGACAGTACTTTCCTGAAGTGCTAGCCTGAGGACAGTAGGGTCCTACTCAGGGTCACTGAAAGCTTGTCATGACTGATTAGTAACATCTGCCAAGGGCAAAGAAAACAGGGAGATGTGTGTTCTGTATGTAACAGCTGGGGACAGACAGATGACAGACATTTAATGACTGTTAGTTATGACTCTTCACTACTATAAGTTCTAAGTAAACCTAAAGTGATTATTATCATATTTCAAAATCTAAAGCAAAGGAAAAATGCTTAGGTAGTAGTAGTAGTTGTGGTTATGTTTATAAAAAGATAAAGAGAGGGGGGATATGTTCTATGGAGATGTGGTAAGGTGTGGGGGAAGGGGGTGCCTCTGTGGAGCCATGCCGAGGCATCCCTTCCCCCTGAGGGACCATGATGGTATAGTATAGAATAGAGTTTATTAAGGACATGGGAGGGTGGGGTTAAGAGGGTAGTAGAGGCAGAGAAAGAGAGGGAGGGAGGCAGGAAGAGAGGGAGAGAGGGAGGGAGGGAGGGAGAGAGGGAGAGAGAGAGAGAGAGAGAGAACGAGAGAGAATGAGAGTAGAGTTGTAGAGGAGTGGAGGAGTAGAGACTGGCCATGAGCACATGGAGAGAGAGGGGGGAAGGAAAGAACAAGAGAGCAATGGAGAGATGAGGGGACAAGAAGCCCCTTTTATAGTGGGCCAGGCCTACCTGGCTATTGCCAGGTAACTGAGGCAGAGCTTAGAGAGAATGCTAACAGTCGTGATAGTATTTATTACTACTACTACCATTAAGGCAAAATGAAAAAAAAATGCCTTGTGGGAGACAGAACTGATTGTGAATTCAAACAACATGAATTTGTAGAAGTATGGGTACAGTTCAGCCCAGGATGCTTGAATCCCTGGGAGTCAGGTTCCCTCACACTGTGGACTGGTTCAAATGACTCACAAGCATTACCACCCTCATTGTAAACAGCATCAATCTGGGCGGATGTCTTGTGACAAATAGAGCACAAAATCCTGAGGCTTTTAGGGATTCTGCTTCCATGAAGGTAAGCGATGGGTTTTCCCAGGTAGGTTAGTAAGCAGCATGTCTGACCGTGGCGCGGGTGTTCTCACGGAGGGGTAGTGACGAGCAGACGGTAAGGTCAAAAGAAAGGTATCTTTAGAAGCGTACTCAGCTCCTTCAACAAAAAGCAATGGAACAGGAAGGAAGCATGAAGAGTGAAAGCTCAGTGGGAGCCACAAGGTTTGGCTTTCAAGGTATTCCAGAGCGTTCTCAAAGGACCCCGAACTATGCCAAGTTTCAGTGTGTTTAACACTCTTACTAAGTATGCACTTCTAAAAATTCAGTGTGAAAGCGGAGGATTTTATTTGTCTCCCTGGGTCTTTCTGAGTATTTCCCAGGGTTAATGACTAGGAAGCTGTAAGGAGACCCAGTGAGAACAATCATTGGGCTGTCTCATTCAGCAGGGACAGCAGTTCGCACCCACCCAAGGGCTCAGGCCACCCCATCTTACTCAGGCAGCCCTGCCTCCCTGTCTCTGTCCCAACACCAACCGCCCTCTAGGAAGCTGTTTGTGCTGCCCTTGACAGTAGGACCAATATAGCATTTCAGTGCTATTGGGGACATTCCAATAGTGGAAAGTATAAGACATGATCTGAGGGAAAGTTAGTGAATGGCACCACACCAATAAACTATTGACCTCCACTTGGTGAATGCATGAGGTCCCCATTCAGAAAATCCAACCTTTTCTCCATAGCAAAATTCTAGCTGGCTCTGACTGGGTTTCTTGTTATATTAACATTACCTGGGGAGATGTAAGAAAGCATTTGTTCACCCTGCAGAAAACACCAAGGACAAACTGAAGAAATTGTTCCACCACCTTAGCTTGGTGGACCAATGAGTTTATTGGAGTTAGTTACCAGAAGAGGTCACCTTTCTTTAGACACATATGGGCAGATATACCATGGAAGAAAATGCATCCTTCCGGAAACAGTGACAGCTTGTGTCTCCTCGGGGAGGGATGGTCTCACATGACACATTGTGACTCCCATTCCCTCCACAAAAGAATGTTCATGGGTCGTTCTTGTGAGGCTGTTCTTGGGGTAGTCAGGGCCACTGTTATTTCAAGATAACATTAGCCATACCACTCCAGAGGGACAGATTTCCACAACGGACTCCAGCACAAGCAATGCCCCACCCCTTCTCCCTGCCTGCCACAATTGAGTTAGAGAGGAGCAGGGAGCCTGGGGCTTCACTGGAGCTACCTGCCTTTCCAGCCCTAGTGCTGCCACTGTCTAGACTGTCCTCACTAGTCGCTTCATCTCTCTGGTTAATGAAAAGGTTAAGACAAGTTGATGTCCTAATGTCCCCCTGAAATGAGACACTCTCTATTCTATGAAGATTGATCCAGGTCTTCTGTTTCTTCCTTAACCTTTGAAGAGAGCCCCAGCTTTCAGGAACTCCAGTATTCTGCTATATCCCTTCCTTAAAGGCCACCCTGACATGCCCCTAACTGGGCCCCTTGGAAGAAACAACTCTAGGATTTTTTATTTATTTATTTATTTATTTATTTATTTATTTATTTATTTATTTATTTTTGGTTTGGTTGGTTGTTTCAGTTTTAATTCACATCACTATAAACATGTCAGCTTTTTCCAGAACCTTATGGAACTGACCAGTAAAGCAAGGAGAATGCCTCACAGTGCCTTATCTGCAGCGCATGTCCCAGGGCCCCTGGCTTTGTACCTGTACAGTATTCGGTCTTCACATTGGATGTGCCCTTTAAGTTCCTAAACATGCAAGGTTGCTGTCTTGTTCAATAATGTCACTGAAAGATTTTCCTAAATGTCCTTTTGGGTTCAGGACACTCAATACACTTTATGAAGGGTTCTACATTGCATCAGTGACCCAAGGTAGAGAAATCTTAGTCCCAAAGAAAGTTATGGTCTTAATGGGTGTGTGATTCACAGTCCTATCCATTAACTCAATGGAAAGCCACAATGAGGGACCTTTATGTGCCATGTCCAGTTCCTAAATGGCATCATGTTTATTCAATGCATGTGTCAATTATTCTTTGATATAACCTTGCACCATCCAGCACAGAGAAAGCAAATTAGAGCACCCTACAATTCCAAGATGGACAGAATTAGAAATTAGTACGTTTCACTTAGAATTGTGGCCGAGCACGGTGAGCTGCTTAAAATTTGATGCCATTCCTATTCCAAGAAAGATGATACACTGAGAAATGCTTTCACATCCTATCCCCAAATGTCCCAAGACACATGAACACTGGATCCCCTCATCTGCCTGCAGGCATAGGAGGCACAACACAAGCCTGAGCTAGAGGAAGACAGCAGCTCTCAGCAGCTGTGAGCCCAGTGGTGTAACCACCTTGAAGAAGGAAAGATGGTGGCCAATCAGCAGTATTTTCACAAGACAGTCATTCCTTGAATGGGGCCAGGTTACAGCATATTGTATATGATGTCCTCATTCAATGGAAGCTAAATATTTTCTCAACTGCCGAAGACCTGTGCTGACTTCATCTTGGACTTTGTTGAAACTGCACACAGGCAGGAGTCTGGCTTCACTGTCGTGGCTGAACACTCCATTTTCAGAGTCTCTAGGAAGAGAAGTGGCAGTTAGTGGGAATGAAGATCTATGTGCCCAAACACCATCACGGTCTGGTGATGAAAGTTTTCACCTTGGCTGTTGGTTGATCTCCCTGTACTCGGATGACTCCTAAATCTTTGTTGTGTCCACATTTGTCGTGTTCTAGGTCATTAGCCTACTGGGCTTTGCCTTGTGTCCTACAGTCACACTGAAGCAGAATCCTCTTTCCTAACCTTACTCTACCCTCCGTACTGATCATCATGACTTGTGGCATCGTGACTAGACAACTCAGCTCCCCCTCTCTTCTACTGTCACATTCAGTGAGTCACTAAACCTGCAATCTGTCTCCAGTGTCTCATCCAGTCACTCCGCCCAGCCATCCCTTCGGCAGCTGCATGCGTCCAAATCATGTTCTTGCCTCTGATATTATCTTCCTACTTCTTAGCTCATCTCTATTCCAGGATGACCTTTCTGAAATACAGGTCTAATTCAGCAGTCCCCTGCTAGAAAATCCTCCCTAGTGGTCCATGTTGGATTAGCTCAACAATATTGATCTTGTCTATTACTGACTCCTTGTGACGTCTCCTCCTCCCACAAACTGTGTTAGTCTAGACAGTGAATGGCTTCAACTTGACATATCCCCCACAAACAAGTGGAAGAATTGATCCAGAGTTGCAATGTTGCAGTGAATCTCAGAGGCTGGCGGTACTGGGTCTCAAAGCCCCACATAAAATTTTTAAAGCTCTTCTCCTACCACTGGCCACCCTGCCACTGGCCAGTGATGCTTAGTCAGTCTTCAGCTCTGTGAACCAAGGTCATTCTATCCTGTCCTCGGGGAAATTTCTAGCTGAGGAAGAGCAGAATAAATGGAGCTGGGCTTGGAGGTCCCAGGCTGTAAAGGGTAGGAAGCTCTTATTACTGGGTGTGATCACCCAAATGTCAAATAGCTGCAGCTGAACAGGAGGGGTTTGTTCCAAACTTATTCTTTAATGCTAAGCTTCATTGGTCTCACGCCCACTTGTCTCTGTCTTACCACGTATTTTCTGCTTCCCTACCCTAGTCTCCAAAAAGTATATCTGGAATCTCCAGGTTTGGGATTGTCCTATACAATTAAATTAAGAATTATTCACATGTTGACACCCAGAGAAAAGAAGGACTTATATTTCAGAAGGCCAGATGGGTCCCCCTGAGTCCTTGGGGAAAGTGTAGTGTGCGCACTGTAGGCTAGCCAAGTCTTCTAGTGGCCATTCTGAATCTGAGACTTATACAACTGCTGGTTAGAAGAGGGGCTTAGGAAGGCCAGAGTAGCCGGTTAGTCTCTCCCCAGGCATGATTAACTGATTATTCACTTCTTTTAAAAAAATTACAAATGGAGGCCAGGCTCAGGGTCAGCCCTTGTGACGGTGCACATGGCCAGACCTGATAGGGTCCATTTGCTAATACCACACAGCTACTATTTTGTTTCATCAGAGTTTGAACTCGAGAATCAAAAGCCAGGCCATTAGTCATCTGGGAATATAAATGGAATTTCATGTTCCTATGACTGATTGGTCTTAATTTATAAAAAAATAAGGACTCTGTAAGGACAAACAACAAGAATCAAATATATACCCTAGCCAGGGCTCATAAAATGGGCTATAATTGGTCTGGGCCTCTGCTCTTTCGGTGCTCTGAGCAATCTTAATATCTTTAAGAAACTAAAAGCTAGCTTCTTTTCTAACCTGTTTGGCCTTAATTGATGATCTCAAGGTCAAAGACAACGTATTTGTGTTTCATTTTTCCCCTTTGCAGACCAAACAGCAGTGGAAGCCCAAGGACTCACACATATATCAAATGCCAGATTTAAAAACAGCATATAACTGGGCAGAAGTCAAGTCCTCTGACATGCGCGTGCTTGGCAAAATGGGTCTAGGTCATTCCAGCATGGAAATGTGCATTTTCAACATCTGTATTATTAAAATTGTCTTTAAACAAATGCATCACAGAATATGGTGTATCTTCACTAACTCTGTAAAGGATATTTTCTTTTCTTTTTTTTTTTATTTTTTTTTAATTTAATTTTATTTTATTTTTTTAATTTACATTCCAAATCACTTCCCCTTTCCCGTTTCCTCCCTCCCCGAAAGTCCCATAAGCCCCCTTCCCTCCCTCTTTTCTCCGTTCAACCCCCTCTCATTACTCTGTCCTGGCGTTCCCCTACATCCAGTCTTTCCAGGACCAGGGGTCTCTCCTTCCATCTTTTTAGAAATCTATTGATATGCTGATTGTGTCTAGGGTATTCTGAGATTCTGGGTCAATATCCCCTTATCAGTGACTTCATACCATGTGTGATCTTTTGTGATTGGGTTACCTCACTAAGGATGATATTTTCAAGTTCTGACCATTTGCCTAGGAATTTCGTGAATTCATTGTTTTTAATTGCAGAGTAGTATTCCATTGTGTAAATATACCACATCTTCTGAATCCATTCCTCCGTTGAGGGACATCTGGGTTCTTTCCAGCTTCTGGCTATTATAAATAAGGCTGCTATGAATATAGTGGAGCATGTGTCCTTATTGCATGCAGGTAAAGTCTCTGGGTATATGCCCAGGAGTGGTATAGCCGGATCCTCCGGAAGTGTCATGCCCAGTTTTCTGAGGAGCCGCCAGACTGCTTTCCAGAGTGGTTGTACCAGCCTGCAATTCCACCAGCAGTGGAGGAGTGTTCCTCTTTCTCCACATCCTCGCCAACAACTGCTGTCTCCTGTGTTTTTGATCTTAGCCATCCTGACTGGTGTGAGATGGAATCTCAGGGTTGTTTTGATTTGCATTTCCCTAATGACTAAGGATGATGAACATCTCTTTAGGTGCTTCTCAGCCATTAGATATTCTTCAGGTGAGAACTCTTTGTGGAGCTCTGTACCCCATTTTTTAATAGGGTTACTTGCCTCTCTGGAGTTTAACTTCTTGAGTTCTTTGTATATCTTGGATATTAGCCCTCTGTCGGATGTAAGGTTGGTAAAGATCATTTCCCAGTTAGTTGGTTGCCGCTTTGTCTTTTTGACGGTGTCTTTTGCCTTGCAAAAACTTTGTAATTTAATGAGGTCCCATTTGTCTATTCTTGATCTTATAGTATAAGCTATTGGAGTTCTGTTCAGGAAATTCTCCCCTGTGCCCATATGTTCAAGGTTCTTCCCTAGTTTCCCTTCTATTAGTTTCAGTGTGTCTGGTTTTTTTTTTTTTTTTTTTTTTTTTATTTTTTTTTTATTTTTTTTTTTTTTTTAATTTAATTTAATTTTATTTTTTTAATTTACATTCCAAATCACTTCCCCTTTCCCGTTTCCTCCCTCCCCGAAAGTCCCATAAGCCCCCTTCCCTCCCTCTTTTCTCCGTTCAACCCCCTCTCATTACTCTGTCCTGGCGTTCCCCTACATCCAGTCTTTCCAGGACCAGGGGTCTCTCCTTCCATCTTTTTAGAAATCTATTGATATGCTGATTGTGTCTAGGGTATTCTGAGATTCTGGGTCAATATCCCCTTATCAGTGACTTCATACCATGTGTGATCTTTTGTGATTGGGTTACCTCACTAAGGATGATATTTTCAAGTTCTGACCATTTGCCTAGGAATTTCGTGAATTCATTGTTTTTAATTGCAGAGTAGTATTCCATTGTGTAAATATACCACATCTTCTGAATCCATTCCTCCGTTGAGGGACATCTGGGTTCTTTCCAGCTTCTGGCTATTATAAATAAGGCTGCTATGAATATAGTGGAGCATGTGTCCTTATTGCATGCAGGTAAAGTCTCTGGGTATATGCCCAGGAGTGGTATAGCCGGATCCTCCGGAAGTGTCATGCCCAGTTTTCTGAGGAGCCGCCAGACTGCTTTCCAGAGTGGTTGTACCAGCCTGCAATTCCACCAGCAGTGGAGGAGTGTTCCTCTTTCTCCACATCCTCGCCAACAACTGCTGTCTCCTGTGTTTTTGATCTTAGCCATCCTGACTGGTGTGAGATGGAATCTCAGGGTTGTTTTGATTTGCATTTCCCTAATGACTAAGGATGATGAACATCTCTTTAGGTGCTTCTCAGCCATTAGATATTCTTCAGGTGAGAACTCTTTGTGGAGCTCTGTACCCCATTTTTTAATAGGGTTACTTGCCTCTCTGGAGTTTAACTTCTTGAGTTCTTTGTATATCTTGGATATTAGCCCTCTGTCGGATGTAAGGTTGGTAAAGATCATTTCCCAGTTAGTTGGTTGCCGCTTTGTCTTTTTGACGGTGTCTTTTGCCTTGCAAAAACTTTGTAATTTAATGAGGTCCCATTTGTCTATTCTTGATCTTAGAGTATAAGCTATTGGAGTTCTGTTCAGGAAATTCTCCCCTGTGCCCATATGTTCAAGGTTCTTCCCTAGTTTCCCTTCTATTAGTTTCAGTGTGTCTGGTTTTATGTGGAGATCTTTGATCCACTTAGAATTGAGCTTAGTGCAAGGAGATAAGGATGGGTCAATTTGCATTCTTCTGCATGTTGACCTCCAGCTGAGCCAGCACCATTTGTTGAAAAGGCTATCTTTTTTCCACTGGATGGTTTTAGCTCCTTTGTCAAAGATCAAGTGACCATAGGAGTGTGGATTCATTTCTGGGTCTTCAATTCTGTTCCATTGATCTACATGTCTGTTACTGTACCAATACCATGCAGTTTTTAACACTATTGCTCTGTAGTACAGCTTGAGGTCCGGGATACTGATTCCCCCAGAGGTTCTTTTACTCTTGAGAATAGTTTTAGCTATTCTGGGTTTTCTGTTATTCCAGATGAATTTTTGAATTGCTCTTTCTAACTCTATGAAGAATTGAGTTGGGATTTTGATGGGGATTGCATTGAATCTGTGTATTACTTTTGGTAAGATGCTCATTTTTACTATATTAATCCTGCCAATCCATGAGCATGGCAGATTTTTCCATCTTCCGAGGTCTTCTTCAATTTCTTTCTTCAGAGACTTGAAGTTCTTGTCATACAGATCTTTCACTTGTTTGGTTAGCGTCACGCCAAGATACTTAATATGGTTTGTGGCTATCGTAAAGGGTATTATTTCTCTTACTTCTTTCTCAGCCTGCTTATCCTTTGAGTATAGGAAGGCTTCTGACTTGCTTGAGTTGATTTTATATCCGGCCACTTTGCTGAAGTCGTTTATCAGCTGTAGGAGTTCTCTGGTGGAGTTCTTTGGGTCGCTTATGTATACTATCATATCGTCTGCAAATAGTGATAGTTTGACTTCTTCCTTTCCAATTTGTATCCCTTTGACCTCTTTTTCTTGTCTAATTGCTCTAGCTAGAACTTCAAGTACTATATTGAAAAGATATGGAGAGAGAGGGCAGCCTTGTCTAGTCCCTGATTTTAGTGGGATTGCTTCAAGTTTCTCTCCGTTTAGATTGATGCTGGCTACTGGTTTGCTGTAAATTGCTTTTACTATGTTTAGATATGGGCCTTGAATTCCTGATCTTTCCAAGACCTTTAGCATGAAAGGATGCTGAATTTTGTCAAATGCTTTCTCAGCATCTAATGAGATGACCATGTGGTTTTTTTCTTTGAGATTGTTTATGTAGTGGATTACATTGATGGATTTCCTTATATTGAACCATCCCTGCATCCCTGGGATGAAGCCTACTTGATCGTGGTGAATGATCGTTTTGATGTGTTCTTGGATTCGGTTGGCAAGAATTTTATTGAGTATTTTTGCATCGATATTCATAAGAGAGATTGGCCTGAGATTCTCTTTCTTTGTCGGATCTTTGTGTGCTTTTGGTATTAGTGTAATTGTGGCTTCATAGAACGAGTTGGGTAGTGTTCCTTCTGTTTCTATTTTGTGGAACAGTTTGAAGAGTATTGGTGTTAGGTCTTCTTTGAAGGTCTGATAGAATTCTGCACTAAAACCATCTGGACCTGTGCTTTTTTTGGTTGGAAGACTTCCAATGACAACTTCTATTTCTTCAGGGGTTATAGGACGGTTTAGATGGTCTATTTGATCCTGATTTAATTTTGGTACTTGGTATCTGTCAAGGAAATTGTCCATTTCCTCAAGATTTTCTAGTTGTGTTGAATACAGGTTTTTGTAGTAGGATCTGATGATTTTTTGAATTTCCTCAGTTTCTGTTGTTATCTCTCCCTTTTCGTTTCTGATTTTATTAATTTGGATACTATCTCTGTGCCCTCTGGTTAGTCTGGCTAAGGGCTTATCTATCTTGTTGATTTTCTCAAAGAACCAACTCCTCGTTTTGTTGATTCTTTGTATGGTTTTATTTGTTTCTACTTGATTGATTTCAGCCCTGAGTTTGATGATTTCCTGCCTTCTACTCCTCTTTGGTGTATTTGCTTCTTTTTGTTCCAGGGCTTTCAGGTGTGCCATTAAGCTGTTAGTGTATGCTGTCTCCCGTTTCTTTTTGGCGGCACTCAGGGCTATGAATTTTCCTCTTAGCACTGCTTTCATTGTGTCCCATAAGTTAGGGTATGTTGTGCCTTCATTTTCATTAACTTTCAAAAAGTCTTTGATTTCTTTCTTTATTTCCACCTTGACCAAGTTATCATTGAGTAGAGCATTGTTCAGCCTCCATGTGTACGTGGGTTTTCTTTTGTTTTTGTTGCCATTGAAGACCACCCTTATTCCATAGTGATCTGATAGGAGGCATGGGATTATTTCTATCTTCTTGTATCTGTTGAGGTCTGATTTGTGACCAATTATATGGTCAATTTTGGAGAAGGTACCATGAGGAGCTGAGAAGAAGGTGTATTCTTTAGCTCTAGGATGAAATGTTCTATATATATCAGTTAGTTCCATTTGGTCCAAGGCTTCAATTAGATTCACTGTGTCCCTGTTTAGTTTCTGCTTTCCTGAACGATCCATTTCAGAGAGCGGGGTGTTGAAGTCACCCACTATTATTGTGTGCGGTGCGATGTGTGCTTTGAGTTTTAGTAAAGTTTCTTTTACGAATGAGGGTGCCCTTGCATTTGGAGCATAGATATTCAGGATTGAGAGTTCTTGATGGTGGATTTTTCCCTTGATCAGTATGTAGTGTCCTTCTGTGTCTTTTTTGATGACTTTGGGTTGAAAATCAATTTTATCCGATATTAGGATGGCTACTCCACCTCGTTTCTTGGGGCCATTTGCTTGTAAAATTGTTTTCCAGCCTTTTACTCTGAGGTAGTGTTTGTCTTTGACACTGAGGTGCGTTTCCTGCATGCAGCAAAAAGCTGGGTCCTGTTTACGTATCCAGTCTGCTAGTCTATGTCTTTTAATTGGGGAATTGAGACCATTGATATTAAGAGAGATTAAGGCATAGTGATTATTGCCATCTGCCATTCTTGACGCTATCTTTATGTTTGAGTGGTTATCTACTTTTGGGTTTGATTCAAGAAGGTTATTATCTCATTTTTTCCAGGGTGTTGTTTCTCTCCCTGTATTGGAGGTTTCCACCTATTATCCGTTGCAGGGCTGGATTTGTGGAAAGATATTGTGAAAATTTGGTTTTATCATGGAATATCTTGGTCTCTCCATCTATGGTGATTGAGAGTTTTGCTGGGTATAGTAGTCTAGGCTGGCATTTGTGCTGTCTTAGTGTCTGCATGAGATCTGCCCAGGATCTTCTGGCTTTCATAGTCTCTGGTGAGAAGTCTGATGTGATTCGGATAGGTCTTCCTTTGTATGTTACTTGGCCCTTTTCTCTTACTGCATTTAGTATTCTTTCTTTGTTTAGAACATTCGGTGTTTTGATTATTATGTGACGGGAGGTATTTCTGTTCTGGTCCAGTCTGTTTGGAGTTCTGTAGGCTTCTTGTATGTTCATCGGCATCTCTCTCTTTAAGTTAGGGAAGTTTTCCTCCATAATTTTGTTGAAGATGTTTACTGGCCCTTTAAGTTGCAAATCTTCACTCTCATCTATACCTATAATCCTTAGGTTTGGTCTTCTCATTGTGTCCTGGATTTCCTGGATGTTTTGGGTTACGCGTTTTTTGCATTTTGCATTTTCTTTGACTGTTGAGTCGATGCTTTCTATGGAATCTTCAGCACCTGAGATTCTTTCTTCCATCTCTTGTATTCTATTGTTGATGTTTGCATCTATGACTCCTGATTTCTTCCCAAGGTTTTCTATCTCCAAAGTTGTCTCCCTTTGTGATTTCTTAGTTGTTTCTACTTCCTTTTTTAGTTCCTGGATGGATTTGCTGAGATCCTTCACTTGTTTGTTTGTATTTTCCTGTATTTCTTTAAGGTAATTTTGCATTACCTCTTTCAGGATTTCTTCCTGATGACCCACGTTCTCCTGCATTTCTCTGAGCGATTTTTGTGTTTCCTCCTCATGGGATTCCATCTGTTGATCCATCGTCTCCTGCATTTCTTTAAGCAGTTCTCGTGTTTCCTTTGTAAGGGCATCTAACCGTTGATTCATTTCTTTAAGCAATTTTTGTGTTGCCTCCTTATGGGCATCCGTCTGTTGACCCATATTCTTCTGCATTTCTTTATGCAAATTTTGTGATTCCTTTGTGAGTGCATCTACCCGTTGATTCATCTCGTTAAGCGATTTTTGTGTTGTCTCCTTGTGCGCCTCCATCTTTTGATCCATGTTCTCCCGCATTTCTCTAAGCGATTTTTGTGTTTCCTTTGTAAGGGCTTCTAACCGTTGATTCATGGTCTCCTGTAACTCTTTATGAGATTTATTTGTGTCCTTCTTGTGATCCTCTAATAGCATCATGAGAAGTGATTTTAAATCCAGATCTTGTCTTTCGGGTGTGGTGGGGTATCCAGGACTTGCTGCTGTTGGAGAGTTGGGTTCGGATGGTCCTACATTACTTTGATTACTGTTAGTAACATTCCTACGTTTGCCTTTTGCCATCTGGATACCTCTGGTGTTAGTTGGTCCTGCTGCCACTGGCTGTTGGTTGGACCTCCTGTGAGCCTGCAAAGCTATTTCTGCCCCCCCCTGGATTACCAGGATTCCCCTGGCACCGATTTCTGGGGCCTGCCTGCTCCTGAGTGACTTTGGAGCCCTAATGTGCTTTGCCCCAAGTGATCTTATGTTGGGGAGGCCTTGCACATCTAAAGGCTCAGCCTAGTGGATTCCTGGAGCAGAGGTCGCCAAAGGGAGGCTGGCAGGCTCCTGCCCTGTGCAGGGGTGTGTGATCTCTCCTGGGGGGGGGAGGGGGCGTCCCTCTGCCAGGCAGAAGTCCCACAGCAGATCTGGCGCGCTGGTCACTGCAGATCAGCCCAGCACCTGGGAGCAGGTTACACACAAGCTGCCTGAACCCGAAGCGATATTATGCCTGTCTGTCTCTGAGCCTGGTGGTCCCAACTACCTGGTCACTGGAGCAAAGATGGCGGAGGGCACTCTCCGTGGCGCCGCTCACCCTGTGGTCACGATGGCCCGCCGATCTGGCACCCAGACGACCACAGCGCCAACCCGCCCTCGGGCACAGAAGGAAGCCCCAACAGGCCGTGTCCCAAGTGATGTTATATTGGGGGGAGAGCCTGGGTACCGGTCTCTCCAGCGCAGTCCGCGGGAACAGAGGTCGCGGAAGGGAAGCTGGCGGGCTCCCTCCCTGCGCAGGGTCCCTCCACCAGGCAGAAGGTCCCACCGCGGAACTGGCGCGCTGGTTACTGCAGATCAGCCCAGCACCTGGGAGCAGGTTACACCCAAGCTGCCTGAAACTGAAGCGATATTATGCCTGTCTGTCTCTGAGCCTGGCGGTCCCAACTACCTGGTCACTGGAGCAAAGATGGCGGAGGGCAGTCTCCGTGGCGCCGCTCACCCTGTGGTCACGATGGCCCGCCGATCTGGCGCCCAGACGACTACAGCGCCAACCCGCCCTCGGGCACAGACGGAAGCCCCAACAGGCCGTGTCCCAAGTGATGTTATATCGGGGGGGAGAGCCTGGGTACCGGTCTCTCCAGCGCAGTCCGCGGGAACAGAGGTCGCGGAAGGGAAGCTGGCGGGCTCCCTCCCTGCGCGGGGTCCCTCCAGCAGGCAGAAGGTGAGTGTGTCTGGTTTTATGTGGAGATCTTTGATCCACTTAGAATTGAGCTTAGTGCAAGGAGATAAGGATGGGTCAATTTGCATTCTTCTGCATGTTGACCTCCAGCTGAGCCAGCACCATTTGTTGAAAAGGCTATCTTTTTTCCACTGGATGGTTTTAGCTCCTTTGTCAAAGATCAAGTGACCATAGGAGTGTGGATTCATTTCTGGGTCTTCAATTCTGTTCCATTGATCTACATGTCTGTTACTGTACCAATACCATGCAGTTTTTAACACTATTGCTCTGTAGTACAGCTTGAGGTCCGGGATACTGATTCCCCCAGAGGTTCTTTTACTCTTGAGAATAGTTTTAGCTATTCTGGGTTTTCTGTTATTCCAGATGAATTTTTGAATTGCTCTTTCTAACTCTATGAAGAATTGAGTTGGGATTTTGATGGGGATTGCATTGAATCTGTGTATTACTTTTGGTAAGATGCTCATTTTTACTATATTAATCCTGCCAATCCATGAGCATGGCAGATTTTTCCATCTTCCGAGGTCTTCTTCAATTTCTTTCTTCAGAGACTTGAAGTTCTTGTCATACAGATCTTTCACTTGTTTGGTTAGCGTCACGCCAAGATACTTAATATGGTTTGTGGCTATCGTAAAGGATATTATTTCTCTTACTTCTTTCTCAGCCTGCTTATCCTTTGAGTATAGGAAGGCTTCTGACTTGCTTGAGTTGATTTTATATCCGGCCACTTTGCTGAAGTCGTTTATCAGCTGTAGGAGTTCTCTGGTGGAGTTCTTTGGGTCGCTTATGTATACTATCATATCGTCTGCAAATAGTGATAGTTTGACTTCTTCCTTATATAAAATTAATATTGGCACTAGACAGTATCACATATACCGGAAAGACCATGTATATAAAAAAAATTCAACCTTGAGAAAAATTATAGTTCTTTCCTACTGACTAAATGGCTCCTCTGTACTTAGGAAATTGCTATTGGGTATTATTATACATGGAGCATCAGCCAGGAAAAACAGTAGGCAGAACAGTTGTGGTCAACTATTGCCACGGTGCATCCATTCAAGTGAATACAATTAAAAGAAGCAAACAGTCTCAAGGTATGACCGATACCTCAAAGAAACTAGGGATGGCTCCGAAATCAGAAGTGACCTGAACATCAGCCAGCTCTTGCCTAATATCCTATGGATAAAGCAAGAGCTCTCTACCGGTGAGATGACTCTCCTAGGGACACACAGTGACCATCAAACCCCTCGTTTAGCAGATAAGAAAATGTGTTAAAGCGACATTCCACCCCAATGCAGAATTTCAGCACAAACCAAATGCCTCCTAGGCTTGATTCCCACACTTCTCACTGACCTTCTCCCGTGGGTGTGACTATAGGAGCAGAAGTAATGGGAGTCCTGGGCACTGGCAGTGGCTGCCTTTTTAGGCTAGAAGGCGGTTCCAGGCTTCTGCTCATGGAGTGGAGATAAAAACCTGGTCTCCATAGAGACCAGCCAAGGTATCAGCCCTGACCAGGTGTTGTGAGCATACCTATACTCACAGCACTTAAAAGAATTGGCAAGTGTAAGGCCAGTCTGAGCTACAAAGAAACTCTAAAAAATAAACAACAGCAAAAGGACCCTGTGATGAATCCAGCTGGTGTGTGCCAGGACAGGCAGGCCACTACTCCTGTTGAGGATGTGAAAAACTCATTTTCAACCCCAGAGTATCAACAACAGGATGCATATCCTACTATTTGTATAGCATTTTACAGCTCGCACGATGCTTTCATCCATCCCTTCCCTTAGGCAGCAGCAGCATCCCACTTTACAGATGAGTGAATGTCAGAATTATTAACTAACTTACCCAAGTCACTGGATGAACAAGAGCCAGGGCCAGGATTAGAACCTAGAACTTCAGACTCTAAGATCTGTGTTATCTCAGTACAAGCTACCCCTCAGCAGTGGTTGTCGGGGGAACTGTCTCTAATATGGACTTAAGTAACAAAATCGTGATCATTAACTGGAGGTTGGGCTTTAACCTATACTATCTTGTATGTTGAAGTAGTGGGTGACTGATAAAAAAAAATCAACATTCGATAGAGCAGCTGAAAAGAGAAACAGAAGTTAGAAGCAACTTCCATCATATGTTCAATATGTTGGCCACATGGTATGGTAGGGACGAATGCACCCAGGATGAATATCCATAATAATGGGCCACTAAAAAGCACCTTTTGTTAACCCCCACTTCATTTCACATATATAGTTATTCAAGTCTGTAGTATATATACTTTACAGATGGAAAATGAGAAGAATGGCCAGTTATTGGAACTTGGATGCAGATAATTAAAGTAGGTTTTCTGTTTCCAGGGTCCTGATCTCAGTGACTGTGGCTCTACTACCCTCTTAACCTCACTCCTCTGTAGCCATTCAGCTTCTGAGAATGGCATTGTTTTGAGAAACGTCGCCTCTCTCATATCACAGGTAGTCTTCATGAGCTACCTATCAAGTTGTCCTTTAAAGTTTAGTCAGTCTACTCCTTTCTCCCACGAACTGAGTGAGGGAAAAGAAGAGGAGTAGGTGGCTCACTTAGCCCCAGCGGGCCCTGAGGGCAGTGCTTCCTGCCATCTGGATCCTGAGAACTGCTAGTCCAACTTTCTTCAGATTACCCCTGCCTGCAAGACTCCATGCCCAGTACACTCTCTGAGTTAAGTGAGTCGGAGCCCATTTCTATTGCTCACCAGCAAACTCAAATAAACTGTCATCAGTCCCTGGTCTGCTGCCAACTTCTGAATGACTCCACTCTACCCCCTCAGAGTCCCAACTGTCTGAGTTTACTAACTAAATTATAAAGATCCCCACTCTACAATGTGTCTAAAAGTCTTTAATTTATTCTGTGATTCACAGGTCTCCCCTGATTCTCACTAGGTCTATGATGTCTATTCCCCTGTGTAGGCAGAGATTCCTCTTCCTTTTCATTCGGGCTACAGAATGCTTTCCATGAAGATCTGATTCATCTGTGCTCATTTCTCTGGCCTCCAGGCTCACTCTCCACAATAGATACTCAGATTTTCTTCTTTCTCTTAACAATCTCTCCTTTGCCCAAGGGATGTTCTGATGTCCTGCTTTAGTAAGAATATTGAACCGATTCATCACTCAGCCCACAGCACAGTGTGTATTCTCATCCTCAGCCTTAGCTTCCTCTGTTAGTTTCCTTCCTAGGATAGAACACCACGTCCAAGGCAACTTACAGAAAGAAGGGTTTATGCTGGCTTACCGCTGTAGAGGTTCAGTGTCCACAAATCAAAGCATGGCGGTCGGAGCTGAAAGCTGAGGGCTCACATCTTGAACCACGGCTCACATCTTGAACCACATACACAAACCAACCAGAGAGAGTGACCTGAGAAAAGTTCATGGCCTGGAAACGTCAAAGCTTGCCTGCAGTGACATAACTCCTCCAGCAAGTCCCACTTCTTAAACCTTCCCAAACATGCCACCAAGTAGGAACTAAGTATTCAAATGCCCAAGACTATAGGGAACATCCCCTTCAAACCACCACACGGTTTGATTTTTCCCCTTTCAAGTATCTGAGGATTCAAAACATAATTCAACAAACCAGTGGCTCCCTTCTAAAACAAAAATATCATCCTTGTTAAGGCATAATTAGCAAAGAATCACACATTTGGTGGGTGCAGTTTGGTTTGAACATATGCCAACACTTGTGATCACCATCAAGGTGACATTTATATCTAACACCTTCCTAAGTTACCTTGTACTAATTTGACTTTTGAGTTTTTAAGTTCTATCTATCTACCTACCTACCTACCTATATCTCACTCCCCCCACAGTGTGTGTGTGTGTGTGTGTGTGTGTGTGTGTGTGTGTGTGCGCGCGCACGCGTGGGGTATATGTGTGTGTACGTGCGCGCGCATGTGGTATATGTGTGTGTACGTGCACGCGCGTGTGGTATATGTGTGTGTACGTGCGTGCGCATGTGGTATATGTATGTGCACGTGCACGCGCGTGTGGTATATGTATGTGTATGTGTACATGGAAGTGAGGTATGTGCACCTCTGCAATCTGAAAGCAGAAGACAGAGGATGGGGGCCTGTAATGAGGTCAAGGAAGATGGGGAGGTTAGTGAGTCAGGAAGAAGAACACAAAGTATATTGGCATGTATGTACAAAAAAAATGTTATAATTTAAGCCCATCACTTTGTATGTTAACTTAAAATTTTTAGTTAAATGTTAAACGTGATCTCCTGATGATGTGCTAATTCATGCTATGTGGCCACACATGTGCTTCTCAGCATGTTCTCCCCCTCCCACGGGTCCTCCTTACTCTTCACTCTTGGCACTGCACACTGACCTCTGCCCTCATCTCTTTGCTGAGCACCCCTTTCTCCTTGGCATATCGTTCATCCCTGGGTTGTAATGGCTGTTTCCGCCCTGTGACGTCCAAATCTATCCTGTCCCATGTCGTCTTCTTCCCTTTACACCCAGGAAGTTTCATCACTGGTCCATGGGTCCCATCGACATCTGTCTCAGCTCCTATTCAGCAATTTACAAATGCCCCAAGCACAGTTCATGTGTGTCCAGCAGTTCAGCCATCTCTGCTTTGTGAGAATTAAACTATGAGACCCATTATTAACATGCTGGAATCATAATAATTTAGATTCTTCTTTATGATTTTTGTGTGGTGTAAGTACCTACAATCAATATATTTGCTTTCAATATTTTTTCAGAAGCTATTTTTTTTTCAAGAAATGACTCTCGAGCATATACTCAAAGAACTAGAAGTCTTTTCTTCTTCTTCTTCTTCTTCTTCTTCTTCTTCTTCTTCTTCTTCTTCTTCTTTCTCCTTTTTCTTTTCTTTATTTTCTATATTCTTTATTTACATTCCAAATGATTTTCCCTTTCCTGGTTCCCCCCTCTCCAAAAGTCCCATAAGCCCTCTTCTCTCCCCCTGTTCCCCAGGCAGCCCCCTTCGCTTCTCTGTTCTGGTATTCCCCTACACTGCTGCATCCAGTCTTTCCAGGACCAGGGGCCTCTCCTTCCTTCTTCTTGGGAATCAATTGATACGTGAATTGTGTCTTGGGTATTCCGAGATTCTGGGTTAATATCCACTTATCAGTGACTACATACCATGTGTGTTCTTTTGTGATTGGGTTACCTCACTTAGGATGATATTTTCCAGTTCTGACCATTTGCCTAAACATTTCGTGAATTCATTGTTTTTAATAGCTGAGTAGTATTCCATTGTGTAAATATATCACATACATTTTCTGTATCCATTCCTCCATTGAGGAACATCTGCGTTTTTTTCCAGCTTCTGGCTATTATAAATAAGGCTGCTATGAACATAGTGGAGGACAGGAAGTCTTATCAGAGAGGGTTTTGTATATCTTTGCTCACTGCTGCAGGATTCACAAAAGCCAGGAAGTGGGACTGCCTAGCGGTCTGCCAACAGATGAATAGTTAAAACAAAGGTGGTACACACGCACACTGAAGTTTTAGTCAGCAAAACAGAGATTATGATGTTTGCAAAAAGTGAATGGATGGCAACTATTAAGCAAAGTTCCCCAGACTCAGAAAGACAAAGATTTTAGGTTTCAGACATGTATATATGTGTGGATGGGTAGAATATCTGTGAAACTAGGAAAAGGGCCATGACAAAGAAATATTATTCTTAATGAAGACGCGCACGGTGGGGGGGGGGAATAATAGATTATCTGTAAACTGAAAGCAGAATGTGACTACTTGGATATTCATGAAAATGCAACAATGAAATCCATTACTTTACGTACTAATCTTAAAAAATAATAAATACCTATGCTACATTTATTATCTTCAAACCAAATCCCTCCCCACCCCCGTCCCCCATGGGTGCTAAATACTTGTTGTCTCCAAGGCCCATTTCTTCTATGTAATCAGTCACGTGGGGAGCTCCTCAACCTCCCTTTTGGGGTTCCCTTTGATTTTATCCTCTGCCACTCCTTGCTCAGCCTGCGATTTTTGCCTGGACTGCTCACCTCTCACCACTGGTTTACCAGCCCAGCTGGCCTGTGTTCTGCCAGCGCAGACAATGCAAAATCCCAATGACACTTGGCGGCAAAAGCCTTTCTCTGCTCTCATATTATGGTTAGGGTCTGTGTCCCCTCTCTATCCACTCCAGAAGCTACTAAGGCTGATGGCAATGCCAAATCTGAGCATTTTGGTCTCAGGGTAAGGGGATCAGAACTGCAAAGGATTGGGACAGAGAAGTAGTCACTGTTACCTGCAAGTGATGTACATCTCTTGCTCATCCTTGGTCAGAATGACCCACACAGCCTCCTTCATTACACAGCAAGCAGGAAGTGGAGTCATGCTGATTGGTAAAGGTAGAAACTGGAAACTCTTGGCAACAAGAACTAATATGTTCCAAACTATGTAGGCTTCTCAGATCGCTGGAATTAGTGTCACAAAAATTGGGTCATGTCCTTGCTCCCATCTGTTAGTCCAGTGGCCATAGCCATTTGATCTCCTCAGTCTCAATTTTAAACACTTCTGTCCCCTAGCTAGACTCCCAAGAACATATGCAATATTGCAAAGGGATCATTGCACACGTCTGTAGTAATGAGAGGACTGAGCTTAATGTGACACTAATTTGGTGTCTGGTTTATGAAGCTGGGGACATTCATAATGTCACTTATGAAGTCACGTAAGATGAGCAGATATGACAGCGGGAGGTGGAGGGGGGGGACAGGGTCTCCCCTGGGACCTCTGCAGAGTCATCATGCTCTTCCTGTGCTCTGATGCAGGGTGTCCTCCATTCCTGGCTTGGATCTTTTCCCACACCAGCCAGCTTTGTGCCTCCTATGTACAGTGGACTCCTCAGTATACTCTTCAAGGAAACACCCCTAGTAGCTAATGATCTTCTATGCACCCCTGCTCTATCCCAATAACGTCACAGTTTGGCAATCAAGCCTTCAACAGGAGGAAATCTTTCCACACTGTACCAATTCCAAACCTACCTTTTACCTTTCAAGTTCCTCCCCCTTATACTTTTCTTGGCCACTGCCGTCCATGCAGGGAAGCTGATTTTTCTCCCTGCATGGAGGCCTTTTTTTTCCTTCCTTTCAGATCACTACACATGTGACTATTTTATATCTCTAACAATTTTGGTAGCAGTTTCTAGCACATTCCATTCCTAAAGGCTGCTTTAGTTTCCCCTCAGATAGAGGGGAGGATTTATGCATAGTCTGAGAAAGGAATAGTTACTTCAGTCCCTGAGCACAAGAGAAAAAAACTATTCAGGGGACCAGACTGCTCACCCTTAAAATGCATGAGCATTTTAAGCATCACATGTCGTCCTGAAACTTAACCCAACAGCCACATCAGATGAGTCATCTTTGAGATTCAAAGGAAACAGCAGTTACTTCATGGGGTGCCAAGACCTTTTATGCCCTCCTCACATGGTTCCTAAAGGTCAGGCCTGGGAGAAATAGCTGTTCCTCACATTTCAAAGTTAGGCTTAAGGGGCTTGCATGTAGCCCAGCGACTGAGCATGTATTCAAGGAGTATGAGGCCCCAAGTCCAACCCCCTAAATAAATGAACAAACAAACAGGACGATCTAACACCTGCTTTGGTATCCTAGATCAGCATGAACACAAACTACTGGGGAATGCCCTCGACTGCAGCGGTGATGGTGATATGTAGCTAAAACAGAAAGAAGCATTCTCTTCTCAGCTGCTAATTGTCCCAGAGGGAGGGCACCATTGCGGAAGCACTGCAGAGACAGACAGATCAACACCAGGGCTGAAGCTCTTACTGCAATCTGCTCAGCTGGAGGAGCTACACAGCTGTTAGGACCCATAACCTGTGACACACCAGAACATAACAAACCCCAGAATGCTGCTGGGGGCTTGGCTGCAGGTACCCTAAATGAACAGATGGAATGTGGCGGAGGCATTGGCAGCGCCTCAGAGACACATGATCATCCAGACCTTGCAAAAGCAGCATTTGATGACAACTTTAGAGTCACTGCATCCTCCACCAGGTGCCTACGTGGTGGAGAAGCTTACTCCATTTAAGGGAAGAGGAGAAACACACTCTGGTGACAGCCGGTTATTTGAGGAGGAGTGTATGGCCCTTCCTTTGCTCCTTCCTACCTAATTCCCACTTACCATCTGTGAGGGTCTCTTGTGTCAGACAGGAGAAGGATGCGGGCATCAGCTGTGTGCTTTCTGAGCTGACAGCCTCATCAGGGAACCACACACAGACACGCCTTCCTAATAGCTGCCACTCAGCTCCGAGGACGATATCTTGAACCTGACTCAACGTGATTTTTGTCTTCATGTTTTCATTGTGTTTGGGAACACATTAGCAGTTTGGGCTTTATTGAATCATAATTATTATAAGATAAATTTATTTTATGGGTTTTTTATTAGATATTTTCTTTATTTACATTTCAAATGTTATCCCCTTTCCTGGTTTCCCCTCCAAAAACCACTATCTCATACCCCCTCCCCTGCTCTCCAACCCACCTACTCCTGCTTCCCTATTCTGGCATTCCCCTACACTGAGGCATTGATCCTTCTCAGGACCAAGGGCCTTCCCTCCCTTTGATGTCCAAGAAGGCCATCCTCTGCTACATATGCAGTTGGAGCCATGGGTCCCTCCATGTGTACTCTTTGGTTGGTGGTTTAGTCCCTGGGAGCTCTGGGGGTACTGGTTGGTTGATATTGTTGTTCCTCCTGTGGGGCTGAAAGCTCCTTCAGCTCCTTGGGTCCTTTCTCTAGCTCCTCCATTGGGGACCTTGTGCTCAGTCCAGTGGTTGACTGAGAGCACCCACCTCCATATTTGTCAGGTACTGGCAGAGTCTCTCAGGAGACAGCTATATCAGGCTCCTGCCAGCAAGCACTTGTTGGCATCCACAATAGTGTATGGGTTTGGTGACTGTATATGGGATGGATTCCTACGTGGGGCAGTCTCTGGCTGGTGAGGATGTGGAGAAAGAGGAACACTCCTCCACTGCTGGTGGGACTGAAAGCTGGCACAACTACTCTGGAAATCAGTTTGGAAAACTGTTTTAGAAAGATTCCAGTTGAGAGAAATTGAGACACCGCCACCTCCCCCCACCCCCGCAAGAACACATATAACCCATTTATGGTATTCTTTGTTATTTGTTTTTTTATTGTTGTTGTTTTGGCTTGATAACTCTAGTTGAATTTTCTTTTATCTTTTAATGTGCTGAAGTGAATCCATTCTCAGTTGTACACAAATCACTTAACAAAAATGTACTGCATGTTGGTTGGCGACTCACTAAAGAGGAATCATCAGAGAATAGTACGGGGAATACCTAAATTAGATAAATTTACACTTTCAATTTTTAATTTTTCTTAAAGATTTAAAAATAGAATCATAAAGAGTTTTTGTTTTATAAATCCATCTTTCTGATTCTGGCCTTCCAATTGTTGTCTTAGTTAGGGTTTCCATTGCTGTGATAAAACACCATGACCAAAAGCAGGTTGACAATGAAAAGGATATATTTGTCTTACACTTCCACATTGTAGTCCATCTTTAGTGACCCCAGGGCAAGAACTCAAACAGGGCAGGAATCTGGAAGCAGAGACCATGGAGGGAGGGGTGCTGCTTTCTGGCTTGCTCCCAGGGCCTTCTCAGCCTGCTTTTTATAGAACCCAGGACATCCAGCCCAGGAGTAGTTCCACCCACAAAGGCCTGGGGCCTTCCCCATCAATCGCTAGTTGAGAAAAATGCCTTAGGAGCATGCCTAAAACCCGTCTTATGGAGGTATTTTCTTATTGAGGTTCCCTTCTTTCAGATGAGTTTAGCTTGTGTCAAGTTGACCTTTAAACTGTCCAGCACATGTCTCAACTTACCAGTCATAAACACCAGATATATTTAGCAATGACAATTTCTTATTTATGTACATTATGGAAGGACATTTATAAGTAACAACTGGGCCTCTATCACATGAGCCAGAGAAACACATGCAAGATGCACAATCCCAGGAAGCCTCTCAACACTGAGGCGCTATCTAAAAGGCAAAGACATTTTAGAAACAGCCCATCTGGCTCCACTCTAAGCTTTTAATACTGACAGTCAATGACAGGGAGGCAGATGGTGACATAGGCAGCATTCCAACATCATGAATCTTCTTAATTAAATTAAAATTTTACAGGAGAAAATTTAAAACTTATTGTAATGACATAATTACCTTAGGAACTTCATGCTTATAATGTTACCTGATGTTCATTTTTGCATTCTTCTGTGGTACAAAGTTATTAACTGAGACCATGGATATAACCATATACTTGATAGTGTAACAGAATGTGAATTATCTAACATATAATTATAACATAGAGGAAAGGAAAGTATAATCAAAATATCTTATGCTAGACCATCAGGTAGACTGCATATATGAGATATATGTAGATGTATATTTAAGCATAGAAAAGAGTGCTTAAAGAAGAAATTTTCATTTAGGGAAAGAAATTCAGAGCTTGGTGCTCCAGGGTCATTTGAGGTTCAAGGCTCTATCAACCCTCCCTGCCTTCATTCTAAGTGTTTGGCTCTGTCCTCAAAGATAGATGCATGGTGGCATCCTGGCTGCAGCGACGGCACAAAGCAAGGGCTGGTTTTCTGTGTCAACTTGACACAGGTTGGAGTTATCACAGAGAAAGGAGCTTCAGTTGAGGAAGTGCCTCCATGAGATCCAGCTGTGGGGCATTTTCTCTGTTGGTGATCAAGGGGGGAGGGCCCATTGTGGGTGGTGCCATCCCTGGTCTGGTAGTCTTGGGTTCCATAAGAAAGCAAGCTGAGCAAGCCAGGGCAAGCAAGCCAGTAAGTAACATCCCTCCATGGCCTCTGCATCATCTCCTGCTTCCTGACCTGCTTGAGTTCCAGTCCTGACTTCCTTTGGTGATGAACAGCAATGTGGAAATGTAAGCTGAATGAACCCTTTCCTCCCCAACTTGCTTCTTGGTCATGATGTTTGTGTAAGAATAGAAACCCTGAGTAAGACAACAGGACTCTGAAACTTCAGGGTCAGAGGATGTCTCAAAAAGAATAAAGAGGCCCTTCTCTTCCTAGCCAGAGGATGAGAGGCAGTGCTAAAGTGACACACCTCCCCTCTAGGTCAGTGCCCTTCACAAATTCCAGCCAGTGACTTCTGCTTGTGCCCCATTACCCATCCCTGACAGCAAGGAAAACTGACAACTTCATTCATTTCACTCAAAGGCATTCTTGCCATCCAAAAACAAACCAGCAACCAAAGCACAGGGGTTCGGTTCATAAGAAAGGTTCATAAGGAGCAAAGATAACTGGGGGAAACTAAAGGTTTCTGCCACAAAGTGAAAGAATCTCATTCAGAGATGCAGGCAGGAGGTGGAGACCAGGACAGCAGCCTGGCTGAATCAACATCACAAAGCAAGGGAAGACCTCAGTCAAACAGGAGAGCACAGGACTGTGAAGCTTCAGGGTCAGAGGATGTCTCAAAAAGAATAAAGGGGCCATTTCTTGGGGTGGTCACCTTGCCTTTATAACATCTAAACAAACAAACAAAACCATGATTGTTGAGTCTTACTCCACATCAGTATACAAAAATAGGAAAACTGTGACGCCTCTACAACAAGTTAGAAATGTCAATCAAGCAAGGGACTCTGGATCCTGATCTCTATATCTTCTTGAGAAGGCAAGCCTTACAGAGCAGGTGAAGGCATCTAGAATAGTCTAAAGCAGGTGCCTGCTATGACATTCTTTGTCTTCTCTACAGGACAATGTTAGGCCTGCAGAGCTCTGTCTAGAAGGAAGAGCCCGCGAGTCTCCCACTCTCCCGACTGGCTAGCAGACTCCAATATTGTTGGGCTTCCGCCAGGTGGGCAGAGTGAGAGGGGATAAGTTCTTTCTACACAAAAACAGTTATGTTCTTCCCCAGAGTTGCCTGATGCCCTGAGGGCATGGGTTAAATTCAGAGTCAAATGCCCTGAAGAGATGTGAATCCAGACTTTTCCTAGCCTAAATCCAGGCAACAATAAAGGGAAGTCTGGAGTTGTCCACACTCAAGGAGAGGGTCCATCATTCCAACATGCTCATTCTGACGTGGAGGGGGACCCTGCAGGTGACAGTGCACACAGTGATTCGTGTGAGCAGAATGAAAACACAGTACAGATTATCAACCCAGTTCAGACTCTGGGGAGTCTAACGTCCAGAAGCTTGTTGGCAGCATATTTAAAACAGTACAATTTGAGAAAAAGTTTCCAGGCAACATCAAGTTCACTTCCAGGAATACTGCAATGCTCAGGGTGTGACCATATAGAAACTCCTTTACAAAGTACATGTGACCATTAGAGTGGATTCTATAGCTAAAGGGTTTAGAATCAGTCTTTGACTGAGACAGCATAGAAGGCAGGCTGTAAAGTACATCTGACATCCTCCCCTCTAAGGTTAGGTTCTATTAACTCTGGGAGCTAAAGATACTGGTCTAAATAATAGGTCTAAACCAAAGGGAGAGCCTGGAATGATTTTTCTGGGGGAATTTGGGTAAGGTCTGTATCTATAGCAAAAGGTGGGTGAGGTCTGTCTCCATAGACAGCAAAAAGATCACCAGGTCATTAACAAGTCT
This sequence comes from Tokudaia tokunoshimensis, assembly GCA_036184795.1. Taxonomy (NCBI): domain Eukaryota; kingdom Metazoa; phylum Chordata; class Mammalia; order Rodentia; family Muridae; genus Tokudaia; species Tokudaia tokunoshimensis. Next base: position 71,164,503 of record BTHU01000002.1, on the reverse strand, counting down.
TCTGGGTTGGAAAATAGGTGTTTTCTCTCCTCCACTGAGAATAGGCCTCTGTGTTTAACATTCCTGGTTTCCCTAGTGTCTTGTGGGTGCAAGGACTGTTGTGCCCCCAACAGTACTTTTTGTTGTTTGTATGTGATATGGTCTTGTGTGGCTCAACCTGGCCTCAAATTCCTAATCCTCCTACCTGCATCTCTGAAGTTCTGAGATTACAGGCATTGCTGTCATTCAGAGCAGTAAACTGGCTGATTACATTTTATCTGCACACAGGAAGCAGAGAGCCATGGTAGGAAGTAGAACAAGACAATAAACCCTCAAAGCTTTAGCCTACAGTGACTGCTTCCTCCAACAAGGTAGCACCTCCTAAAGGCTCCATCACCTCCCCAAATAGCACCACCAACTGGAGACTGAGAGTTCAAATTACATGAGCCTGTGGGGAACATTTCTCATTCAAACACCACAGATGGAACTGAAATGATCAACTCAAAAACGAATTTGCTTAAATGGAGATTTTTCTTACAAAGTTGAAACATATTAAGTAGTTGTGACCAAATGTTAGTAAGTATGCTATCTTCTGGAATTATGAAACTTAAAAAAAAAAATGAAGCTTACAAGCAAGTATGTGGACAGGCAAGGTACAGTGGTTTGAATAAAAAATGATCCTAAAAGTTTATAAGGAGGGGTACTATTATGAGATGTGGCCTTGTGGGTGTGGCTTTGTTAGAGGAGGTGTATCTCTAGGGGATAGCCCTTGAGGTTTCAGAAGTTCAAGCAAGGTCTAATGTCCCAGTTCTTTTCCTGCTGCCTGTGGATCAAGATGTATTATTCTCAGCTCCTTCTCCAGCATCTCGTCTGGCTGTGTGCCGCCATGCTTCCTGCCATGACAACAATGGTCTGAACCTCTGGAACTGTGAGCCAGCCCCAGTTAAATGTTGTTCTTATAAGAGTTGTTGTGGTCATGGTATCTATTCGCGGCAATAGAAACCCTAAGACACAGGGGGAAATAGATAAATATAATTGTGATAAAAAAAATTTGCACATCAATCTCATCTTCAACAAGCCAGATCAATAAAAATAAGCACAGAAGAATCAAATAATTAAAATCTTTCAATAGAAAAACAGGAAACTTAAAACCTATAGAGAACTAACAATTTCTTCAAGAGTAAATTTTCTTAAAAAGCATATACCTCAAATATTAAGTATAAGGGTTACCTCCTTAAATGCCAGAATACAGAACATTTAAGTCTCCTTTTCTTGTCACAGTAAAAGAACACTATAAATTATTTTTCAGGCATCAAAACAAAGCCTGACTTCTACAGAGCCCTGACTTCTACAAAACTACTTTTAAACTGTGTATGCAACTGTTGATTCAAAAAGGAAATCAAACCTGTCATAGCAAAGTATGATCTTCTGGAGTCGGTGGCACTGGTCCTCGGCATCTCTGTTTTCATGGTGGGGAAACAGAAGCTTGGAAATTGTGTGCCTGAGAGGGTCCAACCGATGGATTACTGATCACTCAGACCAATTCCACCCTCATGTACCCAGAGTGTTAAACAGAGGGTCCATAAAGGTGGAGAATAGTGGAGAGGGAGGGATCTCTAAATACAGATCACTAAGTAGCAATTACAGAGCCGTGTGTTGAGTGTTTTGAAGGTGTATAGGGGAGGGAATGAGGATTTACCACCTGCATTCGGGAGGCATAGAAATTCATCCAAGATCCAAGGGAAAAGGGTCAGCTAAAAACAGGTAGTACCAGAAAGTGTTCAGCAGACAAACTATCAAACCAGAAAGAAAACCAGACACAATAGCAGGCTGAAAAACAGAGGGATGTGACACTTAAATCTAAAAGTAGTCCAGAGTTAACCAAAGAACAGCATCCAAAGGAATGCCTAGGAACTGTATCCCCAGGGAATGGCCATGAGGCACATTCCCAGGTTAGCAGGACCAGTACATAAGGTCAATATCCCACCTCCCTCTCCCTTCTCAGTAGAACCCTTTTCCCAAAGACACTACTCAATGGGTAATTGCTTCACTGTCCATAATAAAAACAAGGATGAGTTGGAAAAATGGCTCAGCGGTTAACAGCACTTAACTGTTCTTGGACAGGACCTGGGCTCAGTTCTTCGCACTTACATGGCAGCTCACAACCATCTGTAACTCCAGTTCTAAGGGATCAGTTGCCCTCTTCTGGCTCCTGCAGGCACCTGACATGCATACAGTATACTTGTATATATGCCGACAAAACATTCATATGCATAAAATATAAATAAATCCTCTTTAGTTCCCCCCCCCAAAAAAAAGTAAATAAGAGGAGGGAAGTGATTGGGGAGGCACAAATCTGGGTGTTGGCTTTGTAAGGAACTAGACAGTCATCTACAAGATCAGGCAGCCCTTTGCTATTCACTGAGGAATGCAAAGAGAAGCATATGTTTAAGAACTGGTGGAGATCTTTGCTCCTGTGATTGAGCAGACATGTGCAGCCAGGTAAGCAGAAAACACCCAACTGTAAGATTGCTTGGGACATGGCCCACCAGGGACCACCCAGGAGCTAGGAAACACCACAGCCATCTGTGCACCTACCCTGCCAGGGGACATCTGCCCTGCAGGGAGACCCGCAATTAGAGGGAGTCCCCCTTTTAGAGGTAAGGCCACCATCTTTGCTCATGTGACTGAGCAGACAGGTGCAGCCAGGGACGTAGGGAATACCCGAGTGTAAGATCACTTGGGACACAACCCGACAGGGCCCCATCTGCACTCAGGAGCTGGGCAGCCCCACAGCACTCTGTGCCAGGGGAAAGCCAGTCACCCAGGGGTACTGATACAGGCCTGCAGACACGAAGGAGGGACAAGTACCAGTCACTGACAACAGGATCAACTAACATCAGAGATAACGAGATGGAAAAGGCAAACATAGGAAGGTTACTAACAGAAATCAAGGCATTATGGCACCATCCGTACCCAATTCTCCCACAACAGCAAGTCCCAGATATCCCAACACACCAGAAAAGCAAGATTTTGATTTAAAATCACAGCTCATGAAGCTGATAGAAGGCTTCAAGAAGGACATAAATAACTCCATTAAAGAAATACAAGAGAACACAGGTAAACACGTAGAAGCCCTTAAAGAATTACAGAAAAGCACAATCAAACTGGTGAAGGAATTGAACAAAACCATCCAGGATCTAAAAATAGATGTAGAAACAATAAAGAAATCACAAAGGGAAACAACTCTGGACATAGGAAACCTAGCAAAGAAGTCAGGAGTCATGGATGCAAGCATCAACAACAGAATACAAGAGATAGAAGAGAGAATCTCAGATGCAGAAGATACCATAGAAAGCATTGAATCTACAGTCAAAGAAAATGCAAAATGCAAAAAGCTCCTGACCCAAAACATCCAGGAACTCCAGGACAAAATGAGAAGACCAAACCTAAGGATTATAGGTATAGAAGAGAGTGAAGACTTAAAACTTAAAGAGCCAATAAATGTCTTCAAAAAATTATGGAAGAAAACTTCCCTAACCTAAAGAAAGAGATGCCCATAAACATGCAAGAAGTTTACAGAACTCCAAATAAATTGGATCAGAAAAGAAATTCCTCCCATCACATAATAATTAAAACACCAAAGGCACTAAACAAAAAAAGAATATTAAAAGCAGTAAGGGGAAAAGGTCAAGTAACATATAAAGGCAGATCTATCAGAATTACACCAAACTTCTCATCAGAGACTATGAAAGCCAGAAGATCATGGGCAGATGTCATATAGACCCTAAGGGAACACAAATGCCAGCCCAGGCTGCCATACCCAGCAAATCTCTCAATTACCATAGATGGAGAAACAAAGGTATTCCATGACAAAAGGAAATTTACACAATATCTTTCTACAAATCCAGTCCTTCAAAGGATAATGAATGGAAAACATCAACAAAACAAGGGAAACTACACACTAGAAAAAGCAAGAAATTAATCTTTCTTCAACAAACCAAAAAGAAGAGAGCCACACAAACATAACTCCACCTCTAATAACAAAAATAATAGGAAGTAACAATCACTTCTCCTTAATATCTCTTAATATCACTGGACTCAATTCTTCAATAAAAAGACTTATACTAACTGACTGGATACATAAACAGGATGCAACATTTTTGCTGCATACAGGAAACCCACCTTAGGCACAAAGACAGATACTACCCCAGAGTAAAAGGCTGGAAAACAATTTTCCAAGCAAATGATCCCAAGAAACAAGCTGGAGTAGCCATTCTAATATCCAATAAAATAGACTTTCAACCAAAAATCATAAAAAAAGACACAGAAGGACACTTTATACTCATCGAAGGAAAAATCTACCAAGAAGAACTCTCAATTCTGAACATCTATGCTCAGATACAAGGGCACCCTCATTCGTAAAAGAAACCTTACTAAAGCTTAAAGCACACATTGCACCTCACACAATAATTGTGGGTGACGTCAAACATAAACTTAACAGAGACACAGTGAAACTAACAGAGGTTTTGGACAAAATGGATTTAAAAGATATCTATAGAACATTTCATCCTAAATCAAAAGAATATACCTTCTTCTCAGCACCTCATGGTACCTTCTCCAAAATTGACCATATAATTGGTCACAAAACAGACCTCAACAGATATAAGAAGATCGAAATAATCCCATGCCTCCTATCAGATCACTATGGAGTAAGAGTGGTCTTCAATAGCAACAAAAACAACAGAAATCCCACATACACATGGAAGCGGAACAATGTTCTATTCAATGATACCTTGGTCAAGGAAGAAATAAGGAAAGAAATCGAAGACTTTTTAGAATTTAATGAAAATGAAGGCACAACATAACCCAAACTTATGGGACACATTGAAAGCAGTGCTAAGAGGAAAACTCATAGCTCCAAGTGCCTCCAAAAAGAAGCTGGAGAGAGCATACACTAGCAGCTTAACAGCACACCTGAAAGCTTTAGAACAGAAAGAAGCTAATACATCCAAGAGGAGTAGAAGGCAGGAAATCATCAAACTCAGGGCTGAAATCAATCAAGTAGAAACAAATAAAACCATGCAAAGAGTCAACAAAACTAGGAGTTGGTTCTTTGAGAAAATCAGCTAGATAGATAAACCTTTAGCCAGACTAACCAGAAGGCACAGAGAAAGTATCCACAAGAACAAAATCAGAAATGAAAAGGGAGACACAACAACAAAAACTGAGGGAAAAAAAATCATCAGATCCTACTACAAAAGCCTATACTCAACACAACTGGAAAATCTGGAAGAAATGGACAATTTCCTAGACAGATACTGAATACCATAGTTAAATCAGGACCAGATAGACCATCTCAATGGTCCCATAACCCCTAAAGAAATAGCAGTAGTCATTGACAGTCTCTCTACCAAAAAAAGCACAGGACCAGATGGTTTTAGTGCAGAATTCTATCAGACCTTCAAAGAAGACCTAAAACACATACTCTTCAAACTATTCCACAAAACAGAAACAGAATGAACAATACCAAACTAGTTCTATGCAGCCACAGTTTCGCTGATACCAAACCACACAAAGATCCAACAAAGAAAGAGAACTTCACACCAATTTCCCTTATGAACATCAGTGCAAAAATACTCAATAAAATTCTTGCTAACCGAATCCAAGAACACATCAAAATGATCATTCACCATGATCAAGTAGGCTTCACCCCAGGGATGCAGGGATGGTTCAATATATGGAAATCCATCAATGTAATCCACTTCATAAACAATCTCAAAGAAAAAACCACATGGTCATTTCATTAGATGCTAAAAAAAGCATTTGACAAAATCCAGCATCCTTTCATGTTAAAAGTCTTGGAAAGAACAGAAATTAAAGGTCCATAGCTAAACATAGCTATATACAGCAAACCAGTAGCCAACATCAAACTAAATGGAGAGAAACTTGAAGCAATCCCACTAAAATCAGGGACTAGTCAAGGCTGCCCTCTCTCTCCTTAATTATTCAATATAGTACTTGAAGTTCTAGCTAGAGCAATTAGACAACAAAAGGAGGTCAAATATATACAAATTGGAAAGGAAGAAGTCAAATTATCACTATTTGCAGACGATATGATAGTATACTTACGTGACCCAAAAAACTCCACCAGAGAACTCCTACAGCTGATAAACAACTTCAGCAAAGTGGCCGGATATAAAATTAACTCAAGCAAATCAGTAGCCTTCCTATACTCAAAGGATAAACAGGCTGAGAACGAAATTAGGGAAATGACACCCTTCACAATAGCCACAAACAATATAAAGTATCTTGGTGTGACTCTGACCAAACAAGTGAAAGATCTGTATGACAAGAACTTCAAGTCTCTATAAAAAGAAATCAAAGAAGACCTCAGAAGATGGAAAAATCTTCCATGCTCATGGACTGGCAGGATTAATATAGTAAAAATGGCCATCTTGCCAAAAGCAATCTAGAGATTTAATGCAATCCCCATCAAAATCCGAACTCAATTCTTCATAGAGTTAGAAAGAGCAATTCTCAAATTCATCTTGAATAACAAAAAACCCAGGATAGCTAAAACTATTCTCAACAGTAAAAGAACTTGTGGGGGAATCAGTATCCCAGACCTCAAGCAGTACTACAGAGCAATAGTGTTAAAAACTGCATGGAAAGCTGGGCAGTGGTGGCACACACCTTCAATCCCAGCACTTTTGAGGCAGAGGCAGGCAGATTTCTGAGTTCAAGGCCAGCCTGGTCTACAAAGTAAGTTCCAGGACAGCTTGGGCTACACAGAGAAACCCTGTCTCAAAAAACTAAACCAAACGAAAAAAAAAAAATTTTAACTGCATGGTATTGGTATAGTGACAGGCAGGTAGACCAATGGAATAGAATTAAAGACCCAGAAAGGAACCCACACACCTATGGTCACTAGATCTTTGACCAAGGAGCTACAACCATCCAGTGGAAAAAAGATAGCCTTTTCAACAAATGGTACTGGTTCAAATGGTGGCTAGCATACAGAAGAATGCAAACCGATCCATTCTTATCTCCTTGTACTAAGCTCAACTCCATGTGATCAAGGACCTCCACATAAAACCAGACACACTGAAACTAATAAAAAAGAAACTGGGGAAGTGCCTTGAGCACATGGGCACAGAGGGAAATTTCCTGAATAGAACACCAATAGCTTATGCTCTAAGATCAAGAATTAACAAATGGGACCTCATAAAATTACAAAGTTTCTATAAGGCAAAGGACACTGTCAAAAGGACAAAGCGGCAACCAACAAACTGGAAAAAGATCTTTACCAACCCTACATCTGACAGAGGGCTAAAATCCAATATATACAAAGAACTCAATAAGTTAGACTCCAGAGAGCCAAATAACCCTATTAAAAAATGGGATACAGAGCTAAACAAAGAGTTCTCACCTGAAGAATATCAAATGGCTGAGAAGCACCTAAAGAAATAATCAACATCCTTAGTCATCAGGGAAATGCAAATCAAAACAACCCTGAGATTTCACCACATACCAATCAGAATGGCTAAGATCAAAAACTTAGGAGACAGCAAGTGCTGGCAGGGATGTGGAGAAAGAGGAACACTCCTCCATTGCTGGTGGAACTGCAAGCTGGTACAACCACTCTGGAAATCAGTCTGGCAGTTCCTCAGAAAATTGGACACAGTACTACCTGAGGACCCAGCTATACCACTCCTGGGCATATATCCAGAAGATGCCCCAACATGTAATAAGGACACATGCTCCACTGTGTTCATAGCAGCCTGATTTATAATAGCCAGAAACTGGAAAGAACCCAGATGTCCTTCAACAGAGGAATGGATACAGAAAATGTGGTACAATCACATAATGTAGTACTACTCAGCTATTAAAAACAATGAATTCATGAACTTCTTAAGCAAATGGATGGAACTAGAAAATATCATCCTAAGTGAGGTAACCCAATCACAAAAGAATACACATGGTATGCAGTCACTGATAAGTGGATATTATCCCAGAAGCTCTGAATATCAAGACACAATTCACATATCAAATGATGCCCAAGAAGAAAGAAGGAGAGACCCTGGTCCTGAAAAGACTCGTTGCAGCAGTATAGGGGAATACCAGGACAGGGAAGCAGGAGGGGTGTGATTGGGGAACAGGCAGAGAAGAGAGGGCTTATGAAACTTTCAGGGAGGGGGGAACCAGGAAAGGGGAAATCATTTGAAATATAAATAAAGAATATATCTAAGAAAAAAAAAAGACCTGGTGGACTGTGCTTTCTTAAACAGAAACTGGAACTAAACACCCTGAGTCCCCATAAAGATAGTCTATTATTGATATCACCACACCAGCAGGCTTTTAAAGAGAGTGTTTACTTATCGAAATAAACAACTCACATGAATATTTTTAGAGACTGTAGATATTTTTTGTTTACTCCTTTGAGATGATTTTCCTTAGTAGAATCTGGCTGGGCATTTCTCTCTATTATTTACTCAACACAAAGCCATGAACTTCCAGGCACATCGTTAGCATCTGGACTAGCAGAACTGCCCTTGTTTCCTTTCACCATTTGTCCTCCGTCCTGGGTTGCAGAGAAGACTACAGCGTCTGACAGAACCTTGTTTAAGCAATCCTCTCGATTGCATTTTAGTCTTTTTAAATCATCTGGTGAAGCGACCTGAAGCCGTGGTTCTATAACCTAAGCGTGAGCCTCCCTTTTCCTCATGGCAAAGGAAGCAGAAGCAGGGAGCAGGGTTCAGAAAGCCATGGGTATGATGGAGAGAACTTCCGGAAGTCAGCTTCAGTGAAACAGTTCATTTCATTGTTCCGGGTTAAGCTGTATGAGATCGCTTAGAGTTATGGGTAGAAAGGCCTGATTTGTCATAACACAGCACCTAATTATCATATGGGCGGGAAGGATCAGGCATCGGTGCTCAAAGACACTCTACAAACAAGGCCAGGCAGAGAAAGTGAAGCCCTGATGAGAAAGGGAGTCCTCCATTTTGTGCCAAGCTAGCCAGACATAGTGGACTTAAACCTTATTAGCAGGGTTCTCCAACACCTAAGACTATCTTGAGTACTGTTGTTACAGTCACCAGATTGTAATTATAATGCAGATGTCTCATATCTGATGCCAGTTGTTCATGATGGTGTTTGCAGTTCTTCCAGATCCATACTTTTTTTTTATTTACATTCAAAATCATTTCCCCTTTCCTGTTTCCTCCCTCCCCGAAAGTCCCATAAGCCCCCTTCCCTTCCCCTGTTCCCCATTCAACCCCCTCTCACTTCTCTGTCCTGGCATTCCCCTACATCCAGTCTTTCCAGGACCAGGGGTCTCTCCTTCCATCTTCTTAGAAATCTATTGATATGCGAATTGTGTCTAGGGTATTCCGAGATTCTGGGTTAATATCCCCTTATCAGTGACTGCATACCATGTGTGTTCTTTTGTGATTGGGTTACCTCACTAAGGATGATATTTTCAAGTTCTGACCATTTGCCTAGGAATTTCGTGAATTCATTATTTTTAATTGCAGAGTAGTATTCCATTGTGTAGATATACCACATCTTCTGAATCCATTCCTCCGTTGAGGGACATCTGGGTTCTTTCCAGCTTCTGGCTATTATAAATAAGGCTGCTATGAACATAGTGGAGCATGTGTCCTTATTGCATGCAGGTAAAGCCTCTGGATATATGCCCAGGAGTGGTATAGCCGGATCCTCCGGGAGTGTCATGCCCAGTTTTCTGAGGAACCGCCAGACTGCTTTTCAGAGTGGTTGTACCAGCTTGCAATTCCACCAGCAGTGGAGGAGTGTTCCTCTTTCTCCACATCCTCGCCAGCAACTGCTGTCTCTTGTGTTTTTGATCTTAGCCATTCTGACTGATCCATACTTTTAGCTGAGAATCTTATCCTTTGTGTGTTGAAGGTATGTGTATGTACATGTCATGTGTATGTGCATGTCATATGTGTGTCATGTGTATGTGCATGTCATCTGTATGTGTGTGTTGTGTGTTTGTGCATGTCTGTGTATGTGCGTGTCATGTGTGTGCATGTCATATGTGTGTATGTCACATGTATATTCATGTCATGTGTGTGCATGTCATGTGTATGTACATGTCACGTGTATGTGCATGTCATGTGTATGTGCAAGTCTGTGTATGTGCACTTCATATCTGTGTGCATGTGAATATATATATCATGTATTTGTGCATGTCATATGTATGTGTATGTCATGTGTATCTACATGTGTGTACATGGCATTTGTATGTGTATGTCATGTATATATGCATGTCATGTATATGCTATGAGTATGTGCCTATCATGGGAACATTTTTCCCATACTGTATCAAACTTGGATGACTGTAGTTACTTGCTAAATTATTTGCTTTTCTAACTATCCAGTCCATCTTTAACAAACATCCTTTCTTCCTTCGACTGTCCCTCTGTTTTGAGTGTCTTTTGTGTATTTCATTTAGCAATTGTATAAACTTCAACCTCATTACCTTCTGTTAGATGAGAGAATTTTTCTGGAGAGACACAACACACACATACACACACACACACAACACACACTACTCACCTGACAAAGGGAGCCCATGACAGACCAAAGTAAAATTGCACCAAAGTCCAACTTGATGAATCAATTTCTAGGTCTCAAACCTAGAACAAAGCACTGAGGTGCCTATTTAACATATTAAAGTGATCTGGCCACTAAGTTCTCCCAGCATCCATCCATCAGTCCCTACCTGTTACAGGGTATGGCTGGCATAACCTGCTCCCTACTCTAAACTTCTCCTTCCTGTTCAAGGGGAATGTAACCCCTTGAACTAAGGCCAATTGAAGATGGTGGCATCTTGGAGACTCTCCACCTCACCCTGCTCCTGTCTGTGTGGACAGGAGTAATGTTGTTGATAGAAAAAGCCTATAAGAAAGAGGATGAGGAAGAGCATGAGACCTTTGTAAAATATTTGTTCCTGAGTCAAATTTAACTCAGAATATTGCTGGATTCCACAGTTCACAGTTGACTACATAGTCAATGAAAGTTGTTATGAGCCTGCCAAGTAATTTCAGGCCCCTGTACTTTGTTTCATTATAGGACCTCAGAGGCCATGTATACAGGTATACTTTATGAGACTAAAATAAAAGATGTTCTACTACTTAAAAGTGAGTTCAGAAATACAGTTGAAGAGTGTTTCTGAAGCTGATGCCCATCCCCAGCGCAGTCCGTGAATCTCCTTTCACAGGTTCTGTAACTTTATAGCTCTTCTCCTGGCATCCTGTGATACATGACAGATTTGCTGATAATGAGATGTGAATTCTACTTTGTGGCTTCTTGACCCAGGTGACTTTGTGAGTCCTCCGTGCTGTCTTTACTTGGGTAGAATTTTTTCCACCCTCTTTGCAAACAACTGTTTCATTTGGAAACTTCTTAAAGATGTTCATTACTTACAGACACACCCAACTCAGTAGAATGCACAAAAGCTGCAAAGAAAGTCAGTGTGACTTGTACCTTTTGAAGGAACAAGAACAAATCACCCAGCACTCAATTCAATTGGAAAACACCCAGGAGAACCATTTCTAGAACTACTGTTCTGCCTCTCAATGCCTCATGCTGTCACTGGGAAGTCCTGGTGCTAACATCTGAGGTACAGCACCATAGCAAAATGTCACCTCTGTGTCTGTCCTCCTACAAACTTGAGGTTGCCCTGAGAGCTGCCCATCTCTGAAAAACAAAGTGGAGAGTAACCAGGCACTCTCGGAATGTTGGTCTCCTCATCTGAAGTGACAACAAAAGAGGAGAGAGGAAAAGCTAGCAGTCCAAAGCTAGTAGCACACACACACACACACACACACACACACACACACACACACACACACACACACACACACACACACACGCACGCGCGCGCGCGCGCGAAAAAAAATCTTAAAAAAAAAAAACTTTAAAAAAGTCTTCTGTAAGCCTAAGTCCTGAACTAGTTAAATATTGAATAATCTGCATTACTAAGTAGTTATCTAAAATTCCATGACTGTTTTCATCTGCTGGTGGTGATGCTATAATATGCCCTTGATGCCTATTGGTATATGTGTTTTTTTTTCATTTCGTTGTGTTTCTTCCTTCTTAGATGGGTCTATGATGATTCATTACTATTTGGTTGTATTGTATTGGGTTAAATGCTTTGACCATGGCTTTGTAAACATCCTAGCTGCCTTGCCCCCACTGTCTTCACTTCACCCCGCCCCATAGGTGTGACAATACAGATGAATCCAGAGGACATTATACTAAGCAAAATGAGTCAGCCCCAGGGCAGGTCCTGTGTGGCTGCTTGCATGAGGTATCCGCAATAGTGAAACTCACAGATGCAGAGAGCAAATGGGGGTTAGCAGGAGAGGAGGGTGCAGGGGGTGTACAATCTCAATACTGCATTGTTGATGGCATTGTGCCTGTAAGTAACACTATGAATCCATACATTTAATAATCAGCTGGGGGTAGATTTCATGTCAATTTTTCTTATCACATATTTTTTTGAAGGTAGCAGTTCCCAGGCACAAAGCTATAACTATATAGGTATAGTAACCACATTCTCTCCCTTTCCTCCTGTCACTGTGGATAAACTGTATCACCACTGAAGGTACCCCTTCCCTCTGTGCCTTGGTTCCATCGCTTCCAGCACTATCTTCTTTTGTGTTTTGGACTGTCAGCTGCTGCTTCTCTGTTGCTTTCCTGCTGCCAGCATGCGTGTGTTCTGCTGTGGCATGTGTGCCTGTGGTCAAAGTATGTCCCCAGGTACTGGAACCTCTGTGTGATAGTGTTGAGCTAGTGGGACCTCCGAGAAGCACAGCATGGTAGGATATTGTTGTGTCACTGGGGGTGGGGGGAGTCATTCCAATTAAGATACACAAAAGTGAATTCTTTAAAAAAAATTTAAGGACCCAGCCTGAAGCCTGGCCCCAGAATCCCTACCTTCAGTCTAGCCATGTGATCTCTTCCATACACACTCCCAACTTCATATCTCTATATGCTGTGTGGTTCTCACCAGAGGTCAACTGATAAAACCAGCCAGCCCCCAGGTCTGAAACTATAAACTAAATGAACTTCTGTCCTTTGTAATGTACCAGCCTTTATTATTTCTATAGGAAAAGAAAACAGACTATTCAGCAGATATTCACAGAGCCCATCCATTCTGCACAACATGAGAAAACTCTCCTTTGACCCCACCACACTCTCCAACTATGACCCTGCAATTTTCACAGCAGACATTGACACGGGTTCTCTGTTCTTGTCTTCACTTCACTCCCTTGGCACACTTCAGCTTAGGTTTTCTCTACTGATTCAAGTACAGTCTGGCTTAAGTTATAGTAGTGAGATTATATACATATATATGATATATTATTAATAATATGTTATAATATATAATAACATATTATTATAATATATATTATATATATCATATACACATACACATACATATACACTTCTCACTTTCCCTGCTCTGGAAGGCAAAAACTGAGCCTTTTTGCTTTGGGTTCTTTATAACACCAAGGTCTTCATCAGTTCAGTTTGTAGTATTAAGCTCGACATCATTCTTTAATATTCTCTTTTATAAGTTTTAAGTTGTTAGCAACGTAAGTCCGCCAGCTCTCATTCCTGTGCCTGCCTATTTGGAGTCATTGCTCTCTGGCATGACAATTTTCTTTCTATTAGCACTTGCAATTTAAATCAGGCTCTGCATTCAGCGAACTGATGGATGTGCACAAACGCATTTTCAGAAAGAATTTGTAGGTGGCACTTCACAATTTCAACCCGCTGTATCCAATCATGGCTCTCTAAAATCCTGAGGAGGAGTGCCCAGTCAGTGCCTCCACACACAAATCTGCATGGACGTGAAGTTCGCATAATTATTTCCAGTGTTCCTGGTGTAGGAGAACAGATCTCCACAGAGGCCCTGGTATTCTACTTCCTATTTTGATTAGATAGTCGAGGATGACACTCACAACACTCCACAACTGACTCTGGGGTGAGGACTGCGTTAGGAGGCATTGTTATAGGCAGGCCTCTGATTGTTCTGATGTTCTAGGTGACACAGAGTCAAAGAGCAGCCTGGGGAGGTTTCCTTTTCAGATAGCGTCTTTTATCATCTAGCTTTCCTGGGTTTAGATCTAAACAATATCACTCATGTTGTATTTGTGGGAAGTATATGAAGAACAAAAGGGTTTACTTCTTTCTTAGTTACTGTTCCACTTCTGTGAAGAGACACCATGACCAAGGCAATTTATAATAGAAAGTATTTATTTGGGGCTTACAGTTTCAGAGGGTTAGAGTCCATGACTATCATAGTGTGAAGTAAAGCACCAGGCAGGCAGGTATGGGGCTAGAACAGTAGCTCAGAGCTTATATCTTGATCCACAAGCTTGTAGCAGAAAGCCTACTTGGAATGGTGTGCACTTTTGAAACCTCAAAGCCCATCCCCCGTGACAAACCTCCTCCAACAAGGCCACACCTCCTACTCCTTCTCAAACAGTTTCATCAACTGGGGACCGAGCTTTCAAACATATGAACATGTGAGAGCTGTTCTCATTCAAACCATCATAATTTTGTTTTATACTAATGTTGTAGAGTGATCATGTTTAGTATCCAGCAAAGAAGAAAAGATTAATAATTCTTATACTTCACAAATTTCAACCAGATATATCCAATCATAGTTCTCTTACTCTTGCCTGGAGTACACTGGTTTTTTTATTTTGTTTTTGTCTTTGAGGCAGAGTCTCACTCCATAGATAAGCTAACCTCAAATCTATGGCCTTCCAAGTGCTGCAATTACAGACATGAACCACCACACTCAATATCAATACTTATATTCCAATTGGTTTCTGTAAATCAAGTGTTTTCTTCTATTACATCTTACATCTCAAGTTCATTCTATTAATCATATATATTCTCTGACCAATGCCTCATTCATAGGTTGGGTCTTTGTGGGGTTTATCCATAGTCTTGCCTTCTCTGTCTGTCAAAATGCATCATTCACAAGTTAGGTCATTGTGGAGGCTCCTCTATATTTCTCACCTTCCTCCACTTTTAATTATTTGTATTCTGGAAGGGCCTCCTCAGTTTTAGCTTCTACTCAGTGGTTTACAGAACTATAAGGAAACAATAATGGAAGTTCTAGAGAAATCCTATAGGATCCATTATTTGAACCAAGAATGAAAGTGGAGATGGGTGCAGTGGGGAGGGGTACCATAGAGGGAGTGCAGTGGGAAGGGTACAGTGGGGAGGGTTGCAGTGGAGAGAGATACAGTGAGGAGGGGTGCAGTGGAGAGGGGTACTGTAGAGGGGGCGCAGTGGGGAGGTGTGCAGTGGAGAAGGGTGCAGTGGAGAGGGGTACTATAGAGGGGGTACAGTGGGAAGGGTACAGTGGAGAGGGGGTGCAGTGGAGAAGGGTGCAGTAGAGGGGTGCAGTGGGGAGGGGTACAGTGGGGAAGGGTACAGTGGAGAGAGTTGCAGTGGAGAGGGGTGCAGTGAAGAGGGATGCAGTGGGGAGGGGTACTGTAGAGGAGGTGCAGTGGGGAGGGGTGCAGTGGAGAAGGGTGCAGTAGAGGGGTGCAGTGGGGAGGGGTACAGTGTGGAAGGGTACAGTGGAGAGAGTTGCAGTGGCGAGGGGTGCAGTGGGGAGGGGTACTGTAGAGGGGGTGCAGTGGTAAGGGTACAGTGAAGAGGGTTGCAGTGGAGAGGGGTGCAGTGGGAAGGATACAGTGGGGAGGGTTGCAGTGGAGAGGGGTAGACTGGAGAGGGGTGCAGAGGGGAGGGATGTATTAGGGAGGGGTACTGTAGAGGGGGTGCAGTGGGAAGAGTACAGTGGAGAGGGGGTACAGTGGAGAAGGGTGCAGTAGAGAGGGATGCAGTGGGGAGGGTTCAGTGGAGAGGGGTATAGTGGGAAGGGGTAGAGTGAAGAAGGGTGCAGTGGGGAGGGGTGCAGTGGGGAGGAGTGCAGTGGGGGGGTACAGGGGAAAGGGGTACAGTGGGGAGGGTGCAGTGGAGAGGAGTGCAGTGGGGAGGGTGCAGTAGGGAGGATGCAATGAGGAGGTTGCAGTGGGGAGGGTGCAGTGGGGAGGGTGCAGTGGGGAGGGTATAGTGGAGAGGATGCAATGGGGAGGGTGCAGTGGGAAGGGTGCAGTGGGGAGGGTGCAGTGGGGAGGGTATAGTGGAGAGGGAGCTCGACCAGTTTTCGGACAAGAAGCCTTCTATTGCTGTGTCTTGTTTGCCTGATGCCGTCTGCTGGTGAACTTCCTCTCTTCTCCCTGTAACCTGAGTTTTCATTAGAGTGATAGCAACATTCCAATAAACCTCTTCCTAAGACTTCTCCATATTAATGACAACCATCAAACATATGTACCCTAAATTTTTCTTCTAATTTTCACAGTAAATCTAATTTGTGTTTCCTTTTCTCCTCTTGTCTTTAAAACATCACTTACCTTTTTTAATTCTGAAAGAATTTTTTTCAGTTATTTTCTTACTTATCCTTACCCACGATCTATCCTGGCCACAAATCATAGGATACACTGTTAGCTGCATTCACCATAACATGTTTATTGTCCCTTCTCAAACTGGGAGACTTAGCCATCAAACATCAAACCAAGGCAAGTAAGTCATCCCAGCTCTAAGCTCTACTCCTTGTAGGTTGGTAGGACTTCAACAAAGCAAAAATGATTCTTGCTCATCATTCCCTAATCATGAGAAGAAAACGAAGTCCCAAAGAAACAAGCTGGCTCTGGGCCAGTGTTCTTTGAAGGGAAATGGTGAAAGCAAGAGCTATGACTTTAAGAATCTCCACTCCTCAGAGTTCTCAATGGTGCCTCTGGTCTCCTCCTTAGCCACATTACATGCAGACACTCCTGTCTTAAACAAAAGGCTGCTGATACTCAGAAAACTGACAGCATACTCTGCTGCTTTTGTTTGTTTTGTTTTATAAACTCTGTTTTTGCATGTGCTGAATATGCAGTCTGAACGTCCTGCCATGCATGAGCACATACCGAACTACACGGTAGCCTCTAAATCTCTGCAGAGTGGTCTTCTCTAAGAAGTCTCCTTTATTCAAACAGAACAATCTCTGCTGTATATACTTCTACTTGGCTTGTTAGCTTAAATCCCTGCCTCTGCTGCTAGACTGTCCCTTGAAGCTAAGAGATACAGTTCCCAGACAGGTGCCTCTTCAACAATAGGTTGCTGTATTAAACTAAAGGTACAAAGACACATTGTACCTACTTTGTACATTGTAGCTACTGCAGAAACAGCTTTTATTCAGACAGAAGTTGGTGCCTGGCTTTTTGGTTTCAAGAGCTTTTATGGGAAAGAACTGGGTAGGGTAAAAGTTACCTTTAATAATATTGCATAGGTAAATTATCAGGGATATCACAGACATCATGGTCAGAGTTTCTTAACCCAGTCCCACCACAAAGAAAACAGTAGGAATGTCCCATGGACAAGGGAATATATGTGGGAAAACTGCTAATTAAGGTGGAAGTCTACCATTGACTTGGATAGCCTTCTGGGGCTCGGCTCGTAATGTAGGACTCTCTCTTGTTAGCAGAGTTTCTCCTCTGACCTCGTCTAGGGTAGTCTAAGCCCCTACACTTGCCTCTACTGGGGAATGTCACATAACCTCAATTAGTTTATAGGATCAATTTAGTTTCTTCTGACGAAACCTATTCAGCCAGCATCCAATAGTCCTGAAGTGATTCCCCATGCTAATGAGGCATTCCAGGTACCCTAAAGCTCACAGCCAATGACCTTTGTCCATCCTGGATGTTCCTACCCTCAGTACCCCAAAACTTTTTAAGCCTTCCATCCCCCTAAGTAAAGTTGATCTGTCTACTAACGGGTGGTCCCAGTGTGGTCATTCACCACAGGTGCTCACAGGGCTTTTGACTCTCCCTTTGCCCTTGTGAACTGAGTTGACCAACAATCCTCCAGGGCAGGGAAACCCACAAGTATGTCAATTTTTGATCCTAATTTTTAGAGTAATTGCAAAAGACAAGGTTATGATGCCAAATGCACACATTCCTAAAAACAGACCCAGCTATTCCATGACTCAAATAATTATGTTATCCATGTGTGTCCATGGGTGTTTAATAAGCATTTGAAGGAAATCCAGTCAGAATGAGTCAGATTACGATGGTTTTGCTTAAAACTGTAATTTAAACAAGAAAGCTAGTGTAAGTAAAAGCTAAGAAGCATAGTGAACAGCCTTCATTAAGTGGCCATTTAAAACCTTTTAGCAGTACCCCAAGAACCGCTTAAAGCCAGAATCAGAAAATAGATTGCTCTCATTGTTTTCATCTGCATTTAAAAATACTCCATCCATAAACTAAATGCCCTTGGCAGGAATTTTTGCCTACTGTCCTAGTAGAGTGTTGTCCTAGTGTTGCTGTGAAGAGACACCATGTCAAAGACAACTCTTATACAGGAAAATATTTAATTGGAGCTGCCTCAGAGTTCAGTCCATTATCATAGTGATGGGAAGCATGGCAGTATGCAGGCAGACGTGGTGCTGGAGAAGGAGCCAAGAGTTCTACTCTAGCTCCTCAGGCAGTAGGCAAAGAATATAACACTGGGCCTGGCTTGAGCCTTTGAAACCTCAAAGCCCACATCCAGTGACACACTTCCTCCAAAAAGGCCATACCTACTCCAATAAGGTCATACCTCCTAATAGTGCCACTCCCTGTGGCTAAACATTTAAAAACATGAATCTATGGGGGCCATACCTATTCAAACCACCGCATTCCACTCCCTGGCCCCCACAGGCCTGTAACCATAATACAGTGCAAAATGCATTTAGTCCAACTTCAAACGTCCGCAGAGTCTATCACAGTCTCAACAATGTCTAAAAGTCCAAAGTTCAAAGTCTCATTTGAGATTCATGCCGATCTCTTAACTACAATCTCTTTTGAAATTGAAATCCAAAAGCAGATCACATACTTTCAACATATCATGGCACAGGATATATATTACCACTCCAAAACGTAGGGAAGGGAGCACAGTGAGGAAATAATGTTTCTGACTTAGTTTTATTTCTTTTTCTGTGGTAAAATATCCTAATAAAAGCAACCTCAAAAAGAAAGTTTATTCCATTGTACAATTCCAAATTATAATCCACTGTAGCAGGAGAGTCAAGGCAGGAACTAGCTAGTCATATCAGACCCACAATCAAGAGCAGAGATAAATGAATGCATGCTTGCTTGCTTCCTTGCTTGCTTAAATTCAGCTCAATTCCTCCATGCTTAGAAAATTCTGTCCCCCTCTTCCTGGGGAATGATGCCACTCACAGCGGGCTGGGTCTTCCCAAATCAATTAACTTAATTAAGACAATCCCTCTATAGACATATCTACAGGCCAATCCAATGTAGATAATCTCTCCTTGACATTCTTTTCTCAAATAAATCTAGGTTATATCAACTTAACAATTAAAGCTAAGCACCACAATTTCCAACCAAAAAGTCCAGATATGTTAGGGGAGCCTGACATAGAGCTACCACTACTCATCTAAATTTTCTTAACAGAATCACAGTCTCTCAGAAAGACAAGGTTTACTTTGTGTGTAGGATCAAATCCATACACATCAAAATCCATTCTGTACGTTATTTATTTCGAGAGCTTATGAATTTTGTGACACAAAGTTGGATAAATGTTCTTCGCTCATCCATATAGGACAAATAGCAGAAAATACTTTTTGATATTACTAGTATATCTTATTTGACCAATGCATAGCCACCTCTTGGCCCTATCAAGGTGACACATAAAATTAGGCATCACAGAATTTGTCAGCTCAATTCAGGGGACAGATGAAGCGTAGTTGACTTCTCCAACCCAGCAATGCCGGTGAAGCCAGGTGCCTGGGAGGGGACAGGGACTTGCTGAGCAATGATGGAGACCAGAGTTCAGAGCCCAGTACCCACTTAACAAGCCAGGTTCTCAGAAATGCCTTAAATCAACTCCAGAGGATCTGATGCCCTCTCTAGGAGGGCACACAAACACACACATACAAAGACACACATATACACACATACAAAAGTTTTTCAAAAAGGCTACTAGTCACACCGTTTTCATCTCCCTTTGACAACTATGTCTCTCAGGCCAATTAAAACCTATAGTGAAGGGTGGTGTGTATAATTATCAACTCCCATCAAGCTAACTTCTATAAACTTTTTGACATGCACCTTTTCAATTTTTTGTGGTCCTTCCCTCTTTCTGTCTTAAGAATTCAAAAGGAGAGGGCTATTTCATTTACTCTTCATCTATTTAAAAATCTCTCCAGTCTTCCATGGCCCAGTTCGAATCCAGCTGTCCCTTCTGAAACTGTGGTAGGGATAAACAGACATCTAAATGCTGACGTGGCACTGAGAGACATTCCATTGCCACTGCCTTCATAACCCAAGTGCAAAGACTGGCTTCCGGCTTGCAACTGTCTGCACTAAAAATGAAACTGATACTATAAAAAAAATCTCTTTGGCTTTGGGCACTGAATATATTCCTATTCCCCTTAAGAACATAAAAAAAAAAACCTTAGAAGACAAAAGTGATATAATTAATATGGTCTATCTAACATGCTTATCAAAAGTCTTAATCTGAATCTATCAGTCAAGCCTCCAGGCTTAACTTCCCATTTTTCAGGAAATAAAAAGGGCTGAGGGAGCCAGTAAAATGCTCCAGGAGGAGATAGTCAGATCTGGAATCTATAGGGTAATCAAGCCGGACTCTTCAAAGAGTAGAGAGGAGCTTCTGAAAAATTAATAAGAAATAATAACCAAATGTGTACGAAGTTAGCCTGAAACCTAATTTTAAAAAAATTACAGAGGCAATGAGGAAGAAAGAAAGGGGGAGCCGAAGAGGGAGGGGGAGCCGAAGAGGGAGAGGGGGAGTCAGAGTGGGAGAGGGGCCAGAGAGGGAGGGGGGAGCCAGAGAGGGAGGGGGAGCCGAAGAGGGAGAGGGGGAGTCAGAGTGGGAGAGGGGGAGCCAGAGAGGGAGAGGGGGCGCCAGAAAGGGAGAGGGGGAGTCAGAGTGGGGGGGGGGAGCCGGAGGGGGGGCAGAGAGGGAGAGGGGGGATCCTGAGGGGGGGGGCGGAGAGGGAGGGGGAGCCAGAGAGGGAGGGGGGAGCCGGGGGGGGGCAGAGAGGGAGAGGGGGGAGCCTGAGGGGGGGGCGGAGAGGGAGCAAACAGTGAGGTCAGTAGTTCTAGCTTTTCTAAAGATTCATTTTGAAACAACAGTGGAAAGTTTGAGTCTAAGCTATTGGTTGATAATATAACAAAATTACAGTTTACTTCCTAAAGACAACTGTAAAACTAAAATCCTCATTCTTGGGAGAAGCATGTGGGAGCATTTAGCAGAAGATGTTGCAAAGGTTGCAAATGACACTCAACACTTAGACCCATCAGCACCTGAAGACAGAGCCAATATGTGAGTCAGCAGCTGTTGGCTCCTCCTCTCACAGGGGATGTGGACATTCACAATGCAGGCTTTTTACGTTCCTGTGTGCTGACCTTTTTTCATACTAAATGTTCAGAAAACTCTCGAGGGTCTAATTTGTTGTCTGCATGTTCAGGTCACCTGTGTAATACATTGAAGTGCTCAGTAGAGCACCGAAGAGTAACTGTCCAGATATGTGGCGGCCCTATACCCCACACTTTGGGAAACGCACTGTGAGCTCATCTGAGTTCACAACCTTCTTCCCAGCTCTGACGGGATCTGGCCCCATGTACCAAGAGCTGTTTCTATGTCTTTTAGCCCTCTTCTTCTATGTCTTTTTGGAAGACATCCTTAGTCTTTGTCTCATAGCTTTGTTAGTGGTCAGAAGTGTTTAATAATTTACTGTGAAATGAGTTAGTGGTGTGTCTCTTTCTTTAAATATCTTGAAACACCAATTTGGAACAAGAACAATGGCTCGTTATGACTTGGTAATACAATTTTGCCCATTTCAAAACCATTTGGAAATTAAATTTATGAAGAGCATCATCATTCACAATCGGCCCAGTGTCCCCTCAGAATATCACTGTCACCATTCTGGTTTACAATCAGCTCAGGAGTAGAGAGGACAGAACATGGAGCCACTGGGAAATAGCATTATGCCTGTATGACTCCCTGGCCTTCCAAATTGACATGTTCTGACCACACCCTGACCTCAGAATAGTCCCCTAAAGCAGAGTCAAAGTGTCAATCATGGATTTTTCAGTCTCTTATTCAGTGGGGTCTAAAGATGTATTTTTCCTCATTTCCTCTGGTGATTCTAGTGACAGCCAGCTCAGTGAACCATGGCCCCACTCAGCCAAGACCATTCATACACTAGTTTCATATACACATGCACACACACACACACACACACACACACACACACACACACACACACGGCTTGATACTGCTCATTTCCCGTCTATACCCCCATATTTCATTCATGCCTCCATTTTTATCCCCACTTTAGTCTGATGGGTCAGCTTCACCCTTCTTTCTGCTCTCTCGCTTGTGGAATTTGATCATACCGAGGTGTTTGGTGACTGTCTCTTGCCTCTGTTATTTTGTTGTTAATTTGGGTCTTGTTTTTGATTGTTTGCTTCTTTTTTTCCCCCTGAACTGTAGCGCTTACTCCAGCCTTCTTGGCTCCTTAGATCAAGGCAGGTCTCAGTCACCATTTTTCCTCTTGAGGAGAAGAAGGAAATTTAAGTAAAGGCCCATCAACAGTCTTACCAAAACTCCAATCCAATACTCAGGGCTACAAGCAATGTAAGGGAGCTGGTTACCATTTTCTATGAGATGGGAGGGCCCCGCCCAGTTAAACACAGTCCTACTTTCATTTTCTTTTCATTACACAGGTAATCAAGGCAGGTGACCTCACTGTAAAAGAAATCATTTAAAATAATTCGGGTGAGCTAAAGCCACAACATCCATTTCCAATCCCCCTCTCTCAGAAGGAATGAATAGTAAATGTATTTCACTTGCACAAAGAAATCATTTAAAATAATTCGGGTGAGCTAAAGCCACAACATCCATTTCCAATCCCCCTCTCTCAGAAGGAATGAATAGTAAATGTATTTCACTTGCACTTTACAGTGTCTTCTTGTATTGATGTAGGTGCTTTTCACACTATAAGATAGGAGTTTGTCCTTTAGGGTACATTTGGAGATGACTTGAAGCAATTGGGTGAGACAACTTTAGATGGTACTAGCGCCTAGTGTGTAGAGTCCAGAGATGCTGCTACTCATCCTAAGAGCACAGGACACCACACCACACACCTGTGCCCTAACAAAGAATTATCTAGCACAAATGCCAGAAGTCCCAAAGTTGAGAAGCCCTGAGTTCAACTGCATGACATCATCAATGACCAAACTTTTTTTGAAATTTAAAAGAACAATTTCTAGTAACTCAAGTGAATGTATTTGTGTGCACATGGAAACACAGCATTTTGTCTGAGGCTACTTTACACTAATGTGTTATACCAGTCCAGGACTTGTTAGAAGATTCTCCACATCAGGGGCCAGAGTTCCATGTGGTTTTTCTGACTGCAATTGAAAGACTCTCAGTCCAGAGGACCCTTGCTCTTGCCCAGAGAGCACACCACCCCAAAAGCTCTCACGAGAAACGATCCTTGATGCAAACCACAAGAGGATTTCTATTCAGGGCCAGCTAGCTGGGACTCAACTCGTACCCCATGCAGGAGGGGAGGAGAAGAGCCCTGAGCCTAAATTCACACAAGCTTATAAAGGTGAAAACCACAAAATTCAGGACGGGAGGGGATAGAAACTTCTAGTCAGGAGTACTTCTCACGGGGGGTGTCTCCAAATGGTCAGGATGTGGTCCGCTGATGACAATGGGGAGGGGGAGTAGAGAGTCCTAGTCAGAAGCACTTCTCACGGGGTGTCTCCAGACAGTCAGGATATGGTCCTTAGTAACTGGGCTCATGTCCCTTATCTGGCATACACAGCTATAGTTCTCAGGATTGTTCTGTAAGTTCTCACCCTGTGGGCACTCCCTCAGAGTTCACAAGTTCAGATTCTCAGGCCCCAGAGGAAGAGGGTCTAACTTAAAATTTTTCATTCTTTCACAATAGCCTTACTGAGAAGTCTCCATGGGTCCCTTTATCCTCTCCCTCAGAGGGTGATGTTGGAGAATTCTGGCCTTGGGTAGGGTAAAGGATGCTGGGCACTGAAAATCAGAGGAAAAGGCCCTGTGCTTTGAGGGAAGCAAGACGTCCTCAACCCTTACCTCCTTGGTCCTTCTTAAGCAGGGATTGCTGCTAGGTCACATTACTACCTGTTACCTTGTATGGTGTGGGCACAGCATTTCCTGCCACACACACTTTCAATAGAACACTATGGGCTCTAAACTTCTTATTGGGTTTTCTTCTCCCAGGATGTGCTCTCTCCAGGAGTAATTTGCCTGCCATCTAGGTCTCTCCAGGAGCTGCTGGGAGTTTTGGCACACCTCTTTAAACCCTATTCAAATACTGGGCACATGATCACTCAGCAGAACAAACCCCCAGGGATTCTTAGCTATCAGTATTGTTACAGTCAAAGATGCAGAGTGACAGGGACCTTAGCTTTTCCACAAATGGCTTCAGGGTTTTAATTATCATGGCAAGCGGCATGTAGACTAACCAGAGACAAAAAGACACCCCTCCCCAAATGTCCTGGGACAACTGCATATTGTCATCTGAGAGAGTAATTTATTTCCACATAATTGATTCCATAAAGGGCATCTTGGATGTCTAGTTCCCTAAATAACCTGGACCCACCATTGCCAGCGCCGACCCTCGAGAGGAAGGAGAGCCGTAATTAATTGACTCGTTTATGATTAATGTAGTCCTGCCTTCCTTTTTCTGCCAGTCTCCAAAGAGAAAATTGCCTAGCCCTCTGACTTCACTTCCAAGGAACTAACTCATTTAAAATAAAGAAAGAAATCTGGTTGACAAGCAAGGAGTCAATTGTTCATAGAAACTCCTGTGTGCCTGTCTGTCTCAGGTGCTCATCTGAGGAAGGGGTGTGTGTAGCTCTCAGCTATAGGCACTTCATACACATAGGGAAGCCTTGCTTGATTTTAGTTTCCTGGGTTTACTTTTTTTTTTAAATCCCTTAGGTACCTAAGGAGGAGGCACAGACAGGAAGTGGGGGAGAAAAGGAAAATTGGAAGAAAAAAACCCACGAAAGCCCCTACTTCTCTACAGCACTGAAGTTATCTTGGGTCCAATCTGCTTTTATGTTAACTGCTCCAAGTGAGTGCTGGAGTCTGAACTCAGGTTCCCCTGGCTGACCAGGAAGCGCTTTGAATTTAACTGCCCCAGCCCCCACTCTGTTTCTAAAGCAGAAAGACCATGGTGGGACAAAGCTTATGGGTTTTGTTTGTTTGTTTTTTGTTGTTTTTCTAATCATCCATGGTGTTTCGAGAATATCCTACAGTGCTTTGTTTAAGTGATATTGTTTAAATATAAACTCATGGCAGGCAGTGACTTAAGAACTCAGAACCCAAACAGATCTCCCAATGTCCAGTGCCATTCCATAAAACAGACGCATATACAAAGCACTATCTCTTTTCCCTTTACATTTTCTTTTTCGAGCCATCCTGTGTCCCCATTCCTCTCTGCTTTGATGGATAATAGAATCATGTAAGAAGAGCTGTGCTGCCCACATCTCCCAGGGGTGATCTGTATCAGACACTGGCATGTTACATTATTATAAAGACGTGCTATCACGGTGCCATTAACTGAGGAGTCCAAGAACACCTCAACGCTTGCTATCCAGTTCCCCAAGCCCCATCCCATGACCCCTCCCAACCCTGTCCTTTCCAGACCTCTGATAGCTGTGCTGAACTCCTTACTCTTTTGACTTATTTCCATATCCTGGACCACTCCAGCATGACCACAGGACCCCAGAAGCAGCAGAACAGGGTCTTTCTATGTCCAAGTTATAGTTAGAGACTTTCAGAGTCTCTTATAATGACAAACTCCAAGTAACTCATGGCTCCAGTCTAAGTTCACACCCACAATAGCTAGTGGGGAAACTGTCAGGGGAGAGGTCACATATAATCTCTTTCAAGAAGCCTATTAACACACAGGAACTCTTGTTCATGAAACCCTGTCAGTGACACAAATTCACTGTTCACAGATTATAAAAATCTTCAATTCTGTTTCGTTAATACTGATTCACTAATAAAAATTCAAACAGTTGTCTCTCGACAAAAGGATAAAGACAATTAGGCGTGAGCCGTGCCTCAAAGTGATGCCTCTAAACTGTTGTTACCATTAAAAGCCAGTTAGCTGGGTTGTAAGGGTTCTTATTTGCAAGGGTTCAACTCACGTTAGAGAACTCTCCAGTACTTGTGGTTTCAAAGACCTAGGTTTCTAGCAAATATCCCAAATCACTGGCAAAGCCATTGTCTTCTCTCCACAGCAAAATCCAGCAAACCCAGGCTTGAATAGGAGAATCATCAAGGGAGCTTAACAAATACAAATGTCCACTTCCTGAGAGATTCCAACTTAGTCTGGGCTGGGCCTAGGCATCCAGATTAGTTTAAAGACTTTGGGTGATTCTCATGTTACAAGGGTAGAGGCTTTTGTGGCCCACAAGTATCATTGATGGCCAGGAATGCTGTTTATTTGGTCTCCTTCGCCTCTCCTGGGGGTTGTCTTTCAAGTTCCTTCTGACAAGTCCATGAAAGCCTTCCAAACTCACCTTCTCAATCAATCTGAGCATTGGGACACAATATTGAGAGGACTATGGACAAAAGCAGATTTTTTTTGCATACATATTGATCATTGAAAGTTGTTTTTTTTTTAGCACATGTGCAATTCGCTGAAATACAGGATTTTGAGATTTCCTTTTCTGGCTTTCAGCTGCTGTGAGCACTGTTAGTCATGTAGTTTTATATGCCTCTGTTTAACTGTCTGTGAAGTTAATAGGGAGATACAGCGCTGGTTCAACTCTGAACTCAATATACAGTTTCTAAAGAAAAGAGCGATTGTTGCCTCAAAGATTGCAAAAATCCAATTAAGTATCACGTTCCCCTGCTGCTAGATAGACATAGACCCTGGCAGTAATGTTAATGACACTGCATAAACATCCAGGACAAGCACTGTGCCCCTTTACTGAAATCACACCCCAGCCAGCAATTAAGAAGAAAGCACAAGAATTTTAATACAACCCCCTGGCTTTTGGTTATCAAACAAAAATACTATGAAAGGCAAGAGATGATGAGGCCCAGCGAATAATTTTTATTAAAGAAATATGTACTATTATTCTGTTTTTGTTTTGGTTTCTTCTTCAAAGAGGAGGTATTCAAGGTCAACAAAACAGATTACACACAGATTTTCCCCAAAGATGTATCATTTTGGATTCACTACCCTGGTCTCTGTGCCCCTCCATGTGTTCTCCAATGTAATTAAGATATATGTGCATCTCTGGGCTTCGGGGACTGCT
Source organism: Tokudaia tokunoshimensis (assembly GCA_036184795.1). Classification (NCBI taxonomy): domain Eukaryota; kingdom Metazoa; phylum Chordata; class Mammalia; order Rodentia; family Muridae; genus Tokudaia; species Tokudaia tokunoshimensis. The sequence continues at coordinate 71,137,072 of BTHU01000002.1, read as the reverse complement.
GACAGACAGCTCTGCTGCCAACAAAGTGCAAGTTGCCAAAGGCAGCTGCTCAATGTTAGATGGCGCCCCAGGCGATGCTAAACTCTGCCCACCTTGCAGTGCCTCCTGGGACCTGTGCAGGCCACAAAGCAGGGTGTTAAACAGCTTCCAGGCACACAGGAACTGGCCATTTGATTTAGACAGTGGCTTCTCCTTTAAAAGATAGGGATGAAAGGACTCTGTCAAGATGGGGCAACTTCATCTGATCCCTGCCACTTGTCCCATGGAACCCTCTGCAGGGAGCTTTGTCCTCCCCATTCTGGGGTAGAATGGGTGGTTTCTTTTCTGCTCCAAAAGCCTCACAGTGAGCCAAATGAAAGAAGGCATCTGCAGTGGACTGAAATCCAGTACCTCAGAACGTGACTGTTTGGAGACAAGGCCTTTAAAGAGATGATTTCCACAAGGACATCCAGGTGGATCTTTTTAAAAATCTGATGGGTGTTCTTAAAATTAGAGGTGATGTGGATTATAAAAGAGATCTAAAAGATGAATGGAATACAGAGTGAAGGCAGGATGAGGATCACTCAGAAAGCAGCCTCCAGCAAACCAAAGAAAAGCTGCAGGAGAAACCAAAGCACAGGCCCCATGGGTCCTTGAACTTGCAGCTTCCTGAACTGTGACAAGCCACCCAGTCTGTGATATTGGTATGACATCCCTATCAAACAACAGAATGGTATTGATATTGGTATGACAGATATTGGTATGACATCCCTATCAAACAACAGAATGGACTCTGTATTAGTGTGAATGAATGTTGTTGTATTCATATGCAAAAACTGCCCTCCTGCTAGAACAATCCCTCAGCAGCAGAGTTCTGCAGGGGCAGATTCCACCAATCCCGCATTGAAAGCACCTGGGGAAAACCTGGGTCTCTAATAAACACATACAGAGAGGAGTTTTCTTTCTTTCTTTCTTTCTTTTTTTTTAATATTGCATTTTGTTTACTGTCAATATTCTTGCCATTGAAACTTTGCATGACATAGGGACATAATGCATTGTAGTATTTTTTTAATTGGTTGTTTTATTTACATTTCAAATGTTATCACCTTTCCCTGGTTCTCCCCCCCTGGTTGTTTTATTTACATTTCAAATGTTATCACCTTTCCCTGGTTCAAACCCCATCCTATGCCCCCTCCCATGCTTCTATGAGGATGTTCCCCCACCCACCCACCTTCTCCCTCCTCCCTGCCTTCGAATCCCCCTACACTGGGGTATTGAGCCTTCACAGGATCAAGGGCCTCTCCTCCCCATTGATGCCCACCCAGGCCATCCTCTGCTACATATGGAGCTGGAGCCATGGGTTCCTCCACGTGTACTCTTTGGTTGGTGGTTTAATCCCTGGGAGCTCTGGGGGGGTCTTGTTGGTTGATATTATTGTTCTTCCTATGGGGTTGCAAACCCCTTCAGCTCCAGACACTATTGTGGACACCAAGAAATGCATGCTGACAGGAGCCTGATATGGCTGTCTCCTGAGAGGCTCTGCCAGAGCCTGACAAATACAGAGGCAGATGCTCACAGCCAACCATTGGACTGAGCACAGGGGCCCCAATGGGCTCCCCAATGGAGGAGTTAGAGAAAGGGCTGAAGGAGCAGAGAGGATTTTTCTTGTCAGTATTCTCTGAGCAATTATAGTCATTGCCACCTCATGCTGTCCCCACAACTAGAGCTACTTTCACCTCTGTGCCTCTCCTATCATGATGGACTGTACCCCAGAACTGTGATCCAAAAGACCCCTTGTTCCCTAAATTCATTTGCAGCATGTTTAGTTGGAGCAAAGAGAAAAGTAGCACACTGGGTTCATTACTGTAAGAGCTGTGTTCCCTTTTCAGCCTTCTCAGAAATCCACTGTCCTAGGAACATTCCATTTGGAGGTGGGCAAGTCTGACAGTTTCGGTCTGAATGTGTCCAAAGACATTTGTGCCAAGAGCCTGATCACCAGCATATGGTTCTATGGTTGGTGGCAAAACCTTTAAAGGGTAGGGCCCAGCAGGAAGGAGGAAGTTGTGTCATTAAGAGTTGCCCGGGAATGTGATATTGAAACTTCAAGCTATGTCCTCTTTCTGGTTTGGGACTGCTATATGTAAGCAGCTTTCCTTCTCTACAAACACCCTGCTGAGATAAACCACTTCCCACAGACAAATGCAATAGAGTCAACTGGCCATGGACTTAAACCTCTCAATCCATGAGCAGATATAGATCTTTTCTCTGTTGCTGTTGTTGCTGCTGCTGCTGCTGTTGTCATAGTTGCCTGAGATAGGGTCTCTTCATTCTGGAACTGGCTATGTAAATCATGACTATGTAAATCAGGTTGGCCTCAAACTCACATAGATGCACCTGCTTTTGCCTCTGCAGTGCTGGAATTAAGGCATGGATCAGTATGCCTGGCAATCTTTCCTTTCAAATTGATTGTCTCAGACATTTTATTATGGCAATAAAAAAAGCCAACTAACATGGGATGCCTAAGTTCTTTAAAAAACTTTTGACATGTTTATAATTTTTAAGGCTTATTTTATTTTAATGACTAATCCATGTGAGGCCGCAGCCAGGCCACTCTGTACAGACACAAGGGAAGATTATTTCTTGGTTTCTTCCTCCTTGGTTGGAGTCTTGATTGCTTCCTTCTTGGCCTGGAGACACTCCTCCTGGCACTTTCATGCTTCCTTGGTCTTAGACCTGCAAGCCTCAGCCTCATCAAACAGTAACTTCTGGTGGGCCTTGTCTGCCTTCAGTTTGTGAATATGCTCCTTGAAAATCCACTTGTCTTTTAGTACATTCCCTTTGACCTTCAGGTACAGGTTGCAATACAAACGGCAATCAATTTTCATGGTATCTTCCCGTGCAGAATCCTCTGCCTTCTCATCTAGGTCGCCTTCTTCTCGGTCATCCAAGCTGTACCCTTCTGCTTCCCTATGCCCATATGCCTGCCCTTCCATTGAGCCAAGGTATTTTTCCAGCATCAAGCCCTGGAATGGACAATTGCAGACTTCCAGATGATCAGCCCATCTTTGATCAGCTTCCTGATCTGCTGACAGGAATTGGCATAGGCGATTTCACTGGTCTCACTGGGATCCAACCAGACCTTCCTTTTACCACAGCGGAGGATACTAGAGATAAATCTTTTTCATAGCCTAGGCATACTTAAGGTTGCAGACACACCAGTGAAAGGCAGGTTTATAATTTTTATTTCAAGTTCTATCTGTTTGCTTGTGGGAGCCACAGTGTGACACCTGGTCCCTAGTACTTCACAGTTTTATCATTAGTAACATGAGGTCTGGTGTCAACGAGAGAAATTAAAACTGTCACATGACAGAATTCATCAATCACTTGATCTGACTTTATTCTTTTCTCTCTGAGCAAGAATCCTCGCAAATACTCTTCAAAGTCAGATGGCTTTTCTTAACAGATTTGTCTTCAGTTTCTAAAACTCTGTCCTTGATCTTCCAACAGCCCATGCTGGACAAAGCTGTATCAACAACCATAGCATAGTTTGTTATTTTAAATTTACATTTGTATAACTTTTAATTTCTTGAACCTTATTATGTAGTGCTGAGACATACTGAGGACTCAACTTCCCCTAGGCGCATATAGCTAGGAAATTAGTCACTGTTAAGTACTGTCAAAAATACTAATAATGTTCACGATGATACTCACCTGCCATCCAGCATTAAGAAGCAGAGGTAAGAAAACTGAGTTTGATGTCACCCTGTGCTACACAGCAAGGCCCAGACTAACATTTACAAAGTTAATATTAATAATAGTTCTTTATTTTTAAATTTCTTGAAGAGATATTTTATATTTTAAGTGTGTATTTTACCTACATGTATATATGTATGTATGTATGTATGTATGTATGTATGTATGTATTCTGGTGCATGCCTAATGCTTGAGGAGGCCAGAAGAAGACATCAGAATCCCTGGAACTGGAGTTAAGGATGTTGAAAGTCACCACACATGTCTTCTAGAAGAGGCAGAACCACTCTGCTATCCTACCAGCTCCACCCTTTTAGATTGGAAGGAGCCTCCAATTTGAATTCCTCAGAAGTTAGACTACTTTGTGTGTCAGGGTATCAGGGTTGCTTTCCAGGTGTGTCCTCAACTGCATTTGTTGTTTTTTGGCTTATTTTCTGATAACTATTCTGACTGGGATGAGATAGAATCTCAATGCAGTTTTGATAGGGATCCTGAGTATTTTTTCATGTATTTATAGTCTACTTACATTTTTATGTATTATATTATATTTGGTAATTCTACTGCCTTTATTATGCTGACATATGATTGTTCTATTCCTAGTTTCTTCAGGGCTGTCTTTATGAAGTGATCATGAATTTTATTAGGTTTTTCTACATCTAATAAGATGTCATGTGATTTTCATGCTTAATTTTAATTGTGTGATATATTGTATTTATTATTCTATATACATTGAACAATCTTTGAATCTCTAAAATGAAACCAACTTGATTGTGGCACAATTTTTAATGTGTTGCTGATTTCAGTTTGCAGGCATTTTATTGAGGATAATTTCATTTCTATACATCCAGGCTATAGTTTCTCTTTTTCTATATCCATATCTAATTCAGATACCAAGGTAACTGCAATTTCATAAAGCAAATTCCTCCCTTTCTGTGATTGATTGACTGACAGCTGTCAGACACACCTCTTGTGCCTAGTTGCCTTACATGGTACTTTCAACTGAGCAAAGCAGTCTCCATTTTCATCAAACAACCAGACTGTCATCATAGCATCCTGGTCGCTTGGGACACTACAAGGACACGTTGGGAAAGCCACACTCCGACAGAAGACACACAACCACAGCTGGTGTGTGGGCCACACACCTCTGCATAGGAGGCCATGCTACAGTCACACCCACTCCCGCCAGTACCAGGACTGGAAAACTTCAGTTCATCTACAACCTCTAGCTACAGCTGCTCTGAGCCTGATACCAATAGTTCTTAGCAAGGTTGACCAGAAGGAAGAGCAATCCCACCCCCACCTCACTCCCGCGTCTTAGCAAAAGGCCCATGATTGACAGAAGAGGAGTTGTATCTGTATGAGGTTTCTGATTGAGCTTGTGTGATGATTGTGATTGGTGGAATGGGAAAGTATAAATATACAAGGCTATGATTGGTGGAATTACACTCCAAGCAAAAGTGTGCCAAGTCCTTTCTTCTGGCTCTATAAGCAGGCTGCTTGCCACCACTTTATGGTTACTCTGGGAGGTCTCATAATCATCGACCACCACTGATGTCTTCTCTTGAATGGTTGATCAGCTGGTGCTCTCTATCCCAGGCTGGGCTGGCTGAGCAAAAATCAAGCAGGAAGTCAGAACTACTGGCCCTGGGACAAGCAGTAGTAGTGGCACCAGTGGCCAGGGGACAGCTTAGATTTACAGAGAAGTGCAACAGCTAGGCACCCCAAGTCCCTAATGCCACGAAGCAAGAGTTTCAGAAAGCCACCAAGTGCTAAAGACCCCATTAGCTGAAGCTCTAAGCTCTAACACCAGGAGGCTGCTGAAGAGTCTCCGAGAATGCCTAAGGATGGATAGACTGCAAGAGGCTGAACAAATGAAGAACAGCAGAAAGCTGAGCCAATGGGGGTTACAGATAAGCAGAGATGAGAGCTCAGGTGAGAAGGATGGCGTGCCTCACTCCTGAGAAGTATTTGAGGGAGAAGCCAAGGGTTAAAGAGCTAAGAGTCCCAAAGATCAGAAGCTGTGGGATGTCAGAGTTCCTATCCCAGAGCAATACGCCTCTGGTTTTGAAGTGTGGAGCCATAAGTCTCTAACTCTTGCATGTGGCATTTCTAAACCTCTATATTTAGAAACCCTGTTTGTAAGCACCAGGAACCCAGGATCTGCCCTTGCTCTGTGTGTGATTTCGTGTATGGACAGAACAGGAGAATTCCAACCCAGCCATTTGGAACAATAGCAACAGATTTCCTATTTATGAGATATAACATCCTTATCCTTCTTTTCCTAAATATTTTCCAGCTCTGATCATTCAGATTAATATTTTTTTTTAATTTAATTTTATTTTATTTTTTTAATTTACATTCCAAATCACTTCCCCTTTCCCGTTTCCTCCCTCCCCGAAAGTCCCATAAGCCCCCTTCCCTCCCTCTTTTCTCCGTTCAACCCCCTCTCATTACTCTGTCCTGGCGTTCCCCTACATCCAGTCTTTCCAGGACCAGGGGTCTCTCCTTCCATCTTTTTAGAAATCTATTGATATGCTGATTGTGTCTAGGGTATTCTGAGATTCTGGGTCAATATCCCCTTATCAGTGACTTCATACCATGTGTGATCTTTTGTGATTGGGTTACCTCACTAAGGATGATATTTTCAAGTTCTGACCATTTGCCTAGGAATTTCGTGAATTCATTGTTTTTAATTGCAGAGTAGTATTCCATTGTGTAAATATACCACATCTTCTGAATCCATTCCTCCGTTGAGGGACATCTGGGTTCTTTCCAGCTTCTGGCTATTATAAATAAGGCTGCTATGAATATAGTGGAGCATGTGTCCTTATTGCATGCAGGTAAAGTCTCTGGGTATATGCCAAGGAGTGGTATAGCCGGATCCTCCGGAAGTGTCATGCCCAGTTTTCTGAGGAGCCGCCAGACTGCTTTCCAGAGTGGTTGTACCAGCCTGCAATTCCACCAGCAGTGGAGGAGTGTTCCTCTTTCTCCACATCCTCGCCAACAACTGCTGTCTCCTGTGTTTTTGATCTTAGCCATCCTGACTGGTGTGAGATGGAATCTCAGGGTTGTTTTGATTTGCATTTCCCTAATGACTAAGGATGATGAACATCTCTTTAGGTGCTTCTCAGCCATTAGATATTCTTCAGGTGAGAACTCTTTGTGTAGCTCTGTACCCCATTTTTAATAGGGTTACTTGCCTCTCTGGAGTTTAACTTCTTGAGTTCTTTGTATATCTTGGATATTAGCCCTCTGTCGGATGTAAGGTTGGTAAAGATCATTTCCCAGTTAGTTGGTTGCCGCTTTGTCTTTTTGACGGTGTCTTTTGCCTTGCAAAAACTTTGTAATTTAATGAGGTCCCATTTGTCTATTCTTGATCTTAGAGTATAAGCTATTGGAGTTCTGTTCAGGAAATTCTCCCCTGTGCCCATATGTTCAAGGTTCTTCCCTAGTTTCCCTTCTATTAGTTTCAGTGTGTCTGGTTTTATGTGGAGATCTTTGATCCACTTAGAATTGAGCTTAGTGCAAGGAGATAGGGATGGGTCAATTTGCATTCTTCTGCATGTTGACCTCCAGCTGAGCCAGCACCATTTGTTGAAAAGGCTATCTTTTTTCCACTGGATGGTTTTAGCTCCTTTGTCAAAGATCAAGTGACCATAGGAGTGTGGATTCATTTCTGGGTCTTCAATTCTGTTCCATTGATCTACATGTCTGTTACTGTACCAATACCATGCAGTTTTTAACACTATTGCTCTGTAGTACAGCTTGAGGTCCGGGATACTGATTCCCCCAGAGGTTCTTTTACTCTTGAGAATAGTTTTAGCTATTCTGGGTTTTCTGTTATTCCAGATGAATTTTTGAATTGCTCTTTCTAACTCTATGAAGAATTGAGTTGGGATTTTGATGGGGATTGCATTGAATCTGTGTATTACTTTTGGTAAGATGCTCATTTTTACTATATTAATCCTGCCAATCCATGAGCATGGCAGATTTTTCCATCTTCCGAGGTCTTCTTCAATTTCTTTCTTCAGAGACTTGAAGTTCTTGTCATACAGATCTTTCACTTGTTTGGTTAGCGTCACGCCAAGATACTTAATATGGTTTGTGGCTATCGTAAAGGGTATTATTTCTCTTACTTCTTTCTCAGCCTGCTTATCCTTTGAGTATAGGAAGGCTTCTGACTTGCTTGAGTTGATTTTATATCCGGCCACTTTGCTGAAGTCGTTTATCAGCTGTAGGAGTTCTCTGGTGGAGTTCTTTGGGTCGCTTATGTATACTATCATATCGTCTGCAAATAGTGATAGTTTGACTTCTTCCTTTCCAATTTGTATCCCTTTGACCTCTTTTTGTTGTCTAATTGCTCTAGCTAGAACTTCAAGTACTATATTGAAAAGATATGGAGAGAGAGGGCAGCCTTGTCTAGTCCCTGATTTTAGTGGGATTGCTTCAAGTTTCTCTCCGTTTAGATTGATGCTGGCTACTGGTTTGCTGTAAATTGCTTTTACTATGTTTAGATATGGGCCTTGAATTCCTGATCTTTCCAAGACCTTTAGCATGAAAGGATGCTGAATTTTGTCAAATGCTTTCTCAGCATCTAATGAGATGACCATGTGGTTTTTTTCTTTGAGATTGTTTATGTAGTGGATTACATTGATGGATTTCCTTATATTGAACCATCCCTGCATCCCTGGGATGAAGCCTACTTGATCGTGGTGAATGATCGTTTTGATGTGTTCTTGGATTCGGTTGGCAAGAATTTTATTGAGTATTTTTGCATCGATATTCATAAGAGAGATTGGCCTGAGATTCTCTTTCTTTGTCGGATCTTTGTGTGCTTTTGGTATTAGTGTAATTGTGCCTTCATAGAACGAGTTGGGTAGTGTTCCTTCTGTTTCTATTTTGTGGAACAGTTTGAAGAGTATTGGTGTTAGGTCTTCTTTGAAGGTCTGATAGAATTCTGCACTAAAACCATCTGGACCTGTGCTTTTTTTGGTTGGAAGACTTCCAATGACAACTTCTATTTCTTCAGGGGTTATAGGACGGTTTAGATGGTCTATTTGATCCTGATTTAATTTTGGTACTTGGTATCTGTCAAGGAAATTGTCCATTTCCTCAAGATTTTCTAGTTGTGTTGAATACAGGTTTTTGTAGTAGGATCTGATGATTTTTTTAATTTCCTCAGTTTCTGTTGTTATCTCTCCCTTTTCGTTTCTGATTTTATTAATTTGGATACTATCTCTGTGCTCTCTGGTTAGTCTGGCTAAGGGCTTATCTATCTTGTTGATTTTCTCAAAGAACCAACTCCTCGTTTTGTTGATTCTTTGTATGGTTTTATTTGTTTCTACTTGATTGATTTCAGCCCTGAGTTTGATGATTTCCTGCCTTCTACTCCTCTTTGGTGTATTTGCTTCTTTTTGTTCCAGGGCTTTCAGGTGTGCCATTAAGCTGTTAGTGTATGCTGTCTCCCGTTTCTTTTTGGCGGCACTCAGGGCTATGAATTTTCCTCTTAGCACTGCTTTCATTGTGTCCCATAAGTTAGGGTATGTTGTGCCTTCATTTTCATTAACTTTCAAAAAGTCTTTGATTTCTTTCTTTATTTCCACCTTGACCAAGTTATCATTGAGTAGAGCATTGTTCAGCCTCCATGTGTACGTGGCTTTTCTTTTGTTTTTGTTGCCATTGAAGACCACCCTTATTCCATAGTGATCTGATAGGAGGCATGGGATTATTTCTATCTTCTTGTATCTGTTGAGGTCTGATTTGTGACCAATTATATGGTCAATTTTGGAGAAGGTACCATGAGGAGCTGAGAAGAAGGTGTATTCTTTAGCTCTAGGATGAAATGTTCTATATATATCAGTTAGTTCCATTTGGTCCAAGGCTTCAATTAGATTCACTGTGTCCCTGTTTAGTTTCTGCTTTCCTGAACGATCCATTTCAGAGAGCGGGGTGTTGAAGTCACCCACTATTATTGTGTGCGGTGCGATGTGTGCTTTGAGTTTTAGTAAAGTTTCTTTTACGAATGAGGGTGCCCTTGCATTTGGAGCGTAGATAGTCAGGATTGAGAGTTCTTGATGGTGGATTTTTCCCTTGATCAGTATGTAGTGTCCTTCTGTGTCTTTTTTGATGACTCTGGGTTGAAAATCAATTTTATCCGATATTAGGATGGCTACTCCACCTCGTTTCTTGGGGCCATTTGCTTGTAAAATTGTTTTCCAGCCTTTTACTCTGAGGTAGTGTTTGTCTTTGACACTGAGGTGCGTTTCCTGCATGCAGCAAAATGCTGGGTCCTGTTTACGTATCCAGTCTGCTAGTCTATGTCTTTTAATTGGGGAATTGAGACCATTGATATTAAGAGAGATTAAGGCATAGTGATTATTGCCATCTGCCATTCTTGACGCTATCTTTATGTTTGAGTGGTTATCTACTTTTGGGTTTGATTCAAGAAGGTTATTATCTCATTTTTTCCAGGGTGTTGTTTCTCTCCCTGTATTGGAGGTTTCCACCTATTATCCGTTGCAGGGCTGGATTTGTGGAAAGATATTGTGAAAATTTGGTTTTATCATGGAATATCTTGGTCTCTCCATCTATGGTGATTGAGAGTTTTGCTGGGTATAGTAGTCTAGGCTGGCATTTGTGCTGTCTTAGTGTCTGCATGAGATCTGCCCAGGATCTTCTGGCTTTCATAGTCTCTGGTGAGAAGTCTGATGTGATTCGGATAGGTCTTCCTTTGTATGTTACTTGGCCCTTTTCTCTTACTGCATTTAGTATTCTTTCTTTGTTTAGAACATTCGGTGTTTTGATTATTATGTGACGGGAGGTATTTCTGTTCTGGTCCAGTCTGTTTGGAGTTCTGTAGGCTTCTTGTATGTTCATCGGCATCTCTCTCTTTAAGTTAGGGAAGTTTTCCTCCATAATTTTGTTGAAGATGTTTACTGGCCCTTTAAGTTGCAAATCTTCACTCTCATCTATACCTATAATCCTTAGGTTTGGTCTTCTCATTGTGTCCTGGATTTCCTGGATGTTTTGGGTTACGCGTTTTTTGCATTTTGCATTTTCTTTGACTGTTGAGTCGATGCTTTCTATGGAATCTTCAGCACCTGAGATTCTTTCTTCCATCTCTTGTATTCTATTGTTGATGTTTGCATCTATGACTCCTGATTTCTTCCCAAGGTTTTCTATCTCCAAAGTTGTCTCCCTTTGTGATTTCTTAGTTGTTTCTACTTCCTTTTTTAGTTCCTGGATGGATTTGCTGAGATCCTTCACTTGTTTGTTTGTATTTTCCTGTATTTCTTTAAGGTATTTTTGCATTACCTCTTTCAGGATTTCTTCCTGATGACCCACGTTCTCCTGCATTTCTCTGAGTGATTTTTGTGTTTCCTCCTCGTGGGATTCCATCTGTTGATCCATCGTCTCCTGCATTTCTTTAAGCAGTTCTCGTGTTTCCTTTGTAAGGGCATCTAACCGTTGATTCATTTCTTTAAGCAATTTTTGTGTTGCCTCCTTATGGGCATCCGTCTGTTGACCCATATTCTTCTGCATTTCTTTATGCAAATTTTGTGATTCCTTTGTGAGTGCATCTACCCGTTGATTCATCTCGTTAAGCGATTTTTGTGTTGTCTCCTTGTGCGCCTCCATCTTTTGATCCATGTTCTCCCGCATTTCTCTAAGCGATTTTTGTGTTTCCTTTGTAAGGGCTTCTAACCGTTGATTCATGGTCTCCTGTAACTCTTTATGAGATTTATTTGTGTCCTTCTTGTGATCCTCTAATAGCATCATGAGAAGTGATTTTAAATCCAGATCTTGTCTTTCGGGTGTGGTGGGGTATCCAGGACTTGCTGCTGTTGGAGAGTTGGGTTCGGATGGTCCCACATTACTTTGATTACTGTTAGTAACATTCCTACGTTTGCCTTTTGCCATCTGGATACCTCTGGTGTTAGTTGGTCCTGCTGCCACTGGCTGTTGGTTGGACCTCCTGTGAGCCTGCAAAGCTATTTCTGCCCCCCCTGGATTACCAGGATTCCCCTGGCACCGATTTCTGGGGCCTGCCTGCTCCTGAGTGACTTTGGAGCCCTAATGTGCTTTGCCCCAAGTGATCTTATATTGGGGAGGCCTTGCACATCTAAAGGCTCAGCCTAGTGGATTCCTGGAGCAGAGGTCGCCAAAGGGAGGCTGGCAGGCTCCTGCCCTGTGCAGGGGTGTGTGATCTCTCCTGGGGGGGGGGAGGGGGCGTCCCTCTGCCAGGCAGAAGTCCCACAGCAGATCTGGCGCGCTGGTCACTGCAGATCAGCCCAGCACCTGGGAGCAGGTTACACACAAGCTGCCTGAACCCGAAGCGATATTATGCCTGTCTGTCTCTGAGCCTGGTGGTCCCAACTACCTGGTCACTGGAGCAAAGATGGCGGAGGGCACTCTCCGTGGCGCTGCTCACCCTGTGGTCACGATGGCCCGCCGATCTGGCACCCAGACGACCACAGCGCCAACCCGCCCTCGGGCACAGACGGAAGCCCCAACAGGCCGTGTCCCAAGTGATGTTATATCGGGGGGAGAGCCTGGGTACCGGTCTCTCCAGCGCAGTCCGCGGGAACAGAGGTCGCGGAAGGGAAGCTGGCAGGCTCCCTCCCTGCGCGGGGTCCCTCCACCAGGCAGAAGGTCCCACCGCGGAACTGGCGCGCTGGTTACTGCAGATCAGCCCAGCACCTGGGAGCAGGTTACACACAAGCTGCCTGAACCGAAGCGATATTATGCCTGTCTGTCTCTGAGCCTGGCGGTCCCAACTACCTGGTCACTGGAGCAAAGATCAGATTAATATTTTTTTAAAAGTAATTCAGACAAAATACTACTAGAATCAATGTAGATGAAGTAACTGGAGGCTCAACAAAGGGAACTGAAGTCAGAATTCAAACCCAGGCAGAGATGGCAAAACCCGGACTGTGGACTGCAAACCACTAGCCTAAGGATGGCAATTAGGGAAGCCAGAGACATTTAAATGAGTTCAAATGACTCTAGATGTCAGCCTAGACTAGGGATTATTTAACCATGTAAGGCACCATCCACTCAAAGTAACCTGAGAGAGACATGGCTGGATGCTAATCAGACAAGAAAGTGACACTCAATGATTGCTTTGGGCTCTGTGAAGAAAATGGGTGGATAAAAAGTAGGCTGTTGTATCAGAGTTGTCTATAGTAAGGAGTCCAAAAGCAAAGCACTGTTTGTGTGTAGCCAAGGCTGTCAATAAGAGAGACCCAGGACCAGATCCAAGGCTGTACAGAACATGAGTGCAGCAGTCATGTGCAGTTATAGAAATGCATGCTACCCAGGCATATCCACGCTGGCCAGGAAGCACTTCATACCAGGCCCAACTGCTACAGTTCTCACTCAGAGACAGGCAGGGCTGCTGTGAGGATCCTCAGATCCAAAGCCAGGCACGGTTGGATGAATACATCAGCCATATGCTATCTTATTTAGCAATACCCCTCCCCAGAGCAGTCACGTCATACTATCTCTGAAGTATGACTGTCTAATTTATAATATACAATTACCCATCTCACACAGGCAGAGAAATCAAACTTGCATATGAAGTAATGTGCTTCTTTCCCCAACACTGAGAACTGAACCAGAGCCTTGAGCACATAGGTAAGTACTCTACCACTCAGCTCTGTCCACAGCCCTATGTTTAGAGTGATGTGTGTGTGTGTGTGTGTGTGTGTGTGTGTGTGTGTGCATGTGTGTGCATGCATGCATATGTGTTGTTGCTGCTGCTACTGTTTTGATTAGTTTCTTTACACAGGCCATATGTTGCTTTTGATATAAAAACAATGCTTTATCATAAGCTTTGTTTCTGAACTTTGGGCTGGACATGGCGGTGTATGCATATATCAGCACTTGGGAGGTAGAGGCAGGACAAACAAGAATTCAAGGTCATCTTCAGCTACACAATGAGTAGAAGTTTGGGCCAGCTTGGGCTAAATGAGACTCTGCCTCAAAAACCTGGGAGGAGGTAGTGTATCTCGACATGAATGTTAGCTCCCATGTTTCCCACCTTTCCAGTTTTGCCCCTTAGGTTCCTAGGTCGTGTACACCCTGCCCTGACTACATATTGACTCCCTGTAGGAGGACTGAACATCTGAGCTGTGTTTCTCAGACACTGTGGAACTCTCTCAAAGCAGGTTTGAAAGAGTGGACTCCTCCATTTCTTCAGTACAGATTCGCATTTAAAAACTGAATTATCAGGTGTCATGATGCCTTGTTGGGAGGACCGAACATCTTGAAATCCAATATGTTCACTAAGTGCTTGGACAATGGCGTCAAAAGTCCCATCTGAATCCAACTGGCAAAGGAATCTTTCTGTGTCTCGGTTCCCTAAAGTGTGAAGGAGGCTGGAGAAGAGAAGTCCCAGGCAGAGATGAGTCATACCTCCCACCGGAAGCTATGTGATCAGGGACACATCTCAGCTTTTTGAAGCTTCAGCTCCCCGTCACCTGACCCACCCCCATTCCGAGTGTGAGGACCAGTCAAGACCGGTATATGGGACTCCAGGGCTGGGCAAATGCCGGTTACTATTTTTACAGCACTTTTTATTCCGTTCTGCCAGGCCAAGAGCAGGGCCATGCCACCTCAGTTTTAGGAAAGCAAAGAGGTCCAGAGCCTCCAACTACTCTTGTCACTGTCAAAACAAAAGAGTGGCTTTGGCAGCATTTCAGCCCCATGGTGTGTACTGAGCCCTGGAACTCGGCAAGGCACAGCCATCTGGGCTTGCCCCTGTGGTGACTGCTGAACTCCAGAGCTTTTAAACAGAAACCCACACAGTTCTGCCCAGATGACCAGGCTGCAACTGTAGGCGTGGATATAACTCCAAAAACACTTGAGAGTTTTAAAATGCCATATTTTTACAGTTCTGGATCAAATAGAAACTGCTCTGCACATTCACCCACCAGGTGTTAGCAGAAGAATGCCATCTCTGTCACCACAGCGACACCCTGCTTCCCTCCATGGGTCTCACAAGATTCCCCCAATGGTGGAGCACCATGCATAGGTCACCTGCTCATTCTGAAGTAACTGTCACTCCCTGCTGCTGCCACGAAGGCTTGCCCTCCAGCTTTCTGATGACTTCTGTTCTGTTCTAGGAGAGTCCCCAGGCTGGGTAATAACAAACATAACCCCATGGCCTCAGAACTAGATGCAAACTTTGTTTTCTAAAACTAGCTGTGCCAAGGAGACAGAAAAATCGGAGCCTTGCTAGCAAGAAGTCAGGACACTACCACTCAGGGTTCCCTAACAGGCAACACAGGAGTCTTCCTCCTGCGTCCCAGTGGTATCAGCCAGTGTCTAGTTTAAACCAAAAATTTAAACCCTCATGGACCTTATAAATTAGCAAAGAAATGGATAGTAAGCAAATGCTTGCAAGTGTGATGAATACCATACAAGGCTGGCAAGCATCTAACAAAGTGGTCTGCCTGGGTTGGGTACAAGCACAATGATGGGATATTTCCATTTGGAGAGATGTTTACTTGGGCTAAGACCGGAAGTAGGGGAGAAATGGTCTCAGGGAGCAGGGATAGAAGAGACAACTCCCAGGAAAGGCAGCTATTCACTCAAAGGGAGCCCACCTTGCTAGATCCAGAAGCAGCAAGCACACCAGGCAGGCAGGCGGGCATATAGCTAGGGCTCTTTCTATTAATGAATAGATTTGAGATGTCATCCTAGGTGCAGGTGGAAATTTCTAGAAGGGTTCACACGGGAAAGTGTCTGTCAAAGACCATCCACCAGCAATAGAGAAAGAGAATAGGATTAGAGCAGCACAGGGGGCAGCAGGTGAGGTGAAGGTGATGTTCCAGAGCAGGCCAGGCCTGGACCAGAATCACGGGAATGAGATGGAGAAAATCAAGGAGAATAGGAGAGCTACAGGAAGAAGAACGCACAGGCCTTGGAGATTGGCAGGCTAGAGGAAACAAGGCAGACAAAGGCAGCATTAGCTATTTTTTCCTCCTGTGCAAAACAATAGATATTGTTATTTACTGAGAGCAAAGACTAGAACCAGCTTGAAGGAGCATATGGTAAATTCTGTTTGGGCAGGTTTATAAGCCATCTTGTAGAGAAGCCAAATATGGAATTGATAAACAAGGTTGGAGCTCACAGTAAAGGTCTGTGCTCTGTTGTTTCCTAGACAGTTAAGATAATAGATTCTAGAGTATTCTCACTGGTGGTGTTAATTGAATAGTCAGCATTTGCTTTTAACTTAAGGTGAGAGATACAAAGGGCAGAGAGACTTCAAAGCACTAATAGGTGATCCCATGAGCCTAGTGACAACCAGGCAGTGCTCCCAGGCAGTGCTCTGTCTAACCTTTGGTCTCCAACAGAAAGCACTGGATGAAACCAAATGTCAGTGATTCATTTGGAGAATTGAAACATGGCACTCCCTATTTGTTTTAATCTCCTTTTCAGTTACCTAGTGATCAACCGTGATCTAAAAATATTGAAAAGAAAATTCTAGAAATAAGCAATTCATATGTTAAATTACAAGCTATTCTGAGTAGTGAACTGAAATTTCATGTCATTCCACTGAATCTCACCCAGGATGTGACTATCCCTTGGTCCCCTGGGACCATGCTCTACATACTACCTCCTGTTTCATAACAGCGATCTTGGCTTCACTGACTACTGAGGTTTTATAGTACTTGTGTTTCAATAACCTTGATTTATCTCTTTATGGTCCCAAAGCACAAGGGTAGTGATACTGGCCACTGTAATACGTCACAGAGAAGCAGGAAGAGGGTTTCCTTAAAGTGAAGGTATAAAGGGTCCTGACTTAGTAAGGAAAGGAAGCAACAAGGGGATGAATTTATAAATAACATGACAAGAACATGGGGACCTTTGTAACTATAAAGGAAAAAATATTTAGTTTCCCTGTGGCATTTCAAATTGCAAAAGTCACACAGTATGTGGGTGGCCTTAAGGGAATGATTGTGGTTGGTGTACCTGTGTACATGCAAGTCAGTAACCTCCGGGGTCTCAGGAATCTACTGGGGTCTTGGAATATATCTGCCACAGAAAATGGAGAGATAGTGTGTAACAGCTATACATAAAAGCCTTATGATGTCATTGGTAACATCAGGACCTCCATTGTTAGTAGCTGTTGATCACCCTGCAGTTCAATCTACTTACGCTCTGTTGCTGTTATTGCTTTGTGAGACCTCACTCAATCTTCAAAACAACTCCAGGAAGTAGACACAACAACCACTCCATTTTACATACAAAGACTAACCCTCAGAAATGGGAAACCCTTGACTGGGTGTGGTGTTGCATGCCTTTAATCTCAGCACTAGAGGGACAGAGGTAGGTGGACCTTTGTGAGTTTGAGATCAACCTGGCCTACATAGCATGTTTCAGACCAGCCAAAGCTTCGTAGTGAGACCCCCATCTCAAAGGAGAAAGTCTGTGAAGCGTCGTCCTGAGATAATTGAGCAGAGAGTGCTGGGATACAAACCCAAGCCTGTCTGACTCCAGAATCCCACTTCCGATCTCCAGGCAATGAGTTTCTGGGAAGCTACCACAGCAGATGGGTCTTTCCTTTCTGAGGTTTGGGAACTAGGTTTCAAGGCAAAACAACTAATCACTCTGGCAAACGCCCATCGTTCTGCCAATACTGTCAACTCCTGCCAAGAGATGGGGTCTAGAGAGGTGCCATTCACAGAAAAAGATCTACTTGAAAATTGCTAAAAGATCAGTTTTCTCTAGCCCACTTTAGCATATGGTCCTGTGGAGCCCAGGCTCAAAGACAAGTCCATATGATGTATTTTTCAAACTTGCCTACATAGGAGCGGTGGGGGGACAACAGACAATAACCTCAGTTATCACAGAGCAGAAGTGGGAGGCCATCCCTTTTTTTCAGTATGTGACCTGAGATAACTTCATTTAAATTTTCGTTTTGTCATTTGGCCAGAGGATCAATACTGCTGTCACTCTGTACCAATAATGGCTGTCACAGGCCAAACCATAAACTGGGTACAGCTGAGAAACTGTTAGCAATCACGTCCCATCCTCATGATGCCTTGGATGGGCTGCACAGGAACCACGAGAAGCCCCATTTCACAGATCATTTACTGTTGAATAACTTGCCCAAGGTCAAGAGCTAACAACAGCAGAACTAAGACTCAAATCCAAACCATCTAAGAAGAACTCACCCCGCCAAAGCCTACAGCGTCGTCATGGAGTGAGGATTAAAGTGTGATGGATTGTAAAGCCTGCCAGCACAGGAAGTGTTCAGTTAATGCTATGCCATTAGTTTTATTATAGGTACCATTATCTAAACACTGAAGAAGATGATGACATTTAAAACCAAAGCAGAGCAGTACCACTCGAAAGAGTAGACTTCTGACCTTTTTAGAACTGTCTTGTGAAGAAAGAAACACTGCTTACAAAACAGGAACTTATAACTCATCCTGGAGGGATGGTGCCTCTTAAAGCATCCCACTGACGCAAATGTTTCTGTAAATGCAAAGGGGCTGAATGGCCCTGTAGACCAACTGCAGAGGGAATTCCCCATAAAGGTCCCCCTCAACCCCCACCATTTAGACACTCCCCCCAGACTCATCAGCACACTAATTATGAGGTCTCTGCCTTCCTAGCAGATGAACTTTAAAAATTGCTACATCCTTTTGTAAAAGAGAAGAAAATCAAAAGTAACTGGAAAAACTCACATTGCAATGTGAGTCCTACTTTTAATGCTAGAACCAGTCAAAAGAGAAAGACAGGACAGAAAGATTGTGGACGGGGTTTTGGATTTTCTGACCACATCAGACTCCTCCTCAAAAGGCAATCCCTAATTACCTCATGGAATTTATTTCTTGTCTCCATCACACACACACACACACACACACACACACACACACACACACACACACACACACCTCTATTGAAAAGCAAGTAACTCCATGAATCTATAAGTCTAAAAGGCTCTAACAGATTTCATAGACTAAGATAATCATAAATCTTGACAATTTATTTCCACGGTTCTCAAGGCTTTGAAGTCCAAGATCGAGTTATTGTCCAATTCCTGGTGAGGGTCTGACTCTTAGGGTTCATAGACATCCCCCTTCTCTCTGTCCACACTTGACGCATCTCTTTTCAGCTCTTTTAAAGGGCACACATCATTACCCAATGACCCCACCTCCTAATACCATCACCCTGGAGATTGGGATCTCAGTATGAACTGTGAGGAACACAAGCCCTCCGACTACAGCATCAAAGAGTCTCTCTTGATCCTCATCGTACCCTCACCACCCTGGATGCTCAATAAATGCTGTTTACATAATAGAGGAAAAGTGTCAAATCTATTAATATCCTATCAGAAAATCATCTCACCTCTTTTCCTGCCTCTGCCCAGGACTCCCCCTCCTTCCTCAAGAGGTGCCTTGTCACTGCTCAGGCCCCTAGCCTGCCTCATTTCTTGTATGTCTGTAATGTAAGAACTGTTACATTCCATTATAATAGAATTCCATGAGACAAGGACGCCATATGTCTTACACCTGACATTTTGTGGCCAGCAGGTATCATGAATGAACCAATGGATAAGGCATGAGTACCTTTATTGATGGTACCTGTCCTTCTATAGGACGGAGACATAGTCACCAAATTCTCTGGGAAGTGTGAGTTGTCTTGGGCCCCAGCTGCTTTTTCTCAGGGTTTTAATTATCCTTGGACCATAACCCCTCTGGCAGTCTGTGATATCTATGGACTTTTCTGAAAATAATGTTTTTAATTCATGCAGCACCGGAAGCCGCTCCCCTGTGAGGCTGCGGACCCAGAGCAGAGCCCGCAGGTCCTGGCACCATGGCTGCAGAGCGGACCAGGCCGCTAGGCTCTGGTGCCTAGTCGGTGTGAGCCTGGCGCGAGATCTTGGACCCTGGAGCACTCGTTCAGATAAATATTTCCATAACCTTATGGAGAGAAAGGACTTTGAGACATGGCTTAATAACATTTCTGTTACATTTCTTTCTCTGACAGACTTACAGAAAAATGAAACTCTGGATCACCTGATTAGTCTGAGTGGGGCAGTCAGTCCTGCTCAGGCATCTCTCCAATAAACTGGAGACTCTCCTCAAGGACTTCCTCAAACTCCTTCCCCTGGAGCTCAGTTTTTATTTGTTAAAATGGCTCGATCCTCAGACTTTACTCACATGCTGCCTGGTCTCTAAGCAGAGGAATAAGGTGATAGGTGCCTGTACAGAGGTGTGGCAGACTGCATGTAAAATTTGGGCTGGCAGACAGATAATTCTGTTCAGGACGCATTGCACTGGAGGAAGGTTTACTTGAAGGCTATTTTGAGGATGAAACAACTGGAGGACCATGAAGCCTTTGAAACCTCTTCATTAATGGAACATAGTGTCAGAGTGTATGCACTTTACTACAAAGATGGACTTCTCTGTACAGGATCAGATGACTTGTCTGCAAAGCTATGGGATGTAAGCACGGGGTAGTGTGTTTACCCCATCCAGACCCACACTTGGGCAGCTGTGAAGTTCGATGAACAGAAGCTTGTGACAAGCTCCTTTGATAACACTGTGGCCTGCTGGGAATGGAGTTCCGGAGTCAGGACCCAGCACTTCCGGGAGCGCACGGGGGCGATGTTCAGTGTGGACTACAGTGATGAACTGGATATTTTGGTGAATGGCTCTGCGGACTTCGCTGTGAAAGTATGGGCTTTATCTGCTGGCACATGCCTGAATATACTCACTGGGCATACTGAATGGGTCACCAAGGGGGTTTTGCAGAAGTGCAAAGTCAAGTCTCTCTTGCACAGCCCTGGAGACTACATCCTCTTAAGTGCTGACAAGTACGAGATCAAGATTTGGCCCAATTGGGAGAGAAATCAACTGTATGTTCTTAAAGACACTTCTGAGGATAGAAGTATCTGCCTGCAGCCAAGACTTCATTTTGATGGAAAATATATTGTCTGTAGTTCAGCCCTGGGTCTATACCAATGGGACTTTGCCAATTATGATATTCTCAGGGTCATCAAGACCCCCAAGGCAGCAAACTTGACCTTGCTTGGCTTTGGAGATGTCTTCGCACCTGCTGTTTGACAACCACTATATACATCATAGACTTGAGGACAGAGAGCCTAATTAGCTGCTGGCCTCTGCCAGAGTACAGGAAATCAAAGAAAGGCTCCTGCTTCCTGGCAGGCAAAGCATCCTGGCTGAATGGATTGGATGGGCAAAATGACACGGACTTAGTCTTTGCTGCCAGCATGCCTGACCACAGTATTCACCTGATCTTATGGAAGGAGCATGGTTGACACCAGGAGCTACCATCCCTGACTGACTTTGGGTGCCAGGACTGCAGCTTTTGAGTGCAACGTCTGTGGCAGCCAACTGCATGAACCAAAGTTCTCACCTAAAGGTATCATCATGCAGTGCACAATCATTTATCTGTTTGCCAGGGGCCAGGGCTAGGGTGAGGAGGGCTTGCTTCAGTGACACACACAGCAGCATGCAAATGGGATTCACCATTGACTTCATTTGTACTTAGTTATGTTGGTCAGTATAAGCGGTTGCATTTTTGGATTTATCTTTCTGAGTGGAATATTGAGTAAAGAAAGTTAAATGATTCACTAAAAAAATGTTTTGAATTCATAAAATTCACAGAAACTAACTATACTTAATTAGCATTGGCAACTTGTTCTTCACATTGTGGCACAGTAGCACAGTCCTATCAACGTGGTGACTGTACTCACTTCCCAAATGACAAAATAGTGAGAGCCAACAGTGACCTCTGAGGGGTCTGTCAAACCTTGGGCTGATACACTTGTGAATCTGATGGGTGGAAAAGTCTTAGGTGCTGCCGATGTACCTTTTTATCATTGGAGGAGATTCTACACCTCAGTCAGAGCACACAAAGAAGAGGGCTTCTTACTCAGCAACTTCATACACCCCTTTGAACTCTGTCCTGGGCATTCCCAGAGCCCAATTAAGAATCCCTTCAGTATGAGAATCAGCCCCCAACCTCTCTCCTTTCCTACTGCCTGTCCAGGTCTTAAGTAGAAGGCACTTCAGTGTTCCTTTCCCATTGCAGTCTGGGATGGGATGGCAGTTACCTTAAGGGGAAGGCATTCTATCCAGGCTTCCTACACTAAAGTAAAAGCCTGCACACCACACGCGCACACTGACTGGGTTCCTTCCCTCCCTGGCTTTATGACCCGGGCAAAGATCAGCCTCACAGATAATGAGACTGCAAGAAAAGGCTCAGGTGAACATGTAAGAAAGGACAAACATTCTGCACAACATCCTGGCTACAGAATGAACTATGCTCATGAACTTACCCAAAGCAAGAGGCCACACGTGCACTTAGCACGAGTCACCTTGTACCACTACCATGTCTCATCTGCACGTCCCTGTCTTACCCCATCTCTCTCAGCAGGTACTCCATACCAAAATTCCCCACATTTTCTAATGTCAGCTTCTTCCATATCTGCTCCATACTCGGGCTCTTCCTGGCCTCAACCAGCCGGCAGACCCAGTGAGAAAAAGTTAGAATCTCCCAGGGCTGACTGGACATGCTGAAGGTCTGAGAACAGGTGAGGCCTGTCAAGCTGTCCTCTGCCTCAGGGAGGAGCAAGCAGACACTTCATTCTGACAATCACAATCACTTTGGTTGTCTTCCTCACACATTTCTTCACCTGGGAAGACACGACCAGACCAGGGAAGGCAGGGAAGCAATAGCAAACACTGCAAGTGAAGGAAGTGGAAACAAGCAAGCTATGTCACAAGCAGTGCCTTCCCCCCCCCCCCAGTTTTATTTCTCCTTAACAAATACCTAGGTTTTCGACAACAAGATTTCCCAAAAAGCAGAGAATAAATGTTCCCTCCTATGGCCATGAAGTCTAGCCACTGCAAGCTGGATGCTGCCTCTGCCTTGGGAAGAAAGAGGACTCTCCAACGCTCTGAAGGCCTCCCTGGGCGTGAAGCCTCCCAGAACCATCATGAAATCCAAGTGCAGTTTGTGTGTGTGGAATTTCTTAAATTGTTTCCATGGTGGTGTGAAACACAAGCAGAGGCTGGACTTGCAGAACTGTGACTGTCCTCCACCACACAAAGGCACAAAGCCCTGCAGCACAGACTGTATGGGGACAAGGACGGACTTGGAATCAGCCAGCAGTCAGTCACTAGCCACCTCTTCCACACTGGTACAACGGAAGTCCAACTGGGGGATTCTAAGAACTAGAAACTCAATGTATCAAGCACCGGGCATACAGAAGGGCTCTGGTAAAGCAACAAAAACAAAAACAAAACAGATATTATTATTTACTGTGGGCCACAAAACTTGAGAGTACAGTTTCCCAGGAAGAAGAAGGAAGAAGCTAAGACAAATGAAGGGCCAAGCAGGAGGAGACAGCCCAAGTGAGAGCCACGATTTCCACAGGGAGCTCAGTCCACACAGCACGGCTGCAAACTGGATGATAATGTGCAGATGGTTACAAGGTGATTCTATGTGCTACAAAACAATAGTTCTGTCTTTACAGAGCAGGAGATGAGAGCTGACTCACACAAGAGGCCGGTTACAGTCTACACCCCAACTACCCAGCAGCAGCCGTTCCTCAGTCTCAAGGTGTGACACCTTGACACGCGGAGAACTCACCTTCAATCACTCGCTGAGAACCTGGGGGGAAAGTTCCCTCGCAGACGGCAGATGAAAGCAATAATTAAAATGTCCAGAAAGGGGGACATTTCCTTGTTTATCAGGTTATTTTTAATTTTTCAATTATTCTCCCTTGACCGTTATAACCAAAACAACCTATAACTCTCAGCACAGATGGAATTTATTCATTGTTCATCATCTGGCCATTTATAGTTTCTATTTCCCTTAGAGCTATAAATAGGAGGCCGGCCACCCCAGTGGTGAAGGGAAGGGCGGAATTTACTCTCCAGTGCTCTAGGAGGCTCTTCTCCCTAATTACACTAACAATAGCCAATTATACCTCTGCCCACCCCTCACAGCCTACAGGGGCTCCGAGGAAACCCAGACCTGGGACCTCGAGAAACAATAGAAGGAACATATAGAAATGATGTTAGTCTAGATCCCTGGGG
Organism: Tokudaia tokunoshimensis; assembly: GCA_036184795.1. NCBI lineage: Eukaryota > Metazoa > Chordata > Mammalia > Rodentia > Muridae > Tokudaia > Tokudaia tokunoshimensis. The sequence continues at coordinate 71,113,256 of BTHU01000002.1, read as the reverse complement.
AAAAAATGAGGCCCCTGGGTGCTCACAGTGCCCTTATTCTACATAGGGACCTCAGGTGACCTTGCTCCCAGTGGGCCCTAACCTCATCTCTTGTTTCTTTTGTTCCACCAATCAGAGCACCATGGAGAACTCCCAAGTACAGGTCCTCTTGCAGATTTGTGCTACATCTGAAACTACTGGCAAAGGGGAGCTTGCAGCATCTCTGCCTGTTAAGAAGCTGGCGTGACTCGGGCAATGCTATTATCTTCTCTAGGACTGTGTTAGCAAAGTGTGCCTAATACTTTCAGGGAATCACACGAAGAGGAAATGAAATGATAAATGTCCAGTGTCCTAATACCTGACTCCTGAATAACCTCCCACCAGCTGCTCACTTGGGCCCACTAGGCTAGGTCTGGCGAGTATCAAGGGATAAGGGAAGGTCCTCCCTGCTTCAAACCAGGCTTCTCCCATCTTAATATACCAATAAGAGATTCACTTGTGTCAACATGCTCTTATTACAAATGCAAATCACCCTTGTGTCAAGCTCGTCAATTCCCACCTTAGCATGAATTATTTAAGTCAGATCAGTTCCTTTAGGGTTTGAGGTTTCAGGCTTGTGATTACGATGCAGAGAAAGGTTATTCGGCGTCCTTTCTAGGAAGGAGCAGTCGCAGAGAGCAACACTGAGCAGCCAGAGCTTGGCAACCAGCAGGCTAGGAGCCAGTCCTGGGCTGCAGAGGAAGTGGGGGGATGGGGGGGGGGTGGCGGGAGGGCCCCAGGATGAGAAGCAGAAGGCTGTTGTATGCACTCATGTCCCGCTCTGTCATTATGCCTTTGGCCCTGCTGGAAGATGAAATACCACTGACAGGCACCAGGCCTGCTGCCCTTGGCACAGTAGCTGTGGCCTGAGACGTCAAGGCACATCTGTCAAGCTGCCCTGTCAAACTTGCCCTGGTTTAGTCAGACATCTCAGGACAGCCTCTCCCTGCTACCATCTAGACCAGGTATTCCTGGGAGACCCTTCTCTGTCCCCTGCTGAGGTGACATTAAAATGGGATGAAAAGGAAGCCAGAAAAATTAAAAGACGGACACATGTCAAAGTTAGTTAGACTCCCATCCCTCACTCAGCCATCCTGCACCAGCTGACAGTGGCCCCGTGGCCCCACAGCAAGGGATGATGCCAGCGTCCCCTGAGTTTCTCCACTGTCAAATGAGGGAGGTGTGGATAATCTCCCAACACTTAAGTGTATGTGTGCTTGCATGTGGGATAGGGGAAAGTGAGTTGGGGGTGGGGGGGTTGGGAGTGGGGGATGGGGAATTCCCCCATAATCTCAACCATCCACTGAAAGATCCCATTTTATACTCAGAGTCTCAGCACATCCCAAAAAACTCCAGCTATGAGCTTCACTGATAGAAACCCTCAGTGAGGCCTTCTCTTTCTCATCCTAATCAGTACTTTGCCTCATGAGGATCAGTTTCTCCACTCCTAAGGAGCAAGTGAATATCCCTTGGCCACACTCGGGCATGGTACCAAGCAAGCAGATACCAACAGCAGGAGTCAAACACAAAGACACCTTGGTACCTTGGCGTCTTTGTCAGGACCCTTTCCCTAGTGGCAAGAATTTGAGACCTCAGGCTCTACAATAAGCATCAGAAGGCATGTCTTCTCTAGGCAGACATATAGAAAGAAGACTTGCAGTAAGACTAGAGTGGGCCTTGGGAGCAAAGGCCCAAGGCTGCGAAGGGCCATTTGCCTAATGTCCTTCACCCTTCTCCTTCTCTGAGCATCTGAGTGCATTTGAGCAGCATTCCTGATGCTGACCAAAACCATTCATTAAAACTTCTTCACATAAAGTTCAAAATAAAAATGGCATGTGCCATGTATCCTGTGATAATGATTCTCAAGCCAGTTTTTTTTTTTGAGTATATCTTTCATGGCCTTTGAAAAAAAGGCATGTGATTCTCAAACATCACTTTTACCAAATGTCAATCATAATTTAAGAAATAGGACACTTATTCGCAATAGACAAAAGGTGGGAGCAACTCAGATACAATGGCTGAATGTGGTGGTATTTATACACAGCAGGATAATCAAGCGTGAAAGGATATGTAATTCATGCATCTAGTTGGAGCTTGAGAACATTATGCTAAGTGAATCAAGTTAGACTCAGAAGATGTGTGATGGTGTGAGAGAAAGATGGAGTGTTTCCACTCAGATGTGTGAGCTAGGACGGGCAAACGCAGGAGCAGAGGTGGAGCCTGTAGGGAGGGGGAGTGCAGACGTAGTGTTTAACAATATGGTTTCTGCTCGTGACAATGGAAACATTCTAGAACCGGATAGGTGAAGGCAGCATCTTGGTGTTACTTTACCTAATGTCACTGAGTGTCCCCTTGAATAATGAAAATGCTAACACTATGTTACATATGTCTTATCACTAAAAACTATAAAATACCTGCCAGCACTCTTGGGGCTTTATGGAGCAGAATGATAAAGAAAAGAAACCAAATCCCCAGAAACAGGGACATCCCCAAAGACTAGGGACATCTCTCTAAGGGATGTGAGACAGCATTTTGGTAATGTCCAGAAGTCACCGTTCTTCCCTGCTCTCCTCGTTTGTGCAATGTCTATTCCCAAAGGAGGCTGCATTTTTAATAAAGTCCTTTTTTGTTCTGCACCTTCAGTGCCTCCAGTAGAAGACACCAAATCAAGCAGCACCCCAAGGCCAAGGTTAAACTCAAAATCATCTCTAAGTCAGTCCTGGAGGACTGATAGGCTTGGAACTTAGCATTGGAATCGATCCTGGGGGAGGCTCTTTTCAGTTCTCAGATCTCATGACTTTTGAAATGAACTCACTCCATCCACACTCATTGGCAATAGACTTTCCCAGTGACGCTCAAGAAATGACGACCCGTTACAGACGCGACTGCTGAAGCAATTGTCCCTTTGTGGCTTTGAAAGAGTCCCACACCATTTTTAGGCAAGTCTCAGCAGCCACAGCAGGGAAATGAGGACATTGTCTAATTAATTTTTTATCTCAGTTATCTAGGCAGCTGCCTGAATTCTAATCTTCCCTTTGTCCAGGGAGAGACATGCAATTGGAAGGTCGGACATGACAGGAATAGGCTCCCAAAACTTTTGTGAAATCGATCCTGTCTTCAGTAAGCACCCTGCACCGTCTCCGTGTTTGACACTGATGTTTTCCCCTCAGAGTTTTGTCTTCAGACCCACAAGACAGAGTCACTCAGGAAGCCACCACAACATCTGAGACAGTGAATGCCCAGACCTACTCGGTGAGCACTGATCATAGTCTCCCTGGGGATGTATGCACGCGTCTCCTCAGACAGTCGTTAACAGGTTTCCACAAACTTGGTAGGCATTTTGGATGTCCAAAATTTGTCTCCCTGAGCCAAAATCAACATATTGGCTGAACTGTGCACTTGGCTCTGGCTCAAAGGGAGAACGCAACTCTTGCCTCTTTCAGGGCTGCGGGAGCTTCACTGCTCTGGCAAAATTCCGCACTCAACCATGTGGCACATTTTCTCTAACCTGATGGATCTCTGTCTTCTCTCCCTCTCCCTCTCCCAGCCCTCCCTTCATCCCTCCCTCATAAGCACTTTAGTGACTGCATTCACACACATATACTTAGTCCAAAATAATTTCCTCAAGAAGTTTTTAATTTAAAGCATGTCGTGCTGACGCCCCTGACACACAACAAAATTATTTCACTGCTATTTTATAATTATAATTTTGCTACTGTTATAAATCATAATGTAAATGTCTAATATGAAGGATGTTTGATATGCAACCCTGTGAAGTTGCACCCACACATGAATCTTGGCCTCTCATCCATGAGCATCTACCACAGGGAACAAAGCTGTGCTCCAGCGATCTCGTCACCCACCACAAATCACACCCTGCCTCCTGAAGGGCCCCTTACTCATCTTCTCTACCGTCAGCTCAGTTAGTACCCACCACACGTTTCCTTCAAGGCCTATAACTCCAAAGTAATAAAGTGGAAGGGAAAAAGTCATCTACTGTATTTAATAAATTGGAATGCTCACTATGTCCATGGTCTTAAATATTGAAAGGTTTGGGACTTTCTCTCTGTGGCCCTTTCCCACAGTGATCAAGTTTTAGCTCAGAAACCTAAAGGTGAGGTAGAAACAAATCAAGGCTCTGTAGGAAAGCGGCAGAAGGAAGGGTGGGGCCCAGAGGGAGAGAGGGGCTCTTTCTCACTGCAGGAAGGTCTTACTTACTCCATGGAAATTACACTCTCTATAACTCATCTTGTACATTATCAGATTCTGAAACTATGCAAGCTATTCTTCAGCTCTGCAAATCATAGCCAAGGGATAGCTGGGCAATACAATACAACACAAAATAACCCATGTCTATGGACAAATTCTCTCCTATCCATTAAAGACTTTCCTTCCCACTTAGAAGAAACTGACGTTTGCCTTCAATTGCATATTGTTATCAACTTTATATAAATTTGTGCTTTTTAATTTTTTCTCCTAAACCAGTTATAATATCATAGTAGAACATGAAAACTATGCTAACTCCTACAGTGCTATGAAATGTCACAACTTTATACTTCCTCGGAAATTACCTTTCAACACCAAAAAAGGCAAGGCCCATGGTGACTGTTCTAATCCCTACAACACCCAGGTGTGAAGGTCAGGACAGAGAATCTCCCAAAGTTTCCCGGGTACTGACTCCTGTCTTTTCTTGTCCCCTTCCTCTCTCAAGGATGCAGTTCACCCCAAGACAATAAATTGCTCCACGTCCACAAAGCTGGACTCAAGAGCAGGATGTGTTAGGGAAGATGAACCCTTCTCCCTGGAACACTGACTGGGAAGACATTGGATCCTCAGGTCAATCTCTTCCACAAGGGCCTGTGGAGCAATCCTAAGTGCCCACCACAGCCTGTGGCTTAGTAGGCTGTCAGGAGCGCCTGCCAGTGGCACTTTTCTTGGGACCTCCAAAGACAATGAAAGAGGAAGGGCTCCCCAAATAGACAAAGAACAATGGAGGAATTACAGAATCAATTGTTCAGAAGTACTGAACAATCACCTAGGCAAAATATATTTAAAGCTTGGTTCTGCCCATCTTCTAATCACCAAAACAATAAATAACTCATCAAGATAAGAAGCATTAGCCCATCATTTCCGTGTCAAGGTACCCCACCACACTGTGTTTTACTTCTGCCTGCACAGTGGCTTTGCTTTTGGTTCTCCCACTCTCTCTGAAGACACTCTTGCTGATTAAGCTCTACTCACAGCCTGTTTATCACCAATAAAGCCAACATTTCAGTCAGCTAGCACCTTGGGCATCATTTCTCTCCACAGCTGGTTTAAGTAATATCACAGGACCTTCCCCTGCACCCCTTGGAGTAGCTCCCATCTAGCTCTCTGCCTTCTCCCTAGTCAGTGTTCATCTTTTTCCTGTGTCACCTCCATTCCTTCCCTAGCCATTAGAGGTATTTTATAAGATTTCTTTTCTTATAAGGGGTGGAACCCAGGCCTTTGTACATTTTAAACACATGCATTACCACAGAGCTAATACCACCAAACCCTAATTTTTTATCTCCCTGTGTTATAAATATGTGCATACAGATACTCTTGCCAGAGATCAGTGTCTGGTGTCTCCCTCAATCTATCCCCACCCATTTCTCTAACAGCATCTCACCTGGAACTGGTGTTTCCATGGTCAGCATGACTGCCTGGTCAACAAAACATTAGGATCTGCCTGTCTCTGCTCCCCTCCCTGCAAAGCAGGGTTTTAGACACACTCACCATAGCAGCTTTTTTTTTCTATATTTTTTTTATTTACATTCCAAATGATTTCCCCTTTCCCGGTTCCTCCCTCCCTGAAAGTCCCATAAGCCTTCTTCCCTCTCCCTATTCCCCATTCAGCACCCTCTCGCTTCTCTGTCCTGGTATTCCCCTACATCCAGTCTTTCCAGGACCAGGGGTCTCTCCTTCCATCTTCTTGGAAATCTATTGATATGTGAATTGTGTCTTGGGTATTCCGAGTTTCTGGGTTAATATCCCCTTATCAGTGACTGCATACCATGTGTGTTCTTTTGTGATTGGGTTACCTTACTAAGGATGATATTTTTCAGTTCTGACCATTTGCCTAAGAATTTCATGAATTCATTGTTTTTAATTGTCAAGTAGAATTCCATTGTGTAAATATACCACATCTTCTGAATCCATTCCTCCGTTGAGGGACACCTGGGTTCTTTCCAGCTTCTGGCTATTATAAATAAGGTTGCTATGAACATATCAGTATCCCGGATCTCAAGCTGTACTACAGAGCAATAGTGTTAAAAACTGCATGGTATTGGTACAGTGACAGGCATGTAGATCAATGGAACAGAATTGAAGACCCAGAAATGAATCCACACTCCTATGGTCACTTGATCTTTGACAAAGGAGCTAAAACCATCCAGTGGAAAAAAGATAGCCTTTTCAACAAATGGTGCTGGTTCAACTGGAGGTCAGCATGCAGAAGAATGCAAATCGATCCGTTCTTATCTCCTTGTACTAAGCTCAATCCCAAGAGGGTCAAGAATCTCCACATAAAACCAGACACACTGAAACTAATAGAAAGGAAACTAGGGAAGAACCTTGAACATACGGGAACAGGGGAGAATTTCCTGAACAGAACACCAATAGCTTATGCTCTAAGATCAAGAATTGACAAATGGGACCTCATAAAATTGCAAAGTTTCTGTAAGGCAAAGGACACTGTCAAAAGGACAAAGTGGCAGCCAACAACCTGGGAAAAGATCTTTACAAACTCTACATCCGACAGAGGGCTAATATCCAATATATACAAAGAACTCAAGAAGTTAGACTCCAGAGAGCCAAATAACCCTATTAAAAATGGGGTACAGAGCAACCAAAAAAATGGGGTACAGAGAACAAAAGATTTCTCACCTGAAGAATATCTAATGGCTGAGAAACACCTAAAGAAATGTTCAACATCCTTAGTCATTAGGGAAATGCAAATCAAAACAACCCTGAGATTTCACCTCACACCAGTCAGGATGGCTAAGATCAAAAACACAGGAGACAGCAGTTGTTGGCGAGGATGTGGAGAAAGAGGAACACTCCTCCACTGCTGGTGGGATTGCAAGCTGGTACAACCACTCTGGAAAGCAGTCTGGCGGTTCCTCAGAAAACTGGGCATGACACTCCCAGAGGATCCTGTTATACCACTCCTGGGCATATACCCAGAGGCTTCCCCTGCATGCAATTAGGACACATGAGCAGCTTTTGAAGTGAGTCCTAACAATCAATCTCAGGTCCTTACACTTGCACAGGACCTGCGCCTTGACCCATTGAGCCACCTCCCCAACCCATTATCATTAATTTAAAAATAGTTTTTAAAACTACCCAATGCTCCCTGCTCCTCCATCTTTAAATCCTAATTATCAGGCAAAATCCACAACCCAGATGAACCTAATTAGCACTTGCTGCTCAACTTCGCCTTGACTGATGGGAAACCCCAGACATAGATGGACCAATTGGTACCACTAAATATCAGTGAAAGCCAGGCTCGATGAGATCCTCAGCTCAAGCTCTGTCAACCTTAAGATATCTAGAATCACTGAAGAAACTGGCCTTTGAGGGATTACCTAGTTAGGTTAAGGTGAGGAAAACTCTTCAAGAGATGGGTTTGGACTATTTTGTGGACTGACATTGCAGACTGAATAGAACAGAGAAAACAAGTTCGTGGCAGCATTCATCAGTATCTGCCTCTATGCTATAAACAATGCGGCCGACCAACCCTTCTGTTACAAACTGCCAGGCCTTCCCTGCCATGATAAAATGAATCCCTTCAAAGGGATAAAGCATTCCTTCCTTAAATTGCTTCCTGTCAAGTATTTTGGCCCAGAAGTGAAACAATTAGCTAATACAAGCCCATAACCCCACCCAGAGGATATCTAGACAATTCCTTCCCAGTTCTCAACTCCACTTCAAAGTTTCCCTCCTGTCACCTCTGACTCCAGTAACCTCCTCCCTTGCATTTTGTAAAAAGCCAATCCCACTTTCACTGAGGAAGCAAGTGTCTTCAGGTGGGAATGCCCTTACCTTCACACTGCTAAGTCTTCATGCTCACCACAGCTTTGTACACTGTCTGCACATCTGTACAGGACCCTGGGTCCGTCCTCTCCTGCTCCTTGAGGATGGCGTACCAACGCCCTGTACACAGGCATCTTTGACTTCTTCAGATCTACCATGTCCTCTCAAGAGTAAGCAAACATTTAATTTCCTACCTAAACATAGCAAAGAAGCAAAGGAGAGAAAGAGATGGGTCAAAGGCTAAGAGAACTTGCTGCCTTTGCAGAAGACCTGGGTTTATTTCCAAGTACTTCATGGCAGCTTACAAACACATGTAATTCCAACTCAAAGGGATCACTTTCTTTTGACCTCCTCAGATACCAGACATGCACATAGTAAACACACATGCAAGCATTCACATATACCCATAAGGTAAAAATAAATATTATTTTAATAGAAACAAGGAACTAGGGAAATGGTTCAGTCAATAAAGTGTTTGCTATACAAAGATGAGGACCTGCGTTCAGAACCCCAGCACTTAAGTAAAAGCATATGTAGTGGCCCACATCTTTAATCCTAACACTGGGACGTCAGACACAGGTAGATCTCTAAAGCTCATTGACTAGACAGCCTAGCTGAATTCAAGGGTTCCAGGATCAGTGAGAAGCCCTGGTTCAAAATATAAGGTGGAGAGCAATCAAGGGATGCACTAGCCATTAACTCTGTCCTCTACACACATGCATGTGTGCACACACATATATGCATATATGCACACACAAACACACATACACATATGCATCATGCACATGCATGCATGTACTCATACACATTCACATCCACACATCCATACACACACATACAACACACATATACACATAACCCCCCCAATTCTTCATCACTCTGTCCTTCATCATTTCTTCCTAGCAAAATCTGCTCCAACCCTCTTTTCATTTGATTGACTTGCCCAAGATTTCCAGTTTACTATACTAAACTATACCTCCTTCTTGGCTCCTGCAGCTCCTGTAGCTCCTCATCCTTCTCTTCTTGATCTTTATCTATGAAATGTCCTCAGGGCTTCATCTCAAGCAATTCCTTTTCTCCTCTCCAATCTTCTTCCACAGCTCTGACTCTGGGCTTCATCTACCTTCATACTGATGACTCTGATTCATCAGCCCTGACCACTCAAAACTCTACTGCAAACATCAACCCCTGATTGTCCACCTTTTAATTTCTTCTATTTTAGTTTCTTCTGGGATACAGCTCAGTGCTAGAACATTTGCCTCACACTCATGGCTGGAGGTTCAATCCCCAGCAGCACACACAGACATGATACAGGTGGCTTTTCAGCTCCCCATTTTAATGGCTGTCACAATCTAGTCAAACAAAATAGAAAGTTTCAATACTCCCCTCCCTTCAGTCTATGTATTCATTTCATCCTGTATGTTTCTTCCTTTTTACATGTCAAGTTAACCCATATATCTCTACTCCTAGTCCAAGCTACTCCCATGCCTCACTTTACCTCTTATTGAATGTCCAACGGTGACATATCAATGCAACTAGCTCATGTACAGGTGTTGTACATGACAGATCATCCAAATCCAAAAAGAAGCAAGAACTCCTGGATTGCCACTGGAAAGAGTCCATTCACTCAATAAATACTTCTTTGAATATGTCTCTACTATAGCCTAGGCAATGAACTAAGTATGGGAAGAATGCCAAAGAATCCTTATCAAAGCCTTGCAATCTAGAAGGTGTTCACTCAGTCTAAAGCAATAATATGCAGCAGGAGGCAGAGCTCTGTAAGCTAAATCCTGGGTCATAGAGAATGATGGGTGAACTTCAAAGGGAGGAGAAACCTCATCCAGTTAGATGGCTGGAGAAAGCTTCCTTAGGGAGCCAGTGCCAACATCTAGAGACAGAGCATCCGAGTAAGCAATAAGTACTTCTAGGAGGTGATATTCTAGGCAAGGAAATGAAAGCCAGACAATGTAGGGAGAAAGGAATCCTTTCCTATTAGTTGTGGACTAATGAGAGGAGGTGCTAGGTGGAAGACTCATGGAAATTCATGAGAATTCACTGAGCGACAGAAACAGCTTCAAATACAGGAGTCTTCTTGCATAGCTTTGCTTTGCTTGTAATTTGCTTTTTAAAATGGCTTGCTATGGTTTAGAGATAGTTCGCACATAATGTGCTTCCCAAGGCTTTGTGTATTCAAGTTAACTTTCATTTTGAGATATCAAGACAATGGAGAAGCCTTATCAGCAATGTTCAGAGATAAAGACTAAGAGATGGTTAGGAGTGAATGAAGTCATAAGGCTAAAGCTCTCACGGTTAAATGTTGACAACTATAAGAAGGGCAGAAATCAGAAAACACCTACACACACTCCCTTGCTCCTGGCAGATAGTGCCATGCACCACCTCAGGACTTTACCAGCAAGGGGTTATCACCAAGTGTATCCTCTTGTCAGTGTGTCTACAAAACTGGCAATTAAAATAAATGCACTTTGTTTTATAAATTTAGCTTCCCTAAAGTATTTCATCATATCAATGAGCAATCCAGTGGCTTACCTAGAACCAGGAGACTTTCAGGTCTGCATCTCTCCATGGAGACTTTGGAATGAATAGAGAAAGGGCCACTGTGGTGCTTTGAATAGGAATGGCTCCATAGGCTCATAGAATTGAATGCTTGGTCACTAGGGAGTGGCCCTTCTGGACAGGGATTAGGAGTGGCATTTTGATGGAAGTATGTCCCAAAAGGTGGGCTTTGGGGTTTCAGACACTCAAGCCAGGCCGTGTCTCACTCTCTTCCTGTTTTCTGATCTGGATGTAGAACTCTCAGCTCCTCCAGCACCATGTCTGTCTACGCTGCCATGCTTCCCATCATGACAATAACGGACTAACCCTCTGAAACTGTGAGCCAGCCGCAATTAAATGCTTTCTTTTATAAGAGTTGCCACGGTCATGATGTCTCTTTACATCAATAGAACACTGACTAAGGCAGCCATGTTGATAGCATCTATGTAATAAGTTCCTATAGTCCTATAGTTTCTCACAGTGCACTTGAAGATAAGCCTGCAAAGACTGCCTGTGCAGCAAATTTACATACTGCTTGGACTGGTCCTAAGAATCCATGTGTAGTAGCTAACAGACCAGCATTATCTTTACATAAATAACTGTAACTGGTTTCTCAGAGGGGGAAAACACATTAAACTTCTCCATTAAAAATGGCAAGGACATGTGCGTATAGATGTCTACATTATTGTAATCACAGCAGAAGAGATATTTATAGCAAGATCAAGACAGGAAAAAAGAAAAAGAAACCGTGGATAAGCCTCATAGACAGTATTACTTATGAGCTTAATCTCTGGTCCAGGCAGAGACTGCAAAGAAAGGGATTGTAGCACAATACAGGGAAACTTCCCTGTCTCTCATGGCATGGGAAGTAACTTATTTTGCAACTTTTTAGAACAAATATCTACTTATCTCTGGTAAGGCAGTAATGACAGAAAAAGCAATTCCATCCAAATTTAGCTTCATAAACTTGTAAGTTTATTGAGGTCACTTTACAGGAAGGCGTACATGTGATTTAAGGGCAACTGCATTGCTGAAAACTCACCCAGCATCAGAGTCAACTCATGAAAGTAGCATCCAAGGAGGTCCTCAGTTCCACCAGTCTCCTCCCTGCAACTGTTTCCTGCTTCTACAACTTCAGAGTGGAGGCTTGCGAACCTTTTCAATTTCTTGAGTTTCCTGTACCTTGTATGTGTTGTTAGTTTCCTGTTGATTGCGAGTGTCTTCTCTCCAGGAGGGGATGTTCCATCTGGACGAAGTAGATGCATGTGACTGAACAGCACTGTGCCACTGCGCTTATTCCTGCGTTGGTGACAGAATTATCAGCCACAACATTATTTCCTAAGGAGTCAATAATGTTCTCATATCATCTCTCAGCATACCACTCCAAGCTCTAATGCTAGTCAATCAAAGCTGGCCCATGAGAAAAACTCTCTTTCCTACCCTATAATAAGATTTAAAAAACAAAACAAAACAAATCCCCCTAGGGTCTGTAGACCTGGGTTTCAGCCACAAAACCATTGACAAATTTCCAACTCTTGCCACCGCTTTCCAAGACTTTGACTGGAAAGAATAACTACTCCAACCACCTGCCAGGGTTATACTAAGGCCCAAATGTGACAATCTGTAGAAGAACACTTTGAGAACAGCAGGACTCTTTTGAGGTGGGGGACCTCTCTGAGTGGGAGGAGCATACCATGGGACAAACAGACACTCCTTGGCATGGGTTAGTTGTCTGAATCATCACATGGGGAGATGTGATGCAGGAGGAGCTCAGTGTCTCCCTGCTATTCCTTGTGTTGTTTTTATCCACCCTTCTCCACCCAAAGCAGAGAGTGTGGCCCAGCCATAGTCACTAGCAACCCAGAGTGGCTTCTATCCAATCCTGTGTTCAAGGAGCTAATGCTATTGACTTCCTGGCTGTAGCTTGTTCTTCCTTAGGGGTTTATGACACACATACAATATGAAACCACAGCTATAGAGGAAAAAAACCAATTTACAGCATATTAAGCAATTAGCTTCTGAATGGTGCTTTTATATGAATTCCTTTTGTATCTGTAATAGTGCAGGAGCAATGGGTGTTCTGGGCAGACAGGACCTAGGAATCAGTCTAAAAGAATAGTTTGGCTGGAAATGCTGAGGTTTTCCTTAGAAAGCAAGAGTTAAGTGCTGTCAAAAACCAATGCTGGACTAATATGCAGAAAGCAGCATTCGGGAAGCTGTTGCCAAGAGCATCCAAGGAGCAGCATCTGGAAGGCAGGTCTTGATTCCTGCTCCCAGATTGGTAATATATAGCTTCTTGTCATTTTATCCTGTGATGTGGAGAATGAATTACAGGGAAACTGAGGAAGCAGTTGGATTAGATTAGGAAACCATTTGAATAATGCCAATAGATGAAAATGGCAGCTTCCACCAGAGCAGCAATGGGAAGGTGTAGTTGGTTCAAGGATGCTTCTGGAAGCAGAAGTGAGCACATTCAGCGAAGGGTCTGGGGCAGGAGATGACTGGGAGGAAGGAGCTGAGAACTGCCCTAGGCTTTTTTGCTTGGAGAGTTGGGTCCCCATAGCAAGAGTTGTGGAATTCGGGGAGCATGGCTGGAGAGTCAAAGTGCTGCCTTGGTACTGAGAGGCCTTTCATCCTGATGCCAAGGATGTGACACCTTTTCAGATGCCATGTCTCCAAGGCTCCAATACAGCTAAGTGTCCTATGACTGAGCTCCACTCTGACACTGTGACCCAGGCTCACAGAGTCCCCAGATTTAAGGGCTCAGCTCCTGGAGGCTGCCCTCACTTCAGACACCATACCAGGGACACCATCACTTACTGCAATTTTAAAAGTGATTTTTTTTTAACTTGAGCTTTATGCAAAGTGACAAATATGGATCTGTTTTCATTTTTCTACATACCGACTGCAGTGCATTCCTTCTGTTTCTATTTTATGGAATAGTTTGAGGAGTGTTGGTATTAGCTCTTCTTTAAAGGTCTGGTAAAACTATGCACTAAAGCCATCTGGTCTTTTTTTTTTTTCTTTTTGGTTGGAGTTTTTTAATGATTTCTATTTCCTTGGGGGATATTGGACTGTTTAGATAGTTTACCTGCTCTGCTCTTTATTAAACTTTAGTACCTGGCATCTGTCTAGAAAAAAATCATCTATTTATCTAGATTTTCCAGTTTTGTTAAGTATAAGCTTTTGTAGTAGAATCTGATGATTTGACCGCCACATAAAAGCAGTTACATTGAATCTAATAGAAGAGAAAGTGGGAAAAAGCCTCGAACTCATTGTCATGGGGGAAAATTTTCTAAACAGAACTCCAATGACTCAGGCTCTTGGATCAAGAATTGATAAATAGGACCTCATGAACCTAAAAAGCTTCTGTAAGGCAAAGGACATAGTCAATAGGACAAATTGGCAACCTACAGATTGGGAAAAAATGTTCACTAACCTCATATAGAGTACTAATATTCAAAATAAATAAAGAACTCAAGAAGCTAACCTCCAAAAAAAAAAAGAAAGAAAAAAAGAAAAAAAATCTAATCAATAAGTGGGGTAAAGAGCTAAACAGAGAATTCACAACAGAGGAATGTCAAATGGCCAAGAAGCACTTAGAAAAGTTCAAAGTCCTTAGTCATCAGGGAAATGCAAATCAAAATGACCCTGAGATTCTACCTTCTACCAATCAGAATGGCTAAGATTAAAAACTCAGGTGACTGCACATGTTGGCAAGGATGTGGAGAAAGAGGAACACTTATCCATTGCTGGTGGGATGCAAACTGGTACAACCACTCTGGAAATTAATCTGTAGGTTCCTCAGAAAGATGGAAACAGAACTACCTGAAGACCCAGCTATATCACTCTTGGCCATATACTCAAAAAATGTTCCACCATACCACAGAGGCACATACTCCACTATATTCATAGTGCCCTTATCTGTCATAACCAGAAGCTGGAAACAACCCAGATGTCCCATAGCAGAAGAATAGACACAAAAATGTGGTTTATTTACACAATGGAATACTATTCAGCTAATAAGAAAGAGGACATCATGAGTTTTGCAGGCAAATGGATGGAGCTAGAAAACATCATCGTGAGTGAGGTAACTCATGCCCAGAAGGACATGTATGATATGTACTCACTAATAGGTGGATATTAGTCAAAAATGTATAGAATACCCAGGATACAATCCACAGAACTAGAGAAGGTTACAAAGCAGAAGGGCCCAAGTCCTCACCTCACCTGACCACCTTTTATTGAAAGATCAGAGATAATTGTGGAGCAACGTTTACATAACATTGAGGCAGGAGATTCTTAGAATGAGCATTACAGTGCCATGTTCAGATTGCAACCAGATGGGGCAGGCAGAGATACCAGCATTTGAATAATACAAGGGTAATCTTTACACAGTGTGAATTAACATTATGCTTACAATCACCAGTGATGGTCAGGTCTCCAGTGCGGATGGTGAGCAGGTTAGGAATCCAGGATCCCCACCACTGTCTCCCTGATTCACTCATTGCCTTACATTTTCCATGTATTATCAAGGATCCAAATGTTCAAGCAGACAAGGTATGCAAGACAGGGTAAAAAGAGTGCTCTGTCCACTGTGCAGTTACGGGGTGCCAACCTCTTGGAACATGCAAACTTTCACCCTCTCAGAAGCTCTCTGAGCTGTCTGTCATTCAAGGGCTTTCACAGACAGCTCCATAGGTAGCCATAACTGATTAAATCATTGCCCATTGGGGTTGGCTCAGAGGTTAAAAACACTTGCTGCTCTTCCAGAGAATCTGAGTTCAGTTCCCAGCAATCTTGGGAACTCAACCATGTCAGGGGGCTCATTACAGCCTTAGAATCCAATGCTCTCTTCTGGCTTCCATGGATGTGTCCCCCCGCCTCAAATAAATAAATAGAAAACAAAAAAAATCTTAAAAGAGCATTGTACATAAATAACTAGCCAGTCTCTAGCTCCTCCTTGTGCCTTGCAAGTTGGGAACACAGATAAATGTTCTAAGTTTCTAATCAAGGTATGGTCTTTCAGGTGACTAGCTCCACCCTGAAATAGCCTAGGCACTTGCCAACAGTCACCCAACTAGAACAAAGATGTTCTAAAACCATTGTTGCTCAAGAAATTCTAAGGGTTTGAGGAGCTATATACCAGGAACCAGGGACAAGAACCAGGGACAAGAACCAGAAATATCTCAAGGATCACATGGCTGTGTGCTACAGAAGCCATCCCTACATCCCATCAGGCAAGCTTTCATATAAGAAACCAAGGCTCAGGGTGAGTCTAGGGGTATGATTAAAGTCCTGCCTCTGCCACTACCTAGCTTCTGCTGATCCCCTCTGAATGCAAATGTGAATTGGATTAGTTTGCAGGGTTCTATTAAAATAAGCACAATTAAAGTTACCACTCAGTGTAGTGAACAAATCTTTATTGTGCTCCTAATGTGTACCAGGAGCACAGAGACAAAAGCATGGGAAAACACACACACACACACACACACACACACACACACACAACTCCGGCCTGTATAAATCAAAAAGCTGCTGGAGTAGATGACACTCGACAAATAAATGAGGGAAAGACATGTCTTGTAGTTGATAGAAAAGATTGTAGAAAAATCTATCAAGAAGGAAAAATGGTGGATGTTATCATCTTCAATAAAATAGTCAAAGAAAGCCTCTCTAAATCAAAGACCTGCAAGATCTTAGCGGGTAAGGGGCACGAGCACCTTTGATCAAGAGTAATCCAGTGTCAGGGAAAGAAGAGTAAAGAGCCTGAGGAAAAGTGCCCTGGCTTGTAGGCAAGGTCCATGAAGGAGATCAATATGTCCAAAGATGAACCTCTATACTGCAGAGATGTGAACAAACGCTTATTTACCCCAAATTTGAGTAAGAATGCCCCCTATAGGCTCACAGATCTGAATGCTTGGTTATCAGGGAGCTGCACTACTTAACAGGGGTTAGGTGGTGTGGCACTGTTGGAGGTGTGGCCTTGTTGAAGAAAGTAGATCACTGGAGGTGGATTTTGGGGTTTCAAATGATCATGACAGGCCCAGTACCCCCAGCACCCGCCCCTGCTGCCTGAGGATCCTGATGGAGAATCTCCAAGCTCCTTCCCCAGCACCACATGTGCCTGTGTGCCACCATGTTTCTCACTGTGATGATAACAGACTGAACCTCGGTAAACCACTCCCAATGAAATGTTCTCCTCTGTAAGAGCTCCATGGTCACAGAGCCTCTTCACAGCAATAGAACATTCATTGACTAAGACACTGACAGAAGGCCAGGGAAACCAGTGCACCCAGCTCTAGGTGGTTTGTTGGGATTGCTGGGCAGGAGCAAGGGTGACACTGGAGCAGCTCTGTCCTCTAGAAGCCCAACCAAACCTGCAGGACAGCTCCCCAAAACTGCATTGCAGAAGTTTCCTGCCTAACTTGCAGGCAACTTACCAAAGAGTCTCCTCTCTCCCTGCAACTGTTTACTTCACATATAACCTCACTGAAGAGGTCTCATGAGTCACGTAAGCTCTGTGAGCCTCCTTCCCTCTAGAAGGGAATGTTTCAATTCTGAGCAAGTAGCTACCCAACAGCCTCTGAGAACCAGTGACCCCTGCTCAGACTCCAGCCACGCTGTCAGGATGGCCCCTTTAGCTGCACTCAAGGCACTTAAAGCTCTGCATTTTTTTCTAAATAAGTCTACATTTGTTTTTCTACAAATAACTCATTAAAATGAAACTCTAAATATTTCCATATTAATATTTCTGGCCCCCAGCCAAGTCCTTCAGATTTGGAAGTACAATTATCAACTAGAACGTACACACAGAGAGAGAGGCTGAGACAGAGAGACAGAGAACACAATTAAACCATTAACTCATCCAGTTTATTGAAATATTTGTCTCTGTCTTCAGAAGTTTCCCCATCTCTTACTGGATTAAGTAGTTTTAATTTATTCGTATTGAAGATTTCTTGAGGATGTATTTTTAATGCTGCAATCTTAACGAAGCCCAACTTTTCTGGAATTCCTTCAACATGATCCTATTGGTTTACACTGCTGACGTAACCCTAATCAAAATGAACCAAGTCTCAGATACCTGAAGTCATTAGCAAACTTTCCTCGGCAGATCATCAATAACTGTGGTCCCAAGAACTCCCACTAAGGAACAGGTTCTGGAGCACTAGAAATGCATATGGAGAAAGGGTGTTTTAAGCAGAAATCTGTCTTCACAATTGCTCTATGAGCAATGAGCACGCACTCCCCATGAGAACCACCACGGCTGTCCACTGCACACTTGGTATCAGCCACACACTTGCTTAAAAGTTCTATGCGCTTAAAACAACCAAGTTAACCCTTCACAGTACTCTTTAAGGTACCCCATATTACTAGTAGGAAATGCTGTCTGATAGGGGTTAAATCATTTTCAATATCACAGTGCTCCTGAGGGGTGGAACTCAGATCACCCAGTATTGAAAATGGCACACGAAATATACAAGCTATGTAGCTGTAACAAAAGCTCTCATTCTGACCCTCTGTAGCATGTTCTCTCTTTTTTGGAGTAGCTCTACTTGATGCCTTCCCTTTCCTCAGAAGACATCTTATCTTCCTGGCAACTCCCAAATTTTGAATCGCCACAGAAACTTGGGATTCACCTGCACAGCCTCATGCACAGTTCTCTCAGGAGCTCCATGCAGGGAATCCATCCCTGATACATCTTGGGAGTATCGGAGTTTTTCTGCAGAAGTAGAAGGCTTAGCCTTAGAGGTAGTCATGCAAAGCTAAGCTGTTGTGACTCCAGTTCAAGCAGGGCCACCTACAGAAGCACACACACACACACACACACACACACAGAGAGAGAGAGAGAGAGAGAGAGAGAGAGAGAGAGAGAGAGAGGAAAGAGAGAGAGAGAGGAGAGATTTCAGTTAATGCAGCTGTCTGGAATCCATGGAAGCTGTGATACAAAGAGGCCAGGCAACATCTCAACCTGCCAACTTCTTATCATCTATGATGCAGGCGCTCTCTCTCTCTCTCTCTCTCTCTCTCTCCCTCTCCTTTCCTTCTGTCTTTCTCTGTTTCTCTCTGTCTCTGTCTTTCTCTGTCTCTGTCTCTCTCTGTCTCTCTCTGTCTCTCTGTCTCTCTCTCTCTCTCACTCTCTCTCTCTGTGTGTGTGTGTGTGTGTATGTGTGTTTGTACAGTGTGCATGCATGTATGTTCACATGACTATGGAGACCAGAGATAAGTGATGGGTATCTTCCTCTGCCACTCCCCTCCTTATTTTTTAAGACAAGGTCTGTCACTAAACCTGGACATCTCACCAGTGGCCATCTGGGCTGTGAGTTCTAAGATTCTCACTGTCTCTACCCCACACCTTACCCCATCACTTGAATTACAAGCACGTACAACTCCACTTATATCAAGTTGACACAGCTTGAATCATTGGAGAGGAGGGAACATCAATTGTGAAAATGCCCCCATAAGATCGTGCTGTAGGCAAACCTATAGGGCATTTCCTTAATTAGCGGTTGATAGCAGAGGGCCCAGCCCATTGTAGGTGTGGTCATTTCCTGAGCTGGTGATCCTGGGCTCTACAGCAAAGCAGGATGAATAAGCTCTAAGGAGCAAGCCAGTGAGCAGTATCCCTCGTGGCCTCTGCTTCTCCTGTTTTCAGGTTCCTGCCCTGTTTGAGTTCCTGTCCTGACCTGCTCCAATTATGAACAGCAATTTGAAAGCACAAGCCAAATAAACTCTTTCCTTGCCAAGTTGCTTTGGTCATGGTGTTTAATAATAGCAACCGTAGTAATGAGGACAATCCAGCTTTTATGTGGGTGCTAGAACCTCAAATTCAGTTCTTCATGATTGTGTAACAGGCCTTTCATTAATGGAGCCATCTCTCCACCCATGATGAAACTTTTACAGAATTCAAAATACAGAAACTCACGGGAGCCTGCACCATGACTCAAGAAAAAAAGCCAAGGCAAGGTGTATCAGGGTTGGATTCCCTGCATGAAGCTCCTGAGAGAACTGTGCATGAGGTTGTAAAGGTGAATCCTAACTTCCTGTGGAGATTCAGAATTTGGGAGATACCAGGAAGATGAGATGTATTCTGAGGAAAGTGAAGGCATCAAGTAGAGCTATTCCAAAAACGAAAACATGCTACAGGTAACTCACCAAGCCCACTGGAGTCCTGATGATGCTACCCCAGACCCCAAGGGCACACAGTCAAACCAAGATACTTCTGACCGACAAAAATAATATTCTCTTTCACCCAACCAAAGACAGCTTTCACAGTTTACTAACGACATGCACTTCAAGCAGAAGAGTTTGGCTTTTGAATATATCAAATCTTCCTGCTTGCTTCAGGATAGTGTCCTGACTCCATCCTTGTACGCCTATTATATAATGTAAGGCCTATTAAAGACCCAGGCTTCTCGTCAAAGGAGCAATCTGCCCTAAAATGTCAAGCCTGACTTCTGTCTCTGAGGAAACAGAGGAAGTGCTGGCAGTTTTGGGTAGCTATTACCCTCTGCCTGCCCAGACTGTGCCTGTAGTTCCCCTGTGTAAACCCTGTTCCTGTCCCAAAGCAGGTAACGGACACAGCAGCTCCATGTGCCCTTCTCACATTCAGTCTTTCCTTTTAGGGCTCTGACAATATTTTTTTGCCTAATACACCCAAGAAAGGTAATGATTATGTTAGCAAATGTTTCTTACAGTTTCCACCAGAGAACTCAATTGTGGAGAATACAAAAGACACAGAGAACACAGAGTTTATAGACACATGGCAGTCTCTAAGAGAACATTTGTGTGTCTGAAACACCTTGTAATCACCTGCTATGATGCGCCTTATCTTAGTGTACTCCAGCTGCCATCACAGACTGAACCATTTATAAACAGTAGCGATGTATTGCCTACTGTTCTGGAGGTCAGGAAATCCATGAGTGAGTGTTCAGAAAGTCCTGAATCTCACATATCCTACCTTTAGGCCTCTTCACTTGACAGAAGGGTGAACAAGCCCCTTGGACTGACTTCATATGGGGCTCTGACCCATAAGCACCTCAGAAGGCCCCAGTCTGTAAGTGCTCCTGGCTTGGAGATCAGTGTTCAACAGTCAGTTCAAGGGGGTACAAACATTCGGACAGCGCCTTCCACTGTCTATAGCACCTCACCTCCCCAAACCAGAGAACACTCTCTCGGGACTGGAAAGAGAGCTCAGTGGGTAGAAAACTCAAGAGGATCTGAGTTCAATACCCAGAAGCAACATTAAAAAGCCACATGTGGCAGTGTGTACTTGTAATTCCTGCACCAGAGAGGTGGACCAGATCTCCAGGGCTCACTAGTAAGCCTAAGCCAACTTGATGAATTCCAGACTATTGAGAGACTCTGTCTCAAAGAACAAGATGGAAGGGGTTGGCTCCTGAGAAATGACATGAGTGGTGGATGTCCTCTGGCTTCTACCTACCTACACACACACACACACACACACACACAGAGAGAGAGAGAGAGAGACAGAGACAGAGACAGAGACACGTATACATACACACATACAGACAGACACATACGCAGACATACAGCACACATCCATACCCATAGTCACACACACACACACACACACACACACACACACACACACACACACACACAGAGAGAGAGAGAGAGAGAGAGAGAGAGAGAGAGAGAGAGAGAGAGAGTTCTCTTCAGAGACCCTAATGTGCCTATTTTCTTACTGATTATTAATTCAACTGCATGTGCCTATTTCTATCTCCAGTCTTTATGTTACATTAACAACGGTTCCTATTTTTTCCCATTTTTTCCTCTACATTTGGCTCTACTGTTTGAGAGGAGTCATACAAAGAAGCCTAATGCTCATTTCATTGGCTGAATCGAAGAGCAGAAACATTGCCTTCAGCCACGGTGATGCACGCTTAGGAGTCAAGCCTATGGTGCAAAGTGAGGCATTGCTACACTGTTCAGAAAATTCTTCCCCACAAATTCACTAACCCTTCTGTGAGGGTTAGTTTTGTTTTGTTTTGTTTTTTTATCAACTATGCACAAGGTAGAGTGATCTGAGGAAAAGAAACAACCTCAACTGAGAAAACGCCTCCCTCAGATTGAGCCACAGGCAAGCCTGCGGCATGGTCTTGATTGGCAGCGACGTGTAGTCATTCGTTCTGTCAGTTCTGTTTCTCTAGAGAACCTGAGAAGCACTCCCTCTGAGTTCCTTTTGGTTATGGTGTTTATCACCACAGTGGAAAGCAAACAAGGATTCCTTCCTTACCTACTCTATGTATGTATGCACACATGCATGCATGCATAATTCAGTGTAGAAAGACTATAAAAACCATGTGGAACCAGATATAACAAAGTACAGCTTTAATCCTAGCACTTGGGAGGCAGAAGCAGGCTGATCTCTGAGTTTGAAGTCAGCCTAGTCTACAGAGTGAGTTCTAGGACAGCCCCAGATATAACGGAAAACCCTATCTCAAAAAAAAAAAATCAAAAACAGAAAAAAAAGCAAAACGATGCACATATATAAGCACATTTACAATTTCTGGCTGTTATTTTGATACTCACTGCAACAGAGTCTCAGTTTTCTAGATTATGTTAGGAAAGACTGAGCTGAAGGGCAGTGGGTGTAGTTCATGTGGTAGAGTGACTACCCAGGATGCCAAAAGCCCTGGGCTCAGTCCTCAGCACTGGATAAACCAGGTGTGGCTTACATATGCACACTCTAATACCAGTGCTCAAGATGTAGAAACAGAAGAACCAAAAGTTCAAGGTCATCCTCGGTTACACAGGCAATCCCAGGCCAGCCTGGGATTTATGAGACCCTGTCTCATAAAGTTCAAATCATCAGAATAGTACTTTTAAGTGTCTTATTTGGTGGGTTAGGAGTTAAACTAGTCCGATACCAACAAGCCTTGTACCCTGACTGAAGTCCCCCTCGCAGGGGAGTCGTTATGTGGAGGCAAATGTGGGGGCAAAGACACACATTCCCGGCCTTGAAGTTAAGCATGCCACTTGGTTTGCAGTTGTGTTCCTTCTGACAACCCTGATAGACAAACAGTCGGGGTAAGCTGTATATAGAGAAGAGAAATTGCCATTTGGCATTTTCCATGCCTGGCACCCACGGGAGAAAAGAGCCCATCCTTATTCCGCACGCGCTTCCTGCTGCGGGATCTTTAGTTAGTTCTCTCTAAAGTTCAGCAGTATTCTAATTCTTTCTCAGAGTCGCCAAAATCCTAAACCGCTCCATACGTGACAGATTTTTGAATTAATCCTCAAGCTCTCAAAATATAAATAAACCCCCAAGCCACAGCAGAAAACCCAGCAGCTTTGCTGGGTGCCCTTTCTCCTTCGGCTGTACTGAGACCGGAGCACTGCTCCATCAAAGTCACAAAGTCACCGCGTGTAGCGCCGCTGAGTGTGCTGGCACAAGCATGGATGCCCAATACCTAGGAACCCGCGGCCAGAGATTGTCTTTGCTAGACTAGCATGGTGACAAAGCGAGGCCCTGCTTCAGAATAAACAAACAAACAAATATAAATAAATAAAAAATAAAATGCAAGAAGCCTTAGATTTACTTACTAAATAAATAAATAAATAATAAATAAAATGCAAGAAACCTTAGATTAAATAAATAAATAAATAAAAGCAAGAAGCCTTTGATTTACTAAATTAAATAAATAAATCTCAAATCTTCCTCCCTGGGTCTGACACAATGATGTAGAAACCTAACAAATGTCATTTTTTTTTTGGAAAAAACATATATTTATTAATGAGTTACTGGGTCCTCCTCACTCCTGCAATGTCAGGGCCTTCAGCTGGAAAAAGGCTTGAAAAGCAGGGCTCTCATTGCAGTGATGTCAAAAACATTTCTCTAGAGCTGGGGTAATAATGGCTCAGTCAATGAAGCTCTTACCTCAAAAGCATGAGGACCTGAGTTCAGTCCCCAAGACCCATGTTTAAAAAGTCAGACAGAGCCAGACAGATCCCTAGAGTTCACACACCAGACAGTCTGATTAATGCACTGGGCAAGTTGTGAGCAAGTAAGAGAGACTGTCATGTCGGGGGGGGGGGGTAATATATGTAAATGTAATAGAAGCCCCTGTACCTATGAGGCCCACCAGAGCTGGATGTCACCCCTGACTCCTTCCCTCTCATTATTAAATTATTAACTAATGATATAATTATCAAGTCATTATTAATGATAATAATGTTTATTTAATAATTATTATTAAATATATAATAATTTATGATAAAGTTATAAATATTATCATTATTAAGTCATTTTCACTGATTAACACTTTTGCTTTATTACACTGCTGTCCATTTGGAGCAAGTGTGGAAAAGATTACTCACATACCCTGACGAATGTAACAAATCAAACTGCCAAACTGAAACATATAAAACTGAATGGAGGAAAACTGGAGGGAATAGAAGAGAGCTGGAAAGATGGCCCAGTAATTAAAAGCCCTAACTGCCCTCCCAGATGACCAGAGTTCAATTCCCAGTATCCACACAGAAGCTTAAGGCTGTCTGAAACTCCAGTTCCAGGGGGCACATGTGTAGTGCATCACACACGTACACAAACACACATATACACATATACACACATACACACACAGATACACACATACACACACATATACACACACATACACATACACACACATACATACACACATACACACACATATACATATACACACACATACACTTACACACACACACATATACATATAGGCAAAACACCCACGTAAATTTGTTGCTTGTTTTAAGTAATAGGTTTTATATAATCTGTTCTTACTATTTAAAAAAACTTAAGTTGACTTTAAAAAATCAAAGTTGAATACATAATGTTTAGTGACATGTTTTTTAATCAAATTAAAAAAAACTTCAGTACTTGAGGCTGAGGCAGAAGGACTACTGTCAAGTTTGAGGCTAGCCTGGGCTACATAGAGATTTGAGAACAGTTCTTTCTCAAAAAGGCAAATGGAAAATGAAATGAAGAATTTTTTAAATGTGGATTTATTACTGGCAGTTTCATAGTCTCACTCACGGTCCCAGCCCCCACCCTGGCTAACAGTCCTTCCTCTCTATCTTGGAAAACTTTCTAGTGGAAACTCTCAAGAAGTATTGACTCCCTATAGATTTTCAGAAATGCTGAAAGACAGCATAGACAAAGGGAGAATCTTTGTATATTGTGTTAAATAGATTTTTTAAAACTCTAGTTCATCAAAACAGCATCTCCACCCCATAGTCTGTGCCCACAGTTTTCCCAAAGACATGCCTGGAAAAGGAAGACGTATTCCCACAGAGGCAAGCACCCAGAGTCAGAACAGCTCTGTGTAAGCTGATAATAAAGTGTGTAACTCCCAGAGGATGCATCTGTCTTGCCTCACTACAGCGAGCGCCTCCAAGGATATGAAGATGAGTGTGATGTTATGCTTCCCTAGAGAAATCTGCAGGCGTGTAAGGCTCCACGTAGCAATTTCAAATGACTCTATAATGTTATAAATGCATCAATCGTTCCACAAGAACACAGATAGACTTGAGTCCCTGTTCTGCCAGAGAAAGATAGCCAGAGAGTCACGTCACACGGAGCAGTGGTCTGCTCTTCACTCTGGATCTTGTATCAGTCAAGTTCCTTGTAGGTGGAATCCAGATGCACTCTCCAGCATTCCTCCACTGAGAAAGCTCTTTTTTCATCCCGCACCTCTGTCTGGACCCGTGTGTGTGTGTGTGTGTGTGTGTGTGTGTGTGTGTGTGTGTGTGTGATCACTACACCAAGCATGTATTGAACGTCTATCCAGTGAAAGCTTTTCTTTACATAGCTCTTAGCAAGAAATATATTTTGCTATCCCTACTCAAGGATATAGTCATGGATATAGCCCAAGATGACAAGTTCCTGGCCCAAGTCACAGCCAGGATGTGATCGTGCTCAGTCTCCAACCCATGCCAGTATTCTCTGCCCACTGCAACCACTCCCCCCCCTTACAGAGCTGGCCCACCTGCAAGTTTCTGAAGTGCCCATTTTTGTGCACGAGATATCAATATTTAATCTGGCTAGCAAGATGACCTAGGAGAAGGTCATTTCTTGACTATGGGATTATAGATTGTTTTTATACACCTGTCTTTCCACTTTTGCATGTTTAAAATTGTGTTAGCCTGAACATGCATTATTTATAAAAGAGAAATTGTAAATTACTTATTTATTTCTACTGAAAAAGCATACATAAAAATACATATACCAGAGCAATCAATGCAGAGACTCATAACTGGCCAAAGTGCTAAGGCTAGGTGATTGTTGAATGCTTAGAAATAAATAGGAAATTTACATTAACTCTTCACCCTCATGATTCAGGGAAAATCTCAGAAAACAAAAAACAGAAGATGGGGTAGAAAGAATGTAAGAGCTGGAAAGATGGGTAGGAGATCTGTGAAATGGTGTCTTCTTCTGACATGATATGGCCACTGCACTGAAGAACAGCAGTGTGGCCATCTGCCCAAAATCAAGACCATCAACATTCTACCCTCCATGGATAAGGGGAGGGGCTAATGAGCTTCCACTTCTACCCAAGAAGTTACTGGCAGTGCTGGCTGCTGGCAAGAACAGAGAGTGGAGTTATACTTCTTCTGGTTCTGGCCCCTGTTGTGACGTTCTGGTGTAGGCTTTCCATATGCCAGTGGATGGCACCTGTAGTGGTTTGAATGAAAATGGCCCTCACAGGCTCATAGGGAGTGGCGCTGTTAAGTGTGGCTTTGTTGGGCTAGGTGTGTCATTGTTGAAAGAAGTGTGTCACTGGGGAGATGGGCTTCGAGGTTCCTAATGCTCAAGCCAGGCCCAGTGTCATTCTCCCTTCCTGCTGCCTGCTGGTCCAGATGTAGAACTCTTGGCTCCCTTGTCAGCACCAGGCCTGCTACACGCTGCCATGCTTCCTGCCGTTATAATAATGGACTACACTTTTGAAACTGTAAGTGAGCCCCAATTAAAGGTTTTCCTTATTAAAGGCTGCCGTGGTCAGTATCTCTTCACTGCAATAGAAACCCTAACTAGAACAGTCCCATACCCATGTGCATGCAAATAACACTGTTTGGACTCTGTGGGTTATAAAGAGGGGGAGGAGGAGAGTTGACCTGCACGTGGAGGTCCAGGGAGAAATTAGCCCTGACTCACAGAGCTGGGATACAACTTTAGGCCAAAGTGGTATGCCAGAAGCCAAGAACCAGGAGGCAAATGAGAGCCACCCTCCCCTGGTCACTTGCTCTGTACTACACAGAGAATGACAAGAGACAGCACTTCCCATCACTCTATCAAGGGGCACATCTCAGACCTTCCTGCAGAGTGCCCCTCCTCTGTCAGGGAAGCTGTCAGAAGCCATCTCAGAGAACTCTATTTGACATTTTCAACTCCCCTTTTGATTTCCACTCTGTTTCTAAGAGGCCTTTTTCAAAATCTACACGAGCGAGTTCATTAAATGCTCCTAGGACTAGTTGAATTTGAAGAGAAAAGAAAAACCAGTAACTTGAGCAGACTGTGGCAATCCTTTCTTGTGCAACTGCCACTTCAAAAGGCTGAGGGTTCATCTTCCTCCTTCCTCGTCATTTTCCAGGAGCTGGCTCTCTCAGAGGAGATGGATCCTATTTAAGGTGAAAATATCAAAGTCAGTAAACAGACCAATTTATGTTCCCAAGAAGCAGCAAATGCCAGGGGCAGGTGTAGATAAGATTATCTGAAAGTGAGCAGGGCAGCCTGCCTCCCAGGCCACTTCTAAGAGTCTATCTGCTGATAAAGGACTGCAGTGAGAGAGGACCTCAACCTTGTACAAAAGCGAGAGTCAGTAGGGACTCAGGTGAGAGGCTATCAGCATTCCAGGAAACAACTGAAAAGAAAACACAGGCACTGCATCCACGAACAGGGATGCTGCTGGTGGTATACCAGCCAGCCCAGAGGCTGGGTGAAGCTCTTGGTAAGCAGACTACAACCTGAGCCTCAGGGGCTGGCAAGGTGGGTCACACTCCCCACCCTACCCAGGATGATACAGGTAGGAAAGGAGGCACACCATAGGAGACACCAAACACAAGATACCTTGTCTTCCTCTTTCGTGACAATTAAGAGTCCAGTGTCCAGCTAGGGAGAGGAGATCCAGCTGCAAGCAACAGAGTCAGAGACAGTCCCTGCCCCAACTGTTAGGGATCTCATATAAAGACCAAGCTGCACAAATCTGCTAAAGATCTGCTACAAATGTGTAGAGGGCCTAGGTCCAGCCCCGGCATGCTCTTTGGTTGGTGGTTCAATCTCTGTGAGCCCCCATGGTTCCAGGTTAGTTGTCTCTATAGGTTTTCTTGTGGCATCCTTGACCCCTCCGCTTACTCAATCCTATCCCCCATTCTTTCCCAAGACTCCCCAAGCTCTGCCTAATCGGGCCTCAGTGGGAGACGATGCGCTTAGGCCTGCTTTGTCCCAGGGAAGGATGGTACCCAAGGAGAAGGGGAGAGGGGAACTTGTGAATGTGTGACTTGGAGGAGAGGAGGGAGGGGGCAGCTGCCAGTGGGTATAAAATGAATAGATAGATAGATAGATAGATAGATAGATAGATAGATAGATAGATAAAGAGTTCAGTGTTCTTATTTCTAGGAATACAATTTCGGTTTCATCAGGGCAGGGGGTGTATGCATATGCTCATGGGGTGTGTGGATATGTGTGTGTGCATGTGGAGGCAGTGGTAGACATCAAGTATCTTCTGCACTCTCCACCTTAGTTTTTTCAGACACTGAACCTACAGCTCACTGATTGGCTATACCTGCTGGCCAATAAGCACCAGGTATATGTCTGTCTAGGAGCCTAGAATAGCTGGGATTATAACTTGCACTGCCACACCCAGCTTTTTATGTGGATTCTGTCAATCAGAACTGCAACTTTAATTTTTTCGAAGTCTACTTTTAATGACGGTTCTTAAATGCTTTAACCTTCCTTGTAGCCCACCACTCACTAGAGGTAGTGGGGGAAAAAAGGATGGGGGTGGAGGAGAGTGGACCTGTTTAGAAAGGTTCTTTGGAGCAACTCCTGTCTGTGTTGTCTGAAAATCAGCAGTTCAGTTCACAGGTTCGCAGTGACTGTTCAATCGACTTAGAAACACTTCACGGATACACCAGCAGTCCAGTTCGGTAGAGTCGGGATAACAAACATGACTCAGCAGTGGTAACACTACCTAGCAGAGATAGCCAGGCCTCAACCTCAGCACAAGTCAGCAGGAGAGACCAGCATGAATGCTAAAGTTCTCAGCTGTGCCTCTCTCAGAAAATCCCTCCATCACTAGCTGTAGAGTTCTATTTATACTTTTTCCAAATATCATGTGTCCTCCAGCACATATCATGTGTCTTGCCTCAGCACAAGTGTCTGTCTCAGCTGACATCGCTCTGCAAATAAGCCCAAGTCTGCAGAAGCATCAAGAAACTATAGCATACCACCAGAAGTTTCTCTCTGTGGAGGCCCAACAAATGCAGCCCAACTACATACTGTAAGGTGGACCAATTCATGTGTGTGCCATTAGCAAGGAATCCCTCATCATGTGTCCTTTCATGTGCTTGCTTTAGCAGAACAGACTTTCTCCTGTGTCTGCTTCAGCTAAACATCCCTTCAAAAGTCTGCCTTAGTCTTTCACCTGTGTCCACTTCAGGAAAACACTCCTTCATGTGTTTGCCCCAGCAAAACACTGTCTAGCATAACCAACTCTCCAAAGAACCCTTAAGTTTCCACTTCATAGAACTCAGGTCCTCATACTTACACAGTAAGTACCTTACTGACTGAGCTGCTTCCCAAGACCAATAGGAATGCTGTGTGTGTGTGTGTGTGTGTGTGTGTGCATGCAAGCTCATGTCTGTGTGTTTGCTGAGGCTAAAACACATCCCCCTCCATGGGCCACAGTCCCAGAACAAACATGAGGTATCAGGGCCACCCACCACCATGAGCTCCTGGGGACTGCGCTGTCAGTCTGTCTGCTCAGAGGTCCCACAGGAGAACTAAGACACTTTCCTCCCAGTCCTGGTGACTGTCTCCATGGTGATAACTGCATCTTGGGGACAGTCTCTTGTCTTCTCGTTTTCTGACCTCTCTGTCACAATCCCTCTTTCCTGCTTCTCAGGGTGGATATACTGTAGAAAGGTGACCATGTGGGTGAGTCTCGAGCAATGCTGCCTTTGTTCTGGGAAGCAGATCTCCCTGCTCTCTCAAAGAAAGAGGCCCATCTACGCCCAAACCAAGGCTGGATGTGCTGCTTATGTGCCGTGATTTCAAACATTTACCTGTGTTGACTCAAAGTGGTGCAGAGTGTGAAATCTGCTATTAGTGATGTTCTCTGCAACACTGCACAGTTAAATGTACTTTGTAAGAAAAAAAATCCAGAACTAGATAACAGCTCACATGGTTATTAGAGAGGCCAATTCATTATCTAGGCTATGCTTGCTGACTGTGTGGGAGCCTGGCAGAGAGGTAAGCAAGCGAACCTCAGGACTTCTACCACATCTCAGAAGACCTGAGGTCCAGCCAATTCCTCCCAGCTGACCATCGCACATGCTCAGAGATCCATGAGCCAAGATATTTCTCACAGGCAACACCTGTGGGGAAAAAAAAAACAAACTAAAAACTTCCAGGGGAGTTTTTTCTAATGATTAGGTCATTTAAAAATACTTTAGAAGAGAAAGGTTCTTAAAGGCAAAAACTTAAGTAAAATAAAATGAAGTTTCATAAAGAACTCGGAGCCAAGAGTAGCAGATCCTAATATCACCCCTTTAATAAATTCTGCTGGACTTTGGTCTGCATAAAAAGGAGGCACTGGCTGATTCTCGGGTCACTCTCCTCTCTGCTATTCCAGTGTCCTCGTGGCAATAACCATCATATGCTCTAATTAGAGACTCTGTGCAGTCACCGCTCCTCACACCTTCTAGATTTGCCTGAAGAGACTCCTACAGGAGACTAGCAGTTGTTTCCATTCAAGGTTGCCCCATCCACCAGGGAGACCACTGTCTTGCCTCTGCCCCACCTCTGTCATCTTAATGTAAGTGTCACAGGATTCTGAAGCTTGTAGAGTTCTATGGTCAGCAACCAGCACCCATTCCATGTGATGAAGAGAAAAAATGGAAACCGGATTCAAACTCTTCAGAGGATCCTTTGAGCTTGGAAAAGCAAAAACAGAAACAAAACCTCCACCTAGTTATACTGATGTAGGGGAAGCTTCTTCGGGGTCTGCAGAGATTTGAGCTGTAGAGATGGCTAGCAATTAGTAGCACTGGATGCTCTTCCTGGGGTCTTGAGTTCAATTCCCAGCACCAGCTTGGTGGTTCACAACTGGCAGCAACTCCAGTTCCAGGTAACCTGGCATCCTCTCCTGGCCTCTGTGGCCGCTGTATGCATGAGGCGCACTGATACACAGGCAGGTAAAACACCCCAACAAAATAAAAGCTGAAAAGAAACTACAAAAGCGAGAGAGAGAGAGAGAGAGAGAGAGAGAGAGAGAGAGAGAGAGAGAGAGAGAGAGAGAGAGAATGAATGTAGACTTATATTCATGCCCAGAATGTAAACGATTGCCCTCGTAGTCCAAATGCTACAATGTCTCAATAGTTAACAAGATGACTGCTATAGTGCTGCTCTTGACACAAGCAGGGTTTTCTATCTGGTACTCTGAAACTGAGTGATTCAGTTGCAGTCAGAAAGATGCACCCATAGAACCCAAAGAACAGAAAGCTCCAGAAGCCTTCGCTGGAGAGTGTCTGTGGGGTGTGATGTGGCTGGCCCGGTTCCTCTCTGTGCTTGTTGCAGATAACGTTGATCTCAGTTGGGGTTTTAATGGAGGTAGACTGGTAATGAAGGGGAAAATAACTTCTCTCCCTCCCCCTGCTGATTCCTATTAACTTGGCATGAGTTTGTGTTCTTTTCCGATGTTTACTTAAAAGACATCATAAATGTGAGCTGGAGACCAAAGTTATCAAGAATGGCAGCCTCAGAAAAAAAATGAAGAGCCAAGATTAGACATCTAAGGAAAACATTTTACCTACACCCTATGCAAGCACCCTTAGCAGCCGCACCATCTGTTGCAGTGCATGCTGGGAAAGCAGCTGGGGAAGGGACCCTTCTTCCCTTTCTGTGGACACTACCTATGCCTCCTTTTTGCTACTGTGTGATGAATCTGTGAGTGGAAACTGGATCCAAAGGCAAAATTACAAATAGCTTGCAAAATGTACACCTATAAAGCTGCCATTTTTGAGCATCTACCACTTGACAAGTCCAGGACCACATGTCCTGTCTCACACAATTCTCACGTCACTGTGAAAGGCAAGCTTGCCTCCAGTTTACAGGCAAGAGAGCTCAGAGAGGGTAGGCTATCTCCCCAAAGTCATTCCGTTGGTCTGTGGCAGACACCTGGTCTTGAAGAAGTTCTAACCTCATTTGTTTCTCTACCCAATAAACAGGGAGCATAGGTACTGACATAGATACTGAAGAGATAGGAAGATAGTTCCTGATAGATTCTAGTTTATGTAACTGGTCCCAATCCATATGTTGAAGCCCTAACCTCTAATGTGACTGTACGTGGGAGATCAGGCTTTCATGGAGGTAGGGTAAAATAAGATGAAATAAAGGAATAGGACTTTTAATGCTATGAAGATACACCATGACCATTGCAACTCTAGCTTACAGTTTCAGAGGTTTTGTCCATTATCATCATGATGGGAAGCATGGCATCATGAAGGCAGACACAGTGCTAGAGGAGTGGAGAGTTCTCTATCTGAATCCTCAGGCAGCAGGCAGAGAGTGTGACACTGGTCCTGGTTTGAGCATTTAAAATCTCAAAGCCCACCCCCAGTGCCATACTTCCTCCCACAAGGCCACACCTACTTCAACAAAACCACACCTCCTAATAGTGCCACTCCCTATGAGCCTACGGGGCCATTTTCAGTCAAACCACTGTAGAGTAGGTGGGTCCAATAGGATTAGTGTCCTCACAAAAAGACACTAGGAGACACTAGAGAGCTTGCATGGTCCTTGAGAGCAAAAGTGGCATGACACCACTGAGGGAGGGCCACCCACATGCAGGCCAGAAAGACAGGCCTCACAAGGAGCTGCCCATTGTCACAGAGCAGCTGGGGCTCAGCTCAGAGTCACACCACAGTTGTGTTCTTGCCTCCTCTCTGGCATGGCCTCGTGTGCCTTTATTTTGGTTTGGTGGCAATGTATTCAATTTTTTTCTTTTCTATCTGCATATAGTAATTATATATAATAATGGGTTTCTTATGAGTTTTTCAGGAACATATATAATGTATTTTGATCTCATCCACCCACAGTCACCCTGACTTGTCCCTCTCCCTCCCTGGCAGCCCCCCTTCCTCGTCTCAGATACTCCCCCTTTCTATTTTCATGGGGGAGGGGCACACTTTTCTTTTGTTGTCTTTCTTTTTTTTTTTTTTTTTTGGACAGGTTTTCATTTTTTTCTTTTTTATTGAATATATTCTTCATTTACATTTCAAATGTTATACCCCTTCCCAGTTTTCCCCCTCCCCAAAAATCCCCAACCCATCCTCCCACCTCCTGCCTCCAAGAATATGCTTGGTTTGGGTGGCCAATCGTATTTCTTTCTTTCATTGCATGTGCATGTGTGTGAGCTCTATGTACATCTGTGCATTCGTCTTCACATGTGTGTGCAGGGGCACATGCCCAAAGTTGATGTCAGATGTCTTCCTCCATGTTCTCACTTTTATGGAGATGTGCACCGTGCCTCTCTGAACCAAAAGCTTGTCAATGTCTGGTGGATGCCAGCTTGTCCTCAGGAACTCTAGTTGTCTCTATCTCCAGTGTGCTGAGATTACAAGTGACCACCATGCTTGCCCAACTTCTACTTCTGTGGATTTTGAAGAGCCAAACTCAAGGCTTCAAACTAGTACAGCAAGTGCTTCATCCACTGAGTCATCTCCCCAGACTTCCCCCTGCAGCAATTGTGTTTTGTTAGGGTTTCTTACAAGATCCTGGCTGAAGGATTATTACAAACGCATAGGCCGCCTATGAATGGTTACTCCATTGAAGGATTTATCTTTCCCTCCCTAGCATTCCTGCCCATTGATACCCAGGGAGGGGTGGAGCTTCACAAGCCCTTCCTGCCTAACATGATCTACTTAGAACTTCTGAGGGAGAGGGCCAGGCCTCATGGATCCCTTTCTCCATTCCCACCGCCATGTCAGGATACTGACACACCTACTGTGTGGTAGTAAAGGCCTACTCTGTGCTAATAAGCAGACCCACTGTATGATCAAAAAAGCGATGGCACTGACAAGTATTTTTTGTATTGATTATTTTATTTATTTACATGTCAAATGTTGTCCCCCTTTCCATTCTCCCCTCTGCAAACCCCCATCCCATCCCCCCTTCCCTTTGCCTCTAAGAGGGCACTCCCCATCCACCTACCCACCCACTTCCACCTTACCTCTCTAGCATCCCCCTTCACTGGGGCAACAAACCTCCACAGGACCAAGCGCTTCCCCTCCCATTGATGTCAGATAAGGCAATTCTCTGCTACTTATGTAGCAGGAGGCATAAGACCCACCCATGTGTACCCCTTGGTAGGCGGTTTAGTCTCTGGGAGCTCTGAGAGCTCTGCTTAGTTGATATTGTTGTTCTCCCTGTGAAGTTGCAAATCCCTTCAGCTCCTTTAGTCCTTCCCCTAACTCCTCCATTGGGGACCCCAGGCTCAGTGCAATGGCTGGCTGTGAGCATCTGCATCTGTCTTAGTCAAGTGCTGGCAAAGCCTCTCAGAGGACAGCCATACTAGACCAAGAGACTCCATTTCTTAGACCAAGGTGTACTTCTCTCTCCTGCCACATACACACACTGCTACATTGTAATTAAACTGAGCTGGGAACCTAGCTCCTGTTTTAGCATCATTTCTTCTGGAAGAATAAGTGACCCATGTAAAATAACTTATGTAGGAATCTCCAATACTGGATTTGTTCATTCCTTTTATAGATCTTCTGTCTCTTGATGTCTTCTCTATTTTTGGCAGTGCTGAGAATTGAACCCACAGCTTTGCACATGCTAGCAATTACTCTAGCAACACCTCTAGTCCTTTACTACCTCTTATCAACCTACTGAACATTGTGCAGATTAAGAGGGAGGATTCTGTAAATATTTGTTGGATCCTGAACCCGTCTCCCATATCTTGTTACTATCCACTGCTCTGGTGTGCCAGTCAGTGTTCCATTGCTGTGATGAGACACCAGGATGACAGTAACTCTTATTTTCTTTTAAGCATTTACTTGGGGGCTGGATTATGGTTCAAATGCTTAGTCCATTACTGTCAGGGCAGGTAGCATGACGGTAATACAGGCACACAGCACACAGGCAGACGTGGCTCTGGAGAGGTAGCTGAGAGTTTTACATCTGGATCCAAAGGCAACAGGAAAAGAACACCATCAGACCTGTCTTGAGCATTTGAAACCTCAAAGCCCACCCCCCAGTGACACACTTCCTCCAACAAAGCCACACCCCCTAATCCCTGTCAAGTAGCCCCACTCCTTAAAGACCAAACATTCAAGTATATGAGCCTACCGGGTGGGGGCATTCCTATTCAACCCACCACAACTGTCTTATTACTAACCACTTAGATCCCTTGAGTAGATCCTTATGAATCAGAGTATCTTTGTCAATCATGTGTTATATGCAATGGATGAGAGCATTTTCTTCCACAGCTCTGTTGGCAGAAGTTTTCATTGCGGAACAGGGTCAGACACACAGGAAGTACTAAAATATCTGTCAACAAATGAACGTGTGAATTAATAAAAGTAGAATGTGGCTTACAAGAAGAGCCGCTTGGCTTTGGCAAACCCAATTGCCTAGGGAATCAAAATCTGAAAAAAAAAGAATTTAAAAAAAAAAAGTTTAACTCTCTGAGCAGTATGCCAGTGTTAACTGACCGTGAACTGAAACAGACTGGTGACGCTGGTGAGTTGAGATGAGCAAACTGGTCACTAGGTGAGTCGGTCACGTTGTTTTAAAAGCACTCCTTGCATGAATGCTGAAACTTGATTCTAAAGGAAAGAGAGACCCTTAGTCCTGGAAAGTCTGGATGTAGCAGTGTAGGGGAATACCAGGACAGAGAAGCGGGAGGGGGTTGACTGGGGAACAGGGAGATGGAAGAGGCTTATGGGACTTTCGGGGAGAGGGGAACTGGGAAAGGGGAAATCATTGGGAATGTAAATAAAAAATATAAAAAATTAAAAAAAAAAAAAGCAAGGATCCAGCCTGGACTCCCCTGTGCCTGAATCCCTCAGACCAAGTATGTGTTAAACTCTATTGAAGGTGTCCTCATGCCTACCAAGGCCCTTCTCTTTTCTTCCTGCCCCTGTCCTCCTCCAGCTATGGTCTCCTGTCTGGAAAAATCTTTCTTTCCCTCAGCTCTGGTATCCATCATTCCTGTCAAGTCTATAGCTCTGGGCACAACTACTGAATATTCATGTGCTTTCCGCTGTAGCAGCTTCTCACCCTAGTTGTAGCCTCACCCACCTTCTGTGTCATAAACTATTTAGGACAAATATTTGTATAGTGGAAACATGCATGTTTCAACGTAAAACTGTGTTGTCTAGAGGATACCCCCAAGCGGTCTGATTCAAGCTGTTCCTTTCTAAGCAGTATCTGAACATGGCACACTCTGCCACACTATCTATTTCCAGCTCTGATCATTCTCTGAGTTGCTGCAGAACATGTGTTAGTAGTTCTATTCTTTGAATTCTCCTTTGAACTAGTTAGAACATCTGCCAGTTTCCCTCACTGCATAAGCTAAATAAAATCTTTAATACATATTCATTACAGCTTCATAAGAATCATGATTTACTCTTTTTGTCTTTGTAAAAATTTTGTCTTTTAACACATTCTCTTCCCATTGACTACTTGCATTACACAGTACTTCATGTCTGTAGAAGGAAGGATCTGGGTGCTGACTATAACAGCTAAAATGCCTTAGCTTACAACTGTCTTTGACCAACTACCCTTAGCACTGATGGTTTTTCTTTGTAAGAACCTTTTATCATAGTGAAAACATGTGTCTTTGCAAATGTCCAAATCATTATTATCTTAAGAATTTTATATGCTTACCCATTAAAGCCATGATTTATTGATTTTCAGTATATTCACAGAGTTGTGCAGCTACCACTACACACAGCTCTAGCAGATTCTCATCTACTCCAGAAGAAAGTCCCTTCCAAATCCCCCTCTGAGACACATCTACCTCCACCCTCCCAGTTCTTGGAAAGCACAAATCTAATTCCTGTCTTGGCGACACTCCTTGTCATAGATATAAAGTTAATTGTTCACTTCACTCACTTAACATGTCTTTAGAATCAGCCCATGTTGTTATAAGTATGTGCCCTTCACTTCTCTTTATAACCAAATAAATCTTATTTATGGATATACTACATTTATTTATCCGTTAATCAATTGAATCCTTGGGGTTGTCCACTGTTTAGTTACCGTGAGTCATGCTGATGAGAACATTCATATACAAAATTTTCTATAGATATTTTCTCTTGGACTTGTAGCTTCACTGTCAGACTATTTTCCAAGGTTACTATTTATCTTAATTTTCACCACACACACACACACACACACACACACACAAGCATGAGAGGTCCTAATTTATCCATTTGTTTGTCAATTATTAACACTTGTAATTATCTGCCCTTTTTATTATAGCCATTTTGGAGATTTGTAATTGGAATTTGAATGGGATTTTACATTTTACTCAATCAGTTTACTTGATTGTGAGCCTAGCCTTTAACGGCTGAGCCATCTCTCCAGCCCAATCAGTTTACTTGAAAGTACAATTTTTGAGATGTCTTCTGGGATATTTTGGAAGGAAGTTGAAGTTGTTCTGGGGTACTACTTTGTGGATTCACACCAGTATCTTTCCTAATTCTGTCCTGGCTTGTCAAGAGGATACTACCCTTCACCACTACCAGGACTGCCATTGTCTGTAGAGGCTCCAGTTTCTCTACATTCCTATGAGACACTGAGGGAAAGGAGTTGGCCTCATGATCATTTTAAATACCATTTTAGAACCATATATTTGACATGTATCTGACTTTTTGCTCTTTCTGAGCTAAACATTATCATCCTGATTAAGAAACTGCTTACTCCAGGTGTAATCTCACAGCTCCATACCCAGCACACATTTTATGCAGCAAGTTAAAGGAGGATGGGACACCATGGATATAGGAGAAATCAGGGTAAGGAGCAAGGGTGTTTATGATCAAAATACATTGAATGAACTACAGAATTACCAAGATATTCATAAAATACACATTTTTCAAAAGAACACAATCTCAATCTCAAAAGAAAAATATGTCCAGTAAATCATCATCTAATGTACAGATGAGGGCACAACCCACACATAGATGAGAAGCCTAAGGTAACTTTGAATCCCTGACACCAAGAACTGCCCTAGTAATTCTAAACTACATTTAATCAGTTTGTCATGTGAAAGGGGAAACCTTTGTTTTAGCTCTAAGTATTATACCTCATGGTAGCTGCCCCTAGCCCCCAAACACATGCATGCTTCCTGACCCATTTCTGAACTCCCCAAGTGAAGCTCTGCCCATCCCAACGTTTATAGACATCTGTAATAATCACACAAATTAGATTTCCTTATACTCAATCTTAGCTTTTTATTTTTTTCTATTGATTAGTGCAATAACTTTCACCAGGACAAATTTACTTCTTGTCTTTCTTGAAGAATTTCATGGATATTTATCTTTCATGAGGATCTCTTTCAAAAGTGTTCTCCTATCTTCCAAAGTGACTTATAAACAAAAAGATAGTCTTTATGACACTGAGGGACTTAGCATATATGTACTTATTTGATTGGTTTTCTTGAGCCTGGGTCTTACCTTGGATGACCTGATAATAGCTATGTAAACCAGACATAACCTAGGTGTCTTGATAAATAGGGTTAGGAATTTATGGCAATTCTATTGTCTTAGCCTCCTTAGTGCTCAGTTTTCTGATATGTACACACACACACACACACACACACACACACACACACACATGAGAAACCAACAAAAAAGTCAATCTAACATAATTTGATACCTCTTATTGATCAATTTTTAAAGCAATATATAAATCGTCAAATCTCCCTCTGTTGACTCTGTCAGGATTCTAACACTATCAAAGCTATATCCAGAAGTTCACTCCCAACTTCTAGGCTATCATGGTCTCTAAAACATCAGCTTCTTATGTCAGTAGGGGTACATTGTCTCAAGTTTTCTTAGTATCAATGAACATCTTCACTATCATAATGCTGAATTGTTTTAACAAAGGGCACAAATCATTAGTGGTCCAAACTCCTTCATAGCTAAGCAGCCATATTGTGGTGGTTTGAATAGGTTTGGCCCCCATAGACTCAGTGATTGAATGCTTGGCCCATGGAGAATAGGAGAAATTATGAGGTGTGGCCTTGTTGGAGAAGGTATGGCTTTGTTGGAAAAAACCGGGTCATTTTGGGGATAGGTATTGAGTTGTCCTATGCTTCAGCTCTGCCCAGTGTGAAACAGTCTTTTTCTACTGCCTTTGGGTCAAAATGCAGAACACTCAGCTCTGTCTCCAGCACCATGCTGGCCTGTATGCTATATGTTTCCTGCCATGATGATAATGGACTAAACCTCTGAAACTGTAAGCCAACCCCAATTAAACGTTTTCCTTTACGAGAGTTGACTTGGTCATGGTGTCTCTTCACAATAATAAAACCCTAAGACACATACGTATAAAATTTGCTTTCCTACAGGTACATATGAACACATAATGTTAGAAAAAGATATCAGAGTGGTGGGTTCTGTGAATGATTAGTTCAAGATAGAGCTTGCTCTACATATGATGTCCTTTTCTTTCACTCAATTCTGGTAACAAAGCACCAAAGAAAACTAATGAACATAATTGCAGTCCCTACTTCCCTTTAAATTGGTGTAAGAGTTAATTGGCTCACTTCAGCCTTTTACTTAAGCTAAAACTGGCAATTCTGTATTCCACACTAAATTTACTTACTAGCTCTATAGAAATGGCTTTTGGTTTGAAAAACTAACTTCCATTGGAAACTGCTTCCATTAAAAGGACCATATCTCTTAAATGTAGTATCTTCATTTTATGA
The DNA here is from genome assembly GCA_036184795.1 of Tokudaia tokunoshimensis. Classification (NCBI taxonomy): domain Eukaryota; kingdom Metazoa; phylum Chordata; class Mammalia; order Rodentia; family Muridae; genus Tokudaia; species Tokudaia tokunoshimensis. Next base: position 71,073,465 of record BTHU01000002.1, on the reverse strand, counting down.
AAATTAAACATGCACAAAATTAGCATTTATTTCATCAGATGTAGAGTGAATGTGTCACAGTGATCCAAGAAAACCATCTTCACAACTAAAAATAGCAAGTGTCTCACTTACCAACACAGCCAAACGTCTGAGAGCTGAGATAGGAACAATCTGTTTGGGGTGCAGAGACAAGCCTTCCTTACCACTTCAAAACTTAGAGAAATTCTACATTTTCACCCTCACAGTAAACAGGCTTATATAGAAATAGTGGAGTTGTACTCCACTGTGAACTCACTCCTCAACCAGGAAAGCCTCGGGGAGGATTGGTGACACCATACCACCTTAACAGCACTTAGAAAGCTATTCTTTACTTTTACTGCAGATGTGTCTTACCTGACATTACACTGGAGGCTTCTAGGATGAAGATCCATGAGGCTTAAGATTGACAGTTCCATCCTTATCTTATGTATTATCCTTTTTAAAGATTTTTCTAATTTTATACGTGATGTGTCTGTGTCACTGTGTATATGTATGTGTTCATGTGTATGCATTTGTGTGTGCAAGTGCCCATGGAGGACAGAAAAGAAAAATCAGATACCCTGGAACTAGAGTTACAGAGTTATAAAGAACCCAATGAGGACTTCATAAATATATATATATATATATGAATATATGTATATAAATGTATATTATGTATTATATATGTGTGTATGTATATGTAGTTATAGCTATATACATAATTTCTAATATAATACATGTAATCCATGCCAAAATTGTCAAATCTCGGGGCTGGAGAGATGGCCGAGCAGTTAAGATCACTTGCTGCCTTTGCAGAGGAACCAGGTTCAGTTCTCAGAGTACATGTGGTGCTTCACAGCCATCTCTAACTGCACTTCTAGGGAATCTGATGCCCTCCTGCCCTCTGTAGGCATTGCACATGCTTGCCACACTTATACACAATGAATATAAAGTGCATACGTATTAAAAATAATAAGTCTTAAAAGAATCTTGTATCTCATGCCTCACTCTTCTTCGTCCATGTGGCACAGTGCAGGGGAAAGGCTGGTATCCATCCCATCTTGTACACCATGCCATTAAATTCTATGTAGCCTTCAATTGGGAAATACAGAACATTTACAGACTTCATAAAGTCCTTGGTACCAACGCAGGAGACTAGGTAGAGGCAGCTGAGTAGAGCAGCCCTATCTTTGACTTTGCCACAGACAAGAACCAGGATGACAAAGCTGACCTCTAAGCAGAGTGCTGGGAAGGCGCTGTCAACCAGCCAGTAAAGGGAGACAGCATGGAGAGGCAGAAGAGCAACCTAGGGAAGGAATGACAGCCCACCTCCTCAGCTACCCAACCTGTCTGGAAAAGCTAAGAGAAGAAGCCACCAGGAACCCCCATCCAAGTAGCAGAATCCAGTCTACTGCCTGGTACTCACAGGCCTTAACTCCACTTGGGGAACTGTCTTGTCTAAGACTGACAGCTCTGCTGTAAACAAGAAACTTGCACTGTGCCACTCCCAACGCCAAGAATCTAAACTGCAACAACTGCCACCAAAGAATGGTAGATGTCATATTTCCTTAGGGGCTGGTAGCTGTCAGAAACCATTGGGCCAGTATGCCTCACTATGTAGATGACATCCTTCAGCTTCTAGAACGAAAGCTACCATCACCATATGCTTGAGCCATGCCTGCCCTTGTCCATTTGGAACTAAGTATTATCCCCAGGCCACAGCTGGAACTGGAGATCCTAGAAAAATCCCAGTTTCACTCAAACCTATCCATCAAGAGATGAGAAAGTCTCAGATGTACCCTACAGCTTGAGGATTGTGACTGTGCACATTCTCACCCACCTCCTAAAATCCCAGGATCCAAGATACCAAAGACATAAGACACAGCCCCACCCATGCCCAACCCAAGGACACTTGCAGGACCTCTGCCTCCAGGGGCAGACATCCTAGCTCCATAAGAGCATTGCTAGCTGCATGTGTCATGAGGGACATAGGGAAGGTTCCTCCATGGTCCAACAGCTGCCAAAATCCCTGGCCCACTTGTTATATCTACTGGAGACTGGGAAAGGTATCACCAGGAGCCCACAGATCTGAGAAAGTAGCTTCCAGGGTTACAAAACCCAAAGTCTAGAACCATCTCTGTGGAGCCTAAGAAAGGTTTTCTTCTACATTTTACAATCTTGAGATTTATGGTTAATAATGCCACAGATTCCAGCATCACCTGTGTTCATGCATGGGAACATGAAAAGGTCTGAATCCACCCAGTGTCTACTCAACTGTGGATTCTGGAGCCACTGGTGCAGGGGTCACCAGCACTCATCCTGGGGGTGCTAAGGAAGGTTTTCCTCACATTTTGTGACTCAGAAAGCCTGACTTGCTAGTGCCTCAATACTTTATGTCACTTATATATGCTCCATAAGACCCAGGAACAGCACTTGGCACCAACATGATGACAACTGCTACCACAACCACAGTACCATCAGTAAAGAACTCTGTGGGGCCTGCATATATGTACCTTTGAAAGTTCATGTCCACTGCATGAACTATCTTCATAAACCCCTGCAGTCTAGACTATTGAGATACTCATAAACACTGCTGACACTAAAGATTTTTTTGAAAACCAAAAAGACAATACCTTTGAATTTCCCTATAACCAAAATCAAAGCACCTACTCAAATGACACCATCAAATGACATCATATATCATATCCTATGTAAACACCATCAAATGACATCATATCCTATGTAAATAACAACAAAACATTTTCCTACCAAACTTATTCCTCTAAACAGGAGAAGTCGAATGTAACACAGACTGTGCAGACATTATACAGGGACACAAGACATGAACTATGACATCCCCAAAGGAAAATAACAATTCTCTAGGAATAGTTCTAAACTCGAGGGAAATCTATGAAATTCCCAAAACAGATAAAAAATAATACCCTACAGACATAAGAGAATACAGAAAGACATCACCAAAACTAAAATTAGAAACAATTCAGAAGATGAGTGGGAAATCCACCAGAAACCCAAAAGTCATTTAAAAAAATTAATCAGAACTCTTAGAGCAAAAACTTCAATGAATGAAATAAGAGACACAAGGAGAGCTTCCAAAATAGACCACACCAAGGCCTATTTAGATGTAAGATGCTTAAAGGACCAACTAGGTTCAACCAAAATAGGCCAAAAACTATTATAGTAAAATATCAATGGTACAAAATATAATCTTAAAACTAGCAGGAGAGGGTATTAAGTCCATAGAAGAGGGAATTCCATTAGACTTTCAACAGAAAACAGTCAGAAGAAAATGGAATGATATATCAAAAGTCCTGAAAAAAAACAGGGAGGGGTAATCTCCAGGAAATGATCAAAATTATCATTCAAGAATAAATGAGGGGTCAGGCATCGTGGTGCACATTTTTAGTCCCAGCACTCGGGAGGCAGTGGCAGGCAGATCTGGCCAGCCTGGTCTACAGAGTGAGTTCTAGGACTGGCAGAGCTACACAGAGAAACCCTGTCTCAAAAAAAAAAAAAAAAAAGTAAAAAGGAGATACAGAAGGACTAAAGACTTTTCATGTAGTTAAAACTTTAATTTTTGCTGTTTTTATAGGTTAGGAAACAGTGTAATGGATATCATTATGACCTTTACATTCATCTATGTCTTTATGCATTGTTGTCATTGTTCCTGTTGACAGAAGAGAAACACCACCCTCAGCTCAAGGGGAATAAGAGATAGCCTATTCTAGAATCAAGCACAAATGGCCATGAACTAGGAGCACAGACTCAGGGTTCCCACACACGTATGTGATAACACTTCCATGAAGTTTTACAGTAACAGAACAAAGACAGTCATAACTTGGAGTTTCAAATACCTCAGTAGTAGCAGACTGCAGCAGAGGAGGGACGTCTCTGCAGAGGTCTCAGAAGCCATCTGGCAGGCTCAGCCTCTGCTTCATGGAAGCTACTGCTCTGGCAAGCTAGTATATCCCAAACGATTTCACTCAACAGTCACTGGGATGTTAGGTCTGTCAGAGGTAGGCATAAATGTTGTTAAGGGGGCCAAAGAGAACCCAGGATACATTGTAATGAGGCTGTGAGCCTGCTGTAGTCCAAAACACCTACACCATCATTACACTAATAATCAGTTTATCAGACTTGTATAAGGTTCAGTGTAAGGTGCAGTTTCTTCATAGAATCTCCATTCCCATCTCCCACCCAGTTCTGCCCTCTCTGGCTGGTTGTTTTCTTCCTCTGTGTATGTGTGTCTCTTTTTTCCTCTCCCTTAAGATCACTTCTTACCTCTCATGAACCCCTGTCTAATTTCATGACCTATACACTTATATACAACACCTACACACACACACTCACACTCACACACACACACACACACACACACACACACACACACATATATGTATAACATTTTAACCAATGTTCTTTATAGAAGAAAAAGCATCTTGTATGATGGAACTGATTGACCTATTCAATTATTTTTCGTTGTATACATATACCAGATTACTATAACAGAATCCACAAAGATACAGATGAATATCACATTCCAATTTAAAGAGTTTTTAAGTGGATAAACTAAGAGACCAGGTACATTTGCTTTGATTTTGTTTGTTGTTTGACTTTCAGGTCTGAGGATCAAACACCCTAGCTAAACTACCACTGAGCATATCTCAAGCCTCCAAAGTACACTTTAAAATCAGTGAGTGTATCAGGGTCTAATGTTCCTCATCTGACTAAAATGACCGACCTATGGCTACTCCAGTTCAGATCTCCATGCTATAAACCACATCTTTTCCCAGCTTGTAAAAATTCAATGAAATTTTGTTCAGATCACTACTTAGTAATCAATTTGATAAACCCTCCAAGTATAACTTTAAACAAGCTATAAAACAGGGCAAAAAGTGATTAATTAAAGCAGATAAAGATTATCGTTTAAAGTTTTTAGGACATTTCATAGCAGCTCACAGGAAATTACCTAGGTTTTCTACTAAAAACCAAGTGCCATTCCATATTTATCACCGTATCCAAAGCAAGTGCCATTCCATATTTATCACCGTATCCAAAGCGTAGGCCGGGGTTAGAAAAGATGCAGGGAAATAAGATTTCGTGAATCACAAATCCAATTGCAGCAGGGAATGCAAGCTGTGACTCAGGCAAGTACCAGCATCGTGACCAGGACTATGCCTGCACGTCTCGTATGCCACTCGTCATAGCACTTGTGAGACGCAGTTACCAACTGATGGCCATAAATGGAGCCACTATCAGATAAAAATGAATCTGGATGCTCAAGGCGGGCAAAGCAAATAAATGTCAAAGCATTAACCTGCAGAACATCTGGGGAGTTATGAAAGCACAGTGGTAGCAACTGAAGCATATATCTCAGCATGAAGTCTTTTAAGAAATAGTTTATGTCCCCCCAGAATACCTGTTGTAACCAAAAATATAATTCTGCAGCAATTTCCTCTAAAGTAACTAGTCGTGGCAACGAGCCAAGAAGGAGGAAGCGAGATAGGGAAGGGAGACTGAGGATTCCTGAGGCAGGTATGCAAAAACAGCGGTCTATGAAGGCAAGGAAATGCCTTCCCTGCCAGCCAGTGTCTCTAGAGCCAGGAACACTCCACTGCAGAAGAGCTGGGCAAAAATCAAGTGGCGCTTTTCACCCTCTACCGACACTGTGAGCTTACTATCCAGAATTCTCTTCTGTAGAGCAACAGAGGCCCCCAGTGTTTGTTCTTGTCTCCACCACTTGTACTCTCTAACACCAAACTCCTTGGGAAAGAGATTTCTTCAACTTGTGCCCAAATCCCAAGAACTTGCGTGAAGTGGAAACTTCTAGCTCTTTGAAGTGGAAACTTCTAGCTCTTTGGAAAGTTCGGTTATGTCAAATGATGTTTTGCTGGGGCACCCAGGTGAAAGGATGGCTTGCTAAAGCAGACACGTGAAAGAATGTTTTCCTGAAGCAGACACAGGGGAAAGGATGTTTTGATATAGCAAACATGTGAAAGGACGCTTGATGAAGGAGTGTAACTATGACCCCACAGACAGTGGGAGACGAGCACTGCGCTTCGGCTTGCTCTGCCTTGCTATTCTTAGTTACCACTCATGTATTGGTTCGCCGTACATAGTATTGTTGAGCTTAACCTGTGATAACACCACCATTGAGAGAAACTCACCCAAGAACTGTTTGTGAGGTTCCTGTAGCAACTCGTTGCCTTTGCAGCCTCTCCTCAGGCTGTTGGCAGGCCTAGTGGTTTCTTCAGGATTGAATACAGCTGCCTGGTGTCTGCTTGCCGAGAGGACTGGACTGTAGCTGCCAGTTTGTGCCTGGTGTCTGCCTGCCTAGAGGACTGGTCTGTAGATGATGAACGGTATTTGATGTTTACTATGAGACTGAACCACTGCCAAAAAAGATCGAGTTCATCCCAAAGAACTATTGCTGAACAGATCCACTTCCCCCATATCTTAATAACTTTTCTCTTCCACTACCTCTGCTGGGTGGTGGGCTAGAGGAGAGGTTGAACCCTTATTAAAAGTAGATTGCAAAAAATTTATGCCTACACTTTCCCTGTGATCTTCTATGGAAAATCCACTTTTACATACACCCTATCAAACACTCCTCCCTTAAAAAATACTTAAAATTGGATATCCCTCCTGAGAGACACACACACACACAGAATTATTCTAATAGGCAGTCTTATTAACTGACCACACTACTGGATTGTTTTCTATTATTTTATTTTCCGATAAGTGAGGAAAATTGAGAGATGGTGATATTCTAGTATAAACTTTCTTTATAAGGGAAAAATAAAAAACTTATTTTTTTATTAAAATAGATTTTAACTGGGTAGATGGTACCTACTTTAAACACTGCTTATTTTTAACATCCTGTTTGCACTGGCCCAATTTGGTGAGTGCCACCTGCTCCAGCCTCGCCCAGGTTGCACATCCTGTGCTCTGGTCCAGCAGGAAGTGTAGCTCTCATTCCTCATCAAGGGAGCTTCTTTTTGTCATAGACACAAACCATTACAGAAAGCCGTAATTGCTCAAAACACAGAGAACTGGGGTATACCCGCCCCCAACTGGTACATGTGCAACACAGCCCTACACCCAGGGCTCAGGGAACAACAGAGGGAGTGAAGACTGTATGCAGCAGAGGATCTTCTGTATGTCACAGGAGACACGCGTGTGCAATCTACGTGCCACAGAGGAGCAGTGCCCGTGAAATCCCAACAATCCAGTCGCCTAAACAAGATCTAACCTAGGCTAATGACAGTTGGCATGCTGACCCGACAAGATGGGTGGGGCCGTCCTGCAGGGCCCCATCCCTAGATGAAGGGCTGCAGGGAGAATCAGTCTTCTTCAAGGACGTGTTCCCTAATTCATTATCCAACACCAGGCAGTCAGCCCTAAAATATGTATGTGCAGACAACACTGAAAGAACTCAGCATGCTGCATTTGTGTATTTATTTGTTCATGTATAAATAAGCAGTAATAATAATTAAGAGAGGCTTATGGGGAAGGGGATGGTGTAAATACAATGCACATATATGAAAACTTAAAAATAAGCTTAAAATAAAAACTATTTTTCACAAGTAAAATAAACAATAAGTCAAAGCCTATTTTTAAACAGTTGATGGTATAACTATTAAAAGAATAAAGATGGGAACAAGGTCATTCTTAAGGGAATTTGCCAACTACGACAAATTAACCTTTAGTCAAAGGCTCGAATTATTCTTCCCACTTATTCATTCAAAAAACAGTTAGTGAATGCCTTCTTACAAACAGGGTTAATGTCTTAACAGGGTTTACACTTACAGAGATGGAGAATTAATCATAAAATCACACTAAAAAAATTGCTTGCAATGAGTTTTGACTATACAAAAAGTCTGAGGCCTGAATGTCCATAACTAACCTAAATTCTCCTGAAAGTTCTTAATATCATTCCAAACAGCTACTTACATACACATACTGCTGAATAACCTTTTAACCTGGCTACTCTTGAGTAAGAAAGTCATGTTCAAGTCAGAAATTGTGATAGAGAATTTTGGGCAATAAAGAAAACAGATAACCAATACATAAGTCCTTAGAGTTTCTTCCCAGGCACAGTGCTTGATTCTGTATTCCTTTAGCTATTAATGAAGGATATGTTTACTCTCCTTGTCCTCCTCCAACAAACAAATCAAATCCATTTTCACTCAAAAATTCACAGCTTAAACTTCCTGGACCTGGATCAGGCTCAGATACCACAGGGTTAGAGCGACACCTGGTGACCATCTGCAACCTCACGCAAACCCATTCTACATCTCAAAAAAACAAAAAGAAAAAAAGAAACAAACCCAACAAACCAAAACCAAACAAGCAAACAAAACAAAAAATGATGCTAATCAAAAATCTCTCAACTTAGCACATTAGAACTGAAACATGGGCATTCTGCCTCCAGGGAATAATCTGGAGAAGGCTAAGAGCTATGAGAAAAGCAGAGAACAGTCCAAGAAAGGGAGGGGGTGATAACATGATACCCAGGGCAACGCTGGCAATAGCAGAAGCTGGGGGAGGGGGCAGGGGGAACCCTCTCTGCTCGGCCGAGGAAGCCCAGCACTGGCAAGCAACAGAGCAGACACAAGACAGAATTTCAAAAAGATTTCTGTAGAACATCTTGGCAGCCTCCGTGCACACACTTGGAAAAGCAGACCAAAATTCATAGACTCTGAGCACTGAAGCCTGACAAACAGATCTTGTGAGACTGCAGCAAAGAAATTCTGAATCAGATCTGCATACCATTCAGCAACTTGAAAACCTGGTGGGAATCAAACAATGGAGGGTAGCTTTCATGGCGACTCCATACAGCAAGCAAGACATTGGCAAGATCTGCACAGGACCAGCAGCAACCCAACCCCTGGAGGAAATCACAGAGTGTGACCAACACCTGAGATGGCCTGTGAAACACCGCCCATCCACCAGGACAGTACTGGTGATTTGAACTAGGGAAGACACAGGGTGGGGGAGAAGGGGACTCCAAGGAAAAGAGCAGGTTAGAGAAGGTTGGAGGATACGTGAGTGTGAAAGTCGTTTAATATTCCTTTTGGTAATCCAGTTTAGGCTCTTCTGCTACATTGTGTGCTCAAACACCTTTACCTCTCTCTCTCCATATACCTTCAGCCCAGCCCTCCTGCTCGCCCCCAGATCATCTCCTCTGCTTTATCAATCCAACACTAATCACCAGTCTCACGGCATCTTTTTGTGTTCGCACTCACGGTTACTAACGTTAGTGCACACGGTGTTATCAATACCCCCTTCCTCGCTGCAGTGGCTAGCACTTAAGGAGCAATTGTTCTGCTGCTGACTCCTACTATCTTCTGCATGGCAGTTCTACTTTCTCCCAGAGAGCGACTGCGACTGCACAGCATGCTGCTCTCAGAGGAGAGCCGGGGTAGAGCCTCTGCCTGGAGCATCGGTCTAAGAGGAAAATGGAACCTCAGCCCTATGACAGCCCTTGTCAATCTGAACACTGTATGTATCCACTTGGGGAGAGGAGATATATATATATATCTAAAGTGGAAACTTAAGGGTTCTTTGGAAAGTCAGTTGTGTTGGATGGTGTTTTGCCGGGGCAAACACATGAAGGAGTGTTTTCCTGAAGTGGACAAAGGTGAAAGACTAAGGCAGACCTGTGAAGGAACGTTTAGCTGAAGCAGACTCAAGAGAAAGAATGTTCTGCTAAAGCAAGCACGTGAAAGGACATGTGATGATAGATTCTTTGCTAACAGCATGCATGTTTTGGTCTGCCTCACCTGGCGCAGTCGAGCTGCATTTGTTGGGACTCCATAGAGAGAAACACACCAAAACACTGGTGTGCTGCAGTTTTGTGCTGTTTCTACAGACTTGGGCTGATTGGCAGAGTGATGTCAGCTGAGACAGAGGCACGTGCTGAGGCAAGACCTGTGGAGGACGTGTTACATTTGGAGGGTGTAAATAGACGCTTGATAGACAGTTATGGAGGCTGTGCTAGACTTGCTTACAGAATTAGCTGTGCAATGATTGGTGGTCTTGCATCTTTGCTGAGAGAGGCACAGTCAAGAACTGCTGATTCCCAGAGAACACAGATGGGAGTTGCTCCAAAGAACCTTTCTAAACAGGTCCACTTCCTCCATGTCCTTTCTTTCCCACTACCTTTGGTGGGTGGTGGGCTACAAGAGAGGTTAAAGCATTTAAGAACCATCATTAAAAGTAGACTTTGAAAAAATAAAAGTTACATACCCCCCGATGTAAAAGTCTCAACAAAAAATGTAAGGAACAAGCCCCCTTAAGAAAGTACTGACCCCAGGGGGCTCTGTGATTAAGAAGACAAGCTGTTCTTGCAAGAAAGGGACCTGGGTTTGATTCCTAGCACTCCACGTGGCAGTTCACAACCCTCTGTAACTCTAGTTTCAAGGGCTCTGATGTCCTCTTCTGGTATATCCAGGCAGCCAGATGCCCATGTGGTCCAGAGACATATAGGCAAGCAAAACACCCATACACATATAATAAAAATTAAAAAGAAAAATAATGACTGTCGGTGAGAGAGAACTAGATGAAATTCTGGATCAAGAACTCAGAAGAAAAACAAACCAAAAAAAAAGGTTCAAAACAAATGATGCAAAACTCTTGAATGAATTCCATGAGAACACAAACAGCTGAATTAAAAAGTAGAGTCAATACAAGAAATGAAAATAAGTTCAATGAAGGGATAGGAGTACTGAAGGAAAAACAAACAGATGCAGGATTTGAAAGGGTCAAATCAAAAGCGCAGTGGGAAGCCTAGTTAACAGCGCGGATCTTTGGGAGGACTGAGCACCAGGCTTGAAGGGAGAGGGCAGGAAGAGGAACATTGGTTCTGGACAATTGTTAAGGTTTTTATAAAGTACAAAAGGAATATGCGAGATCTTTAAGAAGCCATGCAAAGAGCAAACCTCCAAATTGTGAACATAGAAGTCAAAGATGTCGAAAATATTTTCAATACAATTACAAGCAGCAATTCTAGGGAAATGGAGGCTCATACAAACTCAAGAAGCACATAGAACACTAAATAAGACCAAGAAAGAAACTTCTCAATTCATTTTATAGTTTAAAACATTACATATAATGAACAAGGAAAATGTCCGCTGCAAGAGAGAAAGCAGTCACAAAGAAGGACAGCTCACCCAGGGCAGGTGAGCTCATGACAGAAATTTGGAAAGCCAAAGGAACATGGGATGGCATATTTCATGTTCTGGAAGACTCTATCAACCCAGACTGTCATACTCAATTAAAGCTGTCATAACTGGTGGAGAAAGAAAAAAGCATTTCATGATAAAACCAGGATAAAGGCATTTATAGCCACTAACACAGCTCCACAGAAGATTTTAGAAGGGGTTCTGTGGACTCAGGAAAATAATAAACGCACCTAAGAAGGTGGAGAAAACAAAACAAAATCAAAGATGATAGAACAGTAGCCAAGAATACAAAATCAACTAAACGATGACAATTAACAGACACCTCTCAATATTTACTCTGAATATTAATTCCCATGTCAAAAGGCACAGAATAGAAGACTAGAGTCAAAAACAGGATCTATCTAGTTGCTGCCTCCAGCAGAAGATACTGAAGCAAACTTCAGTATCACCATGTCTTAGGGTGAAAAAAAAAGATTCAAAGGAAATGGAACTCAGGAGTGAGATAAGACAGACTCCAAACTAAAATAAGTCACGAGAAGTACAGAATGCCACTTTATGGTTTTTTAAGGATGCAACATGTAGAGGACATGACAATTCTCAACGTATATGCACCAAACATGTTCCCAATTTTATAAAATACTAAATTTATAGACTCAGATTAATCCCAATACAGTAATAATAATAAAATAAATGGATTTAAATAATCTACTTTGACCAAGACACAGGTCATCCCTACAAGGAAATGAACCAAAAATAAATCTTAGGGTTAAATTCTATCATAGGTCAAATAGACTCATCAGACCTCTAGAGAACATTCTACCCAAACACTGCAGAATACACATTCTTCTCATCAGCCCATGGAACTTTCTCTAAAACATATCATACATTAAAACACAAAGAACATCTCAACAAACACAGGAAAACTAAAATACCTAATTACATTCTATTAGACCACAAAGAAATAAAACGGTAAATCACAGCAAGAGAAAATACATAAAACTCACAAACTCATGGAAATTAAACACCAAACAACTGGATGAGGACTGAGCACTAAAAAAGTCAAAACCGTTCTAAAGGTGCAGGAAAATGAAAAGGTGACACTGTATCCTACGGGACACAACTAAACAGTCCTAAAGGGAACTTTGTGTCTTCAAGTACCTACATTTAAAAATATCAGAGAGTTCTTAAAGAAATAGTGTAATGATGTAGATTAGGGCTCTTGAGAACACAAGATCATGCCAAACACAAAAGCCATAGAAAGAAAGAAAGAAAGAAAGAAAGAAAGAAAGAAAGAAAGAAAGAAAGAAAGAAAGAAAGAAAGAAAGAAAGAAAGAAAGAAAGGAAGAAAGGAAGGAAGGAAGAAAGAAAGAAAAAAAGAAAGAAAGAAAGAAAGAAAGAAAGAAAGAAAGAAAGAAAGAAAGAAAGGAAAGAAGAAATTAATGAAAATACAATATAACCATGAAATGAAGAGTTAGAAAAATAAACTAGACACTTTGTCAAAACAACCAAAGGATACAAAAAACTCAAATGATTAAAACTAGAGATAAAATTGAAGGCATTAAAACAGACATCTATGAAATTTTTAAAAATTAAATTAATATATCTTTAAAACTTACATTGCACTAAGTCAGAAAATCAAAAGAAATAGATGGTTTTCCAGATGCATATTACCTACTAGTGTTACCATACTGAAATGTTGATAGCCCCAGTTTTAAGGAGTTTTTGGGCACCTTTCTCTATAAACACTCTACTTATATTTACAGGAACAATATTTTGGAGTTCCTTTTCCTCTACATCTTGACAAAGAGTTGCTAGTTTTTAAAATGATAGCTGTTCTGACAGGAATCAGAAGATACCTCCTTGTAGGGTTTGTTTTGTTTGCGGTGCAGAACTCACACAGAGAACCACACATGTGCCAGGAAGGAGATTTAACAGTTAGATGTATCCTACCTCACACGGTAATCTTGAGATAAATTTCCCTGGGAGATATTAAGCATTTTTAATGTATTTGTTGTCACGTGTAAGTCTTTTAAATTGTGTCTGTTCAGTCAATTTGCCCACTTTTAATTGGATTTTTTGGTTAAGTTTGAGTTCCTCCTAAATCCTAGATATTTGTCTTGTGTCATATATTTAGCAGACATTGTCTGCTCTTCTGTAGGCTGTCCCCTCTCTTTCAAGAGCTGGGGAGAGATATTTAGTTTGATGCTGCTCATGTCTCTATGTGCCTTTGTTTACTGTGCATTAGGGTCATGGTCAAGAAAGCAAGACCCAAAGCAGTATTTCCAAAGTGTTTCAAATCTGTCTTTTCTTCTAGTAATTTCATACTCTCAAGTTTTACACTCAGGTCTTCAGCCCATTCTCCATTCATGTGGTACTGCTGAGAGGGAACAGGTTTCAATCATTTACATTTGGACATTCAGTTTTTCCAGCACCACTAATTAAAGAGGCTAGCCATTCTCTGATGTATGTTTTTTGCTGTTCTGTTAATGATCACCTTGGATATTTGTAAAATATCACTATCAGCATGTATTAATTATAAAACTCAATGAGCTCATTATGAAATTTTTATACGTATAAATAACACTTTTATCATTTAACCTTCAATACTCCCCTCTCTCACTTTCCTTTTCCCCAAATAGTCCCTATTCTTTCTCCTAGATTCCACACGTGAACAAAACAATGTAATACTTGTCTAAGTCTGGCAGATTGTACGTAACATGATCTCTGGTTCCACCCAAACGGCATGAGTTGCTCTATGACTAAGTACTGGTGCATTGTATTTACATGCCTCTTCTGCTTTATCTGTCATCTGTCGATGGGTACTAAGACTGAGTCCACAACCTGGCTGTTGTGACTAGTGCTGAGAAAACCTGAGTGTGAAGGCATTTCCACTGTACACTGACAGCATCTTTCCCATCACACCCAGGAGTGGAGTAGCTGGAAGACATGCCAGTTCCATTTTAGACTTTCAGGAACTGCATATGGGTTTCCATGGTGATTTTTCTGCCATTCCCTCCAAGAGCATCCAGGTACCCTCCCTCACACTCGCGTGCATTATGGTCAGAATAAGTTGTTTTCCTTGAGGACAGCATTTGGTCTGAGGTTGATAGAATCTCAGCCTAGTTTTGATTTATATCTGCTTTATGGGTAAGGATGTGCAGCAGCTTTTCCATATATTTATTGGCTATTTGTACTTTTTGTTTGAGAATCTTCTATTTAGCTCATTGTTCCATTTATTATCTTCTGGTATTATAATCAAGTTCTCTACATACTCTTGATTTTAATCCCATCAGGTGGACAGCTAGCTGGCAGAGATATTCTCCCATTCTATAAACGGTCTCTTCACTTTGTTTGCTTTGTTGTGGAGAAGATTTAATGTGATTCTATCTGTCAATTCTTACCATTATCAGCTGTGCTTTAAAGTCAAAATTAATTTTAAAAAAAGAAAATTTTAAAAGTATTCAACAAATTGGGTTAAAAACAAAAACAGTTGAAACCATCAGCAATAGACTGGATCAAGTAGAAGAAAGAATATCTGGTTGAAAATCTGGCTAAGGAGTATTAACATTCAAACAAGTACAAACAAAAACAGTTGAAACCATCAGCAATAGACTGGATCAAGTAGAAGAAAGAATATCTGGTTGAAAATCTGGCTAAGGAGTATTAACATTCAAACAAGTACAAACAAAAACATAATCACAACTTAAAAGACCTAGGACATAATCAAAAGATCAATCTTATAAATTTATAACGTAAGCCAGGCATGGTAGTACATGCTTTTAATCCCAGTAATTGAGGCATAGGCAGTTGACTCTCCATGAGTTCAAGGCCAGCCTGATCCATATTGTGAGTTTCACACCATCCAGGGTTATCTAGTAAAACTTGATCTTTAATAATTCATCATCATCATCATCATCATCTTCATGGAATTCATGAAATAAAAGAAGGAACCAAGAAACAACTAAAGGAATAAAGATGTATTCAGTGAAACTACAGCTGAGAATTTCCCAAATCTAGAGAAAGACAAAGACATTCAATTACAGAAGTATTTAGAATACCAAAGAAGGCATGTCCACAGAAGAAGCTGGCCATATTGCATTACATTTAAAATGCTAAGATTGCAAACCAAACACATATTAGGAGATTCAAAAGAAAAATATCAACTGGTTTACAGAGGCAAGCTCATCAGAATAGCAAGAGATCTTTCAAACGAAATTCTAAAGCCATGAAATGCACTGATACAGTTCAAGCTTTCAAAGTAAATAACTGCCTCCAAGATTTTCTTTTCTTTTCCTTTCTTTCTTTCTTTTCTTTTCTTCTTCTTCTTTTTTTTTTTTTTTTTTTTTTTGAAACAGGATTTTTCTATGTAGCCCTGGCTGTCCTAGAACTTGCTTTATAGACCAGGCTGGCCTTAAACTCATGGAGATCTACCTGCCTCTGCCTCCCAATTACTGGGTAGAGGCATGAATCACCACTGCCTGGCCAAGATTTCTATATTTAATAAAAATATCTTTTAAAACCAGTGAATAGGCACAAGAAAAACCTAAAGCAACTTGTGGCTACTAGACCAGCATTATATAATATACTTAAAGAAATCCAACACTAACAGGAGGAAGAAAAGTCACAGACACAAGAGCTCAGAAAGGATTATAAGTCATGAGAAGAATAGATGAACAAATAGTAGGAATAGACCAAAAATGTTCAGCTCAGTAAAGGAGCTAATTCTTAAGATGAATAAGGATGAAAAAGTGCAGTTAATATTCAAAATAACCATGAGAAAACACAAGAAAATCACAGGAATCAGAACCATAAATAACAGATATCATAAATGTTAATGACTTCTCCTTTCCTATTAGCAGCACAGACTAGCAAAAGATTGAAAAACAAGATCCAACTGTTCTCTGCCTGCAAGAAATCACCTTGTGACAAAGATGCACACAGACAGAAAGAGACAGTGAGAAAAATGATGTAACAAAGAGGTGGAGGCTGAGAGTAGTCAGAAGCAGGCTCTGCTCATCTCTCATGATGTAGGCTTCAACTCAAAATTAGTCAAAAGAATGCCACTTCATATTGATAAAAAGTAACAACCTACATATATTTATAATTTTTATATATTCTTGATGGGAAAACCCAAAAATGAACACACAATGCTATGTCTATTTTATTTCTATATCTAATTTATTTTTAATGATTTCTTTTTATTTTATACATTTACTGTGTGTATGGGAACACACACATGTCATCATGCAAATCTAGGAGCCAGAAGGCAACTCTAGATAGTCAGTTCTTTCCTTCCACTATTAGGGGTCACAGGGATGAAACTTGGGTTGTCTGACTTGTTGCCAACTACCCTTACCCTCTGAGCCACCTCATCAGACTCCCTGTATTTATTTATATGTTTGCAATAGTGAACGTAAGCTTACAAAGAGGGCTGGGCATGTCTCACACTCAGAATTCCCGCACTGTGGAGTCCAACCACAGTACTGTCTTTTCAGTATTATTAAGAAATAATACTGGCCCTCAGTGTACTTGCATACATAAAATAAAGAAATAATACTGAAAAAAATAGATGTTCTTGTGTAGAATATATCCCTGTCTCTCCCCCTATGCAAATGTCAATTCAAAGGCGATCAATGTACTTAAGACCAAGAACTTTGAAACTACTAAAAAAAAAAAAAAACACCTCAAACATATCCATAGGTAATGGATTGCTTTTTGCTTTGATTGCTCGGGATATACTAGCAAGAAGTAGCAAATGGGCTGTAGCAGATTAAAAGGCACACCACAAGAAGCAATTACCAGAGTGAAGAGTCAACCTGAAGAATGGGAGAAAATCAACTATTCATCTGAGAAGGAATCAATATCCAGAGTATACAAAGAACTCGAAAATAGACAACAAAACAAACAACTGAGCCAACAAATGGATTAAACAGACAATTCTCAAAAGAAACACAACTGGGGATTGGAGAAACGGATCAGTCAGTGCAGTAGTTACTTTCCTGTTGCTGTGGTTGAAGAGAGGGGAGCATTAATTGGGGCTTACAGTGCCAGAGGGATAAAAATGTACATCACAGCAAGGAGGCATGTAGCCTGCAGGTGGCTGGAACTGGTAGCTTAGAGATCACACCTTCAACTAAAAACCCTAAATACAGAAGAAACCAGAAGTTGGGCAAAACTATGACCTCTCTGAGTCCACCTCCAGTGGTGTGATTCCTCCAGCCGGACCACATCGCCCAAACCTCCCCAAACAGCACCAACAGATGTGGACCACATGTTTGGATGCATAGATTTGTGTGGGACATTTCTTATTCAAACCATCAGTCAGTAAATGCCTGCTGTGCACATACAAGAACATGAGCTTGGATCCTCAGCACCTGCATAAAAATCCAGGGGCAGGAGACATACTCCTGTAACCTCTGCATAGGGGAGGGAAGACAGATACCTAAAGATCACTGGCAGTTGACCTACCCAAATCAATGAGCATCAGGTCCAGTGAGGAATCCTGTCTCAAAAGTAAGTAAATAGAGTCTTAAGAAAAACAATTGAGGAAATACACCCACGGTTGACCTCAGAGTCTCCACACCTACATCCCACATGTAAATCACATGCACGTGCACACACACACACATACACACCGCTACCACTGAGAGAGAGAAAGAGAGAGAGAGAGAGAGAGAGAGAGAGAGAGAGAGAGAGAGAGAGAGAGAGAAAAGAAATGGGTAATAGACAGGTTGAAAATCTTTAGCCATAAAGCATATGTAACTCACTGAAATTCCATCTTGCCCAAGTCCATACGGGTAGCAATAAATACAACATCCAAATTCAAAATTGATACTGTCAAAAGGAGCCATCACACACTATTGGTGGGGATGTTAGTACAGTCACTATGGAAAGTGGTATAGGAAAAATAGAACTACCATGTGTCTATCTGCCCCAATGTTGGGTGTATATGCTAAGAACTCAAAGTGAATATTTGGGGAAGGTCAAGATATTAGATGAAGCTGACAAGATAGCTCATCTACACAAGCACAGGAACCCAAACTCAAGTTGCCAAAACACAAGTAAAAAGCCAGGTGTGGTCTCATATGTCTATAACCTAGAACCTTAGTGTGGGGAAGACAGGAGGCTCACTGGAACTTGCTCTGGGTTCAGTGAGAGGACCTCTCTCAAAGATCTAAGGCAATAGTATAGAGTAGGACATCAAATATCCTTCTTTGACCTCTACTATATGTGTGGGTACCAGCACATATGTGCACATACACGACATACATATCACATGCAAACATATTTTTAAATGATAAAATACATATTTTTTAAAATAAACACAACCTGGAGATGTAGTTCAGTTGTAGATGGTCACCTGGCATGCATGGGGACCCATTGTGATCATCAATACCATTAAAATAAGTATAAGAAAACAAACATTACAAGTATTGGCATTAAATGCACACTGACATCACTTAGTGGTGACTCTATAACATGGACCAGAGTTTTGCCTTAGAAATATTTAGAGATGTTTTAAACTGTTAGTCATTTAATCTTCAAGATCATGGCCTAAAGTCTCAGAACGTTTCAAAGATTTTAATAAAATCTTCATATTGAACTTCCCTTATTTCTCTAGCCTGAGATGCCCCTTTTCTTCCAGCTTCAAATGAACAGAATTATGCTGCGCTTCCCCATGGAGCACAATGTCTTCCTTTACCTTGCGATTCCTGCTCCTCTTCTGGTGTCCTTCCTGTGGCAGATACTATGCTGCCCTGTTCAGACTGCCCACATGAGCATGAACACATGTGTTTGCCTTTGAAGAGACAGTCAAGAGACACTTGTGTCATAAAACTGATGACTTCAAAAACAGATTGCTCTTCACCACTCACTAATACTGCCATTTTAAAACATGAGATTAAGGATGATACAATTGTATCCCACAAAAATTGATCTCCTCTGTGACTTCAGAGAGAGATACATGGCTTAAATGTTATGTGGGAAAAATCATTTTTGGGCAAGCCTGAGCTAAATCAAATTAAACAAGCTTCTTTCCTATGGAACTACTTAGAACATTTCTTTCTGGTTATTAGACTTAAACTAGTATTCATTACTTCACATCTCACTGAGTGTTCTGTGCTGTACATTCCAAGGAACTAGAGTTCCTCAGACACACTGCAGAAATGACGGCCTCATTCTTTAATGATTGCACATTAAATGTTCTGTTCTTGTTTCATTTAACCATCCAACTTTGCCTTAAGCCTATCTCCTGAATCTTTATTAACACATCACTTACAACTTAGATCCACTAAATAAAAAATGCCAAAGATAGAAATGGCTTGAGTGTGCTTTATTTATTTATTTATTTATTTATTTATTTATTTATTTTGCTTATTCACTTTATATCCCGCTCACTGCTCCCATCCCAGTCACCCCCTCCCAAAATCTTCCTACTTTTATTATTTTTAACTGATACCTAAAAATTGTATATTTTTATGAATGTCATGTATAGTGCTGCCACAAGTCAATTGCTGAAGTCTATTAAGAGTGCAGACAGGAAGACCAGATCCTGTGACCAACAAGCAAAAGTGGCTGGACTGCTTTACTCTACCTACACTATGGTCACCAAGTACAGAGTGTGGCTCTGACTGCCTCATAAATGCAACCACGGGCTTCACCTCCAATTCTACTTCCCTATACTGTGATTCTCTTGTCTCTTGCCTCCTTTACTTTAGCCTCCCTACCCAGTTGGAAGATAGGAATGGTTTTTAAGAACATTAAAGCTGCTTAAAATTCTTCAGTGATTCCATGTTTCATCCAAAGAAATTAGTTGTAAACATTTATTTTTATATAAAATTCTCCCATACCATTCTCCCCTGCCTTGTATTTTATACTAAATACAACAGACCATTTCTCCATTCAAGGATCTCATGCTATCCCCACTGAGGGTAGTCATGGGCCAGTCTTCAGTCTTGCTACCCATCCTTTCTGACATAATCACGGAGAAACAGAGAAAGATGGAACTGAGTAACAGCCTTCAATAATCCCCTGGCACAGAAAAACCAAGTTATTCCCACATCATATCACCTTCACAAGAATTGAAAAAACCAAGAGAAACCATAATTCCTGCTTTAGTGTTACATAATACAAAGGTATACTGAAGAAGGCAGGAGGGAAGAGCTGCCCGCAGCATTGGCCTGCCCAAAACACCACACAGTATGGTAAAACCACCTGATCTGGGAAGAGAAATCATGACTAGCCTTTAAAACTGAAACCATCACCAAGGCCATCAGAGCTAAATCATGTGCTGGGAAAACTACTAGGTCAATACCTACAGTCTGGGCCACCATATAAGTGTTAGACCAAGTAGCTGTTTCCATCACCCTCCTCTAACCTTGGGCAGCAGAGGCAGAAATAAAACCCCACCCAATGAAGAGCAGGACATGAGAACAAGAAGGTTCTGTCTTAAGAGCACAGTGACAGCCCCACCATGCAGAGACCAAACAACCAATAGGAACCAGAGACCACATATACAGATCAAAGCCAACAATCAGAGCTACACTCTAGAACAGTATGCTGGCTAATTTCAGTTGTCACCTTAAGAGATCTACCATCTCCTGGGAGAAGATCCTCTGAGCAGCTCAATTGTTTTGGTGAAAGAACTGAGGAGGGAAGTACACCCCATTCTGGTCCCATCCAAGATGGAGTGCACTGTTCTCTGGGAAGGGTTACAGACTGCAGAAAAGGAGAAAGCAAGCTGAGCACAAGCATCCATCGCTTCCTGATCCCAGATCATGAATGCAGTGTGACCTGCCTGCTTCAGTCTCCTGCTACTGTGACTTCTCCATCATGATGAACTATACCCCCAAAGTGGAAAGGCAAATAAAATACCCTGAAAATGCTATTATAAAAGTTTATCCCAGGCCAGTGCGGCACGCCCAATCAGGACGAAGTCTTGGCTGGCCCAGGCTCTTGTGGGCTCACTCCCACTAGGGAACCAACACCATGATATCTGGCTGCAAGATTGGCATGTCCATCCTCAACAGCGACCTGGCCAACCTGGGGGCCAAGTGCCTGTGCATGCTGGACTTGGGAGCCAACTACCTGCACCAGAATGTAATGGATGGGCATTTTGTGTCCAACATCACTTTTGGTCACCCTGTGATTGAAAGCCTCCAAAAGCAGCTAGGCCAGGACCCTTTCTTTGATATGCACATGATGGTGTCTAGGCCAGAACAGTGGGTAAAACCAATGACTGTGGCAGGTGCCAATCAATATGCCTTTTATCTTGAAGCAACTGAGAACCTAGGGGCTTTGATTAAAGACATGTGGGAGAATGGGATGAAGGTTGGCCTTGCCATCAAACCAGGACCTACAGTTGAATATTTGGCCCCATGGGCTAATCAAATAGATATGGCCATGATAATGACCATAGAACCTGGCTTTGGAGGGCAGGAATTCATGGACGATATGATGCAAGGTTCACTGGTTGAGAACTCAGTTTCCAACTTTGGATATAGAGGTCGATGGTTGAGTAGGTCCTGACACTGTTCAGAAGGGTGCGAAGGCAGGAGTTAATGTGATTGTGTCTGGCAGTGCCATTATGAAGAGTGATGACCCCAGAGCTGTTATCAACTTACTAAGAAACATTTGCTCAGAAGTGACTCAGAAACATTCTCTTGATCAATGAAGCCACAAGGAACCCAGTTTCTGCTTATAAAACCCTTTTTAGTGGAAAAGAGGAATATTGACTACCAAATCACATTGCAATCCAATCAGTGATGCATTCCAGTGATTAGAATCAATTGTGCAGGATGTTCAAGAGGTTAGAAATAGCTACCTTTTTAGAGATGCCATTTAGAAATTAGCGTAACGGAAAATATTCATGTTTATACTGGGAGAATGATTTTTGTAAAGAGTGAAAATATGACTGTTAAGATTACAGACAGAGCATCTTCCTTCCAGCGACTGAGTGGGCAGGTACAGCCAAGATCGCAGGGAATACCCAAGCGTCAGAACAGCTGGGGCAGGGTCCATCCAGACCCACCAGCACCCAGGAGCTGTGCAGTTCCAAGGCCTGCCTGTGCACCTATCCTGCCAGGGGACATCTGCTCTGTAGGGAGTCCCACATTTAGAGGTGAAGCCACCATCTACACTCCTGCAACTGAGAGGGCGGGTAAAGACAGGAATGCAGAGAACACCCGAGTGTCAGAACAGCTGGGGCAGGGTCCATCAGGACCCCACCTGCACCCAGGAGCTGGGCAGTACCACAGCACTCTGTGCTAGTAGAGAGTCAGTCACCCAGGGGTGCTGAGACAGGCTTGCAGGCACACAGAAGGGACAAGCACCAGCCAGAGACAGCTGGACCAACTAACACCAGACATAAAAAGATGGCAAAAGGCAAATGTAGGAACGTTACTAACAGAAATCAAGGCAGCATGGCACCATTTGAACCCAATTCTCCCACATCAGTAAGTCCTGGATACCCCAACACACCAGAAAAGATTTGGATTTAAAATCACAGCTCATGATGCTGATAGAGGGCTTCAAGGAAGACATAAATAACTCCCTTAAAGAAATACAGGAGAACACAAGTAAACAGGTAGAAGCCATTAAAGAGTTATAGAAAAACACAACCAAACAGGTGAAAGAATTGAACAAAACCATTCAGGATCTAAAAATAGAGGTAGAAACAATAAAGAAATCACAAAGGGAAACAACTCTGGACATAGAAAAACTAGGAAAGAAGTCAGCAGTCATGGATGCAAGCATCAATAACAGAATACAAGAGATAGAAGAGAGAATCTCAGATGCAGAAGATACCATAGAAAGCATTGACACAACAGCCAAAGAAAATGCAAAATGCAAAAAGCTCCTGACCCAAAACATCCAGGAAACCCAGGACAAAATGAGAAGACCAAAACTAAGGATTATAGGTATAGAAGAGAGCAAAGATTTCCAACTTAAAGGGCCAGTAATATCTTCAACAAAATTATAGAAGAAAACTTTCCTAACCTAAGGAAAGATGCCCATGAACATACAAGAAGTTTACAGGATTCCAAATAGATTGGACCAGAAAAGAAATTCCTCCCATCACATAATAATTAAAACACCAAATGCACTAAACAAAGAAAGAATATTAAAAGCAGTAAGGGAAAAATGTCAAGTAACATATAAAGGCAGACCTATCAGAACTACACCAGTCTTTTCACCAGAAATTATGAAAGCCAGTAGATCATGGGCAGATGTCATACAGACCCTAAGGGAACACAAATGTCAACCCAGGCTGCTATACCCATCAAACCTCTCAATTACAATAGATGGAGAAACCAAGATATTCCATGACAAAAGCAAATTTATACAATGTCTTTCTACAAATCCAGTCCTTCAAAGGATAATGAATGGAAAACATCAACAAAATGAGGGAAACTGCACACTAGAAAAAGCAAGAAATTAATCTTCTTTTAGCAAACCAAAAAGAAGAAAGCCACACAAACATAACTCCACCTCTAATAACAAAAATAACAGGAAGCAACAATCACTATTCCTTAATATCTCTAAATATCAATGGACTCAATTCTCCAGTAAAAAGACATAGACTAACAGACTAGATACATTAGCAGGACCCAACATTTTGCTGCATACAGGAAACTTACCTCAGGCACACAGACACTACCTCAGAGTAAAAGACTGGAAAACAATTTTCCAAGCAAATGGTCCCAAGAAACAAGCTGGTGTAGCCATCTTAATATCGAATAAAATTGACTTTCAACCTAAATTAATCAAAAAATACAAGGAAGGACATTTCATACTCATCAAAGGAAAAATCTACCAAGATGAACTCTCAATTCTGAACATATATTCTCCAAATACAAGGGCACCAACATTCATTAAAAAAAAAACTTTAATAAAGCTCAAAGTGCACATTGCAACCCACACAATAATAGTGGGAGACTTCAACACCCCACTCTCATCAATGGACAGATCAGGGAAACACAAACTAAATAGAGAAACAGTGAAACTAACAGAAGTTATGAACCAAAATGGACTTAACAGATATCTATAGAACATTTTATCCTAAAACAAGAGAATATACCTTTTTCTCAGCACCTCATGGTACCTTTTCCAAAATTGACAGTATACTCAGTCACAAAACAGACATCAGCAGATATAAGAAAACTGAAATAATTCCATGCCTCCTATCAGATCACCATGGACTAAGGCTGGTCTTCAATAACAACAAAAACAACAGAAAACTCACATACACATGGAAACTGAACAACACTCTACTCAACAATAACTTGGTCAAGAAAGGAATAAAGAAAGAAATTAAAGATTTTTTAGAATTTAATGAAAACAAATGCACAACATACCCAAACTTATGGAACACAATGAAAGCAATGCTAAGAGGAAAACTCATAGCTCTGAGCGCCTCCAAAAAGAAACTGGAAAGAGCATATACTAACAGCTTAACAGCACAGTTGAAGGATCTAGGAAAAAAAAAAAGCAAATACACCCAAGAGTAGTAGACGGCAGGAAATAATCAAACTCAGGGCTGAAATCAACCAAGTAGAAACAAAAAGAACTATACAAAGGATCAACCAAACCAGGAGCTGGTTCTTGAAAAAACAAGATAGATAAATCCTTAGCCAAACTAACCAGGGGGCACAGAGACAGTACCCAAATCAGCAAATTCAGAAATGAAAAGGAAGGCATAACAACAGATACTGAGGAAATCCAAAAAATCATCAGATCCTACTACAAAAGCCTATACTCAACAAAAGTAGAAAATCTAGAGGAAATGGACAATTTTCTAGACAGATACCAGGTACCAAAGTTAAATCAGGATCAGACAAATGATCTAAACAATTCCATAACCCCTAAAGAAATAGAAGCAGTCATTAATAATCTCCCAGCCAAAAACAACCCAGGACCAGACGGGTTCATTGCAGAGTTCTATCAGACCTTCAAAGAAGACCTAATACCAATACTCTTCAAACTATTCCACAAAATAGAAACAGATGGAACACTACCCAATTCGTTTTATGAAGCCACAATTACTCTGATACCTAAACCACACAAAGACCCAACAAAGACAGAGAACTTTAGACCAATTTCCCTTATGAATATAGATGCAAAAATACTCAATAAAATTCTTGCCAACTGAATCCAAGAAGACATCAAAACGATCATCCACCATGACCAAGTAGGCTTCATCCCAGGGATGCAGGGATGGCTCATCCACCATGACCAAGTAGGCTTCATCCCAGCGACACAGGGATGGTTCAATATACAGAAATCCATCAATGCAATCCACTATATAAACAAACAAAGAAAAAACACATGATCATTTCATTAGATGCTGAGAAAGCATTTGACAAAATCCAACATATCTTCATGATAAAAATCTTGGAAAGATCAGGAATTCACGGCCCATACCTAAACATAGTAAAAGCCATATACAGCAAACCAGTAGCCAACATCAAAGTAAATGGAGAGAAGCTTAAAGCAATCCCACTAAAATCAGGGACTAGACAAGGTTGTCTTCTCTCTCCCTACCTGTTCAATATAATAATTGAAGTCCTAGCCAGAGCAATTAGACAACAAAAGGAGGTCAAAGGGAATCAAATTAGAAAGGAAGAAGTCAAAGTATCACTATTTGCAGATGATATGAGAGTATACTTAAGTGACCCCAAAAATTCCACCAGAAAACTCCTGAAGCTTATAAACAACTTCAGCAAAGTGGGTGAATATAAAATTAACCCAAATCAGTAGCCTTCCTATACTCAAAGGATAAAGAGGCAGAGAAAGAAATTAGGGAAGTGATACCCTTCACAATAGCCACAAGCAGTATAAAATACCTGGGTGTGACTCTAAAAAAGCAAGTGAAAGATCTGTATGATAAGAACTTCAAGTCTCTGAAGAAAGAAATTGAAGAAGATCTCAGAAGATGGAAAGATCTCCCATGTTCATGGATTAGCAGGGCTAATATATTAAAAATGGCCATCATGCCAAAAGCAATCTACAAATTCAATGCAATCCCCATCAAAATTCCAACTCAATTCTTCATAGAGTTAGAAAGAACAATTTCCAAATTTATCTAGAATAACAAAAAACCCAAGATAGCAAAACCTATTCTCAACAATGAAAGAACTTCTGGCGGAATCACCATCCCTGACCTCAAACTATACTACAGAGCAATAGTGATAAAAACTACATGGTATTGGTATAGGGACAGGCAGGTAGATCAATGGAATAGAATTGAAGACCCAGAAATGAACCTACACACCTATGGTCACTTGATCTTTGACAAAGGAGCTAAAACTACCCAGTGGAAAAAAGACAGCATTTTCAACAAATGGTGCTGGGTCAACTGGCAGTCAACATGTAGAAGGATGCAAATTGATCCATTCTTATCTCCCTGTACAAAGCTCAAGTCCAAGTGGATCAAGGACCTCCACATAAAACCAGACACACTGAATCTAATAGAAATGAAATTGGGGAAGAACCTGGAGCACATAGGCCCAGGGGATAATTTCCTGAATAGAACACCAATAGCTTATGCTCTAAGATCAAGAATTGACAAATGAGACCTCATAAAATTGCAAAACTTCTGTAAGGCAAAGGACACTGTCAATAGGACAAAATGGCAACCAACAGATTGAGAGAAGATCTTTACCAATCCAACATCCAATAGAGGGCTAATATCCAATATATACAAAGAACTTGAGAAGTTAGACTCCAGAGAACCAAATAACCCTATTTAAAAAATGGGGTACAGAGCTAAACAAAGAATTCTCAACTGAGGAACACTGGATGGCTCAGAAACACATAAAGAAATGTTCAACATCCTTAATCTTCAGGGAAATGCAAATCAAAACAACCCTGAGATTCCCCCTCACACCAGTCAGAATGGCCAAGATCAAAAACTCAGGGGACAGCAAATACTGGAGATAATGTGGAGAAAGAGGAATACTCCTCCATTGCTGGTGGAACTGCAAGCTGGTAAAACCACTCTGGAAATCAGTTTGGCAGTTCCTCAGAAAACTGGACATAGCACTACCTGAGGACCCAGCTATACCACTCCTGGGCATATACCCAGAAGATGCTCCAAAATGTAATAAGAACACATGCTCCACTATGTTCATAGCAGCCTTATTTATAATAGCCAGAAGCCAGAAAGAACCCAGATGTCCCTCAACAAAGGAATGGATACAGAAAATGTGATACATTTACACAATGGAGTACTACTCAGCTATTAAAAACAATGAATTCATGAAATTCTTAGGCAAATGAATGGAGCTAGAAACTATCAACCTGAGTGAGGTAACCCAATCACAAAAGAACACACAGTATGCAATCCCTGATAAGTGGATATTAGCCCAAAAGCTCAGAATACCCTAGATACAACTCATAGACCACATGAAGCTCAAGATGAAGGAAGACCAAAGTATGGATACTTTGATCCTTATGGAAAAGTGGATCAAAACACCCATGGCTCACAGCCAACCAATAGAATGAGCATAGGGTCCTCAATGGAGCAGCTAGAGAGAGGACCCAAGGAGCTGAAGAGGTTTGCAGCTCTGCCGGAGGAACAATAATATGTACCAACCAGTACCCCCAGAGCTCCCAGGGACTAAACCACCAACCAAAGAGTACACATGGAGGGACCCACAGCTACAGCTACATATGTAGCAGATGACTATTTCAGACATCAATGGAAGGAGAGGCCATTGGTCCCATGAAGTCTCGATTCCCCAGAATAGGGGAATGCAAGTCAGGAAATTGGGGGGGGGAGCAGTGAGCAGGGGTAGGGGAGATAGTTAGGGTGTTTTTGGTGGAGTAACATCGAAAGGGTTTAACATTTGAAATGTAAATAAAGCAAATATCTAATAAAAAATTTAAAAGAAAGATTACTGACAGAAATGTGTCTTAATGGCTAAAGAGGAAAATTAGCTACTATGAAAAACATTTTTCTGTATTTTTACAAAGAATGTTCTGCTGATTCCCTGATATATCCCTAAAGCAAATGACATCCATGTTTTCTCTAGTTCATGTCATTTGTGATTTGTTTATGTGCCTGAGAATAAGGATGGAATGAAACTAAAATTAGAAGCTCTCGTGGGGTGGCATGTCATGGTCTGGCATCTGAATTAATTTTACTTTTTATCTTACACTTGGTTTATTAAAAATTATAAAAATAAAGTATGAAGCCTAGGGTTTCTGAAATGCAAGCACAGACTTATCAAGGTATTTTCTTTGTCACAGCAGGCTACTCTGTAATTCCTTCCTGCCCCTGGGTCTCACTCAACCACCGTTCTTAGGGGCATGAATTAGCCGGGAGCAGAAAGGAACCATACAATCTCTTGGACACGCCACTGGGTTGGATACCAATAGAACAGAGCACCCTATTCTAGCTCTGTAACTTTAATAAAATCACCCACCTTGCTTTCACTATAAACTCTTATGTATAATGAATGGAACCATAACTATTGTGCATTTGAGAATTAAAATCATAACATGATTTTGGAAGGCCTATAGTTCTACTCCTAGACTGTAGAGGATGCTCAACACAAAATGGCAAGCATCAGGTCTGTTTTGTGACTTATTAAGCACTTTGGTATGATCATGTTATCTGCTAAATTGTCCTATAATTGTTAGAACAGGTGTTTTTTTTCCTATTTTAAGACTAAAAAACATAAAGCTCTCCTGTAGCCTGGTACATAGAAAGGGTCCAATCAGAAGCAGATTTCTGGTGTGTACTACTGCTCTGACTACAAACAGCTCCTGAGTTGGATTAAAAAAAAGAAAACTTTTACTTTTCTTATTTTTCTAGCGGAATCAGAGTAAGTCAAGAATATTCTGGAAGTATAGATTTTGACCCCAAGGATGGATGGATGGATGGATGGATGGATGGATATATATATATATATATATATATATATATATATATATATATATATATATAATTTCTAAGAAGGTACAGACTTAATCCATAAATAAGTAGTAATAAAATAAGAACACTGACAAATAGGCATGGAATAGAGAGCTTGCTTGGGCTTTTTCCTGTCCTGTAAGATAAAAGTTTATTAATACTTGTTTTTATTTTAGCTTATGAAATGTTCATGCATTTAATCAAATCACACAATACAAGCTTTAATAAAATAGCTTTAATTAAAAAACTATGTAAAAGGTTATAATATCAGTCATAACAAAAATTTGAAATTACTTGCTGGGACAACTCATATTTTTCTGGATTTTGCTATCATTTTCTTTAAAAATAAATGCACAGTAAAACTATTTTAAAAAAGTTTATCCTGGCAAAGGAAATATAACTAAGACAATGAGCCTGAGATTCAGGTGTAAATCTGTACACTGTGGGATAAACTCGAATTTACCTGCACTATCCTAGCGCTGAAGTAAGCCCAAGGCATGCCAGTCTTCCTGTGTTGCAGTGATGAGCCTTAGGTGTGAACTAGCTTAGCATTAGCCTTGGTGGCTAAGGAATGATGTCTACCAGCCATCCCGTAGTTTCTGGTTGCACAATCATTAACAGGCCAGGGATTGCACATGAGGCTCTAGAATTCTTGTACCAAACAGGTGTCTGTACTAAAATGGGAAGGAAGTACATTGCAGTCTGTATCACTTCCAGCTCCTGTATGGCCCCATGCACCTGAGCCTGGATAAGCACATGTAGCTATGAGACTAAGACATGGCTGGCCAAGCTTTAGCCTAAGTGACAGAGATTTTCCCTCCAACACTTTGCCAGCATCAGGCAGCAGAAAATATAAAAGACTCCAGGGAATAGGATCTCAGTGTCTGCCTCATGATATCTAATAATGGGAGGATCCTAATAAACTCCATCTCTGGATGTGCATATTGAAGAAATCCTGGAGCATCCTGAGACCAGAGAAGACACAAAATTTCAACCTATCAAACTTCTGCTGCATTGGCTACAGAAGGCTCAGGCCATGAGTTCACCTAAAAAATAGGCAGTCCATGTATATGTGGATCTCAGTTCAATCACCATGCTGTGCAGGGCATGGGTATAAAGGACAATTTCTCAAAGGAATGAATGATCCAAGTCAGTGTGTGCCCAAGTATGGCCACATATGCCTGTGTTCCACACTGGACAGCCAGATAGAGCTACAATGAGCCTGTGGTGAAGATAGCACATGGCCAGGCTCAGGACACAGTGGCTACACCTTCACCTGCAGTATTGTCCTTCCATCAGATACTCTGACTTCTGAACGGTACACACAGAGTCCTCATGCTCATGAGTCATGTTACACATGAATGCAAACACGCACACACTGTGACCATCATAAAACATCCTCATGCAAGGAGCTGATTTCTAATTTCAAGGACAGAACCAAGCAATGGAATAGAATTAGAGGCTCTCCCATGACAATGGCATTGATATTTGTCCCATATTGTGGCAGGTATCTGAGTACAAATGAAAAGATTACTACTTCCAGGGACTGAAGTCCTCAGGGAAGGCCAGACATCAGTACCAGGATTATTTTGCCTGCCTTCCCTGGACAAGCTATGCATGATAGTCAAATGTGGGTGTCAAATGTGAGGATGAGACAAGGAAAGACAGGTTCTCCACAGAGTCTCTGCATTTCACAAGCTGGGCTCTGCCTGCAATGCAATCTACTGTGAGTCATCCACACAGTCTATTTATTCACTATTCATCTACGCATTTGTGTACTGTTCCCTCTAAAACCAAGGGTCACTGCTGTCACAGGAGATCTGATCATACTGTGAACTCTGAGATTGTATACTAGAAAACCCTGTCTCTAGTTGTGGTGTGCCTCAGCCTTAGCACACACCTTTAATCCAAGAGCCTTCTCTTTGTTGTAAACAAGATTTTTAAAACTCAACCATTAGTCAAGAGGCAGGGCAAGCAATCAGTTGACAGGGAGTCAACATAGAAAAAAAAAACCATAGAGAGTGGGAGGAAGTCAGGAGGATGCATAGAGAGGCTCACAGTAGAAAGGAGGGACATTCACTTTGAAGGGTTTTTAAGGCTGTGGAGAAGGAGAAGGAGCTCTTTCCTTCTGGGATGTCAGCTGAGGAGGAAGGTGAGCTGTGTGCCTTTTCTGCCTCTCTGAGCTCGCAGGCTTTCACCCAGGTGGAAGATTCCTGAGTCTTCATGTGGTAAAATCTAATCTTTGGATTTTTTGTTTTAAAAACAATACACTGGAATTGCAGGCAAGCACTCAGCTAATAACCCACAAGCCAACTCAAGATAAAAGATTAATGGTGCACAAAGGTGAGGTAGGAAAGATGGTGTGGTTTTTGTTGGAGCCAGAGACAAGAGGCCGACAATGGCACCCTGCAGGTTGAGGGGCAGCAATAAACCATGGTGGCCATAGAAGATCTGAGATGATGAGGCCCAGTGTGAGGTCAGACCTTTGAGCTGAGGAAGCAGTGCTGACCACTGTGTTCCTCCTCTCAAGGATGAAGGTAATGTGGGAAGATGGGGGGCTGACAGGAGATGCTTGTGGGTGATTCCCAGGGAGGTGTCTCTGAGAAACACTTCCAGATACTTCCCAAAAGCTAGGTGTTTCCAAGGATGCTTGAAATGGTTGTATAGAGAATAAGGTGGACCAAGCTGGGAGATGACTGAGGCCTGGATGCTCCTTGTGATTCTCAGAGTGCAGTGAGGTGAGGCCTCTGTGGCCTCACAGGGTTAAATCCCTGCCCTAGTAACAGCAGAGTTCTTAGCCTGAGTACAATTCAGAGTCCAGCAAGGAGGACTGGGATTCACAGTAAGCATGTTTGTCTGCCCAGGTTTGGGCTACTTTCTGGGATGGACACTACCTGGAATTCATCATGCAAGTAACTCACCCAGTGTGAAGCACTTCTTCATTAGGGTCTTTATGAGCTGGGGAAACTAAGAATAGTGAGGGATTGAAGTGTCCCTGCCTGAGGACAGCTCACCCTAAGAAGAGCTAGAGGCAGCAGGGATCAGTCTCGTAGCAGTGGGACTGGCCACTAACGTCAACGGAGAGAGAAATCCCTCCACTCACCAGGGAGAAAGGCCTTGGAACGACACCACACAGGCATATCTGAACCCGCCTAGGACAGGAAGCAGGGAACAGTGCTGTTCAGTTTGTATGTGTGATGTATGTATGTACTCCTTTTCACAGGTCCATATTACCTGTGAAAGTGCAGGTCGATGACTTTGAATGACATCACATATCTTCCTCTACAAATATATACACTGTTACATGAGACTGGGTCATTTTTTTTATCCACAGGTTTTATTAATAAGATGATACCCTCACTGCATGTACAATCTCCCACTTTGCTGAAACAATGTGCTCAGAACTCTGTGGGAAAGCATGTTAGTGCTTCATGCTACACTGAAGCACATAGGAAGAAGCTGGAAAGTGATGTCATGCCTTTGTTACCTCATGGTAAAGGTTGTGGTACTGATGTGAGGAAACTCGGTATCTACAAAGGGCTAACACATGTCGCACAAGGTACATAGGAAGTGCTTTACTGGGACCATCTCTCCGGCTTCTCTAGATATGAACCTCCTTGAAGACAACCATCTTTACATTCCGCTCATAGGCCCTTCACTGTCTCTTCATTTAATTTTCACACTGATAATTTAATTATGAAT
Organism: Tokudaia tokunoshimensis; assembly: GCA_036184795.1. Classification (NCBI taxonomy): domain Eukaryota; kingdom Metazoa; phylum Chordata; class Mammalia; order Rodentia; family Muridae; genus Tokudaia; species Tokudaia tokunoshimensis. Next base: position 71,040,645 of record BTHU01000002.1, on the reverse strand, counting down.
AAGCATTATATTTGTGGGTGAATCTGTGTGCACAAGTGTATATGTAGAGAGATAATATCCCTTGGCTTCTTTTAACCTTCACCAGTATTTGTGAGGCAGAGCCAGCAACCATCCCAGGGCTCTGGAATGCTACAGATGGCACACTCCAAGACTCAAGACAAGAGTAAGCTGCTGATAAACTGAGCATCAGAAATGATAGACCAGCCAGACAGGGGTGGCGCACGCCTTTAATCCCAGCACTTGGGAGGCAGAGGCAGGCGGATTTCTGAGTTCGAGGCCAGCCTGGTCTACAGAGTGAGTTCCAGGACAGCCAGGGCTACACAGAGAAACCTTGTCTCAAAAAACATAAACAAAAAAGAAATGATAGACCAGGTATTTGCACGCTGGGGCTGAAGTTGACCATCCTCACTGGCCTTGCAGTACCCAAGGGGAAAGTTCCCTGAGTAGAGAACTCGATATCAGCTTGTTCCCAAGAAATGTTCGTAAGAGAAGCCTCCCAGTATTTAAGTACCAGTCCAAAAGACACTGTGTGCCTGGACACCCTTTCAGCTTTCCCAAGTTGGGTGAGGCTTAGCCTCTGTGACCTCACATAAAAACCATTGCCCTAGTTCTGCAAGCAGCAGAGTCTACTAGCGTGGACTAGGGTTAGTATTTGAAACCAGGAGAAGTTGGGCAGGGATCCCTTCCAGGTAAGTTACTGCAGAAAATTCTTTGGGTGAAGAAGTAATCTCTCATCAGTGTATGTACTTGTTAAGGGGCTTTAAGGGAGGGGGTGATGAAGGCATAATTCAGTGTCTGAAGTGTTTTGATATACAAGGCAGATGTGATCTTGAGAAGAGTTGCAGTAACAAAGACCAGAGGGACACTCTCACAGAGCATGACCATGCGTAACTGGAAAGAAAGGACACCATTCCCTCAGGGGAAAGAGGTCTCATAGAGATCTACACAACCCCCAATGCCTTAGCCAGGCACCCAATAGACTAAAGAGAACTAACCTCTATTGTTTCTCTCAACTTCCTGTGATATCCATTCATGTGATTTCACCACAGTAGAAATGCATTGCATCATGGCATGGACATGTGAGGACTCTCTTGTGGGTCTCAAACCTTGAACATCAGTCTTTCCACATGAGCTGATATGCTCACTACACCACAGGCATGGTCATCTGTGCAACCAGATGTTCTTTCTCCACCATTTTCTCCACCATATTTGGTATATAATTTGTTTCTTCTGAAGTCCAGGCTATGTGTGTCTGTACATGTTTACCTAAGGAAGGGTAGTGATGTTCTGAGTACATTTAAGACACCTTGAGGAGAGGACTCCAAGGATTTTCCTGCATACGTATGCACAGGTCTATTGGGGTTTCTTCATTTATTGTTTTTCAAACAATATGGGGACCATATTCTAGGGTAAAGGCCTGTTTACAGCTATAGGGACTCAATAGACAATTCATCAATTCTAAAATGACAAGCAAGTATTTTCCCTCTCAGGATGGCAGGGCCTGCACCAGTGATTTATGAGAGACCCTGAGGGCAAATTAAAGGAAAAAAGTGATCTGGATCAATTCCTAATGTTAAGAAGCCCAAGCCCAAAGCAAAATGGAATATGGGCCTGGGCCTATACCTAACCTTCAAAGTGGCCTGGGACCATAGAAGAATGTATTTGGGCCTGGGCCAAACAATGAGAATAAAGAACTCTGGATAAAAATAAATAACAGATCTGGGCCCAAGCCTAGCCCTAAGCCTGAAGTGGCCTGGGACTAAGGAAGAAAAGAGATGGGTCAGGGCCTATCCCCTCTTCTTGAAGAGGCCTGGGTTCAAAGAAGACATATGGTCCTGGGTCTAAAGCTAACCCTGAAAAGCCAAAGCCCAGAAGAGTAGTTGTAGACTTGGGCCAATGCCCAACTCTTGAAGTGGCCTGAGACCAAAGAAGAATATATGTGGGTGTTGGCCAATCCCTGAGAAGGAAAATTTCTGGGACAAAACCAAGAAGAGATGTGGGCCAGGGCCTTATACTAAACCTGAAGGGATCTGGGCCTAAAGAGCAAGAGATACGGGCCTGGGCCTTCTGTCAACCATTGAAGTGGCCTGGGCCCAAAGAAGAATATATGTGGACCTGGGCCAATCCTTGAGCATGAAGGAGCCTGGGTCAAAAAATAAAAAATAAAAAATGATATAAAAAAAAAAAAGAAAAGAAAAAGAAATTGGCCTAGGCCTATCCCTATTCCTTGAAGAGGCCTGGACCCAAAGAAGAGATATATTCTTGGGCCAATGCCCATTCCTGAACAGGCCTGAGGCCCTAAAGAGATGTGGACCTGGACTTATCTCTAATCCTGCACAGGCCTGGGCCCAAATAAAAAGATATATGAGATTTGACCTATCCCTTATTCTGAAGAGTCCAGAGCCCATGGAAGAAAAGATGTGGGCCAGGGCCTGTCTCTAACATTTGAATTGTTCTGGGAACAACAACAATGACAGGAAAAAGATGATAGATAGATAGATAGATAGATAGATAGATAGATAGATAGATAGATAGATAGATAGATAGATAGATAGATAGATAGAATTTGTGGGCCTCGGCCAATCCCTAATCCTAAAGTGGTCTGACCCAAAGGAGAAGAGATGTGGGTCTAGGCCTGTCCTTAACCATTGCTTTGGCTTGTGCCCAAAAACTATGCAAGGGCTTGAAAAATCCCTGAAAATGAAGAAGACTGGGCTTTAAGAAAAATAGAGCTTGGCAGTGGTGGCGCACGCCTTTAATCCCAGCCAGGACAGCCAGGGCTATACAGAGAAACCCTGTCTTGAAAAACCAAAAAAAAAAAAAAAAAAAAAACAAAAGAAGAAGAAGAAGAAAAATAGATGTGGACCAGAGCCTATTTCTAGCCCTGAAGTGGCCTGGGCCCAAAGATGAAGAGATGTGGGCCTGTTCCTCTCCATACTCCTGAAGAGGCTGAAGCCTGAAAAGGAAGAGATGTGGGCTTTGGCTTATCCCTAACCCTGCAGAGGCCTGGGCACAAAGAAAAAGATATATGAGCCTTGGCCTATCCCTTATGCTGAAGAGGCCAGAGCCCATGGAAGAAAATATGTGGGCCAGGGTCTGTCCCTATTCCTGAAGAGGACAGGGCCCAAAGAAGTAGACACGTAGGCCAAGACCTGTCCCTAAACTTGAAGACGACTAGGCCCAAAGAGGAAGAGATGTGGGCCTGGGCCTGTCACTATTCCTGAAAAGGCCTAGTTCAAAAAAAAAAAAAAAGTTTGCCGGATCCTATACTAAACTTGAAATGGCCTTGGCCCAAAGAAGAGATGTGGGCTTCGGCCTATCCCTAACCCTGCAGAGACCTTGACCATAAGAAGAAAAGATGTGGGCCAGAGGCTATCCCTATTCCTAATAAAGCCTGAGCCCAAAGAAGAGATATGAGCTAGGCCTAGTCCAAACCATTGAAGTAACCTGGGCCCAAAGAACTTATGTGGGCCTGGGCCAATCCATGAGAATGAAAAAGCCTGGGTCCAAACAAGGAAGAGATGTGGGCCTGGGTCTACCTCTAACCCTGAAGAAAAAGAGATGTGGGCCTGGGCCTGTCCATAAAGGAGTCTCTGCTAACAACAGGCATGTATTAGTCCACCTTACATCATGTAGTTGAGCTCCATTTGTTGGGACACCATATAGAGAAATGCATCCAAAAAAAAAAATTCTGGTGGTATGTTGCAGTTTCTTGCCACTTCTGCTGACTCAGGCTGATTGGTAGAATGATGTCAGCTCAAACAGATGCACGTGCTGAGGCAAGTCCCATGGAGAATGCTTAATGTCTAGAGGGTATAAAAGGACTCAAGGGACAGTGAAGGAGGCTGAGTTTGGCTTACTTATAGAGCTAGCTGTCCAAAGCTTGTGGGCTTCTCATCTTCGCTGATCTTTGCTTCCCTGAGAGAGGCACAGCCATGAATTTCTCCTGGTGTTCCTCTTGGCTCCTCCTGTTGAATCGTGCCTCATGCTATCCTGACTCTACTGAACTGGACTGCTGGTGTATCCATGAAATATTTGCGAGTGGATCAAACTGCCACTGTTAACCTGTGAACCGAACTGCTGATTTTCAGACAACACAGATGTGAGCTCCAAAGAACCTTTCTAAACAGGTCCATTTCCCCCATATCTTTTCTCTCCCACTACCTCTGATGGACTATAAGTGACGTTAAAGCATTTAAGAACCATCATTTAAAATAGGGTTTGAAAAAAAATTAGTTATAGGTGGCACCCAACATGGGTTAGGCATCACGGGTAACTCTGCTTCTGATGTAGAGGAAGCAGCAGATTATGAGGGTGTAGCAAATGTTGAAATTTTGAAAAAGTTCAGTGGAAAACCCAACAATTCTCTTCTGTTAGAGGAGATTGCAGAGTTGGCTATGCACTTAGAGAGTTTACGGATAGAGGCATAAGTGTTTGGAAAACAAGGGCCACTGGGAGGAGAAGTTCAGGCTTGGAGAATGAAACCAGGAATGTACCACACAATGACAGCGGGAAGCAAACAAGGCTGGGAGGTAAACTGTCTCCCTGCCCTGCTTCTAGGGACCTGAAAGATCAGGAAATGGCATGGGTGCAACCAGTGCACCACCAGAGAATGTGCTTGAGCCTACCCAGGCATCATCAGTCTTCCCAGTCTTTGTGCAGCAGATGTCTGCTAACAATGGTGGACTGGCTAATAGCAAATTGACCTGATAACCAATAGAAATATCAGATTTAAAGCATTTTTAAAGAGGCTACTATAATGGACAGTATACATTCTTTCTTTGTTAAAGAAATGCTAAATAACTGGGATACACAGCATAGGGTTATTCCCCAAGATTGGAAGGAATTGGTGTCAGCTGTATTAGAAGCTGGTCAACAATCACAATGGTTATCATGGAGGCACAAAGCCACAAAACTAGCACAACAGAATTTAGCAAGGGGGATAGATGCTACTAAAGACCAGATGCTTGATGAAGGGCATTATGCTGACTTATAAGAACAAATCAGATCTGATGATGGTGTAATTGAACTATGTGGTATTGACACTTTAAGAGCTTGGGATTTAGTTTGAAGAACCTGGGGGGAAAATCTACCTCATTTACTAAAATAATACAGGGTTCTGGAGAAACCCTCACAGAATTCTTATAGAGGTTGAGTTCAGCTGTGAGTAGAGCCATAAAGGCCCTGAAACCAGAAAGTCACTGATAGAAATATTGACATTTGAGAATGCAAATATCAAATGTAAGAGAACAATCAAACCACTGAAAGCATGTGGAGTCCCTATAGATAAATGGATAAGGGAAACCATAGAGATTGGTTCTCAGGGGTATAATGTCAATATCATAGGGCAAACCATAGCTAGAAATAACAGGAAACAAATTGCTCATTGATTTAATTGAGGTGAATTAGGTCATTTCCAAAGAAATTATAAGGCTAAAAGATTCAGAGCTCAAAATAACAGGTATACTGACTCTAGAGAATATGGTAATCATAGACAAGAACAAGCAGGTTCTGGTCACTATGAGCCGCAAAAGTTTCTGGGGTGTTGTAGCCACTATGGAAAGGACAAACATGGTCAATGGATTACCAACCCAAGAGAGACATACGAGGTAATCTCTTGCCACCAGAAACAAACTGAGGGGAATATCAGCTGGAGGCCCCACAGCAAAACACCATCCAACACAACTGACTTTCCAAAGAACCCTTGAAGTTTCCACTTCTCTTGTCTCTAACTGTGAAGATGCCTAGGCCCAAAATAAAAAAAGATGTGGGCCTGGGCCAATCCCTAACTCTGAAAAGGCCTGAGCCCAAAGAAAAAGATAAATTGGCCTGGGCCTATCCTTAATGCGGAAGAAGCATGGGTACATGGAAGAAGATATGTGGACCTTAACCTAAGCCCAACATTTAAAGTGACTTGGGCACAAATAAGAATATATGTGGGCCTTGGCCAACTCTTGAGCATGAAGAAGCCTGGGCCAAAAAAAGTAAGAGATATGGACCTGGGCCTATCTCCAGCCCTAGAAGTGGCCTGGGCCCAGGGAAGAATGAATATATGTGGGCCTGGACCAATCCCTGAGCCTGAAGAAGTGTGGGTCCCCCTCCCAAAAGACAGAGAGAAAGAGAGAGAGAGAGAGAGAGAGAGAGAGAGAGAGAGACAGACAGACAGACAGACAGAGACAGAGAGACAGAGACACAGAGAGAGAGAGACAGAGACAGAGACAGAGAGACAGAGACAGAGAGAGAGACAGAGACAGAGAGACAGAGACACAGAGAGAGGAGAGAAGAGAGAGAGAGATGGGTCTAATCCCAGCCCTGAAGTGGCCTGGGTCCAAAAGAGAAGAGATGTGGGCCTGGAACTGTCCCTAACCCTTGAAGTGACCTGGGAAATAAATAAATAAATAAATAAATAAATAAATAAATAAATAAATAAATAAAAGAAGAGATATATCCCTGGGCCAATCCTAAGCTGAAAGAGGCCTAGACCCAAAGCAGGAAGAAATGGGACTAGACATATCCATTACCTTGAAGAAGCCAAGGCCCTAAGAGAGAATTGATGTGAGCATAGGTCTCTCTCTTACTATAAAGATGCCCAGTCTCAAAACAAGAGGAGATGTGGGCCTGGGCCTGTCCTAACGCCTAAAGTGGGTTGGGCCTATCTTTAAATGTGAAAATGCCCAGACCTGAAACAAAAAGAGATGTGGACCTGAGCAAATTTCTAACCCTTCAGAGATCTGTGTCCTAAGAAGAGATGTGGGCCTTGGCTTATTCCTATACCTGAAGAGGCTCAGGCCCAAAGAAGAGATGTGGGCCTAGTCCTATTCCCAACCTTTGAAATGTCCTGGGCCTAAAAAGTATATATGTGTGCCTGGGTCATTCCTGAGCATGAAGAATGCTGGGCCCAAAGAAGAAAAGATATGGGCCTGGGCCTATCGCCAACCCTCAAAGTGGCCTGGGCCCAAAGAAGAATATATGTGGGCCAGGGCCCAACCCTGAGCATGAAGAAGCCTGGGTCCAAAGCAAGAAGAGATGTAGGTCTGGGCCTTTTCCTACCTCTGAAGAGGCCTGGGCCCACAGAAGAAGCGATGTGGGCCTGAACCTATCCATATCCCTTGATGTGGACTGGACCCAAAAAGAATATATGTGGGCCTGGGCTAATTCATGATCATGAAGAAGCCTGGGTCCAAAAAAGAGAGATGTGAGCAACCACCAGCCAGGAGAGAGTGATCTCCCAGCAGCATTTTCACTTCTGAGCGCAGAGGTGAGGTCTCCAAATTATCTCTGGAGGGGAACAGCTAGGAGCACACAGGGCATTGGATCAGTGGAGCAGCTGGGACCGAAGGAAGCCTTCCCGCGCCGCCATTTGCTCCAAGGAGTCAGGAGGCTTCACAGCTTTCTGTGCACAGCCCGCCACGAGAGAGCGATCTCCTAGTAGCGCTTTCGCTTCTGAGCACGGAGGTGACCCTGCCAGAAGAGAGTTGGTCTCCCAGGAGTACAGACACAGGTTTACAGGCCCGCAGGAGAGACAAACTCCAGCCAGAGACAGCAAGACCAACTAACACCAGAGATAATCAGATGGCGAAAAGCAAGCACAAGAACCCTACCAACAGAAGCCAAGGCTACTTGGCATCATCACAGCCCAGTTCTCCCATCACAGCATGTCCTAGATACCCCAACACACCGGAAAAGCAAGAGTTGGATTTAAAATCGTATCTCATGATGGCGATAGAGGGCTTCAAGAAGGACTTAAATAATTCCCTTAAAGAAATACAGGAGAACATGGGTCAACAGGTAAAAAGCTCTTAAAGCAGAAACACAAAAATCCCTTAAAGAAATACAGGAAAACACAAACAATCAAATGAAGGAACTGAACAAAACCATCCAGGATCTAAAAGTGGAAGTAGAAACAATGAAGAAATCACAAAGGGAGACAAATCTGGAGTTAGAACACATTGGAAAGAAATCAGGAGTCATAGATGCAAGCATCAACAACAGAACACAAGAGATAGAAGAAAGAATCTCAGGTGCTAAAGATACCATAGAAAACAATGACTCAACAGTCAAAGAAAATGCAAAAAGCATGTAACCCAAAGCATCCAGGAAATCCAGGACACAATGAGAAGACCAAACCTAAGGATTATAGGTATAGAAGAGATCGAAGATTCCCAACTTAAAGGGCCAGTAAATATCTTCAACAAAATTATAGAAGAAAACTTCCCTAACCTAAAGAAAGAGATGTCCATGAACATACAAGAAGCCTACAGAATTCCAATCAGACTGGATCAGAACAGAAAGTCCTCCCGGCACATAATAATCAAAACACCAAATGCACTAAACAAAGAAAGAATATTAAAAGCAGTAAGGGGAAAAGGGCAAGTAACTTATAAAGGCAGACCTATCAGAATTACACCAGACTTCTCACCAGACAAGATGAAAGCTAGAAGATCCTGGGCAGATTTCAAACAGACCCTAAGAGAACATAAATGTCAGCCCAGACTACTATACCCAGCAAAACTCTCAATCACCATAGATGGAGAAAACAAGATATTCCATGATAAAACCAAATTTATACAATATCTTCCCACAATTCCAGCCCTACAAAGGATAATAGATGGAAAACGCCAACACAAGGAGGAAAACTACACCCTAGAAAAAGCAAGAAAGTAATCTTCTTCTGATAAACCCAAAAGAAGATAACCACACAATCATAAAAATAACATCAAAAATAACAGGAAGCAACAATCACTATTCCTTAATATCTCTTAACATCAATGGACTCAATTCCCCAATAAAAAGACATAGGCTAACAGAAATGTTTCTCATATAAATCTTCAATTTTATCAGAAAATGTTTGTAATTCCTCTTTCAATTAATTCAGTAATTTTTTTTGTCTACCATTTTATCTGCATTATTTTTCATGATAATCTTCAATTTTTACATGTTTTTCTATATATTTCTTCTATTTTATCAGAAATGTTTTCCATGTAAATCTCTGATTTTATCACAAAATGTTTTTAACTTCACTTTCAATTAATTTAGAAAGGTTTTTTATGTCTACCATTTTATCTGTATAATTTTCCATGAAATATCAATTTTAATGTGTTTGTCTATAAATTTCTTGAATTTTATCAGAAATATTTTCCATGTAAATCTTCAATTTTACCTGAAAATATTTATAATTCCACTTTCAATCAATTTAGAATTATTTTTATGCCTACCATTTTATCTGTATAATTTTCCATGATAATCTTCAATTTTAACATGTTTTTCTGTATATTTCTTCAATTTTAGCAAAAATATTTTCCATGTATATCTTCAACTTTATCAGAAAATGTTTATAATTTCACTTTCAATCAACTTAGGAATACTTTTATGCCTACCATTATTATATCTATATAAAATTTTCCACGATAATCTTCAATTTTAACGTTTTTCTATATTTTTCTACAATTTTGTCAGAAATATTTTCCATGTAATTCTTCAATTCTATCATAAAATGTTTCTACTTCCTTTTTCAATTAATTTAGCAATGATTTTTATGTCTACCATTTTACTCTTTAATTTTCCATGAAAATGTCAATTTTAACATGTTTTTCTATATATCTCTTCTATTTTATCAATTTTACAAGCAAATGGCCCTGGAACATAAAGAAGCAAATACACCAAAGAGGAGTAGAAGGCAGGAAATCATCAAACTCAGGGCTGAAATCAATCAAGTAGAAACAAATAAAACAATACAAAGAATCAACAAAACAAGGAGTTGGTTCTTTGAGAAAATCAACAAGATAGATAAGCCCTTAGCCAGACTAACCAGAGGGCACAGAGACAGTATCCAAATTAATAAAATCAGAAACGAAAAGGGAGAGATAACAACAGAAACTGAGGAAATTCAAAAAATCATCAGATCCTACTACAAAAGCCTGTATTCAACACAACTAGAAAATCTCGAGGAAATGGACAATTTCCTTGACAGATACCAAATACCAAAATTAAATCAGGATCAAATAGACCATCTAAACCATCCTATAATCCCTGAAGAAATAGAAGTCATCATTAGAAGTCTTCCAACCAAAAAAAGCACAGGTCCAGATGGTTTTTGTGCAGAATTCTATCAGACCTTCAAAGAAGACCTAACACCAATACTCTTCAAACTATCCCACAAAATAGAAACAGAAAGAACACTACCCAACTCGTTCTATGAAGCCACAATTACGCTAATACCAAAAGCACACAAAGATCCGACAAAGAAAGAGAATCTCAGGCCAATCTCTCTTATGAATATCGATGCAAAAATACTCAATAAAATTCTTGCCAACCGAATCCAAGAACACATCAAAATGATCATTCACCACGATCAAGTAGGCTTCATCCCAGGGATGCAGGGCTGGTTCAATATAAGGAAATCCATCAATGTAATCCACTATATAAGCAATCTCAAAGAAAAAAACCACATGGTCATCTCATTAGATGCTGAGAAAGCATTTGACAAAATTCAGCATCCTTTCATGCTAAAGGTCTTGGAAAGATCAGGAATTCGAGGCCCATATCTAAACATAGTAAAAGCAATTTACAGCAAACCGGTAGCCCACATCAACCTGAATGGAGAGAAACTTGAAGCAATCCCACTGAAATCAGGGACTAGACAAGGCTGCCTTCTCTTGAACACATTGGCACCAGAGAAGACCTTCTGAAAAGAACACCTATAATCCAGACCTTAAGACCAATGATTAATAAATAAGACCTCATGAAACTGAAAAGCTTCTGTAAATCAAATAACACAATCATATAACACCTATGGAAGGGAATTTTTTTTACCAACTCTATAGCCAATAGAGGGTTGATATTCAAAGTATATAAAGTACTCAAGAAACAATACTTTTTAATCCAATTTTAAAATGGAGTGCAGATTTAAGCAGAGAATTCTCAACAGAGAAATCTCAAATGGCTGAGAAACACTTCAAGAGATGTTCAACATCATTAGCCATCAGGAAAATGCAAATCAAAACTACTTTTATATTCCATTTTATACCTTTCAGAATGGCTAAGGTCAATAACCCAAGTGACATCTCATGCTGGTGAGAATGTGGAGCAAAGGGAACCCTCCATCATTACTGATGAGAGTGAAAATTTGTACAACCACTATGGAAATCAATACAGCAGTTCCTCAGAAAGTTGTGAATCAATTGGCCAATGCACCTCAAGACCCAGCTATACCACTCTTTGGCATATAGCAAAAGTACTATCCATCCTACCACAAGGGTACTTGCTCAAAACTGCTTTATTCATAATAGTCAGAAACCGGAAACAACATAAATGTCCCTAAAGAGAAGAACAGGTGAAGAAATTGTGGCACGTTTGTACAATGAACTACTACTCAGCCATGAAAAAAAAATCATGAAATCTGCAGGCAAATGGATAGAACTAGAAAAAAATCATCCCTAGTGAGGTAACACAGATCCAGAAAGATAAATATAGTATGTAATCACCTATAAGGTGTTGAAGTTTGGTCTTCTGCTATGTATGGCCCCCAAGACTTGGTTGCCCCAGAGATAAGAGAGTCCACATGTAGACTGAAGTGACACTGTGACCTTGCCCCCAAGTTATTTCGAATTGGTTAGGATGCTGATAGCCAATAGCTGGACAAAAGAGACAGACAGGGTTTATTAGGGTTCCAAGGCTTGGGGTCAGAGGAGAATGAGGAGGTCAGGAAGGTGAAGGAGGAAGAAGACATAATGGGTTAGGAGTCAAGAAAGCATGGACCTGGCCAATTGGAGTTAAGAGCAGCCCAGATGAAACATAGTAGTAACTCAGGGTTATCAATTTTTTAAAAAAGATTTTAATAGCATAAAGGGTAGATATCTGATGAGTTTTAATGGTAATTAAGACTTACTGTAAATATAAAGATTATATGTGTCTTTTATCTGGAAAACTAAATGACTAAAGGCAGGTTAGAAACCTCAGATTGGGATTAAATATTTTCTACAATAATAATGAGCCATTAGTCATTAAGTAAATATCCAAAGTTACAGTCCATAAAACCAGAGAGGTAAAGAAGAAAAGTTTGGGGGGATGCAGGGATCTCCCTAGGAGGAGGAAATAGAATAGATTTTACAGGCAGACTAGAGGTGGGTTAGTGGGGATGGGAATGAAGAATCAGATGGGAGGGGGAAGATGGGGTAGAGGGAGAGAGTTGAGGAGACACAGATGGAATTTGGGGAGCATTTGGAGGCAGTATGGAAAACTAGTGCAGTGGGATCTTCCTGGAAACTATGAAGGTGATCCTAATGAAGACTCCTCAAAATGGGGGAAATACTGAGTCTTCACTGGCCATATCTTATAGTCAGGCAAGGCTTCCAGGTAGGACAAGATTGCATCAGTTGAGTTGTTGGTCAAGGAGGTTCCCAAACAATCCAGGCTGTTGCTAAGACAAAATGTTGACAACTGACAGCAACTCCCCAATGCTGAAGACAACACCCATACAACTCATCTAACATGGAGAGGTTGAGGGGAGCCTACATAGATCCTTCACACCATGTTCTAGTGCCATTAACATGGAAAAGCACTCTTTAAGCAATCAAAATATTTTTTAAAAAGAGTCTGAGGGGATAAAGAGCACGAGGAGAACAAATCCCTCTGAATATCTAAGTAAGGTGGATATGAGTTCACAGAGACTGAAGATCAAGCATAGGCCTACAGGAGTCTGTACTAGGTCCTCTCTGTACATACTATAGCTGTTAGCTTAGTATTGTTATGAGCCTCCTGACTGTGAGAATGAGTGGATCTCTGACTCTTGACTTTGGGATTCTTTTACTACTGTTAGATTGTTGTGTCCAACTTCGATATGATAGTTTTTGCTTATTTTATATTGATTTGTCAAAAAAATAGAGTTCATTAAATTGGAAAATCTTAGAGAAACGGATTAATATCTAGATGAATATGACCTTCTGAAGTTAAACTAAGATGAAGTAAATAACTAAAACATATCCATAACAAAGATAAAAGCAATTTAAAATCTCCCAAAAATACCAAAAAAAATGGATTCAGCACTGAATTCTAGCAGATTTCAAAATAAAATATGAAAGGGAGGAAAACTTCCGAATTCTTTTTACAAAGTCAGTACTTTGATCCCAAAACCAAATAAGGTCCCCACAACATAAAAGGAGAATTACAAGAATATCAATTGGCCATGATGAATACATACCTAAAAAGTCTAAATAAAATACTAACAATTGGCATATAGTCCAGGTGTGGATTTTCTGGACAAGACCCTGGTGCCCAGGAAATGGGGCCAATATTCAGCAAGTGGAACTTCATGACATTAAAAAGTTTCTGTACTATTTAAAAAAAATTTTTAAAGACAAACTTCACATTGCATCTTTAAATGCATTGCATATGTACAATACCTTAAACAAGAGTTGTAATGTATATACAGTATGTTGTAACAAAATACAACCTTAATTTTATATCAATATAAATATTTATACCAATATAACCAAACACAGTCTCAATTCTCTATAAATATACAAAAATGCATACCAATGTAAGATTTTTGGCTAATAGTAACCCTATAGCTTAAGAGTAGATTCAATAATCTACTCTTTATCCCTATTATTTTTATATTATTCTTATATTATTCATACATTCTCCATTTTGTCTAAATAAAAAGGAAAGATTTTTAACTCTAACACAGTAAAACTATTTATAATGAAGCTTTATTTGCCAAGATTTTCACAATGTCCAGCTTGGTTGTGTTTGGTGGTTTTAGGATTAAGCATTTTTGAGTTTAAAGTTTTGTAAAATGTTCAATAATCAGCCTTACAAGCCTCCTGCAAAATAGGAAAAATCACTGACAGCTACACATCTGACATAGGGTTAGTGTGGAGAACATAAAAATAACTCAAAAAACTAAACACTAAGGAAACAATTTAAAATTGAGCTAAAGGACTGAACAGAGATTTCTCAAAAAAAAAAAAAAACAAAAACAAAAACAAAAACAGACAGCAGGACATCTGTTTTCGAGTCCGAACATTTGTGGTGTTGACCAGCCCACAGCAAATTAAAAATGGGTGATGTTGAAAAAGGCAAGAAGATTTTTGTTCAGAAGTGTGCCCAGTGCCACACTATGGAAAAGGGAGGCAAGCATAAGACTGGACTAAATCCCAATGGTCTGTTTGGGCGGAAGACAGGCCAGGCTGCAGGATTCTCTTACACAGATGCCAACAAGAACAAAGGCATCACCTGGGGAGAGGACACTCTAATGGAGTATTTGGAGAATCCCAAAAAGTACGTCCCTGGAACAAAAATGATCTTCGCTGGAATCAAGAAGAAGGGAGAAAGGGCAGACCTGATAGCTTGTCTTAAAAAGGCTACTAATGAGTAATTTCACTGCCTTATTTATTACAAAACAAATGTCCCATGGCTTTTAATGTATACCATAATTTAATTCATACACCAAATTCAGATCATGAATGGCTAACAATGTTTTTGTTGGACAGTCCTGATTTAAGTAAAACTGACTTGTCGTAAAGTGGATATGATCTTTTTTAAAGCAACAATTCCAGTTGTATCCATGCTATCACTGCTCTCCCTTTCTCAAGATAAGATTGGACTTAATTAGTAATGTTTTACTTTCTGTAAGTCTGGGGTGTCACCTCAAACCTATTAAATGGTTTTATACTTAGATTTATGTAACTGGGTATATGAATATGTTTTAGCACTGGGAAAATTCTATCACTGTCTCAGAAACAAGAAGACTCACCTGTGTTTCAGTTTGTGTTCACTGGTCTCTTTCAGGCAATGGCTAAACACCAGGAAGCAACTGTTTCTTCTTGACAATCCTGTTTTAATTAGAATTCCCTACATCAAGGATGCTGCCTTTTACCACTGAAAGGCATTTACTGTGGTTTATGTATGATATCAAATAAAGAGTATTTAACAATTAAAAAAAGATATAAATGGCTAAGAAATATTTTTAAAGTGTTCACCATTCTTAGCCATGAGGGAAATGCAAATTAAAATTACTTTTTGAGACTTCATTTTATCTCAATCAAAATGGTCAAGATTAACAAATGATAACATGTGTTGACAAGAATTTGGGGTAAGGGGAAATGTTATGCACTTTTGGTGGTACTGCAAATTGATAAAGCCACTATGCAAATCAGTAGGAGAGTTTTTCAAAATAATAGAGATGGATCTACTGTATGATCCTGCTATCATACCAAAGGATTCTATATCCAACTGCAGAAGTAAATGATCTTTTATGTTCAATGCTGCTCAGATCTCTCTTAACTGATGAATGGATAATGAAAACTTGGTACCTATATTCATGTAAAGTAACATTAAATTGTGCAATTTGCAGGTAAATTTGGTAGAACTGGAAAACATTATATCGAGTGAAGTAACCAAATATACAAAGATAAGTGTTGTACACTCTAATTCTTATGTGGATCTTACCATCAAATCTTTAGATTTGTATGATTAACTTGGATGTCTCGTAGAATCCAGGAAACTGTAGACAGTAAGTTCTGTGGAATGCTGGGTCATAAATGAAAGATATGTATTACACACTCTCCCTTGAAGGCTCAGAGATCATTACATAAGAGGGAGTATTAGTGGCTGTTAAAGTTAGCCATCAGGAAGACAAAGGCTAAACAGTTGTCTTCTGGAAATAATAGGACTACAGCACTCATGAATTTATAGACAGATCTCTTTAAACATTGAAAATTTCTCAAACTGTTGGTTCTATAAGTACAAGGAACATGTCTTAACTTATTTTTATGTTGCTAGAACTGGATACAAAACAGATGCCAATTATCCTTTGCTACTAATCAACTAGCATAATAGAGAACTTGCATGAACACTATAATGACTTAATTCCAGTAAGTCTAAATAGAAGCTCCTTCCCATAATAATGCCAAGTTACACAAAATTACAAAGAATATGAATAATTTTCAGGTGTAACCAAAACATCTTTTATTTTTTACCACCCAAATCCAAAGATGCAATCCAACTAGTTCCAGAACATTTTTGTCTTCTAAGCAAATAGAACAAAGTTTTTAAAAGAGACATATACAGCAACAATAAAGGACTAATTTGTTGTCAAGGGTTGGAGTCATCATTTCTTGTCTTTTCACTATATCTATCCAAACTCTCCATCTTTGATTCAGCTTCTCTGTTATGCTGAGTATATTCAATCTCTTTTTCTGGGTTTGTAATTAATTTCCCCTTTGGAAGCAAGAAACATTCAGCGTTCAAAACTTGCTCAGCAGTCATTGTACTTCTAAAATATATCAAGCTACAGAGGAGAGACTTGACATTATCATCCTGCAAGGAAAGATAAACATAAAGAATCACAGCCAAGGCTACACAGAGATTCACTGTTTCAAATAAATAAATTGCAAAAATAATCAAAATCAAAACTAATGGCAGAAAGAACAAATCTGTAATGACAGAGAATCCGATTTAAAAAAAAAAAACCTTTTAGTTATTGACATAGGCTAATCAGTTTTCTACCCAGATTTTTAGATTCTTTCCAAGTTTATCTACATTTCATTGGAATGAAATATCTCCAGTAGTAAGAAAACAGAATTTACTTACCAGGGGAAATACAAAAGCAATGAAAATCATAGCTACAATAAAATGAGTGAAATATGAACAAAATTTTCCCCCTTTTATGGGATAGTGGTCAGAGTTTCACATGAAAATTTCACACCACTACTACTCAACATTGTATGGGAGACTCCAACCACTTAGGCAGGGAACAAAAAATAAAACAAAAAATTAAAGGGGAAGATGTAAAACCATCACTATTTGAAAATGATACTGAGGTATGTCAAAGCATTAAGAAGCCCACTAAAATTATTAGAACTAATAACTATGAATAATTAAACAGGGGGCTGGAGAGATGGCTCAGGGATTAAGAGCATTGCCTGCTCCTCCAAAGGTCCTGAGTTTAATTCCCAGCAACCACATAGTGACTCACAACCATCTGTAATGGGATCCGATGCCCTCTTTTGATGTGTCTGAAGACAGCTGCAGTGTAAGCACATACATAAAATAAACTTTAAAAAGCTTAATTAAACAAAAGAGTTTCAAATGTATATACTTTGAACCACAAGATATAGTTGAAAGAAATCAGATTTCTAAATAAATGGGGAAAACATCAATGTGTCATGGATCAGCAAACAACACTAATAAGGAACCACATAATGAAATAAGCCTTATTAGATTAACTGACTTCTTTGTAAGTGCTGGCATGCTACCTCTGAAATTTATAGATCAGGACAATAATTCTGACCATTTTTAAAAGAAACATGTAACAACTCATATATCCCAATTTCAAATATCTATTAACAGTGATATCAAGACAATATGATATACTGGCAAAGGAACAAACACATACTGTCCTTGACTTTTGATGCTTGGACTTACACTTTTACTTTACAATGATGAGAAACCAAAAGCATTTTACTAAGACTATACTTCAAATTTTAAATTTTGATCCTTCCCATATAAGCAATTATGTGGTCTAATATTCTCATTGATGCCAGGCATCCTCAGTGATCTGCACTCTAAATCAGAACGTGATCACCAAGATAATCAAGCAATGTTCTGCAGTGTATTGTGTCCTAAGTTGTAAATTCTGCAGGTAATGTGGACCATATGCATTTTAAACTTAAAATATGTTTGTAAGGCCATAATTCTATCATAATAGAGGAACATCTGAAAGATAGCAGAAGAGAATTCAGAGACTAGAAGGAAACCCACACAGATATCATCTACTGATTTTGACATGATGCTCTAATGAGTACAAAATGGTCTTTTCCACAAATAGTGCTGGGACAGATAGCCACATGCAAAAGACTGGGGCTGCAATATTACCTCTTAAAATATACAATAATTTAATTAAAAATAGACCGAAGATCTAAATATAAAAGTTTAAATTATAAAACTATAAGAAGAAAATATAGAGGTAAATCTTTCCAATTTTAGATTTAATATAGAACTCTTGAAAATAATCCCATAAGTACATGCAACAATGGACAAAGTTCATTGAAAATTATACTTTTGCTTAAAATGACACTATCAAGAAGATGAGAATACTGCCCATAGAATGAGGTAAACTATTTGCAAACCATGTGCCCAATATGTTATTTGTTTCTAGAATACAGAAGCAACCATTAAAATTCAAGAATCAAAGGACAACACAATTTTAAACTGTAAAAATAGTTAAGAGTCTGCAAAGGCACTTCTCTGAGGAAGACATCACAAATTTAAATAAAGACTGTGAAATAGTACTCCTATGACGATGGCTAGAATCAAAAGGTCTTATGACCAGTGTTAATGCAGAGAAACTGAAGCTCTCACATATATGCTACTACAAATGTAAGATAACTTATTGGAATCTAGTAGGACTTCAAATTACTAAATAAACAGTTGCCACATGGCCTATTAATTGTACCACTAGGTATATACCCAAAAGAAATGAAACATGTCTGCTCAAATATCTGTATATAAATGTTTGTATCATTCTCCATAATAACCAAAGGTATATATAACCAAAATGTCCATGAATAGGATCAATAAATTGTGGTAAATCTATCACTGGAATGTTACTTAGCCATGAAAAAGGATGAAATACTAATACCAGAATTTGTATAAAGCTTGAAGCATGCCAAGTGAAAGCAAAGCATACTATACCCATTATAATTCCATTCATATGAATGCCCACAATAGCAAATTATACAGAAACAGAAAACAATAGTAGTGATTAATTAGAATTAAGGTAAAAAAAATACAGACACTGAGAGATGGCAGATACAAAGTAATGAGTTTGTGGTGTTGGTTGGATACGAATAACTATACTAAAAACCACTAAGTTATACAATTTGAGGTAGATAAACCATTTTTAACCCTTTACAGAAAGGCATGTTATATAATACTAAACTTTGAGATGCATTAAAATTTTAAGAAAATTAAAATGTCAAACTATGAATGAACCATGATAAAAAAAAAGACTCCAACAGAAAAAAATACCTCATGAACCTTTTCTTCCTTAAATTGCTTCTTGGCATGTATTTGATCACAGCAATGAAAAAAGTAACTAACAGAGAAATCCCATACTGAAAGCAGGGGTCAGTGACCTGACCCTGTAGTTCTTGGGTCTTTAGAACTGTACGGAACTGTGGAGTTTAGAAGTTGGTGTTAAAATCCCCTAGAGTGTTACAAGCAGAGCACACTGTGCTTCTAGTGGGAGTTAAGAAGGTATGAATCAGACAGTGGCAGTTTACTCCCTGAGGCTTCAGAGGGGAACAGGATTCTTACTGTTAACTGGGCTAGATGCAAACCATGTGATATTCCAGAAAAACAAAAAACAAAAAAAACTTGTACTTTCTTCCCATACCCTGAGAACCTGAGTGTGAGGAGAACTAGAATAAAGGAGTGATACATTAATGTATTTGGCAGGGGAAATTTCAAGACAGAAGAACATTCTAGCTGTAGAATGGCTACTGGTGCCTTTTTCCATTCAGATCTACAATGCAAGAGAGCAAAAAGTGAAATAGAAAGACATATACACACAAAAAAAATTGTAGTTAGTCATGAAAAAGAGCTTGGGCAAGATTACATTATTAATTTCATTTCCAATGTTTCAATCCTTGTACCTAGTACCCTACCTAATACCTTAATACCCTAGTATTATTGCTGGTCCCAGACAAGTGTTCAAAATAAGTTATCTGAAAACATATATGGATGACAAAGCTCTATCAATGACATACATGATTTTCAAAGAAAAGATCTACATCTTAGACACTTAAAAAAATCATTTCAAAACAAAATAACCTTGGAACATATAGTAAATAGTGTATTTCCCTATTAAATAGACAATTTGTTAATTATCTGACAGTGGCACAAGTAGGGTACTTCTATTTTCTTCTATACTTTATTTCTAATGCAAGATAAAATTTTTATAGAAAACAGAGAACATTTTCAAAGACTTATAAATTTATATTACTACATATTCCAAATGAGTAAATAGCCAAAGGAAACCTACCAAATGAAACTGATCTACTTTTGGAATTCCATCTTCATTTGTTTCAAACTGTTGATTTTGAACAGAAAGCTGCAAAAGAAGACAAAAGTGAACAGGTTTCAAAGGTATCTAAATCAGTGGTTTTCAACCTACAGGGGCCGCATATCAGATGTTTATATGTATGATTCATAACAGTAGCAAAATTAGTTATGAAGTAGCAAGGAAATAATTTTATGGTTGGGAGTCAGGACAACATGAGGTATTAAAGTGTCACAGTATTAGGGAGGTTTAATTGGTATTAAATACTAATCCTAGAGAGTCTAATCTGGACCACTTTCACAAATAACCCATAGTCCACTGGCTGAATGTATGTTGGAATAACCAGGAATGAACCCCAATACTTTGTAAATTACAACATAATACCACAATGTCAAAGACTGGATATCCCTAGATTCTGGTGAAAAGAGAAGAGCTCATAAGAAA
Organism: Tokudaia tokunoshimensis; assembly: GCA_036184795.1. NCBI lineage: Eukaryota > Metazoa > Chordata > Mammalia > Rodentia > Muridae > Tokudaia > Tokudaia tokunoshimensis. The sequence goes on along the minus strand of BTHU01000002.1, from coordinate 71,020,136 downwards.
GCGTATTTCTCATGCAGGATAAAAGCTCTTAGTAAAAAGTAAAAAGCCTGTAGGTAAGTCTATTGGGCATTTTCTTGATTAATAATTGATGTGGGAGGGCCCAGACCACATTCAGTGGTACCAACAGTACAGGAGGGCCTAAGAAAACAGACTGAGTAATCTATGATGAACAAGCTAGTAAGCAGTATTCTTCTATGGCTTCTGTTTCAGTTCCTGTCTCCAGGTTCCTATCTTGACTTATGATGGATTCTGATGTGGAAGTGTAACAAAATAAAACTCAATGACCAAGACAACTTATAAAACTAAGTGTTTAACTTGGAGTTCATGACTCCAAAGGGTTGGAGTCTATAATTATGGCAGTGAGCATGGTAGTAGACAGGGAGATGTGGCACTAAAGCAGTAGCTGTGCACTCAGATCTCCACACAAAAGATAAAGGAAAAAAGACACTGGGAATGGTGGGAAAAGGTCAAAGCCTGCCCATAGTGACACACCTCCCAACAAGACCACACCTCCTAGTCCTTCCCAAACAGTTCCTCCAAACTAAGGAGAAAGAATCCAAACATATAAACCTATGAGGGCCTTTCTCATTCAAACCACAAGAGTCATCAATCACCTTGTGTTTTGAAACACAGTCTCTCCTTATGCTGAAACTCCCAGATTAGGCTATTCTGGCTGGCCAGTGAGCCCCGGGGATCCACCTGTCTCCACCTTCCCAGTATTAGAATTACACGTATGCACCAAACACTTGGCATTTTCACATGAATTCTGGAGATTGAACTCATGCTTGCATAGTAAGCACTTTACCAACTGATCTATCTTCCCAGTCCACATTCTTATGTCTTTTGAGGTAAATCCTATACAAATCATAATTTTACAAATAAATATTTTACTACAAAAAAAGAGTCACTACTGGGTCAGTGGCTTCATGGACCCAGAACTCCCCCCACAAAAAAAAAACCCTATACTGTCAGGAAATTCAAAGCAAGCATATGTCACAGGACAATATGCTAAGAAGAAACTATGAAGCATACCTACACAGTAAGTAGCAAGGCAGAAACGTGGACAGAGACAAAGTATCTGCAGAATATCAACATGCAGCATTCAGTGTTTAGGGAGGACAACTCAGGAGTGTACCAGCAGTCAACTGGACTCCTAACAACTAACAGAGGCATGATTACCATCTGTGACCTGACATAAGATTACTCACCGGTGGAATTAATATATGTGACCATAACTCTTAACCTTTATTCTTTTTTGTCTAATAATTTCTATTTCATTTTCCTTTGGAATGGCTTTAACCTGGTTAAAGAGTCTTTAATGACTTCTCAAGACTTGGAACCCATTTCAGTTGTCTGACTACATTTCTTTCTTTTCATTCTATCTTTAGCTTTTACTGATATTTACCTCATTCCTTTTATTCCCTCTTTCTATTTGCTTTTCCTTCTTTATCAACCCAATATTAACCACTGGTCTTATTCTCCTCTTACCTTCCACTCAGAGCCACAGTAATTGACATCTTACTATACACTGTACTACCAGTGTCTTTTACTTGATTATATTTTAAAGGGTTATGGTTATTTGACTATTATTGTAAGTTCATAATGGATCTAGCCTTTGATAGTGATTACTTTTGTAGACAATAGTCTACTTTTAGGGAAGTACTAGAGACAAGTGACCTGAACATTAGTCTAACAGTAAAATGACAATTCAACCTTTCAACAAAGTCATCCCTCTTGAACAATGCAAACACACTGAAAGAAAATGGGTATTTTTAAAAATCCAACCAAACTAAATCTAGATGTGCAAATCCCAGGACAAAAGCACAAAAAACACATGAAAAATTAGGGCAACAATACTTCAAAAAATTTTGATCCCACTCTCAGCATTCCCCAGTTGACTGCAGTTCTTTGTCTAGAGATGAGACCCAGTGAGTTTTCCTCTTCTGTATTAGCATGCAGGAAGAGCCCTCCAATTGGTTATCTAATAATGAGATGGTCAGCCCTGAGAGCATATACATGCAGGTAACTTTATACAGACTAAGCAGGCTATATTCATGTATTTAGGTGTGTGTGTGTGTGTGTGTGTGTGTGTGTGTGTGTGTGTGTGTGTGTGTGTGTGACAAAGTAACAAATGCACTACTAGAACATAATAAAACACATATGCATATTTTATGTCCAGACAGACCATTAGAATCACAGACAGGCTGAGAGATACCTTAGCAAAGCACTTGTAGTACAAGCATAAGAACACCCAGCACCAATATTAAAAAGTCAGCTAAAATGGTGTGTGCCTTTAATCCCAGTACTAGAGAGGCAGAGGCAGGACTCTTGTGACTTGCTAGTAATCCAGGCTAGCAAAATAAGCAAGTTCTATATTCCATGAGAGACCATGCATCAAAGTGGGGAAAACCCATGTAAAGCAACTAAGAAGATGTACAACATTGACCTCTGACTTCCACACACAGACCACCTGAATCCTGCTTACTACTTCCACTCCCTCTGCCTTTGTGGGCAGGTGACCAATAAACCCCAAAGAAAAGAAGACATACATATGAATCTATACTTAAAATTTCCTAGAGAACCGAACTGAAGACTCTTAGATCTGATAAAAGATTCGGCAAAGTATCAGGTTGCAAATTCAATATACAAAAGAATCAGTAATGTTGATATGCACTAATAAAAACTTTGCTGAATAAGAGATCAGAAAAACAATCCTATTCAATTAGCTTAATACATAGACATACCTAACCAAAGATATCAAGATATGTCAGAAGCCAAGAGAGAAGCCAGATTGAATCTGTCATTCTGGAGAAGAGTTTGAGCCAGAACAGTTGAGTTGAACCAGCCAGGAAGAGTTGAGAAAGAACTAGGAAGGGGTGAGCTTATTCAGCAGTAAGTCTAAGAGGCAAAAAATATTCTAGGCCTAAGTTAGATTGCACAGAGGCTAGGAGGTTCCAGAACTAGGCCTAAGACTGAGGCTCAAGAGAATAAAAAATGCTTTTACATCTGGCACTTAAAGTATTTGGAAGAAAAACAACCAGCATAACTGGAGAAGAAGAAATCCCACTAACAATTCAGAAAGCAGGGGACATCTGACAGAAACATTGCTGAGGACAGGAAACTTCTGACCCCCAATGCAATTGCAGAAAGCCCACTAATGTTCCAGAGAGCGAGGACAACTGACAGGAAGATCGCAGAGGACATGAAGACATCTGACAGAAAACCACAGAGGAGACATTTTCCTGTGTTAACTCCTTCAAGTTCAGCTGGATGTCCAAAGGCTCAAGAGACGCCAAAGCAGCAGGAGCTTCAAGCCCAGAGGAAAAAATGGCACAGGGGGAGCAGCTGGGACAGTAGTCTTCCCTTCCAGCCGCCATTTGCAGTGGGGAAACAGGCAGCTCCATAGCCTTCTGTGCTTGGCCCACCAAAGGAGAATGATCTCCCAGAAGCCATTTCACTTCTGAGTGCAGAGGTGAGATCTCCACCTTCTCTCTGGAGGGGTACAGCTAGGAGCACACAAGGCATATGGTCATTGGAGTAGCTGGGACAGGAGTCTTCCCTTCCGGCTGCCATTTACAGCAGGGAACCAGACAGCTCCACAGCTTTCTGTGCACTGACCCTGCACAGAAGGGTCTCTTATCCCAGAAGAGAGTTGGTCTCCCAGGAATACAGAAACAGGTTTACAGGCCCATAGGAGGGGAAATCCCCAGCCAGAGACAACAAGACCAACTAACAGCAGAGATAACCAGATGGCGAAAGGCAAGCTCAAGAACCCTACCAACAGAAACCAAGGCTACTTGGCAACATCACAGCCCAGTTCTCCCACCACAGCAAGTCCCGGATGCCCCAGCACACCGGAAAAGCAAGAGTTGGATTTAAAGTCTCTTTTCGCAATGCTGTTAGAGGGCATCAAGAAGGACATAAATAACTCCCTTAAAGAAATACAGGACAACATGGGTCAAATGGTAAAGGCCCTTAAAGAGGAAACACAAAAATCCCTGAAAGAAATACAGGGGAGCATGGGTGAACAGGTAGAGGCCCTTAAAGAGGAAACACAAAAATCCCTGAAAGAAATACAGGGGAGCATGGGTGAACAGGTAGAGGACCTTAAAGAGAAAACACAAAAATCCCTGAAAGAATTACAGGGGGGCATGTGGGAACAGGTAGAGGCCCTTAAAGAGGAAACACAAAAATCCCTGAAAGAATTACAGAAGAACACAAACAAGTGAAGGAACTGAACAAAACCATCCAGGATCTAAAAACGGAAGTAGGAACAATAAAGAAATCACAAAGTGAGACATCTCTGGACATAGAAAATCTTGGAAAGAATTCAGGAGTCATAGATGCAAGCATCAACAACAGAATACAAGAGATAGAAGAAAGAATCTCAGGGGCTGAAGATACCATAGAAAACATTGACTCAACAGTCAAAGAAAATGAAAAATGCAAAAAGCTTCTTAGCCAAAACATCCAGGAAATCCAGGACACAATGAGAAGACCAAACCTAAGGATTATAGGTATAGAAGAGAGTGAAGATTTCCAACTTAAAGGGCCAGTAAATATCTTCAACAAAATTATAGAAGAAAACTTCCCTAATCTAAAGAAAGAGATGTCCATGAACATACAAGAAACCCATAGAACTCCAAACAAACTGGACCAGACCAGAAAGTCCTCCTGGCACATAATAATCAAAACACCAAATGCACTAAACAAAGAAAGAATATTAAAAGCAGCAAGAGAAAAAGGTCAAATAACCTATAAAGGCAGGCCTATCAGAATTACACCAGACTTCTCATCTGAGACGATGAAAGCTAGAAGATCCTGGGCAGATCTCAGACAGACCTTAAGAGAACACAAATGCCAGCCCAAACTACTATACCCAAAAAACTCTCAATTACCATAGATAGGGAAACCAAGATATTCCATGATAAAACCAAATTTACACAATATCTTTCCACAAATCCAGCCCTACAAAGGATATTAGATGGAAAACACCAACATGAGGAGGGAAACTACACCCTAGAAAAAACAAGAAAGTAATCTTTTTCCAACAAACCCAAAAGAAAGTAACCACACAAACATAAAAAGAACATCAAAAATAATAGGAAGCAACAATCACTATTCCTTAATATCGTATAATGTCAATAGACTCAATTCCCCAACAAAACACATAGTCTAACAGAGATGTTTTTCATTTGGATCTTCGGTTTTATCAGAAAATGTTTGTGACTACTCTTTTAATTCAGTAATGCTTATTGTGTCTGCCATTTTAACTGTATTATTTTCCATGATAATCTTTAATTTTAACATTTGTTCTGTGTATTTCTTCAATTTTGTCAGAGGTGTTTTTCATGTAGATCTTTGGTTTCGTCGGGGGGGGGTGGGGCGGCAGTGTTTGTAGTTTCATTTTCAATCAATTTAGGAATGTTTTTGTGCCTACCATTTTGTCAGTATAATTGTTCAATTTTATCGTTTCTCTGCATTTTTCTTCAATTTTGTCAGAAATATTTTCCATGTGGATCTTCAGTTTTATCAGACAATGTCTATAATTTTACTTTCAATCAACTTAGGAACATTTTTATACCTTTCATTTTATCTGTATAATTTTCCATGTAATAGTCAGTTTTAATATGCTTCTCTATATATTTCTTGAATTTTTTTCAGGAATATTTTCCTTGTAGATCTTCAATTTTATCAGAAAGTGTTTATAATTCCACTTTCAGAAAATTTAGGAATATTTTTATGCCTATCATTTTATCTGTATAATTTTTCCATGAAATACTCAATCTTAACATGTTTTTTATATATTTCTTCAATTTTATCAGAGATATTTCCCATTTAAATCTTCAATTTTATCAGAAAATGTTTATAATTTCACTTTCAATCAACTTAGAATTATTTTTATGCCTACCATTTTATCTGTATAATTTTCCATGATAATCTTCAATTTTAATGTTTTTCCATATATTTTTTCAATTTTATCAGAAATATTTTCCATGTAAATCTTCAATTTTATCAGAAAATGTTTTTACTTCTACTTTCAATCAATTTAGGAATATTTTTATGCCTACTATCTTATCTGTATAATTTTTTATGAAAGTCAGTTTTAATGGGTTTTTCTATATATTTCTTGAGTTTTATCAGAAATATATCCTTGTAGATTTTCAATTTTATCAGAAAATGTTTATATAATTCCACTTTCAATCAACTTAGGAATATTTTTATGCCTAACAGTTTATCTGTATAATTTTTCCATGAAATAGTCAATCTTAACATGTTTTTCTATATATTTCTTCAATTTTATCAGAGATATTTTCCATGTATATTTACACAATGGAATACTACTCAGCAATTAAAAACAATGAATTCATGAAATTCTTAGGCAAATGGGGAACAGGGGAATGGAAGAGGGCTTATGGGACTTTCGGGGAGGGGGGAACTGGGAAAGGGGAAATCATTTGGAATGTAAATAAAAAATATAGAAAATAAAATAATTACAAAAAAGAAACTTTTATTTTCTTCAAGGTGGGAGCTTTAGAGATTTTAAAACCATTTTGCATCTAATTGATTAAATTAATCTTTTAACAGATTCAAAAAATGGCACAGGAGCAATCTAAGATATCGAACCATCATCAAAACATAGTAAGTCACCCTAAAAGATAATTTTAATAATATAGACGGACTTTTCCTGCATTAGAAAATGGGGAACTCCATTCCAGATCCCTTGAGAGCAGGGATAGGAGTTGAGGGGAATAGAAATATTGCTTGAAAAATCCACTGCAGTACTCATTGCAATTTTGACCATCAAAGGAAATTTCTTCCTACTTTCAATTGCAATCTTTTGTTTCTATTAATAACTGTAGAGCAACAAAAAATAGCTATAATACAAAGGCTTGAGAAACAAGAGACAGAGGCAGTAAGAGAACAGAAAATGCTTAATTGTGAACCTTTGGTACCTAATGAAATTGATGATCGAGATAGACATCCCATTCACGATGGGTAAGAAGTCCAGCTCAGTGGCATGGAGCTGGATATAGAATGCAAGTGCCTAAATGTCTAGCTTATGTGTGGATTCATAAAGATCTAATTGTACCCTTGATAAACAGAAAGAGGGAATAAGATTAGCTGCAAGATATTGGATTGTAGAAAAATCTGCTGAATTAGATCAATTTATATAATTTAAAGATGTTTTAATATCAAAATGGAGATCTGAGTACAAAGAAAGATATCAATGCAGATAATGCAAAAAGCTGATAACCCCCGCATGGGGACAGCTCAAAAAGCTAGCTGAAAAAGGACAGATCAATATACTAGTCAGGCTGGCAGATTGGAAAACCTTGACACTAAAATGAACTAATGCTGAAGGGCAGATGATCAGGACTGCAGTTATGAAGGATTATCATATCAATGGATCTTCATAAGGACATTCCAACTGTTAAATTTATGGGAGTGATAATTGTTTCTGTTAAAATATTTTTACTGTGTTAAAATCTTTCCTTTTTACTTAGACAAAAAAGGGAAAATGTTGCAGGATATTTGATCAGACTGTGAACCCCAAGATCGTGTTGCTTACTGGAAAAACCTGTTTGTAGTTGTGGTGTGGCTCATCCTTAGCACACACCTTTAATCCCTCTGGCTAGAATACAAACACTCCCTAAGTACTCACCTTTGATCCCAAACAATAAAGGTAAAGCTAGTTTGTAGAGGGAAGCACCCATGTCTCAAAGTAACATCTAGTTGAGTGGCAGACAAAGGAATAAATGAAAGATTTGACAGAATAGGTTATGCCCAACTCTCATGAGAAGAGACAAAGCTATTTGAGAAGCAGTGCAGAGAGAGAGGAGGCAGTTTTACTAGGACAGTTTTACATAGGCAGGTTTCAATAAGGAACAAGTGAGGGAATGAGAGGGACCCAGACCATTAGAACATATTGCCATAGTTAGTTTGAGGACAAGCACAACAAAAGTCAGAGGCTGAGAGAGAAGCCAGATTGAATCAGTCAGCTTGGAGAAGAGTTTGAGCCAGAAGAGCTGAACTGAACCAGCCAGAGTTCAGAAAGAGTGAATTTATTCAGCAGCAAGTCTCAGAGGCTGAAAATATTATAGGTCTACATAAGACTGTATGGAGGCTAAGAAGCTTCCAGAACTAGGTCTAGGTGATTACATGGAAATAGTAAGCCTCATTGACAAGTGAATCAGGTCAATAAGAGATACTTTTATACCTCTAGAAGATATTTTAAGTACTTTTTTAAAAAAAGTAATAAAACACAAGCCAATTAAAAACAGGTAAAAGGTATAAAGAGATTTCCTCAAGTATACAGAAAACAAAATGTGTTAAATATAATTATCCATTAGGGAAATGAAAACTAAAATCATGATGGTATACTTCTACCCACCTTTGTATATGGTTAAATAGAAAATGACAATGCCAAGTGGTGACCATAATGTAAAGGGAACTCATTTTCATGATTAGAGTAAAAAAAAAATGATAGTCATTCTGCTAGGTAGTTTGGCAAAGAATAAAAATTATTCATACAATTGCAATCTGACCCATCAATCTTACTCAAAGATATTTACCCTAAAAAAGACATTTTGTTTATAACAAAACCTATATACAAAGCTGTTACAAGCAGTATTATTTGTAATAACCCAAAACTAGAACTACCCAAATATTCTTTAATATGTGAAAATTAACTTGGTATACTCATACAAAACTGCATTAGACAACATGCATGAGTTTCACAGGCATTACACTGAAAGAAAATATTCTCAAAGTCATATATTTATTGTTTTGTAACCTTCCTTAATAGACAAAATACAGGTCTTGAAAAAGAACAATGTTTATTAAGGGAGGAAGAGTACTCCTACACATGTGTCCAAACCAGGGCCCATAGGCCACATGCCAGGAATATCTATGAATTAGCCTAATACAAAACCACAGACTTAAATCATTATGGGATTCTATGTGTGGTTTTGTTGTTGTTATTAACTAAACTAATGACAATTTCCTGTCACAATGTAAAAAGGTTAGCCACATTTGGACTAGAGAAAGAACTTGGCTACAAAAGGACACAATACACATCAAGTTGGGCACATTACAAAATTCCTTAACAGCAGCAGCGGCTATTACTACACTGCTGAATGATAACTGGATAACGAAACAAATCAAAAACTCCTAGTTCTGAATGAAAATGAATATATAACATATTATATATCTTTCCAGTACTTAATCACTCAAATTTTTAAGCAATGTGTAACATTATACATACACTAAAAGCAAGAACATACCAAGTGTTCACTAAGCATTATCTCCCATACATGCATGAATTTGTTCCATATTACTATGGAATAAAATCATACTCACTGTCAATATTGAGTATAACAAAATAACAATGCAATACCTATAATGTATATACATATTATATATATTATGTATACATTATATATAAATTATAGAAAGTCAATAGTACTAAGATATCAACAATTTTTAATTTTAAAAAATTTTTTAAAAGTTCTAAGCATATATTGGATATTAGGCCTCTGTCGGATGTAAGGTTGGTAAAGATCATTTCCCAGTTAGTTGGTTGCCGCTTTGTCTTTTTGACAGTGTCTTTTGCCTTGCAAAAACTTTGTAATTTAATGAGGTCCAAGCTGGTACAACCACTCTGGAAAGCAGTCTGGCGGTTCCTCAGAAAACTGGGCATGACACTCCCGGAGGATCCGGCTATACCACTCCTGGGCATATACCCAGAGACTTTACCTGCATGCAATAAGGACACATGCTCCACTATGTTCATAGCAGCCTTATTTATAATAGCCAGAAGCTGGAAAGAACCCAGATGTCCCTCAACGGAGGAATGGATTCAGAAGATGTGGTATATCTACACAATGGAATACTACTCTGCAATTAAAAACAATGAATTCACGAAATTCCTAGGCAAATGGTCAGATCTTGAAAATATCATCCTTAGTGAGGTAACCCAATCACAAAAGAACACACATGGTATGCAGTCACTGATAAGGGGATATTGACCCAGAATCTCGGAATACCCTAGACACAATCCGCATATCAATAGATTTCTAAAAAGATGGTAGGAGAGACCCCTGGTCCTGGAAAGACTGGATGTAGGGGAACGCCAGGACAGAGTAAGGAGAGGGGGTTGAATGGAGAAAAGAGGGAGGGAAGGGGGCTTATGGGACTTTCGGGGAGGGAGGAAACGGGAAAGGGGAAGTGATTTGGAATGTAATTTAAAAAAATAAAATAAAATAAATAATAAAAAAAAAAGTTCTAAGCATGGAAAAATAGCATAGTCAATACACTGCTTGCCACCCAAGCATGAATAACTGAGTTTAATCCCCAGAACCCATGTAATAAAAAAGGAAAAAATGAAGCTGAGCGTAGCTGCACACACCTATCGTCCCAGTGTAGGAAGGCAGATAGGCAGATCTCTATAGGCTAATGAGTAGCCAGCCTAGCATACTTAGCAAGCTCCAGAACAATGACAGACCCTGTCTCAACAATTCAAGAAGATGACTCCTAAATAATTCATCCAAAGTTGATCTGTGGCCTCTACATGCATACACACAGATGCATGTGCACTACACACAAACACCACACACACACACACACACACACACACACACACACACACACAAGCAAATTCTACTTTTAAAAAGTGTAGCCTTATTCTTCACCCAGAAAAATGGTTGAAAGTAGAAAAATCATCCCTTTACATTCTGAAATATTTGTAAATTATTAATGTTTTTAAAGCAACATACCCATAATAAAAGACAGCCATAAGCATATAAGTCTGAACTTGCAGAAGGAGGTTTTCCAATTTTCAATTCAGGTGATAACAAACTCAATCCACCAACCATCATGTTCACTGAAGCTCGCTGGCTCTACAAAAACAGTATTTTAAACAATGAAGTTTTTGTGTGAAAGCCTCTGTTCTCAATTTTAAAATTCTTTTGAAAATATTTCACTGTCTAGCTCTCAAATATATAATTTTCTATTCTTACAAATTTTACTTTTATTATACTCAGATGCAGATGTGGACTAAAAATGACTGACTCTAGTGGTTTTTATCACAGACATTGTTTTAAGTTTCTTAATTTTAATCTACTATGTGTATATACACATGTACATGTTTGTGTGTGTGTGTATGCTTATAGATAGATGGACAAGCAAGAATGTGTGTCACTGAACATACATGTGGTCAGAGAACAACTTTCTGGAGAAAGCCTTTGCCTTCTGCCTTATTGAAGCAGGATCTTTTCTTTCTGCTACTACACCACCTACTTCAGGCAAACTGGGCAGCAAGCTTTGAATTCTCCTCTTTCTACCTCCCATTTCATTGTAGAAGTACTGAGATTGCAAGAATAGGCCACTGCATCGGGTTTTCTTGACTTTTTACATGGTTTCCAGAGATCAAACTCATGTCATCAGGCTTGCACAGACAACATTTTACCCATGAAGTCATCTCCCTTACTCCCTACTTGCATAGTTTAATAAATTGACAAATCAGTACTATTTTCTAATTCTGAACATTCTAAATATTTTAAATGAAATTATACAAATTACTTTTTCTTTATGACCATTTTCTAAATATACCATGTTCCAAGAAATCAAAGGATAATTAATGACAAATTATGATACCTAAATCCAGTCTGCCCTTAAGTTACAATTCTGACTCTCACATTTATTTGCTGTGTGATTGAAAGTCTAATTTCTCCAAGTCCAACATAAGTTTTAAATTGCAAATAGCATCCACATTACAGAGTTGTCATAAAGATGTTAGCACAGTGCCTACCATATATCACTAAATCTTAATTGTATATCTTCTCCACTTACTATCTCTACGTCAACTTCTCTTAAGTGTAGTCTAAAATCCAGAAGCTAATGCACCAACTGGGAATGTTAAATGAGCAACTAAAATAGCACGCTGGAAAGAATACCAAGTGACAAATGGATATAAAAGAGGGGGAATGATGGTCAAAACACTCACATCCACAATTGTACCAATCATATGCTCAAAAATAAGCTGACATGAATCCTTAAAATTTACTTGTAAAATCCTTAGTTATTTTCTTATTTTATCATAATTCTCAGATAAATTAATGTGGGACAAGATGTTTCAGAAAATTAGTCTATATAAAAACTATACAACTTTTGATTAGTTTTAAATTCATTTTTTCATCCTTTTGAAATATCAAGACTATATATATATACACACATATATATGTATATGTATGTGTGTATATATATATATATATATCCAGCATTTATTCTAAAACTTGTAAACAATCAAATAACCAAAGTACATAACAGCAATGCTAGACAAGAATGTATGTGAAAAACTGGACCTTTATCTGATGCTTATGAGGACAAAAAATGATAGGTACTTTGGAAAAGATTCTCAAGGCAAACAATAAACTGGATATATCTATTATAAACCTATCAAAATCAATACATTACTTAAAATTTTGTGTTGTTCATTACTATAAACAATCTAAAATCTACTTTTTAAAAAATGGTCTTAAGTTTGCCTCTTGAGAAAAGAATAAAATACAGTATTCTTATTCCCAGAGTCCATAGTTCCTAGAATAAAGCAAGAATCAAGTTCTGTTGAAGTCAACTTTTCTAAGAGTTTTTGGCAGTAAAAATACTAGATGTAGTAATGCTTAAGAATTTAGATTCTCTATACTAGGACCACTGAAACTTAGAAGAAAAAAATTTCAACCAGAATATCAACAGTAGAGCATAATCTTGCATGGTAGGAAGATAAACTAGTTGATCAAGAATTCATGCCACTAAAACCATTTTGTAGGGCTGTAAAGATGATTCAGTGGCCAAGAGCACTAAAAGCTCTTCCAGAGGACCTAGGTTCATTACCCAGCATCCTCATGGCAGCTCACAACTATTTGTAACTCTAAAATCTGACAGGCTCATCCAAACATACGTGTAGGTAAACATCAATGCACATAAAATAAAAATAGTGACTGTCTTATTTAGAGTTTCCTTTGCTTTGAAGAGACACTATGACCAAGCCAACTCTTATAAAGGACATTTAATTGAAGCTGACTTACAGGTTCAGTGGTCAGTCCATTATCATCAAGGTGGGAAGCATGGCAGTAACCAGGCAGGCATAGCACTGCAGAAGCTGAGAATTTTACTTCTTGATCAGAAGACTGTCTTCCAGTAAGCTATGAGGAGGGTCTCAAAGCCCACTCGCACAGTGACTTCCTCCAATGAGGCCACACCTCCTAATAGTGCTACTACCTTGGCCAAGCATATTCAAACCACCACAGTGACTTTTTTTCTTTACAAGCCTGTTTTGTTTGCTTATGTGTTTTGAGATATATGGAGATCAACTGTAATACAAACTATTACTCAACCCCATACATGACTTTTTAAGTGTTCTATCAAACACTAGGAATTTCTAAAAGGAAGTAAAAAGAATTGCATGGCAATTCCACAAAGCAATGAGAATGTCTGAATGAATAACCTGTATACAATGTTTATGGCAACCTAACTCATAATAATTAGAAAGCATAAACCTAGAGATAGGCTTGAGGGTACATACTTTGTTTTTTGTTTTTTGTTTTTTCTCTAAGTTTTATTTTATTTACATTCCAAATCATTTCCCCTTTCCTGTTTCCTCCCTCCCCGAAAGTCCCATAAGCCCCCTTCCCTCCCTCTTTTCTCCATTCAACCCCCTCTCGTTTCTCTGTCCTGGCGTTCCCCTACATCCAGTCTTTCCAGGACAAGGGGTCTCTCCTTCCATCTTCTTAGAAATCTATTGATATGCGAATTCTGTCTAGGGTATTCCGAGATTCTGGGTTAATATCCCCGTTATCGGTGACTGCATACCATGTGTGTTCTTTTGTGATTGGGTTATCTCACTAAGGATGATATTTTCAAGTTCTGACCATTTGCCTAGGAATTTCGTGAATTCATTGTTTTTAATTGCAGAGTAGTATTCCATTGTGTAGATATACCACATCTTCTGAATCCATTCCTCCGTTGAGGGACATCTGGGTTCTTTCCAGCTTCTGGCTATTATAAATAAGGCTGCTATGAACATAGCATGTGTCCTTATTGCATGCAGGGAAAGCCTCTGGGTACATGCCGAGGAGTGGTATAGCCGGATCCTCCGGGAGTATCATGCCCAGTTTTCTGAGGAACCGCCAGACTGCTTTCCTGAGTGGTTGTACCAGCTTGCAATTCCACCAGCAGTGTAGGAGTGTTCCTCTTTCTCCACATCCTCGCCAACAACTGCTGTCTCCTGTGTTTTTGATCTTAGCCATTCTGACTGGTGTGAGATGGAATCTCAGGGTTGTTTTGATTTGCATTTCCCTAATGACTAAGGATGATGAACATCTCTTTAGGTGCTTCTCAGCCATTAGATATTCTTCAGGTGAGAACACTTTGTTTAGCTCCGTACCCCATTTTTTAATAGGGTTACTTGCCTCTCTGAAGTTTAACTTCTTGAGTTCTTTGTATATATTGGATATTAGCCCTCTGTCGGATATAGGGTTGGTAAAGATCATTTCCCAGTTAGTTGGTTGCCGCTTTGTCTTTTTGACAGTGTCTTTTGCCTTGCAAAAACTTTGTAATTTAATGAGGTCCTATTTGTCTATTCTTGATCTTAGAGCATAAGCTACTGGAGTTCTGTTCAGGAAATTCTCCCCTGTGCCCATATGTTCAAGGTTCTTCCCTAGTTTCCTTTCTATTAGTTTCAGTGTGTCTGGTTTTATGTGGAGGTCCTTGATCCACTTGGAATTGAGCTTAGTGCAAGGAGATAAGACTGGGTCAATTTGCATTCTTCTGCATGTTGACCTCCAGTTGAGCCAGCACCATTTGTTGAAAAGGCTATCTTTTTTCCACTGGATGGTTTTAGCTCCTTTGTCAAAGATCAAGTGACCATAGGAGTGTGGATTCATTTCTGGGTCTTCAATTCTGTTCCATTGATCTACATGCCTGTCACTGTACCAATACCATGCAGTTTTTAACACTATTGCTCTGTAGTACAGCTTGAGGTCTGGGATACTGATTCCCCCAGAGGTTCTTTTACTCTTGAGAATAGTTTTAGCTATTCTGGGTTTTCTGTTATTCCAGATGAATTTTTGAATTGCTCTTTCTAACTCTATGAAGAATTGAGTTGGGATTTTGATGGGGATTGCATTGAATCTGTATATTACTTTTGGTAAGATGCTCATTTTTACTATATTAATCCTGCCAATCCATGAGCATGGCAGATTTTTCCATCTTCTGAGGTCTTCTTCAATTTCATTCTTCAGAGACTTGAAGTTCTTGTCATACAGATCTTTCACCTCTTTGGTTAGAGTCACGCCAAGATACTTTATATTGTTTGTGGCTATCGTGAAGGGTATCATTTCTCTTACTTCTTTCTCAGCCTGCTTATCCTTTGAGTATAGGAAGGCTTCTGACTTGCTTGAGTTGATTTTATATCCGGCCACTTACTGAAGTCGTTTATCAGCTGTAGGAGTTCTCTGGTGGAGTTCTTTGGGTTGCTTAAGTATACTATCACATCGTCTGCAAATAGTGATAGTTTGACTTCTTCCTTTCCAATTTGTATCCCTTTGACCTCTTTTTGTTGTCTAATTGCTCTAGCTAGAACTTCAAGTACTATATTGAAAAGATATGGAGAGAGAGGGCAGCCTTGTCTAGTCCCTGATTTTAGTGGAATTGCTTCAAGTTTCTCTCCATTTAGATTGATGCTGGCTACCGGTTTGCTGTAAATTGCTTTTACTATGTTTAGATATGGGCCTCGAATTCCTGATCTTTCCAAGACCTTTAGCATGAAAGGATGCTGAATTCTGTCAAATGCTTTCTCAGCATCTAATGAGATGACCATGTGGTTTTTTTCTTTGAGATTGTTTATATAGTGGATTACATTGATGGATTTCCTTATATTGAACCATCCCTGCATCCCTGGGATGAAGCCTACTTGATCGTGGTGAATGATCGTTTTGATGTGTTCTTGGATTCGGTTGGCAAGAATTTTATTGAGTATTTTTGCATCGATATTCATAAGAGAGATTGGCCTGAGATTCTCTTTCTTTGTCGGATCTTTGTGTGCTTTTGGTATTAGTGTAATTGTGGCTTCATAGAACGAGTTGGGTAGTGTTCCTTCTGTTTCTATTTTGTGGAACAGTTTGAAGAGTATTGGTGTTAGGTCTTCTTTGAAGGTCTGATAGAATTCTGCACAAAAACCATCTGGACCTGTGCTGTTTTTGGTTGGAAGACTTCCAATGACAACTTCTATTTCTTCAGGGGTTATAGGACGGTTTAGATGGTCTATTTGATCCTGATTTAATTTTGGTATTTGGTATCTGTCAAGGAAATTGTCCATTTCCTCGAGATTTTCTAGTTGTGTTGAATACAGGCTTTTGTAGTAGGATCTGATGATTTTTTGAATTTCCTCAGTTTCTGTTGTTATCTCTCCCTTTTCGTTTCTGATTTTATTAATTTGGAGACTATCTCTGTGCCCTCTGGTTAGTCTGGCTAAGGGCTTATCTATCTTGTTGATTTTCTCAAAGAACCAACTCCTTGTTTTGTTGATTCTTTGTATGGTTTTATTTGTTTCTACTTGATTGATTTCAGCCCTGAGTTTGATGATTTCCTGCCTTCTACTCCTCTTTGGTGTATTTGCTTCTTTTTGTTCCAGGGCTTTCAGGTGTGCCATTAAGCTGCTAGTGTATGCTGTCTCCCGTTTCTTTTTGGCGGCACTCAGGGCTATGAATTTTCCTCTTAGCACTGCTTTCATTGTGTCCCCTAAATTAGGGTATGTTGTGACTTCATTTTCATTAACTTTCAAAAAGTCTTTGATTTCTTTCTTTATTTCCACCTTGACCAAGTTATCATTGAGTAGAGCATTGTTCAGCCTCCATGTGTATGTGGGTTTTCTTTTGTTTTTGTTGCCATTGAAGACCACCCTTATTCCATAGTGATCTGATAGGAGGCATGGGATTAGTTCTATCTTCTTATATCTGTTGAGGTCTGATTTGTGACCAATTACATGGTCAATTTTTGAGAAGGTACTATGAAGTGCTGAGAAGAAGGTGTATTCTTTAGCTCTAGGATGAAATGTTCTATATATATATATCTGTTAGTTCCATTTGGTCCAAGGCTTCAATTAGATTCACTGTGTCCCTGTTTAGTTTCTGCTTTCCTGAACGATCCATTTCAGAGAGTGGGGTATTGAAGTCACCCACTATTATTGTGTGAGGTGCGATGTGTGCTTTGAGCTTTAGTAAAGTTTCTTTTACGAATGAGGGTGCCCTTGCATTTGGAGCATAGATATTCAGAATTGAGAGCTCTTCTTGGTGGATTTTTCCCTTGATCAGTATGTAGTATCCTTCTGTGTCTTTTTTGATGACTTTAGGTTGAAAATCAATTTTATCTGATATTAGGATGGCTACTCCGCCTCGTTTCTTGGGGCCATTTGCTTGTAAAATTGTTGTCCAGCCTTTTACTCTGAGGTAGTGTTTGTCTTTGACACTGAGGTGCGTTTCCTGCATGCAGCAAAATGTTGGGTCCTGTTTATGTATCCAGTTTGCTAGTCTATGTCTTTTTATTGGGGAATTGAGACCATTGATATTAAGAGAGATTAAGGCATAGTGATTATTGCCACCTGCCATTCTTGACGCTATCTTTATGTTTGAGTGGTTATCTACCTTTTGGGTTTGATTCAAGAAGGTTATTATCTCATTTTTTTCCAGGGTGCTGCTTCTCTCCTTGTATTGGCGGTTTCCACCTATTATCCGTTGCAGGGCTGGATTTGTGGAAAGATATTGTGAAAATTTGGTTTTATCATGGAATATCTTGGTCTCTCCATCTATGGTGATTGAGAGTTTTGCTGGGTATAGTAGTCTAGGCTGGAATTTGTGCTCTCTTAGTGTCTGCATGAGATCTGCCCAGGATCTTCTGGCTTTCATAGTCTCTGGTGAGAAGTCTGATGTGATTCGGATAGGTCTTCCTTTGTATGTTACTTGGCCCTTTTCTCTTACTGCTTTTAATATTCTTTCTTTGTTTAGTACATTTGGTGTTTTGATTATTATGTGACGGGAGGTATTTCTGTTCTGGTCCAGTCTGTTTGGAGTTCTGTAGGCTTCTTGTACGTTCATCGGTATCTCTCTCTTTAGGTTAGGGAAGTTTTCCTCCATAATTTTGTTGAAGATGTTTACTGGCCCTTTAAGTTGCAAATCTTCACTCTCATCTATACCTATAATCCTTAGGTTTGGTCTTCTCATTGTGTCCTGGATTTCCTGGATGTTTTGGGTTACACGTTTTTTGCATTTTGCATTTTCTTTGACTGTTGAGTCGATGCTTTCTATGGAATCTTCAGCACCTGAGATTCTTTCTTCCATCTCTTGTATTCTATTGTCGATGTTTGCACCTATGACTCCTGATTTCTTCCCAAGGTTTTCTATCTCCAAAGTTGTCTCCCTTTGTGATTTCTTAGTTGTTTCTACTTCCTTTTTTAGTTCCTGGATGGATTTGCTGAGATCCTTCACTTGTTTGTTTGTATTTTCCTGTATTTCTTTAAGGTATTTTTTAAGGTATTACCTCTTTCAGGATATCTGCCTTCTGACCCACGTTCTCCTGCATTTCTCTAAGCGATTTTTGTGTTTCCTCCTCATGGGATTCCATCTGTTGATCCATCGTCTCCTGCATTTCTTTAAGCAGTTCTCGTGTTTCCTTTGTAAGGGCATCTATCCGTTGATTCATTTCTTTAAGCAATTTTGTGTTGCCTCCTTATGGGCATCCGTCTGTTGACCCATATTCTTCTGCATTTCTTTATGCAATTCTTGTGATTCCTTTGTGAGTGCATCTACCCGTTGATTCATCTCGTTAAACAATTTTTGTGTTGTCTCCTTGTGGGCCTCCATCTTTTGATCCATGTTCTCTTGCATTTCTCTAAGCGATTTTTGTGTTTCCTTTGTAAGGGCTTCTAACCCTTGATTCATGGTCTCCTGTAATTCTTTATTAGATTTATTTGTGTCCTTCTTGTGATCCTCTAATAGCATCATGAGAAGTGATTTTAAATCCAGATCTTGTCTTTCGGGTGTGGTGGGGTATCCAGGACTTGCTGCTGTTGGAAAGTTGGGTTCGGATGGTGCCATATTACTTTGATTTCTGTTAGTAGCGTTCCTACGTTTGCCTTTTGCCATCTGGTTACCTCTGATGTTAGTTGGTCCTGCTGTCACTGGCTGTTGGTTGGACCTCCTGTGAGCCTGCAAAGCTATTTCTGCCCCCCCCCCCCGGATTACCAGGATTCCCCTGGCACCGATTTCTGGGGCCTGCCCTGCTCCTGAGTGACTTTGGAGCCCTGATGTGCCTTGCCCCAAGTGATGTTATATTGGGGAGTCCTTGCACATCCAAAGGCTCAGCGTAGTGGATTCCTGGAGCAGAGGTCACCAAAGGGAGGCTGGTAGGCTCCTGCCCTGGGCTGATGTGTGTGATGTCTCCTAGAGTAGGGGGGGAAGGGGCGTCCCTCTGCCAGGCAGAAGTCCCACAGCAGAGCTGGCACGCTGGTTACTGCAGATCTGCCCAGCTCTTGAGAGCCGCGTACACACAAGCCGCCCGAGACCCAAGCGATATTATGCCTGTCTGTCTCTGAGCCTGGCAGTCCCAACTTCCCAGCCACTGGAGCAAAGATGGCGAAGTGCACTCTGCACTCTCTCGGTGGCGCTGGTCACCCTGCAGAGGCTATGGCCTACAGTAGATCTGGCACCCAGACAACCACAGCGCTGTCCCGTTCTTGGGAGCAGGCGGAAGCCCCAACAGGCCGTGTCCCAAGCAATGTTATATTGGGGAGAACCTGGGTACCTGTCTCTTCAGTGCAGTCTACAGGAACAGAGGTCGCGGAAGGGAAGCTGGTAGGCTCCCGCCCAGTGCGGGGTCCCTCTGCCAGGCAGAAGTCCCCCAGCAGAGCTGACGTGCTGGTTACTGCAGATCTGCCCAGCTCTTGGGAGCCGCGTACACACAAGCCCGGGTACATACTTTGTAATCTTACCATGTAGAAGGCTGAGAGTTCAAGACCTGTGCTACAGAGATAGTTCAAAGCCCAATTTGCTACCCAGTGAGACCCTGTCTCAAGCAAAAAGAAAAAGTATAAATCCAAATATCTATCCACTGATGAAAACACACACCAAAATATCACATATACATACAATTAAATACATTTGGCCATAAAAAAGTATGCCCTTAAACATTCAACAACATAGATTAACTCTGAATGTTACACTAGATACCAAAAAAACAAAAAAATGATTAGCCAAAGGCCTACTATTATATAATTTTACTAATATGAGATTACAGAATAAGTAAATCCAGAAGCACAGAGTATATTCCTGGTTTCCAACGTCTGTGCAGAAGCAGGAATCAAAATTAACTGCTAATCAGTAACTATTTTAGAATGTGATTAAAAAAATGACTGGAATTACATAGTGATTATCAATATACCACTATGTGACTATACTAAAAACTAGCACTGAATTCTACACTATCTCCTTGTGAACTCAATCTCAATAAAGCTGTTGTATTTTAAATGGGAACTGTTTATTTAACCATTTATGTTATATACATATTTTAAAATGGGCTATATACAATAAACGTATATATCTTTGTCAAGAGAAAAATTCTCCTTTGTGATCATATATATTCTTAGACTGCCTATTCCACATATTCACAAAAAATACTACATTCTCTTCATTGTCTGGAGTTTGTTATCTCTACAAACTGCCTATTGGGAGATAATGTGGCAACAAAATAAAAGCCACAAAGTTGAACCTAGACTTAAACTAAATAAAAACACACACGGCTCCCAGGCTTCCAAAAATGTACTATAGTAATAATAACAAAGTATGTATATTTAAATTTAATCTGTGAAAGAAAGGAATACAAGCAGAGGGAGGTTCTTACATGTTCCTAGCAACTGTTCCCTGATGAGAAAAGTAATGATCAGTGTTGTCAATGCCATTGTATACATCAGATTGTTTCTGTATTTATGGCAAAACCACACTGCTCACTACCATCTAGATGACTGTTACACCCCTTTCCTCCTTTTACACTGCAAGTAAAGCTCACTGGCCTGGGAACAGCCTCTATCTGCCAACCTTTGGCCAGTGAAGATACTATTTGTACTACATGACTTAACTGAAGTGCAGATCTTACAATCAATCAGTACATTGTGTGTAAATGCTGAACAACTTTAGTAAGTAGTTTCTATTCTAAAAAGCTATAATATTTTACCTCAGACTTGGTGAAGTCAAAATCTCCAACAATGCCTTGTTCACGATTTAAGGCAAATACATTGTTCTGATGAAGTGATCCATGAATTATGTTAGCACTGTGCAATGTATGCAGTCCCCGGGCAACACCTTTCATGACTTTTAAAGCTTCCTGCAAATAAATACAGATTGAAAAGGTGGAGTTTAGAAAACAGGCACATCATTTTAAAATATAAATTTTGTCTTTATTAAAAGACTATCCTAGAACTAAAGTAAAGCTTCCTTCAAGTTAAAGATATAACATAGTCAAAGAATTAAAGGCTAGATAAAGCTTAAAGGTATGTGTAGCAGTTTAAACAAGAATGGCCTCCAGAGGCTCATATGTTTGAAAATTCAGTCCCTAGATGGTAGCCCTATTTGGGAAGGTTTAAGAATGATAACCTTGTTGGAGGATGTATATCACTTAGGGGTAGGTTTAAATGTTTCAGGAGACTTGAGTCATTCCTAGTATATTTTCCGCCTCCTGCCTTCCTTTTAAGACAGGAGCTCCCAATGGTTGCCATCACCATGTCTTGTTCTGTCATCAGGACACTCTGGAATCTTAAATCCAATTAAATGTTTTCTTTTATAAGTTGCCTTAGTCATGGTATTCTATCATAGCCACAGCAAAGTAATACTCTATGTAGTTAATAACATCATAAGTGGTTTTTGCATACATGCAGACACACACACACACACACACACACACACCTCTAAGGCAACTTAAATTTTAAATAACCACTACATAAAGCAGCTAGTTCTAAATTTATAATGATAAGAACTAAAGCTGCCACTTAAAACTTCAGATACCAACTACTGTCCTAGGCATGCATGTGGTGTGAGATATATATCATATCACAGCTTAATAGTTGTAAGTCTGGGCTCTGGAACTAGAAAGACAATAACTTTAAGTTTCAGTCCTACTTCTTGATAAAGAGGTTCTGGGCAAATCACTATCTTTCTCAGCCTCATTTTTCTCATGTATATCAAGATAAAGCACAGGCTGATGCAAGAATGAAATAGAATAATGCAGGCCAAATATTTGTGCAAGACAGCATGCAGAACTGGGCATTACATATTAGACATTACCTTCTCATTTCATGCAACTATGGAATGATTTTTACTTACTTCTGAATTTAAAGGCATACTGGCTTGAACTGCGCTCAGGTTTGCTTTAGGGTAATATGGGACCATCAGATAGGCAACAGGATCAGACTAAGAAGCAAAAGAGAAAATGTAACTCAAGTGAACAATTTATCAATATATTTGAATTGTGTACTAATTCTATGAGGTAACTACTATTTTATATTAAGAAGAAAAAATACTACTTTAAAACTTATTTTTAAAAGAATCATTTCTACATTAGCTTAAGAACTTTACCTTACACATAAACAGGAATATTAATGGCAGTAACCCAGATTCTTCTTTAGCATATCCACAAGCTCTATGATAGGAGGCTGCTCTCTGAATCACCCTGCCTTCTGTGTCAACATCCACAGAATAGCCCTAAACAACAAAAACAGCACTGATAATTTCAACATTAAAAAACTAATTCTAGTTTATTATTTCTATTTAAGTATGGTAAGTTAAATTATATTATTTTTCTATTGTAACATTTAAGTACCTTCTCCATCTGCATTGAATGCTGTATTATAGAAAGGAGTGATTTTACCTGCAGCCTACTTTCCATTCCCAAATATGTAGCAATAGTGCAACATGAAGATCTTCTGATGTTAACTCACAGTCTTAGCTCACAATAATAAATTAAGGGGCCTGAGAGATGGTTAGTAGTTTAGAGCACTTGTTGCTCTCGTGAAAGGTAGGAATTTGGATCCCAGCACCCACATAGTGGCCCACAACTGTATGAACTCCAGTTCCAGGGATCCAATGCCCTCTTCTGACCAAAACATGTTCAGGCATACATATGTAACAAAGATACACATGCAGGCAAAACAAAAATTAAAAAAAAAACTTAAACTAAGCAGCACAAGACTGTGTTGGCAATAAAGGTAAACTTTCAAGAAATATCTAAGAAAAACAGCTGACTCCTGAGCTTGGAGGTGAGATAGCCATTTTCTCTCCAGTGACTGTCCAAGGCGGGTCTGGCCAGGAATAACAGAGCAGCTGAGACAGGTCCTTCCAGTGACCATCTGCACCCAGGAGCTAGGGCTGTCCCACAGCCTTCTGTGGACTGGTTCTGCCAGGGGAGAGCTGGTCCAGGGAGTGCTCTGACTACCAGCCCTGGAGGTAAGATCGCCATTTTCTCTCCATTGACTGTCTAAGATGGGTCCAGCCAGGAGCTCACAGGGTACAAAAACACTGGAGGATCTGGGAAAGGATCCTCAGGTCACCATCTGCACCCAAGAGCTGGGTCTATTCCACAACCCTCTGTGCAGGGGTCCTGCCATGGGAGAGGTAGTCTCCCAGGAGTGCTGACACAGGTTTACAGGTCCATGGGAGGGACAAGATCCAGCCAGAGACAGCAAGACCAACTAACACCAAAGATAACCAGATGGTGAAAGGCAAGCACAAAACCCTTACCAACAGAAACCAAGGCTACATGGCATGATCAGAACCCAGTTCTCCAACAACAGCAAGTCCTGGATACCCCAACACACTGGAAAAGCAAGATTTGGATTTAAAATCATATCTGATGATGTTGAAAAAGGACTTTAAGAAGAATAAAAATAACTCCCTTAAAGAAATACTGGAGAACATAGGTAAACAGGTAGAAGCCCTTAAAGAGGAAACACAAAAATCCCTCAAAGAATTACAGGAAGACACAACCAAACTGGTGAAGGAAATGAATAAAACCATCCAGGATCTAAAAATGGAAGTAGAAACAATAAAGAAATCACAAAGAGAAACAACTCTGAAGATATAAAACCTATGAAAGAGATCAGGAGTTGTAGATGCAAGCATCACAAAGAGAATACAAGAAATAAAAGAGAGAATCTCAGATGCAAAAGATACCATAGAAAACACTGACACAACTGTCAAAGAAAATGCAAAAAGTTCCTAACGGAAAACATCCAGGAAATCTCAGACACAATGAGAAGACCAACATAAGGATAATAGGTATGGAAGAGAGCAAAGATTTCCAGCTTAAGAGCCAGTAAATATCTTCAACAAAATTACAGAACAAAGCTTCCCTAACCTAAAGAAAGAGATGCCCATGAACATAAAGGAAGCCTACAGAAATCCAAATAGGATCAGAAAAGAAATTCCTCGTGCCACCCTATTAAAAAATTGGGGTACAGAGCTAAACAAAGAATTTTCAACTGAGGAAAATCGAATGTCTTAGAAGCGCCTAAAGAAATGTTCCACATCCTTAGTGATCAGGGAAATGCTAATCAAAACAACCCTGAGATTTCACCTCTCACCAGTCAGAATGGCTAAGATCAAAAACTCAGGTGACAGCAGGTGCTGGCCAGGATGTAGAGAAAGAGGAACACTCCTCCACTGCTGCTGGGATTGCAAGCTGGTAAAACCACTCAGGAACTCAGTTTGGCGGTTCCTCAGAAAATCGGGCATAATACTACTGGAGGACCCTGCTATACCACTCCTGGGCATATACCCAGAGGATTCTCCAGCATGTAATGAGGATACATGCTCCACTATGTTCATAGCAGCCTTATTTATACTAGCCAGAAGCTGGAAAGAACCCAGATGTCACTTAATGGAGGAATGGATACAGAAAATGTTGTATATTTACACAATGTAATACTACTCAGCTATTAAAAACAGTGAATTTATGAAATTCTTAGGCAAATGGGTGGAACTGGAAAATATCCTGAGGTAACCAAATCACAAAAGAACACACATGGTATGCACTCACTGGTAAGTGGATATTAGTCCAGAAGCTTGGAATACACTCTCAGCCAGCCATTGAACTGAGCACAGGATCCCCAATGGAGGAACTAGAGAAAGGACCCAAGGAGCTGAAGGGGTTTGCAGTGCCATAGGAGGAACAACAATATGAGCCACCCAGTACCCCCAGAGCTCCCAGGGACTAAACCATCAACCAAAGAGTACACATGGAGTTACCCATGGCTCCAGGCAGCAGAGGATGGCCTTGTTGGACATCAAAGGGAGGTGAGGCCCTTGGTCCTGGGAAGGCTTGAATGCTGCAATGTAGGGGAATACCAGGACAGAGAAGCGGGAGAGGGTTGATTGGGGAACAGGGGAAGGGGAGATGGGTTATGGGATTTTCAGTGGACAAACATTTGAAATGTAAATAAAGAATATATCTAATAAAAAAATCATATATATTTATATTTGAAAAAAAGAAATTCCTCCTGCCACATAATAATCAAAACACCAAATGCACTAAACAAAGAAAGAATATTAAAAGCAGTAAGGAAAAAAGGTCAAGTAACATATAAAGACAGACCTATCAGAAGTATACCAGATTTCTCACCAGATTCTATAAAAGCCAGAAGATTCTGAGCAGGTGTCATGCAGACCATGAGAGAACACAAATGCCAACCCAGGCTACTATAACCAGCAAAATCCTCAATTACCATAGATGGAGAAACCCAGACATTCCATGACAAAAACAAATTTACACAATATCTTGCCACAAATCCAGCCCTTCAAAGGATAATAAATGGAAAACTCCAACAAAATGAGGGAAACTATACCCTAGAAAAAGCAAGAAAATGGGGATTGGCAGGACTAATATAGTAAAACTGGCCATCTTGCCAAAAGCTATCTACAGATTCATTGCAATCCCCATCAAAATTCCAACTCAATACTTCATAGACTTAGAAAGAGTAATACTCAAATTCATCTGGAACAACAAAAAACCCAGGATAGCTAAAACTATTCTCAACAATAAAAGGACTTCTGGGGCAATCAGTATACCAGACCTCAAATGATACTACAGAGCAATAGTGATTAAAAATTGCACGGTATTGGTACAGTGACAGGCAGGTAGATCAATGGAATAGAATTGAAGACACAGAAATAAACCCACACACCTATGGTCACTTGATCTTTGACAAAGGAGCTAAAACCATCCAGTGGAAAAAAGATAGCCTTTTCAACAAATGGTGCTGGTTCAATTGGTAGTCAGCATGTAGAAGAATGCAAATTGATTCATTCTTATGTCCTTGTACAAAGCTCAAGTCCAAGTGGATCAAGGACCTCCACATAAAACCAGACACACTGAAACTAATAGAAAACAAAGTGGGGAAGAGTCTCGAGCACATGGACACAGGGGAAAATTTCCTGAACAGAACACCAAGAGTTTATGCTCTAAGATCAAGAATTGACAAATGGGGGGCTGGAGAAATGACTCAGCGGGTAAGAGCATCGGACTGCTCTTTCAAAGGTCATGAGTTCAAATCCCACATGGTGACTCACAACCATCTGAAGAGATCTGATGCCCTCTTCTGGTGTCTGAAGACAGCTACAGTATACTCACATATAAAGAATTGACAAATGGGACCTCATAAAATTGCAAAGCTTCTGTAAGGCAAAGGGCACTGTCAATAGGACAAAACAGCAACCAACAGATTGGGAAAAGATCTTTAACAATCCTACATCCAATAGAGGACTAACATCCAATATATACAAAGAACTCAAGAAGTTAGACTCCAGAGAACCAAATAACCCTATTAAAAAATGGGATGCAGAGCTAAACAAAGAATTCTCAACTGAGGAATACCGAATGGCTGAGAAGCACCTAAATAAAGGTTCAACATCCTTAGTCATCAGGGAAATGCAAATCAAAACAACCCTGGGATTCCACCTCATACCAGTCAGAATGGCTAAGGTCAAAAACTCAGGGGACAGCAGATGCTGGCAAGGACATGGAGAAAGAGGAGCACTCCTCCATTGATGGTGGAACTGCAAGCTGGTACAGCCAGTCTGGAAATCAGTTTGGCAGTTCCTCAGAAAATTGGACACAGTACTCCCTGAGGACCCAGCTATACCACTCCTGGGCATATACCCAGAAGGTGCCCCAACATGTAATAAGGACACATGCTCCACTATGTCCATAGCAGCCTTATTTATAATAACCAGAAGCTGGAAAGAACTCAGATGTCCCTCAATAGAGGAATGGATACAGAAAATGTGGTACATTCACATAATGGAGTACTATTCAGCTATTAAAAACAATGAATTCATGAAATTCTTAGGCAAATGGATGGAACTAGAAAATATCCTGATGAGGTAACCCAATCACAAAAGAACACACAGGGTATGCACTCACTGATAAGTGGATATTAGCCCAGAAGCTCGGAATACCCAAGATACAATTCACAGACCACATGAAGCTCAAGAAGAAGAAAGACCAAAGTGTGAATACTTCGTTCTTCCTTAGAAGGGGGAGCAAAATATTCATGGGAGGAGATGCAGAGACAAAGTGTGGAGCAAAGACTGAAGAAAGGCCACGTAGAGACTGCCCCACCTGGGGATCCATCCCATATACAGTTACCAAACCCAGACACTATTGTAGATGCCAACAAGTGCTTGCTGACAGGAGACTAATATAGCTGTCTTCTGAGAGGCTCTGCCAGTGCCTGACAAATACAGAAGTGGATGCTCACAGCCAACCAATGGACTGAGCACAGGGTCCCCAATGGAGGAGCTAGGGTAAGTACCTGAAGGAGCTGAAAGTGTTTGCAGGCCCATAGGAGGAAAAACAGTATGAACCAACCAGTACCCCCAGAGCTCCCAGGGACTAAGCCACCAACCAAAGAGTACACATGGATGGACCCATGGCTCCAGGCTCCATATGTAGTAGAGGATGGCCTTGTCAGACATCAATGAGAGGAGAGGCTCTTGGTCCTGGGAAGGCCCGATGCCCCAGTGTAGGGGAATGCCAGAAGAGGGAAGTGGGGTGGGTTGGTGAGCAGGGGGAGGGGGTATGGGATAGGGGGTTTTTGGAGGGGAAAGGAGTTAAGGGGATAACATTTGAAATGTAAATAAAGAAAAATATCTAATAAAAAAATGCTGGAGAGATATGGCTCAGTGGTTAAGAGCACTGACTGCTCCTTCACAGGTCCTGAGTTCAAATCCCAGCAACCACATGGTGGCTCACAACCTCTGTGATGGGATCAAATGTCCTCTTCTGGTGTTTCTGAAGATAGGTACAGTGTACTCATATAAATAAAATAATAAATAAATCCTTAAAAAAACAAAAGATAAAAGAAAAAATAGGGGAACAGCCAGATGTTTATAAACTTAAAAACAAGAATTTGTAAAGGCTATTGGACAAAATGCAATAAGTTACCCTAAAAAAGAACATTAATAACCCTAGTAAACACAGTACTCATTAACGAAAGAAGGGGAACTTTAAAGTCAAAATTAGCTCGACTTATATACTTTAAAAATAGTGGGTTTCTTTTCTTCCTTAAAAGTAAAGTCACCACTTCCTTTATACTTCTGAAACTTCCATAGATAAGAACGTAAACTTACCTTTAATAGAACTGGCTGCCCATTAACCTCAGAGCACACCAGAGGACGCTTGCTGCTAAGTTCCTTCATGGGCTCAGTGTCAAGAAGGTCCCGCTCTAAGCTCATAGTAAGAAGACCACCAGAATTCTAGACACAAATTTTTATAATATATAGACAATTTAAAATGACTTAAGGCTTTCAAATCACAACATGGTTAGGGGCATACTATTAAAGGCAGTGAAGATCATCAAACTAAGAAAGAAAACAAAAGTGTTTATTAAAGTTTAGATTCTTTTTAATTCCTGGCTCTTAAACTTTTCTTGACTTCTGTGTAATTAGCAGACATTTAGTCACTGCTGTAAAATTTAGACCAGACTGTAGAAACAAATGAGGTTAAGAAGACAAGCTTAAAAGGAACTGCAATGCTTACTTGAAAAAACCTCATATGTCCTTAAAAATTAAAATAAAGACAAGAAAAAGTAGCTAAAGAACAGCAATGAGATTAAAAATTATGACTACAACCTGCTGACACCTCTATCCTGCTTAACATCCTTAAATGTAGAAATGATTTTCAAAAATTTTAATTCTACCATTTTTATATGTTTACATTAAAACTAGGTTTTTTTTCTTTAGTGGATTATTTTTAAATTATTTTTAAATTTTCATATAGATATACTGTATTTACACCATGCCCCTTCCCTCCAAACCCTCAAATTCATAGCCTCTTTGTTTTTAATATTTGTTACACACATATACAAATAAATACATCAATACAACCTGATGAGTCCATTTATTGTTGCTCACATGCATATATTTTTAGGGTTAACCGCTTTACATTGAATAACATCAGGGGGCTTATCCCTGGGGAAGATTGACTTTTCCCTCTTTCATGAGTAATTAACTGCCTGTAGCTTTTTATCTAAGGTGGGGCTTTGTGAGATTTCCTCTATTCATACTGTGATGAACCTACTACTGTCACTTACCCATTATAATTTCTAACTGTATTATACTTAATGGTGAGTATAAAGATTAGTATTAAGAATACAGTATAGTTTATCAGACACAAGATAGTCTCTAAAAATAGTTACTAGCTTCAAGGGAAAATGGACTTTGTTTTTTTGCTGTTGTTTTTCTTTTTTTTTTTCTTTTCTGTTTTGGTTTGGTGTTTGGGTTTTTAAGACAGTTCTCACTTAGTATCCCAGGCTATCCTGGAACTCAGGTCACCCAGGCCAGACTGCCCTCAAACTGAAGGCAATCCCATTGCCTCAGTTTCCCAATATCTGAGATTATATGAATAAGTTATGATACCCAGTTCACACATCATTTTTAAATATCATATTGGAAAACTTTATAATAACTGTTTAAAGAATGTTTTTGTTTTTGTGGCACTGGAAGCCATGAAGCTATATAACCAAATATAACTCAAAAAACTTTAATCTTATTCATTTGTGAAAATAAAGTCATAAACAAACATTTCTTTATAGACTGTTTTAGCTATTATTATCACTCAATCACACCTTTTTTTGTGAGACAGGGTCTCACGTAGCCCAGGCTGGCCTTGAACTGTGATCCTCCTGCCTCTTATCTCCAGAGTACTAAGACTGCTGATGTGTGCCACGAAATGCATTTTATGCAATGCTGGAAAACTGAAAGAAAGGTTTCATGCATGCCAAGCAAGCACTCTGCCTACTGAATTATATCCCTGGCCATGCACTAATGACAGTCTCAATAAATAAGCACCATTGTCTTCTCTATCTGTGGATTCTGCTTCCTTGTATCCAATCAGTTTTAAGTGAAAATATTCAAAATAAAATTATATCTGCACAGAAATGAGGGGAGGCGGGAGTGGGTTGGTTGGGGAACAGGGGGACGGAAGAGGGCATTTGGGACTTTTGGGGAGGGGGGGAACCAGTAAGAGGGAAATCATTTGAAATGTAAATAAAGAATATACCTAATTTAAAAAAAAAAAAACCTAAAAAAATGCAGGTTTTTGTCATGTATTTCCTAAATACTGTATGCTGGTTAATTTATGTAAAACTTATATTTTACTAGGTACTGTAAGTATTCTAGATATGATTTTAAAGTACACTAGGAAAAGAGGAGATGGTCACTCAAGTCTGTAATCCTAGAACTCACAGCAGGGTAAAAGGAGGATGAAAAGTTCAAGGTTAGCCCGGGCTGTGTCCCAAGACCCTTTCTCAAAAATCAAAAACAGAAACACATAATCAAATATTATTACATTCTATGTCAAGAACTTTTCATGTTGGATTCTGAAATCCAAGGAGTCTAGGGGGCAACTTTTAAAATCAGAGAATACCAGTGCTTCATCCAGTTCTTGATCACCAGCAGGGGTAAGATAACTCTTCCCACAAAGGTAATTCCTAATTCTTCTTTGAGTTATTTAATGTGCTAATCTCCTGCTTGCCAAGAAAACGAAGCTCACATCAATATCTCTTCTTTAAACTATTTGGTTTAAGACATTCTTGAGTAACAGTTCAAATAACCCTTTTAAACATTTATTGGGAGCACTTTCATAGAAATGATACTATAGATCTGACACTGAAATGATATGAACATAACCAGGTCTTTGCATTCTCTGCATGGTGGCAATTCTCAGGGGAAACAAAGCTTACCATATATTTAAGCAATCCTATTTCAGGATACAGCAGAGGCAACTCAGGGAACCACTTCTGGGTCAAGATATTCAGCTTCTCCTAAAGTTAGAAAAAATTTTTATTATAGATCAACATGCATTCAACTGTAGCATGTTGCTTTTCAGGAAAATATATTTCCATCTGCCTTTTTCAGAGGCATAAAATACCTTATCTTTAATATTTTACTTCTACTGCAACAACTATCAAGCAAAACATGACTTGCTTCATATTCAACATAAAATAAAGAAATATTGTAATCTTAATAATAAACTGTCATTTTTCAAAATATTGAGAACATAATAACATTTTTTAAATGACTACTTAATTTAAGAAGAAAATCCTAAAAACCTTGAGATTAAAAAATAAGTATGTGAGTCTACATAAAGCATTTGGAAGTAAATGAGAAAACAGAATTTTATAAAGAAAAGTCACGTATCAATATGTTTACTAAGGAAAACTTCTAAACATTTACCAGATTTTATCAAAAGATTCAAAGGTATGTCATAGGTACATAAACTGTATCATAGTGCATAAATTGCACTCAAAATGCCAATTATTCGCATACCATTTTTACTTTGAACAACCATTCCTTAACTAACTCTTCCTTATATCTTTCAGACATAAAATGCAGTATTCTTTCCACTGTGAAGAAAAAGTAGACTGCTGACTTTCTAAGGCCACAGAACTTAGGAGGAGAGTGGAGACAATGGTGTGACCTTTCTGGTTACATCTCTCAGGTGGATCAAGCTTGCTCCATTCATGTTTTTATTGCTTCTCAAGCTATTTTAAGGGGTATTCATGTAAATCTGTGAGAATCTCTATGTTGTGTGTTAAATAACAAAAAATTATACAAAAGTGAGTGACTTTCAAGCTCAATTCTAAAATCAAGCAGAAAAAAACTATCAAGAAGCTGAATTTTAACTTACTGCTTTTGCCACTGAGAACATGACAAGTGATTTTTCTTCTTGATGATAAACTGAAATTTCTACATTGGTACAATTCTCCTGAGTTTTGTCATATGGAATTAACTTGTAAATTCATGTGAATATTACTATGTCAAGATAATACCTCTAGTGTATGGTTATATGAAATCTGTGACTTTAAATTCAATTTCCTGAGTAAAATCTAATTTAAAATTTTCCAGAAATACTTACATATTCCTCCCTTTCATGATAAATTTCCTGAAAGACACTATTGCGCAATTGAGTTATTTCTTGCTTTATTTTCTCAATTTCAGTTCCATCATGGTCATCAGACTTTATCAGAGGAAAAAAAGTAGTCAACAGGATAATTACACTAGAATGAAAACAAGTCTTCCTCTAAGAACTAATGCAATTTCCATAGTAAATGAGTCTGAGTAGTTCTCATGCATCCTTCAGTATCTAACATATAGCAGGTCTTCTAACAGTCAATAAATCCATTTATTTACCATTAACTTTCCCCAAAACTATAAAAAAGTAAATATAAAATATTGTTAAATATTTTTAAGTACCTCCACATTTCCTTGAAGATAAAAACAACTAACTTCAATATTAAAATAAATATTAAGAAGAGCAACTGAATTGGATTCTGTGAAATTTTTACTTGAAATCAGATTTTTAAAAGCAAACTCAACAAAGTGATGAATGTCTAAATTATCTACTATGAGAAAAATTTATGATTTAGAAATGTTCCATATGACTTCAGTGGAGTAATAGTAATAAATAAGTTGCCTCAAAAGGTATGACTGCATTAAAAAGTTAGATATGTCTACAATGTCTATAGCCATAGTAAATTGAATGTGCCCAATTTCATCTGATATATTTCTCCAAAAATTGAAAAGACTGTAAAAAACTATCTTCTCCACAACCTAGAATATAATAGAACAGGAAGCCTCTTAAACTGCAATTGGTTTTAGAATAGCTCCCACTTTGCTTCCAATTAAATCTAAGAAAAGGAACAGAGATAACAAGTTAAAGATATACTTTAGATCTTTTCTGATTTTAAATAAAATCCCCGAGAAAATTTATAGAATTACTAAAAAATTCACAAAGCTTCATGCCTAAGAAAGAAGAGTAGTCAAAATTAGAAAATCCTAATCCCTTCAGCTCTAGTATCATATGAAACAATTTTAAAACTTGCAAGAAATATTATATCCAGTGTTAAATTAAGTTTTTGAAAGTGACCAGGCTGTTTAAAATTACTTTATTATAAAATTCTACCTTTGGAGATGGGACTCAATCAGTAAAGTGCTTCCCTTGTAAGTAAGAGGACCTAAATTCAATCTCACACTTAATAAAGAAAAAAAGGGGAGGAAAGCAAGTGGTGTGAATTTTTTATTCCTACTCTCGGGAGGCAGAGACTGCTGGTTCCCGAGGCTCAGCCTAACCTATCTGGTAAGCTCCAAGCCTATCACACTATCTCCAAAAAAAATTAAAAAAAAGTGGACAGTGCCTGAGGAATGACACCCAAGGTTGTTCTCTGACCTTCATGTACATATGAACACACATACATGTACGTACACACAAAAAATATTTTTTAAATATTTAGTTACATGGGAGACATGTATTCGGTATGAATGTCATTTCAAATTTATTTCCATACACAAAGGTAAAAAGATAAAGTACTGGGCCTGTAACATTGCTCAGTGGGTAAAGGAACTTGCCTCTAAGTCAAGTGATCTGAGTCCAAGTCCTGAGACACACATGATGGAAATAAAGAACTGACTCTCACAAGTTATTCTCTGGCATCTACCTGTGCACAGTGATACAAGCCACCCAAACATTCACACATATACACTAAATAATGTAATTAAAATAAAAAATTTAAACTATCAAAGTACATAACACAAAATATGAATTCAATGGTTCTCTGGTTTTAGAGAGTATTTATGCACTTTATAAAATAGTTCAACCAATGTAAACACATTAACTAAAAGAATTTTTTCTTACTTCTTCCAAATTACTCTTCTCAACCAATTTCCATCTCAGTTGAGCTTTTAAGCCTTTCAATGTCTTCTTAATGGATAGCAAGTAATCCACATTGGGGCTCTTATTTAAACAGTCAATGATCTGCTTTTTAAACTATATGAGAGAAAGAATTACCATATTTCCAAACACATGAAACAACAGTCACCAAACATCATTATTTTATGAGTACCTGGGTTCAGAGTAAATATTAAGAAAATTCCATAACTTTCAAAAAAGCAACTCTATCAACTGATTTTCCTATTTGTCCACATTTCTGTTTAGAAGATACGCAGGTTTGGTGCTCAAGATACCAAAGGAAATACTCTTTAATTCGACTGAGAAATGAAATTAGACACATACTGCTGACATAAATACATACTGAAACTTACATTGAGAGTCTAAGCTGAAATGATTCTTCTCAAAAGTGGTTTGATAATATGTATCAAGTTTCATAATGTTTATTCATTTTAACTTAAAAATTATAAATTATAAGAATCTGAGAAGATACATGTAGAAGCTGGTAGAAGGAAACAGCCATGTTTGAAAGTGACTTCTAGTTTGAGGGGCAGACAAAGTGGTGAATCAAAGAAAGGTTTGACAAAATGAGTCAGAGATAGGATAAGCCCAACTCTCAGGAGAACAGAGAGGAAAGAAAGTCTGCTTAAGAGCAGGCAGAAAGAGAGAGGAGGCAGGGTTTTTTAGTGTTTTACATATAGGTTACAGAGAGAACAAGCTGCACCAGAGAATGAGAAGGAGTCAGAAGGTTAGAACAATTGCCAGAGTTAGAGGCCACACAGAGTAATTCAGTGATAAGTTGAGAGAAGCCAGATTGAATCAGTCAGCTTGCAGAGGAGTTTGAGCCAAAACAGATGAGTTGAAAAAGCCAGAGTTCAGAAAGAGCTAAAAAGGGTGAGCTTATTCAGCAGCAAGCCTCGAAGATGACAATTATATCAGGTGAATAAAAGGTAATTTTAATTATATATAAAGTTATGTTCAAAGAGACATAAAGCATTATCTATATGGTAAAAAAAATAGAAGCAACCTCACCATCCAACAAGATAAGAGTAAATAACATCATATATATTTATGCAAGAATAAAAATCAAGCCGGGCAGTGGTGGTGCATGCCTTTAATCCCAGCACTTGGGAGGCAGAGGCAGGCAGATTTCTGAGATCGAGGCGAGCCTGGTCTACAGAGTGAGTTCCAGGACAGCCAGGGCTACACAGAGAAACCCTGTCTCAAAAAAAAAAAAAAAAAGAATAAAAATCATTCAAAAAAACAGTAAGAAATCATTGATCATAGGGGAAATGTTCATAATATACTATAAAGCTATTAAAAATACTACTCAGCAATTAAAAACAATGAATTCCTGAAATTCTTAGGCAAATGGTCAGAACTGGAAAATATCATCCTTAGTGAGGTAACCCAATCACAAAAGAATACACATGGTATGCAGTCACTGATAAGTGGATATTAACCCAGAAGCTTGGAATACCTAAGACACAATTCACATATCAATTGATTCCCAAGAAGAAGGAAGGAGAGGCTCCTGGTCCTGGAAAGACTGGATATAGCAGTGTAGGGGAATACCAGAACAGAGAAGCGAAGGGGGCTGCCTGGGGAACAGGGGGAGGGAAGATGGTTTATGGGACTTTAGGGGAAGGCAGAACCAGGAAAGGGCAAATCATTTGGAATGTAAATAAATAATATAGAAAATTTAAAAAAATACCTTCACAAGACAATAAAATGCAAAGTATATGCATGTGTTCATAAATGTGGATGAATGCACCCATTCACATTCCATATAACTATCTCTTACACTCAAAGTATTAAAAACAATGTTTTTATTTCTCAAATTCCTGTTTATAGTAAATTTTCTATAGTAAATATGCTACACAGAAAATGATGACATATTTTAAGTTCATGAGAAATGCAAATATTCCAAGATTCAGTGAAATGTATATTAACAACAAAAACACTATTCATATCCTACAGTGAAGTCAAATTATACCAGACCACAATGGTATACCATTTTTCTAGGAGTACTATTTAGCAAACTGGATATTAAACTACTTGAGAAAAATTCAACAAGTAAAAAACACAAAATATCAATTCATCAGACAAATCAGAGAAAGCAAAATCCAACCTCAACACTGTCCTTATACTTGGATAGCAAGGTGGCAATGAACCTTTCCTCAGAATGGATCTTTTGCAGAACTTGACTGTATGTACTTGAAATAATCTCCTTGTCTATGACACCTTGCTCCTAGATGAAATTATAACATAAACAACAAAATATAGTTAAAACAATAAACCTCAAAGTGAAAATGTCTTTGATAATTGCTGTATCATATCAAATTATTTCTCAAATCTTTTTCTAGACAGGATACTGGCATCAATGGAT
The DNA here is from genome assembly GCA_036184795.1 of Tokudaia tokunoshimensis. NCBI lineage: Eukaryota > Metazoa > Chordata > Mammalia > Rodentia > Muridae > Tokudaia > Tokudaia tokunoshimensis. The sequence continues at coordinate 70,983,424 of BTHU01000002.1, read as the reverse complement.
GCTCATAGGCAAAATGTTATCTTAATTATACCATGAATTATTTCTGAAGCTATCTGAAAGAATATCAGGACAAACAATATTCTAAATAAAAGAACAAACAATACATAAAACTTCAACACTTTGTTATTTTTAGAAACAGTCTCTCAGCAACAATTTCTAAAATCAAGTCTTATAAAACCAACAGAAACTATTTAATAATAAGTAGCATCACTACTCACAATGAGAGATAGCTCTAGCTCTTTGCAGACACATGACTCAGTCTTCTCTAGAATTCCGTCAATATTACCAATCAGGTCTTCCGAAGTCAATGGTTCATCCAAAGACAGATCAAAAACCTTATTTTCAAAATAAAAACATGGGGTATTTCAATTAAGTAATTCAGTTAGCATTCATTGTGCCTGTGGTAGCACATAAACCTATACCAAAACAGAAAAGGAAAATTCTAGGAAAAAAAAACAAGGATAGACCCTCATAAAACTTAAATACAAAACCAAAAGAGATGCAAAAGCACAGCATTCTTAAAGAAAACTGGTGGTTAAAGCAAGTAGCTAATTAAAATGAAAATAGAAAAACAGAAACAAAAGCAAGATGAATTTTTTTATATAATAAAACCAACAATCTAACTCAGTAGTGATGAAAAATCCTGACTGCCCAGTACTAACTTTGATAGCTAGAAACACATGTCAACTTTTGAACAAGGAAGAAACAGAATGAGAAGAAACATACAACCTCTGCTTCCTTCTGCAAACATTGCTAATGGGATCTCTGCTTACCTTCTGGCTGCTCTGGAACCATGCCACAAGATGCCGCAGAGAAGTCTCTGTCTCACTCCTAATACTGGCAAACTCTTCTCTTTTGGTACACTGCCAGTCATAAAACTTTCTAAGTATTTCTTCAGAGTTATTAGTTCCTTCTTTGGCCTTTCCATATACTGATTCTAAAGAAGCTGCTAAGTCCTAAAGACAATGTTAGGATTTAAACACTGTGTTACAATCCAAGAGATAGAATATCTTAATGTTGAATGCCTACTCTTTAAAAAATGTATAAATATAACTAAAAGGCAAAAATAAAATATCCAAATAAACTAAAGTAGAAATAACAAGGGATCTATAACAACAAGCACAGAGGAAATCCAGAGAACCAAAAGAACATACTTTAAAAACTTATACTCCAGTAAATTGGAAAAACCTAAAAGAAATTGATAATTTTTTTACCAAAATTAAATCAAGATCAAATAAGTAACTGAAACAGACCTATATGTTTTAGTGAAACAAAAGCAGTGATTAAAAGTCCCCCAACCAAAAACTTTCCAGGGCCTGAAAAATTTTACCACAGAAGCCTACCAGAGTCCTCCAAATATTCCACAAAATAGAAACAGAAAAATATTGTCCAATCCATTTTACAATGCCACAGTCACCCTCATATCTAAAGCATATAAAAATCCAACAAAGAAAAAATTACAAAACAGTTTCCCTGATGAAACAAATATAAGAACACAATCAAAAGATCATCCATCATGATCAAGTAAACTTCATCCCAAAAATGAAGAGATGGTTTAATATATGTAAATCAATAAACAGAATTCACCATATAAATAAACTGAAAGACAAAAACTACATAATCATCTCATTAGATGCAGAAAAGACTTTTGACAACATCTAACATTCAATCATGATAAAAGGCCTAGAGAGATCAGAGATACAAGGGATATATCTAAATATAGTAAACGCAGTTTACAGCAAATCCATAGCCAACATCATGATAAATGCAGAGAAACTAAAAGCAATTCCACTAAAATCAGGAACAAGACAGGGTTATCTATTCTCTCCATACATATTCAATACATTACTTGAATTCTTAGCTAGAACAATAACCAACTGAAGGAGTTCAAGGTAATAAAATTTAGAAAAGAAAAAAAAGTATCTTCATTTGTAGATGATGAGATAGTATTCATAAATGACCCTAAAAACTCCATCAATAAAATCCTACAGTTGATAAACATTTTCAGCTAACTAGCTGGATACAAAATTAGCTCACAAAAATCAGTAGCCTTTAATATCCAATATATACAAAGAACTCAAGAAGTTAAACTCCAGAGAGGCAAGTAACCCTATTAAAAAATGGGGTACAGAGCTAAACAAAGAGTTCTCACCTGAAGAATATCTAATGACTGAGAAGCACCTAAAGAGATGTTCATCATCCTTAGTCATTAGGGAAATGCAAATCAAAACAACCCTGAGATTCCATCTCACACCAGTCAGAATGGCTAAGATCAAAAACACAGGAGACAGCAGTTGTTGGCGAGGATGTGGAGAAAGAGGAACACTCCTACACTGCTGGTGGAATTGCAAGCTGGTACAACCACTCTGGAAAGCAGTCTGGCGGTTCCTCAGAAAACTGGGCATGACACTCCCGGAGGATCCGGCTATACCACTCCTGGGCATATACCCAGAGGCTTTACCTGCCTTTAGCAGCCTTATTTATAATAGCCAGAAGCTGGAAAGAACCCAGATGTCCCTCAACGGAGGAATGGATTCAGAAGATGTGGTATATTTACACAATGGAATACTACTCTGCAATTAAAAACAATGAATTCACGAAATTCCTAGGCAAATGGTCAGAACTTGAAAATATCATCCTTAGTGAGGTAACCCAATCACGAAAGAACACACATGGTATGCAGTCACTGATAAGGGGATATTAACCCAGAATCTCAGAATACCCTAGACACAATTCGCATATCAATAGATTTCCAAGAAGATGGAAGAGAGACCCCTGGTCCTGGAAAGACTGGATGAAGGGGAATGTCAGGACAGAGAAGCGAGAGGGGGTTGAATGGGGAAAAGAGGGAGGGAAGGGGGCTTATGGGACTTTCGGGGAGGGAGGAAACGGGAAAGGGGAAATGATTTTGAATGTAAATAAAAAAAATTAGAAAAAAATAAAATTAAAAAAAATGGATAAAAACTAGGGAAAATAATCATCCTGAGTGATGTAACTCAGATCCAGAAAGACAAATATGGTATGGGTTTCCTTAAATATGCATATTAGCTGTTAAATCAATGATAATCAAGCTACAATCCATAGAACCACAAAAGGTAGATATAGGATAAGAAACTCTTGGGGGGTTGGCAGATCAATCTCTGGGAAATAGAATAGAAAAGTTATTGATTGGAGGTGCTAGAACAGGAGGATAGGGGAAGAAAGAGATAAGAGAGGGAAGACAAGGAGAGACAGCTAAAATCAAGGGCCACTTGAGGGTTAGTATAAACACCTAACACAGTAGAAGCTTCCTAAAATACACACATATATTAAGGAAATATAACTGAAATTGTCAAACAGGAGAGACAACCTCAAACTGGATATCTCTTGTCACCAAATGAAGTTTCCAGTCCAGGAATTAATTACATTTAATTGAGTTTTTGGCCAAAGGGTTCCACAGGAACCTCCAAACAGTCTAAGCTATTGCCAAGACTATGAGTTACTCTCCACAAACTGACAGCAAGACCCCAACTTGGAGTTCATCAGGTATCTACATAGAGCCTTCACCCTAAAGTGCAAGTGTCTTTGGTACTTTGTATGCTACCGAAAAAGAAATGTAAATAACAATCCAGCCACAAACACTCTGATCTACAATATCATCCTACCTGCAAGATACACCTGTGCAATGGTAGCACAAAGTTTGTGGGAGTAACCAATTATCTATGACTTAAGGCCCAATCCATGTGATGGAACCCAAACCTGACACAACTTGTATGACCAAGCACCTGAGACCAGATGTCCCTGGAACCTTGGATAAAACCAAATACTATTGTTTTTTTTTTTTAGGAGCAATAAAATGACTCCTAATGATGTTCTCCTGCACTCATAGATCAGTGCCTTACTCAGCCATTATCAGAGCAGCTTCTTCCTGAAACAGATAGGAATAAATGCTGAGACCCACAGCCAGAAAGGAGTCAGAGACATTAGAACATTCAGCCCTAAGTGTAATGTCTCCATTAAATTATTCCTCTCAGGAAAACAGGAAACCTGCAGAAAAAAAAGCAGAAAGAATCTAAGAGTCAGAGAGGATGGAGGACATCAAGAAAATAAGACCCTCTAAATCAATAGGGTTGACAGACATATGAACTCATAGAGACTGAGGTAGCATGTACAAGGCCTGCATAGGTCGGCACCAGATGAGGTTCTAGGGCTGAAAGGAAAAGTGGACACATGCCCCCATTCCTAAGCCAGAAGCTATCTGTAATTGATAGCTGTTTGCAAAAGGAAATTTAGTTTTCTTTAGGGAATCTCACTTGGGAAGGAATCAACCTCAAATCAAATAAATAAATAAATAAATAAATAAATACAATTTGTTTATGGGGTTTTTTTATCAGTTTACTCTTCTGGTCCTTTGATTATGTATTAGAACTTCCATTTGGAGAGTTTTAATTTGACCATATAATCAGTCACAAAACAGGCCTTAACAAATACAAGAAGGTTGAAATAATCCCATGCCTCCTATCAGATCACCAAAGATTAAGGCTTGTCTTCAATAACAACAAAAATAATAGAAAGCCCACACACACATTAAAGCTAAACAACACTCTATTCAATGACAACTTGGTCAAGGAAGAAATAAAGAAATTAAAGATTTTTTAGAGTTTAATGAAAATGAAATCACAACATACCCAAACATATGAGACACAATGAAAGCAGTTCTAAGAGGAAAACTCATAGCTCTGAGTGCCTCCAAAAAGAAACTGGAAAAAGCATAAACTAGCAGCTTCACAACACATCTAAAGGCTCTAGAACAAAAAGAAGCAAATACACCAAAGAGGAGTAGACAGCAGAAAATAATCAAACTCAGGGATGAAATCAACCAAGTAGAAATGAAGAGGACTATACAAAGAATCAACAAAACCAGGAGCTGGTTCATTGAGAAAAGCAACAAGATAGATAAACCCTTAGCCAGATTAACCAGAGGGCGCAGAGACAATATCCAAATTAACAAAATCAGAAATGAAAAGGGAGATATTTTAGAAACAACAGAAAGTGAGGAAATTCAAAAAATCATCAGATCCTACTACAAAAGCATATACTCAAAGGATAAACAGGTTGAAAAAGAAATTAGAGAAACAACACCCTTCACAATAGTCACAAATAATATAAAATACCTTGGTGTGACTCTAATTAAACAAGTGAAAGATCTGTGTGACAAGAACTTCAAGTCTCTGAAGAAAGAAATTGAAGATCTCAGAAGATGGAAATATCTCCCATGCTCATGAATTTGTAGGATTAATATAGTAAAAATGGCCATCTTGCCAAAAGCAATCTACAGATTCAATGCAATCCCCTGCAAAATTCCAACTCAATTCTTCATAGAGCTAGAAAGAGCAATTTGCAAATTCATCTGGAATAACAAAAAACCCAGATTAGGGAAAACTTATTCACAACAATAAAAGAACTTCTGGCAGAATCACCATCCCAGACCTCAAGATGTACTACAGAGAAATAGTGATAAAGGTATTGGTACAGTGACAGGCAGGTAGATCAATGGAATAGAATTGAAGACTCAGAAATGAACCCACATTCCTATGGCCACTTGATCTTTGACAAAAGAGCTAAAAAAACATCCAGTGGAAAAAAGATCGCATTTCAACAACTGTTGCAGTGCTGATTCAACTGGAGGTTAGCATGTAGAAGAATGCAAATAGATGCATTCTTATCTCCTTGTACAAAGCTCAAGCCCAAGTGGATCAAGGACCCACCACATAAAACCAGATACACTGAAACTAATAGAAAAGAAAGAGGGGAAGAACCTTGAGCACATGGGCACAGGGGAACATTTCCTGAACAAAACACCAATAGCTTATGCTCTAAGAACAAGAATTGACAAATGGGACCTCATAAAATTGCAAAGCTTCTGTAAGGCAAAGGGCACTGTCAATAGGACAAAACAGCAACCAACAGATTGGGAAAAGATCTTTAACAATCCTACATCCAATGGAGGACTAACATCCAATATATACAAAGAACTCAAGAAGTTAGACTCCAGAGAACCAAATAACCCTATTAAAAAATGGGGTACAGAGCTAAACAAAGAATTCTCAACTGAGGAATACCGAATGGCTGAGAAGCACCTAAATAAAGGTTCAACATCCTTAGTCATCAGGGAAATGCAAATCAAAACAACCCTGAGATTCCACCTCACACCAGTCAGAATGGCTAAGGTCAAAAACTCAGGGGACAGCAGGTGCTGGCAAGGACATGGAGAAAAAGGAGCACTCCTCCATTGATGGTGGAACTGCAAGCTGGTACAGCCAGTCTGGAAATCAGTTTGGCAGTTCCTCAGAAAATTGGACACAGTACTACCTGAGGACCCAGCTATACCACTCCTGGGCATATACCCAGAAGGTGCCCCAACATGTAATAAGGACACATAGCCGGGTGGTGGTGGCGCACGCCTTTAATCCCAGCACTTGGGAGGCAGAGGCAGGCGGATTTCTGAGTTCGAGGCCAGCCTGGTCTACAGAGTGAGTTCCAGGACAGCCAAGGCTACACAGAGAAACCCTGTCTCGAAAAACAAAAAAAAAAAAAAATAACAAAAAAAAAAAAAAAGGACACATGCTCCACTGTGTCCATAGCAGCCTTATTTATAATAGCCAGAAGCTGGAAAGAACCCAGATGTCCCTCAACAGAGGAATGGATTCAGAAGATGTGGTACATTCACATAATGGAGTACTATTCAGCTATTAAAAACAATGAATTCATGAAATTCTTAGGCAAATGGATGGAACTAGAAAATATCCTGATGAGGTAACCCAATCACAAAAGAACACACAAGGTATGCACTCACTGATAAGTGGATATTAGCCCAGAAGCTCGAAATACCCAAGATACAATTCACAGACCACATGACGCTCAAGAAGAAGGAAGACCAAAGTGTAGATACTTCGGTCCATTTTAGAAGGGAGAACAAAATACCCATGGGAGGAGATGCAGAGACAAAGTGTAGAGCAAAGTGTAGAGACTGAAGGAAAGGCCATGTAGAGACTGTCCCACCTGGGGATCCATCCCATATACAGTTACCAAACCCAGACACTATTGTAGATGCCAACAAGTACTTGCTGACAGGAGTCTGATATAGGTGTCTCCTGAGAGGCTCTGCCAGTGCCTGACAAATATAGAAGTGGATGTACACAGCCAACCATTGAACTGAGCACAGGGTTCCCAATAGAGGAGCTAGAGAAAGGACCCAAGAAGCTGAAAGTGTTTGCAGACCCATAGAAGGAACAACAATATGAACCAACCAGTACCCCCCAGAGCTCCCAGGGACACATGGAGGGACCCACGGCTCCAGCTCCATATGTAGCAGAGGATGGCCTTGTCAGACATCAATGAGAGGAGAGGCCCTTGGACCTGTGAAGACTGGTTGCCCCAGTGTAGGGGAATGCCAGGACAGGGAATCGGAGTGAGTGGGTTAGCGAGCAGGGGGAGGGGGGATCTGATAGGGGAAAGAAGGAAAGGGGATAACATTTGAAATGTAAATAAAGAAAATAGATAATAAAAACAGTTTTTATAGGATTCCTGAGTGTATGAATGAGTGTGTCTCTCTGTTTATGTTTCTTGGGCCTTTTTTGTCTGTTTAGTTATTCTGTCATATTCCAATGTGTTAGTTTTTGCATTGTCTTATTGTTTATTTTATTGTCCCTTAGAAGCATGTTTGTTTTCTAATGGGAGAAAGAAAGGAGATGGCTCCAGATGGAAAAGAAGGTAGGAAGGAATTGGGAAGAGTAGAGGAATGGGAAATTATAATCAGAATATATTGTGTGAGAAAAACATATTTTCAATAAAAGGAAAAAGAATTTATAAATGAAAGTTATTAGAGAGCTATTAAAACAAAATTAGGAAGTAACTGCTTTCAATTACATTATTTACTAATTAATCATATATTGGAAGCATTATATTCTTAGATTTTTAACTAGGTAAAAATGTCTGTTCCCTAGCTTTAAGTATCACTTAAAGTGTTTGTACTGACATGGAAATTTCCAATTGCTAAGTAAAAACAAAACACAACAAAATATGCAAATAAGTCCAAGTAAGTAAAAATATTAAAAATGTAAGTACAAAAAAAAAAAACAAAAAAACCTCAAAGAGAACCAATCAGTCTACTGGTGTTCTAGGAGTCGAACTCTAAAAATGCTAACAAGAACAAAAGAAGAGTGTAGTAAATTTTTATCACAAAATCCTAAGAGTCACCCCTCAGAAAAACAGAAAATAGTTGTTTAGTATTACATTAATGAACAATTATGTGAGTGGGAGACAGACTGTACCCCAGCATTTAATGGCTTAAAGATGAGAACTTTATATACCTACTCTTCCTTTCATTGTGTAGGAAGGAATAGCACCAAAAGGAGGCAATGGATTATATGTGGTCATATATGTGGAACCTACAGTCACATGGGAATATGAAATCTTCAGGACAAGTAAAAAGGATGATATGTGAATAACAGAGGCACTTTCCAAAACTAAGTTTAAATATGTAGCGTGAAAGAAAATTGGACAGAAAGGGAGAAATACTTACCAAGTTTTTCTTAGAGTTAAAGACATGAAACTTCAAACTAATCTCAGATTAAATCAATCTCTTAATTTGTTTTAACGCAGTTTAAGAACAAAATCAGTCATTTCTAAGCTTCCATATAGAAAAAACAATCACAAAAGAACAGAAATTAGGCTGATGACAAGTTATAAAAATAAAAAGACAATAGGTTTTTATTATCAAGATTCTACAAGAAAAAAAAGCTTCCAGGTCTAGTATTTCCTAAAGAGCAAAACAATGTTTTACATGAGAAAGTGGAGTAAGATCCCCCAAAACATTTAATACCCATAAAGCCTATTCCAAAAAGACCTCTTTAAAAGCTTGCTTACAGAAAATATTCCACATATGGAAGACAAGAAATGACAAACAAATTATGAAACACAAAATAGAAAATAACTATTTTATTTAACTGTATAAACTGTATTGTTTAACCGTAACATATAATACACAGAATAACCACTGACTGAAGTTCCAGATAATTGTAGCTGTTCTGCTCGTGATTGTGGGGAAATAAATAAAGACACAAAGGTAAGACATCAATAAAAGTAAAAACAGAGAAGAAAGCTTGACAAAGATACAAAAATAAGATCACAGAAATGAGTTATAATCAAACAGTAATTATAGACATATAAAAAATAAATAAATAAAAATTTTTTAAAAATCTACTAGACCTTCAAAAAAAGAACTAATATTCCTTATAATATCCAATACTCCTTGAAATATTCCAAAAAAGAAATGAAAAGAACACATCTAAATTCTTTTTATGAAGGTATTATTACTCTAATATGGAAACCACATAAAGATTCAACAATATATATACACATATATACATCCTAATACACCTTATAGATGCAAAAATTATCAATAAAATACTTACAAACCAAATTCAAAAATGTGTCAAAAACACTTCATTACCTACTATGATCAGGAAGACCTCACTCCAGAGATGCAGGGATGGTTCAAAATACATAAATCAATAAACACAATCTATCAAATAAACAAACTAAAGGGCAAAACCCACATGATCGTCCCATTAGATGAAAAAAATAAAAATAAAAGGAACTGGACAGACCAAGGATGCAAGGGACAAACCTCAACATGATAAAGGATACAAATAGGAAACAAAGAAGTCAAACTATCCCCATTAGCATATGATATGATTTTTATACACAAAAACCCTAAAGACTGAACAAGGAACATCTACAACTTATAGACATTTTCAGCAAAGTAGCAGAATACAAAATTAACACACAAAAACCAGTAGAATTCTATGGGTCCTTAATGGCCTAGGATAAATAGGAAGAGGGTGGAGAAAGGGTCAACAAAAGCTTCAACCTGGTTATTTCAGTTGAGTATGTAAAGCCTTGGCTCCCTCCCATCTTTCAACCTGGTACCTAAATGTCAGCTGCTCCATTATCAACGCTAGTAAAAATTTGCTACCCTGACAGTTATCAGGCCTTATTCCTTTTTGACCTTATAAGGACCCCCTGCATCAAACTCCTAGCCCCTGAGTATGCAAGTATCGTCCAACACCCATATCCTGGCCAATTTTCCATGGCCACGCAAACCTTGCCCCAGAGACCCTGACTACCTCCCAAGGAACATAAATACCTGTCCCCAAATAAACTGAACCAGTTCTGTAAAGCTATTCCCTCTGTGTGTGTGTGTGTGTGTGTGTGTGTGTGTGTGTGTGTATTCTTTACCTACGCACTCACTGACAACCAAGGCCTTGCATTGCATCCACCTGCCCAAGCTAAGTTTCCCTCCCTCCAGCACAGCTTGGCATGCAACAAGCCTGGCTATCCCAAGGGCTGGCACAGAACAGCAACCTTCCTATATACTCAAATGACAAACATACTAAGAAAGCAAACAGGAAAAACAGTACCTTTCACAATAGATTAAAAAATAAAATATTTTAGAATAACTCTAACCAAGCAAGTAAAAGTCTTATAAAATAAAAACTTTAAGACTTTAAAGAAAGAAATTAAAGACAGAAGATGGAAAGACCTCCCATGCTCATAGATCAGGGTTAATATAGTAAAAATGGCCATCCTAACAAAAGCAATCTACAAATTCAATACAATCTCCACCAAAATTCCAGAACAAGTCTTCCTAGAAATTAAAAAACTAATCTTCAACTTCATATGGAAACACATACACATAAAAAAATGACAGTCAAAATAATTATAAATAATAAAAGAACTGTTGGCAATATCACCATCCGAGATTTCAAGCTGTATTTTAGAGATATAGTAATAAAAACAGCATGTTATTAGTATCAGGACAGACAATTCTATTCAGTGACCAACTGAATAGAATTGAAGATAAAGATATAATTCCACACACTATAGACACTTGATTTTTGACAAAAAATAAAAGCCAAAAATACACACAGAAGAAAAGACAGTGTGCTAGTCAACTTCATAGCTCTATGTAAAAGAATGAAAATAGAACTATATCACCTTGTAGAAAATTCAACTTATGGATCAAGAACCTCGAAATAAAATAAGAGACCCTGAATATAACATAAGAAGTATGGAGTGAACTGGAACTCATTAGCACAGGAAAGGACTGTAGGCATTAAGACCAAGAATTAATAAATAAAACCTCATGTAGCATTTTTTTTTAAAATGTAAGGAAAAGAAAAAGTTTGTACACCAAAGGACAGACACCATCTTTTAATGAAGTTGTTCCTACAGAATGGAAAATATATTTACCAATTAAAAATGGGATATAGAACTAAATAGAGTTCTCAGAAGATGAAATGGCTGAGGAACACTTTTAAAAAAAAAATGGCCAGTGTTAGCCGGACAGTGGTGGCGCATGCCTGTAATCCCAGCACTTGGGAGGCAGAGGCGCGGATTTCTGAGTTGGAAGCCAGCCTGGTCTACAGAGTGAGTTCCAGGACAGCCAGGGCTAAGCCCTGTCTTGAAAACAAACCAACAAGCAAGCAAACAAATAAACAAACAAAAAAATGTTCAATGTCCTTAGCCACCAGGGAAATGCAAATTACAACTTTAAAATTCTATCTCACGCCAGTCAAACAGCTAAAATTAATAAAACAAATGACAGCAGATACTAGCAAGAGTGTGGAAGAAGGATATGATCAGTGTTGCTGCTGGGACAGGAGTCTTCCCTTTTAGCTGCCATCGGCAGCAGGAAACCAGGCAGCTCTAAAGCCTTCTGTGCACAGCACTCCAGGAGAGAGTGATCTCAGGTGACATCTCCACCTTCTCTCTGGAGGGCAACAGCTAGGAGAGCACAGGGCATACTATCAGTGTTACTGCTTGGACAGAAGTCTTCCCTTCCGGACGCCATTTGCAGCAGAGAACCAAACAGTTTCACAGCCTTCTGTGCACAGACCCTGCCAGAAGAGAGTTGCTCTCTCAGGAGGACAGACACAGGCTTACAGGCCCATAGGAGGGACAAGCTCCAGCCAGAGACAACAAGACCAACTAACACCAGAGATAACCAGATGGCGAAAGGCAATCACAAGAACCCTACCAACAGAAACCAAGGCTACTTGGCAACATCAGAGCCCAGTTCTCCCTCCACAGCAAGTCCCAGATGCCCCAGCACACTGGAAAAGCAAGATTTAAGTTGGATTTAAAGTCTCATCTCACGGTGCTGTTAGAGGACATCAAGAAGGACATAAATAACTCCCTTGAAGAAATACTGGACAACATGAGTCAAAAGGTAAAGGCCCTTAAAGAGGAAACACAAAAATTCCTTAAAGAAATACAGAAGAATATGGGTGAACAGGTAGAGACGCTTAAAGAGAAAACATAAAAATCCCTTAAAGAATTACAGGAAAACACAAACAAACAAGCGAAAGATCTGAACAAAACCATCCAGGATCTAAAAATGGAAGTAGAAACAATAAAGAAATCACAAAGTGAGACATCTCTGGACATAGAAAATCTTGGAAAGAATTCAGGAGTCATAGATGCAAGCATCAACAACAGAATACAAGAGATAGAAGAAAGAATCTCAGGGGCTGAAGATGCCATAGAAAACATTGACTCAACAGTCAAAGAAAATGAAAAATGCAAAAAGCTCCTGAGCCAAAACATCCAGGAAATCCAGGATACAATGAGAAGACCAAACCTAAGGATTATAGGTATAGAAGAGAGTGAAGATTTCCAACTTAAAGGGCCAGTAAATATCTTCAACAAAATTATAGAAGAAAACTTCCCTAACCTAAAGAAAGAGATGTCCATGAACATACAAGAAGCCTACAGAACTCCAATCAGACTGGACCAGAACAGAAATAGTTTCTCTGTATTTTTCTTCAATTTTGTCAGAAGTATTTTCCATGTAGATCTTCAGTTTTATCAGATAATGTCTATAATTTTACTTTCAATCAACTTAGGAACATTTTTATACCTTCCATTTTATCTGTATAATTTTCCATGTAATAGTCAGTTTTAACATGTTTCTCTATATATTTCTTGAATTTTTTCAGGAATATTTTCCTTGTAGATCTTCAATTTTATCAGAAAGTGTTTATAATTCCACTTTCAAAAAACTTAGGAATATTTCTATGCCTACCATTTTATCTGTATAATTTTTCCATGAAATATTCAATCTTAACATGTTTTTTATATATTTCTTCAATTTTATCAGATATTTTCCATTTAAATCTTCAATTTTATCAGAAAATGTTTATAATTTCACTTTCAATCAACTTAGAAATATTTTTATGCCTACCATTTTATCTGTATAATTTTCCATGATAATCTTCAATTTTAATGTTTTTCCATATATTTTTTTCAATTTTATCAGAAATATTTTCCATGTAAATCTTCAATTTTATCCGAAAGTGTTTATAATTCTACTTTGAATCAACTTAGGAATATTTTAATTCCTACCAATTTATCTATATAAATTTCTTCAATTTATCAGAGATATTTTCCATGTAAATCTTCAATTTTATCAGAAAATGTTTTTACTTCTACTTTCAATCAATTTAGGAATATTTTTATGCCTACTATCTTATCTGTATAATTTTTCATGAAATAGTTTTAACATGTTTTTCTATATATTTCTTGAGTTTTATCAGAAATATTTTCCTTGTAGATTTTCAATTTTATCAGAAAATGTTTATAATTCCACTTTCAATCAACTTAGGAATATTTTTATGCCTACCATTTTATTTGTATAATTTTTCCATGAAATACTCAATCTTAACCTGTTTTTCTATATATTTCTTCAATTTTATCAGAGATATTTTCCATGTATATTTACACAATGGAATACTACTCAGCAATTTAAAAAATGAATTCTTGAAATTCTTAGGCAAATGGGGAACAGGGGGAGGGAAGAGGGCTTATGGGACTTTCAAGGAGGGGGGAACTGGGAAAGGAGAAGTCATTTGGAATGTAAATAAAGAATATAGAAAATAAAATAATAATAATAATAAAAAGAAAATTAAAAAAAAGTAACCACACAAACATAAAAAGAACATCAAAAATAACAGGAAGCAACAATCACTATTCCTTAATATCTTATAACATCAATGGACTCAATTCGCCAACAAAAAACATAGCCTAACAGAAATATTTTTCATGTAAATCTTCAATTTTATCAGAAAATGTTTATAATTTCACTTTCAATCAACTTAGAAATATTTTTATGCCTACCATTTTATCTGTATAATTTTTCCATGAAATAGTCAATCTTAATGTGTTTTTCTGTATATTTCTTCAAGTTTATCAGAAATATTTTCCATGTAAAACTTCAATTTTATCAGACAATGTCTATATTTTTATTTTCAATCAAGTTAGGAATATTTTTATGCTTACCATTTTATCTATATAATTTTCCATGAAATAGTTTTAATGTGTTTTTCTATGTATTTCTTGAATTTTATCAGGAATATTTTCCTTGTAAATCTTCAATTTTATCAGAAAATGTTTATAATCCCACTTTCAAACAACTTAGGAATATTTTTATGCCTACCATTCTATCTGTATAATTTTTCCATGAAATAGTCAATCTTAATGTGTTTTTCTATATATTTCTTCAATTTTATCAGAGATATTTTCCATGTAAATCTTCAATTTTATCAGAAAATATTTATAATTCCACTTTCAATCAAGTTACAAATATTTTTATGCCTACCATTTTATCTGTAATTTTCCATGATAATCTTCAATTTTAATATTATTTTATATTTTTCTACAATTTTATTAGAAGATTTCCCATGTAAATCTTCAATTCTATCATAAAATGTTTCTACTTCCTTTTTCAATTAATTTAGCAATGTTTTTTATGTCTACCATTTTACTCTTTAATTTTACATGAAAACTGTCAATCTTAATGTGTTTTTCTATATGCTTCTTCAATTTTGTCAGAAACATTTTCCATGTACGTCATTAACTTTATCATAAAATGCTTTTGCTTCCTTTTTCAATAAAAAATAAAATAAAATAAATATATAATTACACATGTTATATATTATATATTACATATTATTGCATATGTAATATGCAATATTATTACATGCTATATATACTATATAACATATCATGTATAATATATGTAAATATATGTAATATGTGTAATATATATTTTATATGTAATTTTTCTGTTGTCTTGTTCAATTGAAGTATCTTAAAAATCCCTCCAGAAATAAGAAACACAGTAAATAAGTAAATAAAACAGAGCAAAAAAAAAAAAGTGTGGAAGAAGAGGACCACTTCTTTACTGCAGATGAGAGTACAAACTTGTATAAACCACTATGAAATAAGTATGGAGGTTTCTTAGAAGGATGAAAAAGATCTACTATACAATCTAACTATACTACTCTTAGGCATACACTCAAAGAACTCTACATCTTATTACAGAAATAGTTGCTCAGCCATGTTCATTGCTGCTCTATTCATAATAGCCAAAAATTGATAATAGCCCAGATGTCAATCAATTAATGAATAGACAAAGAAACTATAGTCCATTTATACAATGGAATATTATTCAACTGTTCAAAAATTAAATTATGAAATTTGCAGATAAATATATGAAGCTAGAAACAGTCATCCTTTGCACAATTACCCAGAACCAGAAACACAAACATTGCATGTTTTCTCTTATATTTGGACGTTAGCTTTTAAGCTTTAGATATTCATTTAGAATATCCACAGACACTAGGTAGCTCATTGGTGACAAAAGGGGAGAAGGGGATCTTCCAAGGAAGATGATTTAAAATACAGTGTTATAAAGGAATAAAGAGAAAACTAAAATTGGAGGATTAAGTGAGAAAGGAGAAGGGAGGTCAGGATAAAGGAGAGAATATGTAGAGGGATAACTATCACTAAAGGCCTTTTTAAAAAAAAAACATGACCACTATTCTATAAGTTTCCTAAAATAGATAAAAGGAAATTTAATGGAGTTACCATATAATGGGAAAGGCAATGCCCCAACTAAGTACTACTATACCAAGAAAAAACACTACTACTAATACCAGAAATAAGTTACCACTTGCAGTCACTGACCAATGGTTGCCCTCCACAACATGATGATGGTAAGATCCTATTGCTGAAGACATCACTTACTTAGTGTTTAAACATAAATTCAAGCTGGTGCCCAACTAGAAGTTTCACCTCTACTAACTAGCATTCATGATGCTAGAAGATGTTATACATGAGAAAAGAATAAACCCTGTAACTTACAACAGCAACCTGCCTGCAAGATGTACTGTTACAACAATGACACAAATATTATGGGAGTAATCAACCACTTTTTAGTTGGATTTAAGACCCACCCCATAAGTGAAACTTAACAGCTGACACTGTTTAACCAATGAAGCCAAGAACCAGAAACTAGAAAGAACATCACCCTGGGGGAAAACCCAGCACTATTCTGTCTGCTAAATGAATGTAATCATAAAGCAACTCCTCATGGCATAGAAGATGTCCAGGACAAAGGGCCAGAAAACATCTTCAACAAAATCATAAAAGAAAACTTCCATAACCTAAAGAAAGAGAGGGCTATAAATGTACAAGCCTTTCTAGAAGAAACATACAGACTTTCTAGAATTCAATGAAAATGAAGGCACAACATACCCAAACTTATGGGACACAGTGAAAGCAGTGCTAAGAGGAAAATTCACAGCACTGAGTACCTTCATTAAAAAAAAAAAATGGAGAGATCTCATACTAGCAACTTAACAGCACACCTGAAAGCTTTATAACAAATAGAAGCAAACATACCCAAGATGGGTAGACATCATGAAATAATCAAATTCAGGGCTGAAATTAATCAATTAGAAACAAAGAGAATACAAAGAATCAACAAAACCAAGAGCTGGTTCTTTGAGAAAATCAACAAGATAAACAAACCCTTAGCCAAACTAACTACAAGACACAGAGACAGTATCCAAATTAACAAAACATAACATAACAAAACTTTAGGTAATTAAAAAAATCACTAGGTCTTATTTCAAATGCCTGTGCTTCACAAAACACAAAACTAGAAAATCTAAACAAACTGGATTATTTTCTAGACAGACACCACTTACCAAAGTTAGAACAAGATCAGGTAAACTAAACAGTTCCCTAACCCCTAAAGAAATAGTAGCAGTCATTAAAAGCCTCACAACCAAAAAGAGCCCAGGGCTAGATGGTTTTAGTGCATAATTCTTCTAGACTTTCAGAGAAGAGCTAATACCAATACTCTGCAAAATATTTCCACAAACTAGAAACAGAAGAAACACTACCTAATTCATTCTATGAGGCCACAGTCACACTGATATATAAACCACATAAAGACTCAACAAAGAAAGAGAGCATCAGACCAATTTCACTTATGAACATCAAAGCAAAAATACTCAATAAAATTCTTGCAAACCAAATCCAAGAACACATCAAAAACATCATTCATTATTATCAACTAGGAATGAAGGGATGGTTTGATAAATGAAAATCCACCAATGTAATCTACTATATAAACTGTAACTCATATGATCATCTCATTCGATGCTGAAAAAGCCTTTGACAAAATACAACACCCTTTCACACTAAAAGTCTTGGAGAGATGAGTATTCAAGGCACATACCTAACGTAATAATAAAAATAATAAAATATTTATTAATAAAATAATTATTAATAAAAATAAAATGAAAGTAATATACTGCAAGCCAATAGCCAACATCAAATTAAATGGAGAGAAACTTGAAGCAAGCACACTAAAATCAGGAACAAGACAAGGCTGCCCACTCTCTCCCTATCTATTCAATATAATACTTAAAGTTCTAGCTAGAATAAGACAACAAAAGAAGATCAAAGGGTTACAAATTGGAAAGGAAGAAGTCAAGATATCACTATTCAAGGATCATATAATAGTAAGCATAAGCAACCCATAAAATTCTACCAGAGAAATCTTACAGCTGATAAACAACTTGAACAAAATGACTGGATATAAAATTAACTCAAAAGAATCAGTAGCCCTCCTTTATACAAACGATAAATGGGCAGAGAAAGAAATTAAGGAAACACCACCCTTCCCAACAGCCACAAATAATATAAAATATCTTGGTGTAACTCTAACCAAGCAAGTGAAAGATCTATATGATAAGAACTTCAAGCCCCTGAAAAAAACAATTGAAGAAAATATCAGAAGATGGAAAGATCTCCCATTCTCATGGATAGGTAGGAGAGGATGAACAGTGAATATGGCAGTCTTACCACAAACAATCTACAGATTTAATGTAATTTCCATCAAAATTCCAACACAATTTTTTATAGATCTAGAAAGAATAATTCTCAACTTCAATATATATCACAAACAAACAAAACCAGGATCGCCAAAACAATTCTGAACAATAAAAGAACTTCTGGAGGAATCATCATCCCTGACTTCAAGCTGTACTACAGAGCAACAGTGAGAAAAAAAACTGCATAGTACTGGTACAGAAACAGGCACGTTGATCAATGGAATAGAATCAAAGACCCAGAAATGAACCCACGAACCTATGGACACTTGACTTTTGATAAAGAAGCCAAAACCATACAATGGAAAAAAGCATCTTCAACAAATGGTGCTGGTCTAACTGAATGTCTACACGCAGAAGAATGCGACTAGATCCATATTTATTGCCCTGTAGAAAACTCAAGGACCTTGGATCAAAGACCTCAACATAAAACTACATACATTAAATCTCACAGAATAAAAAGTAAGAAATAGCCTTAAACACATTTGTACAGGAGACAATTTCCTGAACAGAAAACCAATGAATGGCTCAGGCTCTAAGATCAACAATTGATAAATGGGACCTCATGAAACTGAAAAGCTTCTGTAAGGCAAAGGACACTGTCAATAGGACACAATGGCTGCCTACAGATTGGAAAAGGATCTTCACTAACCCTATTCTGACAGAAGGCTAATATCTACAATATATAAAGAACTCAAGAAGTTAGACTCCAACAAACCTAATCAGTTTTAAAAATGGGATACAGAACTAAACAGAATTTTCAACAGAGGAATCTATAAGCACTTAAAGAAATGTTCAAATCCTTAATCATCAGGGAAATGCAAATCAAAATGACCCTCTGGGAACTCTCAGAGACTGACCCACCAGCCAAAGAGCATGCACAGGCTGGACAAAGGCCTCCCCAGCACCGTCCTTCAGATGCCACCCAACTCCCCCACACATATGTAGCGAAGGGCTGCCTTGTCCTGCCACAGCAGGACAGGATGTGCCTAATCCTGCAGAGACTTGATGCACCAGGGTGGGAGGATATGGGGGGAAGGAACACCTTATCATCTCAAAGGCAAAGGGGAAGGGAGATGGGGAGGAACTCTCTGGTGGGGGGCGGAAACAGGAGGGAAGCAGTATTTGGGATATAAATAAATAAATAAATTTTTAAAAAATATATATGTATGTCTTGATTCCAACCTGCAATGTTTTTAAGCGTTTATCAAGTGGTAACTCATCTACTTCCAGAATAAAAACATCTACAGCCACGAACAGCTTCTGTTGTACTCCATTTCTTTCAGCAATCAAAATATTACCTTCATTCTGAAGAAAAGAAAATAGGATGGTCAAGACATCAGGTAATTTCACACATTTACCTATATGGATAATAGTGATTTCAAAAGCTTAATACTACAACAAAATACAACATTAAAGTTCAACAATCCTTCTAAGCTCATTTTTCCCTATTATTTTTACCATAAGGAACTTGTTCCTTTAAAAATGCATACAATTCCTAGGTAGACTTCAGCCTTCATGCTACTCCTCCCTTCATATTAATTACCTCCCAATACTGTAGGAGTATAATACATATAATAATAATGTAGTATATAGTCAGTATATAATAATGTGTCAGATTCCTACACTGTAGTAACATACTACTCAGACCAAACTACAAGGTCCAGGTTAGCAGGTTTAGAAGACGCCCTAGTTAAAATCTCATACAAGGCCCTCAAAAGTCAGTATTTCTGTTGAGTCCTCCATGGGTTTCACTTCTAGGAGCCCTGAAGGACGTACTCAGTTGTAAGAGTCCTCATTGGGCATTTTATAGTCTTCCTAATACAGATACAACTTGAATATTTACAGTAAATAATATTGACTATTAACATATTTTATCAGATTTCTAGGGGAATAAACAGTTACTCAAATATTAAATATGAAAACAGAACAGGAAAAGATTTTTAAACAATGTATCCAGTTACCAATTACCTATTCTAACTTTATCTTAAGGTAAACACTTATTTTATGTAAATAAAGTATCACTACAGTATCAGACCCTCTGCTCTCTTAAAAGATTCAACAGATTTAAAAACAGAAACAAAGGGCGTGATTCTGCCTGTTCTGTGGAATAGTAGGCAGTTGTTTTCCATCCAGCTTCTCCCACACTGAAGTGTGCGTCTCCACGTCATGGAAGACTCGATGGACATGGACAAGAGCCCTCTTAGGCCTCAGAACTACCTTTTCTGTTGTGAACTAAAGGTGGATAATGATAAAAATGAGCACCAGTTACCATTAAAAACAGTCAGTTTAGGAGCAGGGGCAAAAGATGGATTACATATCGTAGAGGCAGAAGCAATGAACTATGAAGTGAGTCCAGTTAAAGTAACACTGGAAACTTCGAAAATGTCTGTTCAACCAACAGTTTCCCTTGAGGGCTTTGAAATTACACCACCTGTGGTCTTAAGGTTGAAGTGTGGTTCAGGGCCTGTGCACATTAGTGGACAGCACCTAGTAGCTGTAGAGGAAGATGCAGAGTCAGAAGATGAAGATGAAGAGGATGTAAAACTCTTAGGTCTGTCTGGAAAGTGATCTGCTCCTGGAGGTTGTAATAAGGTTCCACAGAAAAAAGTAAAATTTGATGATGATGATGATAATTTTGATGAAGAGAAAACTGAAGGAAAGGTTCCAGTGAAGAAATCTGTACAAGATACTCCAGCTTTCAAAAATGCACAAAAATCAAACCAAAATGGTAAAGACTTAAAACCATCAACAAACACCAAGATCAAAGGGTCAAGAGTCCTTCAAAAAAACAGGAAAAAACTCCTAAAACACCAAAAGAACCTAGTTCTGTAGAAGACATTAAGGCAAAAATGCAAAGCAAGTATAGAAAAAGGTGATTCTCTTCCCAAAGTGGAAGCCAAATTCATTAATTAGGTGAAGAATTTTTTCTAGATGACTGACCAGGAAGTTATTCAAGATCTCTGGTAGTGGAGGAAGTCTCTTTAAGAAAATGGTTTAAACAGTTTGAAATATTCTGTCTTACTTCATTTCTGTAATCATTGATAACCTAGTTGCCCTTTTTATAATGCAAAGTGAGAACTTTCCCTACCATGTCTGATAAATGCTGTCCAGATTCAATTTCCAAGAATGTTATGATAGGACATAGTCATAGTGGTGGTCAGATGTGGAAATGGTAGAGAGACAAAAATATACATGTGAAATAAACTCAGTATTTTAATAAAGTAAAAAAACAAAAACAAAGAAGAGAAAAATTCTTAGCCCACCTCATTAGGACAAGTTTGGATCTTCTCCTGAGCAATATTATATTCAGCCCAAATTTTCTCTAACTCATTCAAAGATGCTATAGTAGTAAAGGACCCTTCATCCAACACTCGCATAGCATCTGAAAGGTCATTTCCAAAGCGAATACTGATGTTAATATGCCTATTTAAAAACACAGGAAAAGAAAAGGGGGAAACATCAAGAAATTGCAAAGTTTGTATGAGAGAAATTCATTTAAAACATCTTAAAGTTATTATTTGCATGACTGGCCTCTGACTTCCATAGTGGTTTGAAAATGCTTGACCCAAGGAGTGGCACTATAAGGGGACACTGCCTTGTTGGGTAGGTGTGGCCTTGTTGGAGGAAGTATGTCACTGTGGGGATGGGCTTTGAGACCCTCCTCCTAACTTCCTGGAAGGCAGTCTTCTGCTTGCCTTCAGAACAAACTGTAGATCTCTCAGCTCCTCCTGTGCCATGCCTACTTGGACATGCTTCCCACCATGATGATAATGTATTGACCCTCCAAACCTTTAAGCCAGCCCCAATTAAATGTTCTTTGTAAGAGTTGCCTTTGTCATAGTGTCTCTTCACAGCAATAAAAACCATACCTAAGACAACTAGGTACTTTTTAAAACTTTACAGAAAACCATGTGTAACTATAATACAAAATTCTAATTAAAAATTGTGTAGAGAACTAGAGGGATGACTCAGTGGTTAAGAGGCTTGCTATTGCAAAAGACCTGAGTTCAGTTCCCAGTACCCACATAGCAGGTCATAACTATCTGCAATGCCAGTTCTAGGGGATGTAATGCCTTCTGGCCTCCATAGGAACTAGGCATGTATGTGGTACACATACATACCTGCAGGCAAAATATTCATACACATAAAATAATAAATAAATAAAATAATAAATAGATCTTTTAAAATATAGAACAAATAATTCTATGCATATTTTTAGATAAAATACTTCCATTAGCCAGACATAGTGGTACACACCTCTAATCTAAGCACTCAGGAAGCAGAGGTCAGCAGATCTCTGTAAGCCTGAGGCCCTCCTGGTAGTGAGATTGTGTCTCAAGACAAAAACAACAAAAGACATTGCTGTACTGCCCAGTTTGGCCTCAGAACATCTTCCTGCCTCAGCCTCCAATAAACCTGTACCTACTGACACATGCTGCCATATCTAACAGAAAGAAATCAATTTTTTTAAACCTTGTATAGAAAGATGACTTCTAAAATCTGCAAAATGTAAAATGTCAGAAGGACCTTTAATTTCTATTCTATAACAAAATTTGTAAATACTTCTCTAAAAATGTTAAACATAGCCAGTCTTGTTTAACCAAAGCCATAGGCAAAGTTCTTCTACCCAGTATATATGCTGAGTTGTTGGGTTTTCTTTGTCTTTAATCTATAAACAAAGCACTCATAGAAGTCAGGTAATAAACAAAACTAACAAGTTTTACCAGTTTTTTTTTCTAATTTCCAACTAGACTGCCACCATTCTAATAGATCATTTTTCCTCAAAAAAGAATCAAAATATATTGTCATTTTGGCTCAAGTCTGGGTCAGAGTTTTGCCAATGCAGCCAGTCACCTGATTTTTAGAATTGTATCAAAAGTTACTTAGCTGTGAGAGACCAAATTACCCAATTCTTAAAAGACTTTCAGACCACATGTTATGTGAGAGATTTATACTGGAGAAAATATATTTCCACTGGAGGAAAGAAACCAACATGCAATTTATGCATTCATGGCAACATCAAAGTATAGTGAAAATGAATGAGTTGTCCAGCATTCAGCAGAGATACAAAATACCAAATAACACCAAATACCAAATGTTCTAAAATGGACTTCTGAAAACTACTCAATAAATACTGCATAAGACTTTCTAATTAATTCCCTTTCTTTCATTTTATAAGTAACCTATTTCTTTAGAAATAATTAATAAAGAAATTCATATTAATAAAACCTTCAGTTCCAGTAAACTAAAAAAAAAAAAACAACTTAAAATAGTACAATTAGATACTTAAAAGCTGGAATGTGTGTATGTTTTTGAGGAGGTTCTAATCTCACTCTCAGAGATGAACTTAGGACACTATGGCTTTAAATGAGAACAGAACACTGATCAAAAGTTTCTATAAAATTAATCTTAGGTTTAGAACTTTCTCTTTGAAGTCATAAAAATCCAAAGATTAAACCTCAAAAGGAAAAACAGTATATACAAATAAAATTTAAACAAAGCATCAACTAATTAGCAATTTTTACATTATTATTTGCAAAAATAAATATTATTGAAGGAAGGGTCTCAAGAGATCCATTGGGGGTAAAGTGCTTGCCACAAAAGCATGGAGACCCAACTTGAATCCTCAGAATCCAACACTGAAAGGTTGGGCCTAGCAGTGTTCATTGTAATACCAGTGGGAAGGAGGTGAAGACCAGGGCATCCCCAGATCTAGAAGGGCAGACAGAATAGCCTACCTGGTGAGTTTAGGGTAGTGAAAAACCCTGTCTCAAAACCAAGGTAGAAAGCACTTGCAGAATGATACTGGAAGCTGTCCTCTGACCACACATGCCCACACACATGTATGCACAAAAACACACATAAATATCCACATATAAAACATTCTTTGAAGCTAAAATTTTGCTCAGTGGTAAATTATCTGCCTAGTATGTACAAGATTCTGGGTTCTATAACCAGGACCATAAAAAAAAAATACACATAATTTTACTTTAAAGTACCTAATTTCTTTCAATAGTTCTACTTTAGCTGCCAGATTCTTCAGCCTGGTTCCTACACACATCTTCTGAGTGCTTTCTAAATGCTTAGTCAGATCCAAGGTAGCTGTTTTCTCTTTCTGAAACATTAAAAAAAAAAGAAAAAAAACTATCTTAGTGAGAACCAATACCATACTTCTAGCATTCAAATAACTTTTTAGTTAGACTCAAGTTAAATGTTAAGAGTTAAAAACAGTGTTAGTGTTAGAACTGAACTGAACTGAACTGTGGGACATCTAACTAGTACCAGGTCTGGAATCCTAGTTTAGAGAGATAAACTTTAAATATTCCATAAAGCAATATGGGAAATATGATATAAATGATATTATGCAGTTACTGTTTACCTTACTTTGAACTATATACTATGGTTATAGTTTGATTGGCTTTAGCTTGGGGAGGGCCGGGATCTAACCCAGGACACCTGTACACAGATGTAGTTCTTTGGAGGAGGAGGTGGTGAAGAAAGAAGTAGTGGAGGTGGTGGAGGTGGTAGAGAGGAACAAAATACCCACAGAAGGAGATACAGAGACAATGTGGAGCAGAGTCTGAGAGAAAGACCATCCAGAGACTACCCCACCTAGTGATCCATCCCATATACAGTTACAAAACCCAGACACTATCGTGGATGCCCACAAATGCTTGCTGACCAGAGCCTGATATAGCTGTCACCTGGGAGTCTCTTCTAGTGCATGACAAATACAAAGGGGGACATTCTCAGGCAGCCATTGAACTGAGCACAGGGGCCCCAATGGGGGAGCTAGAGAAAGGACCCAAGGAGTTGAAGGGGTTTGCAGCGCCATAGGAGGAACAACAATATGAGTTACCCAGTACCCCCAGAGCTCCCAGGGACTAAACCATCAACCAAAGAGTACACATGGAGTTACCCAGAGCTCCAGACACATAGGCAGCAGAGGATGGTCTTGTTGGACATCAAAGGGAGGAGAGGCCCTTGGTCCTGGGAAGGCTTGATGCCGCAGTATAAGGGAATACCAGGACAGGGAAGCAGGAGTGGGTTGATTGGGAACAGAGGGAGGAGAGATGGGTTAGGGGATTTTTTTTGGGGGGGGGGGAACCAGGAAAGTGGATAACATTTGAAATGTAAATAAAGAATATATCAAGCTGGGCGGTGGTGGCGCACGCCTTTAATCCTAGCACTTGGGAGGCAGAGGCAGGCGGATTTCTGAGTTCGAGGCCAGCCTGGTCTACAGAGCGAGCTCCAGGACAGCCAGGGCTATACAGAGAAACCCTGTCTCGAAAAAAAAAATATATCTATTAAAAAATTTAAAATAAGAAAATAATTAAATTTCAAACAACCAATGAAATATAAACATGGTTAGCTTGAAATGTAAGAGAAAAGTTTTCTCCTTACACAGGTATCAAACAAGAACAGATAGAGACAGAGTGACAATAACAACTAAGAGTTGCAGGGTTTTTGGTCACACTGTGAACCCAGAGATTGTGTTATTTACTGAAAAAACCTGTTTCTAGTTGTGGTGTGGCTCATATTTAGCACACCCCAACAATGAAGGTAAAATTAGTTTGTTGAAGGAAGCACCCATGTCTGAAAGTGATTTGACAGAATAGGATATCCCCAACTCTCACAAAAAGAAAGAAAAAAGGGAAGTTACTTAAGGGAGGGGTGCAGAGCTAGGAGGCAGTTTTACTGACAGTCATACAGAGACAGGTTGCAGAGAAAGAACAAGTCAGATGTAGATGAAGACAAAACGAGCCAGAGAATGAGAAGAAGCCACAAGAATAGAACAGAATGCCAGAGTTAGTTTAAAGCCAAGCAGAGTAATTTAGTAGTGGCCAAGAGAAGCCAGACTGAATCAGTCAACTTGGAGAGGAGTTTGGGCAGAACAGCTATGTTGAACCAGTCATCTAGAGATCAGAAAGAACTAGGAAGGGGTGAGATTATTTAGCAGCAAGTCTCAGAGGCTAAAACATTCTAGGCCTAGATTAGATTATACAGAGGCTAGTGGTTTCCAGGACTAGGCCTAGGTTAGCAGACAGAGGCAGTAAGCCTCGCAATGACAATTACATCAGGTAAATAAAAGTTACTTTTATAAGCACTAAGTGTACACATTTAACAGAAGAACATTCTTTCCCATAAATCACTGACATACCTGCAGCTCTTGGGCAGTCTGTTCAACTTTCAATTCTAATGCTTTGTAATTTTCTAGAAGAACCTCTTTCTCTGTTTTAAGCTTTTCATTCTCTTCAATAAGTTTCTGGTCCTGTTTAATTTTTGCCAAGCTGACATTAGACCCTAAATTAAAGTCACTGGCAGCCAAACTTTCCCTGTTTAAAAAAAATTCACTCATTTTTATTTTTTTTTAAATATTTATTTATTGTTATATCTAAGTACACTGTAGCTGTCTTCAGACACACGAGAACAGGGCATCAGATCTCATTACAGATGGTTGTGAGCCACCATGTGGTTGCTGGGATTTGAACTCAGGACCTTCGGAAGAGCAGTCAGTGCTCTTAACCGCTGAGCCATCTCTCCAGTCCTTTTTTTGTTTGTTTGTTTGTTTTTTGGCTTTTTGAGCAGGGTTTCTCTGTATAGCCCTGGCTGTCCTGGAACTCACTCTGTAGACCAGGCTGGTAGACTATTCTTTTTTTTTTTTAAAGACTTATTTATTTATTATATGTAAGTACAACTGTAGCTGTCTTCAGACACACCAGGAGAGGGCACCAGATCTCATTACAGATGGTTGTGAGCCACCATGTGGTTGCTGGGATTTGAACTCAGGACCTTTGGAAGAACAGTCAGCACTCTTAACCGCTAAGCCATCTCTCCAGCCCCAAAAAAATTCACTCATTTTTAAAAATATGCTTAAGGCTATTGGAACTCAAAAACTGAAATTACAATGGGCTCTTTATAATATATCTTACAATTAATTGTGAATATTAAAACCATTGCCTAGCTCAACATTAAAAAATAATTTAAGCTGAGCATGTTGGCACAAACCTGCAATCCCTGAATTTGGGAGGCCAAAGTGAATGCATACAAAATCTGAGGCCACCTTCAGCTACATACAGAGTTTGAGAGCAGTCCTAGCTACACAGTTAGACTCTATATCAAAACACAAAAATAAATTATTTTAAAGCAAACTAGTTTATGTTAACTGGGTCATACTTCAAAAACAATGCCTCTAATGTTTTATACTCCAAATCCCTTATACCACTATCAACCTCAAAGAACATCATGATAAGAATACACTGGTATATACTAGAGCTAGAAAAGATGTTCAGTGGTTAAGAGACTGGCTGCTCTTGTAGAGGACCCTGGTTCAATTCCCAGTACCTACATGGCAACTCACAGCCTTCTGTAACTCCTGGCCCAGTGCATCCAATGCCCTGTTCAGGCCTCTAACTGTACCAGGCATGCATGTGGTACACAAACATACATGAATTTAGGCCAAATACCAACACATAAAATAATATTTTTAAGTAATATATTGGTATGAATGAGTATCTAGACTGACTTTTTGACTCAAGTAGATAATTCAAAATCATCTAAAATGGTAGCTCAAATTATATACACCTGTGGTAACAGATATGAAACTTCCTCTCATCTTTTAATTATATAACACACATGAATTGAAACAACACACCACACCTTAGAAGTATATACAATTATTTGATAAGTCAAGTATTAAAATGTTAAAAATATATATTAAGTGTAGAGATCAATTGGTAAAGTATATGCATATGCATCAGACCTTAGGTTTGACCTCCCAAGCACTACAAAAAAAAAAAAAGCTGAAAAAGAAATACTTTAAAAGAAATGAACTCAACAGAGCACCTTAAAATCTTAACTCCTTCAAATCCCACCACAAGTTTTCACACAAAAGGTCTCTTAAACACAAGAAAAATATTCTTTCAGTCAGGGGGTTGGGGGAAGTAATCTTTTTTCCCTTAAGAGGATGGAGATTGCATCCAGAGCCTCATGCATACTAAGCATGTACTCCATTGAGCTACAACTCCAGCCCCAGCTTCAAATCTTATTGTGACTTCTGAACTTTGAATAATTAATATTTGGGGAAGATTTTTATTTTTGCTAAAGATATTCAAAAAATAAAATGACAAGTTTGCAATGGAACTTTAAATAATTCAAGAACGATTTTATTTTCTAATTGGCTTTTAAGGAAAACATCCCTGCTAAAGAACAGAGAAACAAAAATTTGATGAGGAGAAAAACAGAAATTAGGTTAGATCATTCACAAAATCATAAGCTCTGTTAAGGATTCCAAAAGCCCAAGAACTGAATTCTATAAAGGCTACTACCATAAATTTAAAATCAATTAAAATTTTAAAACAGCACCAGTCTTACTTTGGAAACGCCATGTGATTTCCTGCATTAGTTTTATACTTCACATCAAGAGTCAGCCTCCCGTTAAATTGCCCCTTTGGCCTGCTGAAGGTTGACTGGTTTGATCTTCGTCCCCACAGGGGGATAGGGTTCTTGAGACCAAGCTGATTAGGATCTGCTTTCTTTACCTCACAGGCATCAATGCCTGAGGTCAGTCTGCACTTTTCTGCAAACCCTTTCTTTGCCACTTCTTCCCCTATATCGACAGTGCCATACTCAGCCTGAGCAATCACTGTTCCATCTTGATAGGTTGCTTTAATCCTCATTTTAATTTCTTTTTCAAAAATCAAACTCCCCAAAAATGTTCTGCCCTAAAAAATATAGGAAAAAAGACATAAACCATTAATACTTTTCTCACTTACTTTGTTTCTATTGTTTCCAAGCATTGTATTTCTTTTTCCTAAAATCTATATACAAGGAATCTTACTCTGCTGTTGACTTATGAAAGTATGTATCCAATGTATTCAAATGTGTGTGAAAACATTCTTTTACAGAAGTAAAGCTAGCATTCAACCATATTTATAAATGTTTTAATGAATGCTAATTAAATATACTAGAAAAAAATGTTTACTATCTTGGCTCCAACTAAATGTAATGGTGTTCTTTTATTTGTGGGTTTTGTTTTGTTTTTCGAGATGGGGTTTCTTTGTACAGCTCTGGCTGTCCTGGAACTTGCTCAGTGGACCAGGCTGCCCTTGAACTTGTATATCTGCCTGCCTCTGCCTCTCTAGTGCAGGAATTAAAGGTATGTGCCAGCATGCCTGGCTATAATGATGCCCTAAGAAGTTATAGTTTTAAAAAGAATTCTGGTACCTCTAAAAGGAATTCAACAAAACATAATTATTTTAAAGGCAAAGTCAGATACTCTGATTTTAAACCAAAACAAGTAAGAAGTAGAAATAAAGAAGTAGAATCTCAAAACGCTAAACAGATGCTACAATATGGCTCAGTGTGCTTGCTATCCCATCGAACAATCTAAGCTCAAGCTTCAGAAGCCACTTGGTGGAAGGAGAAAAACAATTCTCACAAGTCCTCTGATTTCCACATATGCCATGCCACATGCATGCCAATAAATAAATGTTAAAGAATGTCAATTACAAAACACCAGAATCATTTTAAAAATCACCAAATTTAAACTCAAAAATGTGAGACATTAGGAATCTTTTATTCAAATCTCCCTTACACAGAACTTTAAGGAGGCCATTAACAGCACCATCATAAAAGAAACTAGCTACTTTCTAACTTTCCATTACCAACAAACCACACTGAGAAAAGCTTTAATAAAATGTATTTAAGATGGGAAAGCATCTTAAGACTTCATTTTACCAGGAACTTTTACTGTTGAAAATCTTAGTTCCCAAAATTACTTTGCTATAAGTACTCTTTTCTTCTCAATTTCTCTATATTCTTTTCCCGATTTCAGTCTATACTATAAATGAAAAAACTATTATTTCAGAATATATAAAGTATAAATTCAAAAATAAAAATGAGAGATTACTGCTTACATTTACCTGTTCATATCTTCCTCGAAACAGGGAGACCATTAAAATAAATGGACCATCTCTCTCGAGAGGAAAGTTTTATTTTTAACTATAGTCTCAATGATATGAAAAATAGTATAATTGGATTAGGTGGGAATACAGTAGCACAATGCTTTACCTAGTACCTAGGAAGCCCTATATTCAAATTCCAACACCATTACCAAAAAGAATATATATGAATAATGTATGCCAACCAAGTAAGACTTGGTCAATAACAAGCATAAAAACAAGGATGTAAAAAAAATAAAACTAGCCTCACTTTTAAAAAATAAAAACACTCAAAATCCAAAAAAATTTATAAAGCTAATGAAAATACCAGCTTGCAATCCCACCTGCAATGGAGGAGTGTTCCTCTTTCTCCACATTCTCGTCAACATCTGCTGTCACCTGAGTTTTTCATCTTAGCCATTCTGTCGGGTGTGAGGTGGAATCTCAGGGTCGCTTTGATTTGTATTTCCCTGATGACTAAGGATGTTGAACATTTCTTTAGGTGTTTCTAAGCCCTTTGAATTTCCTTAGTTGAAAATTCTTTGTTTAGCTCTGTACCCCATTTTTTAATAGGGTTATTTGATTCTCTGGAGTCTAACTTCTTAAGTTCTTTGTATATACTGGATATTATCCCTCTATCTGTTGGTTGCCGTTTTGTCCTGTTGAGAGTGCCTTTGCCTTACAGAAGCTTTGCAATTTTATGAGGTCTCATTTGTCAATTCTTGATCTTAGAGCATAAGCTATTGGTGTTCTGTTCAGGAACTTTCCCCTGTGCCCATGTGTTCAAGACTTTTCCCCACTTTCTCTTCTACTAGATTCAGTGTGTCTGGTTTTATGTGGAGGCCCTTGATCCACTTGGACTTGAGCTTTGTACAGAGAGAAAAGAATGGATCAATTTGCATTCTTCTACACATTGACCACCAGTTGAACCAGCACCACTTGTAGAAAATGCTCTTTTTATCCACTGGGTGATTTTAGCTCCTTTGTCAAAGATCAAGTGTCCATAGGTGTGTGGGTTCATTTCTGGGTCTTCAATTCTATCCCATTGATCTACCTGCCTGTCACTGTACCAATATCACACAGTTTTTAACACTTTTGCCCTGTAGTATTGCTTGAGGTCTGAGATACTGATTCCCCAGAAGTTCTTTTACTCTTGAGAATAGTTTTAACTATCCTGGGTTTTTTGTTATTCCAGATGAATTTGAGAACTGTTCTTTCTAAATCTATGAAGAATTGAGTTGGGGTTTTGGTGGGGATTGCATTGAATCTGTATATTGCTTTTGGGCAGATGACCATTTTTACTATATTAATCCTGCCAATCCACAAGCATAGATCTTTCCATTTTCTGAGATCTTCAATTTCTTTCTTCAGAGACTTGAAGTTCTTGTCATACAGATCTTTCGCATGTTTGGTTAGTCACACCAAGATACTTTATATTGTTTGTGACTATTGTGAAGGGTGTCGTTTCCCTAATTTCTTTCTCAGCCTGTTTATCCTTTGAGTATAGGAAGGCTACTGATTTGTTTGAGTTAATTTTATATCCGACCACTTTGCTGAAGTTGTTTATGGGCTGTAGGAGTTCTCTGGTGGAGTTTTTGGGGGTCACTTAAGTATACTATCATATCATCTGCAAATAGTGATATTTTGACTTCTTCCTTTCCAATTTGTATACCTTTGACGACCTTTTGTTGTCTAATTGCTCTAGCTAGAGCTTCAAGTACTATATTTAATAAATAGGGAGAGAGAGGGCAGCCTTTTCTAGTCCCTGATTTAAGTGTGATTGCTTCAAGTTTCTCTCCATTTAGTTTGATGCTGGCTACTGATTTGCTGTATACTGCTTTTACTATGTTTAGATAAGGACCTTGAATTCCTGATCTTTCCAAGACTTTTAACATGAAGGGATGTTGAATGTTGTCAAATGCTTTTTCAGCATCTAATGAAATGGTCATGTATGGTTTTTTTCTTTGAGTTTGTTTATGTAGTGGATTACATTGATGGATTTCCATATATTGAACCATCCCTGCATCCTGGGATGAAGCCTACTTGATCGTGGTGAATGATCATTTTGATGTGTTCTTGGATTTAGTTGGCAAGAATTTTACTGAGTATTTTTTGCATAAATATTCATAAGGGAAATTGGTCTGAAGTTCTCTTTTTTTGTTGGGTCTGCTGGTGGGACTGCAAGCTGGTACAACTGGTACAGCCACTCTGGAAATCAGTTTGGTGGTTCCTCAGAAAATTGGGCTAAGTACTACCTGAGGACCTTGCTGTACCAGTCCTTGGCATATACCCAGAAGATGCTCCAACATGTAATAAGAACACATGCTACACTCTGTTCATAGCAGCCATATTTATAATAGCCAGAAGCTGTAAGCAACCCAAATATCCCTCAACAGAGGAATGGATACAGAAAAATGTAGTTCATGTACACAATGAAGTACTACTCAGCCATTAAAAACAAATGACTTCATGAAATTCTCAGGTAAATGGATGGAACTTGTGAATACCATCCTCAGTGAGGTCACAAAGGTACAAACACGGTATGTACTCACTGATAGGTGGATATTAGCCCAGAAGTTCAGAATACCCAAGATTCAATTTATAGACCTTATGAAACCTAAGAAGAAGGAAGACCAAAATGTGGATGCTTCAGTACTTTAAAGAAGGGTGAACAAAATACTCACAGGAGGAAATATGGAGACAAAGTGTAGAACAGAGACTAAAGGAAAGGCCATCCAGAAACTGTCCTACCTGGGGATTCATCCCATATACAGCCACCAATCCCAGATGTTACTGTGGATGCCCAGAAGTGCTTGCTGATGGGAGCCTGATATGGCTGTTTCCTGAGAGGCTCTGCCAGAGACTGACAAATACAGAGGAGGAAGCTCACAGCCAACCATTGGACTGAGCTCAGGATCCCCAACAGAGGAGATGGAGAAGGGACTGAAGGAGCTGAAGGGGTTTGTAGCCCCATGGAGGGAGCAACAGTGTCATCAGGGCAGACCCTCCAGAGCTCCCGGGGACTGGACCACCAACCAAAGAGCAGACATGGAGCAACCCCTGGCGCTGGTCACATATGTGGCAGAAGATGGCCTTGTTGGACATCAGTGGGAGGAGAGGCCCTCAGGCCTGAGGGTATTCAATGCCCCAATGTATGGGAATGCCAGGGCGGGAGAATGGAAGTGGTTGGGTGGGGGAGCACCCTCATAGAGGTAGGGGGAGGGGGGATGAGATAGGGGGTTCCCGAAGGGGAGACCTGGAAAGGGGAAAACATTTGAAATGTAAATAAACTATCCAAGAAAAAATAAAAAAAATTAAAAAATTAAAAACTAATAAAATAAATATTTTATTCCCCTAAACTACAAGGAAATAGCTATATAAATGACAGAAATAAAACCCATGTAAAAGTCCCAAAGTTAAACAAAGGTTAATCCAGCATGGACCTTAAGGCAAGTATCAAGCTTTAGCGGCTTTGCTAAGTCCTTTGGTGGAGCAAGATCTTTGTAAAGCAGGAAAGGCTTTGGCAGATCTCAGTGACGGAGAACAGCATGTGGTGAGTGTCCTCCAAGTAAAAGAGTCACCCAGAGGCTGGTACAACCACTCTGGAAAGCAGTCTGGCGGCTCCTCAGAAAACTGGGCATGACACTTCCGGAGGATCCGGCTATACCACTCCTGGGCATATACCCAGAGACTTTACCTGCATGCAATAAGGACACATGCTCCACTATATTCATAGCAGCCTTATTTATAATAGCCAGAAGCTGGAAAGAACCCAGATGTCCCTCAACGGAGGAATGGATTCAGAAGATGTGGTATATTTACACAATGGAATACTACTCTGCAATTAAAAACAATGAATTCACGAAATTCCTAGGCAAATGGTCAGAACTTGAAAATATCATCCTTAGTGAGGTAACCCAATCACAAAAGATCACACATGGTATGAAGTCACTGATAAGGGGATATTGACCCAGAATCTCAGAATACCCTAGACACAATCAGCATATCAATAGATTTCTAAAAAGATGGAAGGAGAGACCCCTGGTCCTGGAAAGACTGGATGTAGGGGAACGCCAGGACAGAGTAATGAGAGGGGGTTGAACGGAGAAAAGAGGGAGGGAAGGGGGCTTATGGGACTTTCGGGGAGGGAGGAAACGGGAAAGGGGAAGTGATTTGGAATGTAAATTAAAAAAATAAAATAAAATAAAATTAAAAAAAAAAAAAAAAGAGTCACCCAGAGGAGATCATTAAAACGTAAAGTATGTGGAAGGATTTGTGTCAAGCTGGAGTTCCTAAGAAAAACTGATAGAAAGGCA
Source organism: Tokudaia tokunoshimensis (assembly GCA_036184795.1). Lineage (NCBI taxonomy): Eukaryota > Metazoa > Chordata > Mammalia > Rodentia > Muridae > Tokudaia > Tokudaia tokunoshimensis. Next base: position 70,948,876 of record BTHU01000002.1, on the reverse strand, counting down.
AATTGTGTGCTAAGGAGCTTCTAAGGAGAAGACATCCTTGACAGATTACAGGTGAAGCACCTCAGGCCTGTCCCAGGAGGGTAATCCCCCAGACCAAGGAGGGGTACATTTTCCTCCAGCAAAAGATAATGCTAAGGTTTATAGACTGTTAGCCCAGCTAGAACTCCCCCAACAGCCAGGTATGGTGAATGGGGAGCCTAGAGGCATGTGCCAACCCAGGGCCATTCTGACCCAGTGAGCCAGAGGTGCAGTGGGAAAGCAGGGCCACATTTACCTTTGGCCCTGAGTAGGTCTGAGCCGACTGAGTCAGACCCGCTGAGTTGATCAGGTGTGGAGAAAGGTAGGGAGGCTCCCAGGACGCGCTCCAGGTGGTGTAAACGTAGTAGTTCAGAGAGAATCTCCAACAATTACAGAGAACAAATTAAACACCTCCTATCTATGCTTTGTACCTGACCTTGATCTTTGGAGAAAGCAAATGATACAAATGGATGGAACCTTTCTGTGCTGTATTAGACCTCGCTCATTTCAACTTTAGTTATCTTCTTAGCTGTGAACTTCCAGGCTCACCTGACATTTGCTGAGGACAGATAACAACTGACTTTCAGAGTGTTTCACCAAGGTTATCTTTGGAACCCCAATGATCTGTTATGAGACAGTAGTTCCGGATGTTGCCTTGTCCTGCCCATCCCCTGGAAAAGGTTTTGTTACATAGATAACATAATGCTAACCTGTGTTTTGCAGATTTGTAAAGTCACTGGAGAGACAATCAGATACAGTATACTACCTACCTTACAACCCTACTTAGGTGGGTTAATTTAGAAAAAAAATCCTAAAGGTACCCTACATGGGAAAAAAAAAAAGGACATTCCAGAGATGATAAGGTTATTAAATAAAAACTCCAGTGCCAGAAGTTTTTTCTAGATGGATATGGTGTGCCTGTCAAACTTTCATCTAAACATACGTATTTAGATGTATCAGCCTCAACTCATAACCCCCAGGGAAGCTCCTGAGATCAAGTGATTGTTACTGTGACATAGTGACCTATTTCTTAGCTATAAGTAGACATCTATAGTCAACCCCTTCAGGACTCGGGAATCATTGTTGAAGAGGGGACAAAAAGAATCTAAGAGCCAAAGGAAGGGGTATGGTATTACATAATAGTTTCCTCCTAAATCAAAACATTACATTCTGCAGGAATCTCCTTAAGTAGAAAGGTAAACAACTCAAAATAGCTTCAAGAAATCCCTGAAACTGACCAGATTCACCAGGCCCCTCCCTGCCCAAAAAAAAGCAATAAAAGCTGAGAATCCTTCTCAAAAGAGGAAACTGAACAGCCAAGAAGACTCTGAGATGAGATGAGCTGCCACAAAGACTCAGACAAGCCAAACTACAAAAAAGACTCAGAGGGAAAAAAAGCTTTAAAAAAAAAAAGTCTCTGATACCAAAATAGCTCCTGAGAAAGCAAAATCCAGCCCAGCTCACTCAAGGAGGTTTAGGCCAAAAGCACCTGCAAAGGATATTCTCTGAAAAACCTGCTGAGTTGCCTGCAGTCTGTGCAGTGCACTCCAAGTTCCCCAGCTTTGTGAGCTGTCACTCATACTGGGTGGGCTTTGGTAATCAAGCCTTTGAGCTTGGTGAGCCATTTCTGCTCCTGTAAGTAACCCAATAAAAATCTTTGGTTCACCAAGTTTGGACTTTGGTCTGTCATGGGATCCCTATCTGTCATGAATAGACATGTGTTGTCACACATAGAAAAGTCTTGTCCCACAACAAACAGAAGGGAAAAAAGTTTGTCTTACAATTCCAAGTTATAATCAACACTATAGGGAAGTCACAGAAGCTGAAACAGCCAGCGATACCACATCTTTGCTTAAAAGTAGAGGGAAATGAATATACCCAAGCTGCCTGCTTATTCCTCTCATCTAGCTATCTCCTGTATTATATCACTCAAGGCACCCGACCCAGGGAATGGTACTGCCCACATGTACGTATTGAGCCTCCCCACATCAACAAGCAATCAAAACAAGCTCAAGTGATTGTTACTGTGACATAGTGACCTATTTCTTAGCTATAAGTAGACATCTATAGTCAACCCCTTCTAGAGGTTGAGGAAAATTATCTAGATCAAGTTGGCCTGTGTACTTGTACTAGATAATTTTCCTCAATTGAGACTCTCTTCACAGGTTATTCTAGTTTGTGTCCAGCTATATTTAAAACTATCATATTGCCTAAAACATAAATCTGATTACTTGAAATACTAATAATTTCAAACTACTGATATTTATGAACAGGATTAAAGACCATTGAGGGGTGCTTGAGACTTAATCCCCAATACTCTAAAAACAAAACAAAACAATACATTCACAAAAACAAATGTTAAAAGAATTTTTCATCATATAAAAGACAATCCTTTTAAACTTTTTCAGAAGAAACTATTCACATTTGGGGTTTTGTTATTGTTTGCTTTTCCACATTTGTTTTATTCACTTACATACATACATTCACTTATTTGATCATTAAGAACAATTACCTACCAAATATGAGGACAAATACATAATTGTTTTTCATGCATTTGAAAGGACTCTGGCCAGCTAGAGCATAGCAAGCAAACATTGCTCTGGCAGGCTGTGCCCTTCTCCCCAGTTCCCTCTGCCTTGATAAAAACTTACAACTAGCCACCAAGGTCTATTCCCTTATTTGGCTGCTGCCTCCTCCTGAGGCTGACTACCACGATCCACCTATCAAACTATTTAAGTCCAACAATCAAAAAATCCTTTGACTCACGTAATTAACAGGTTTCCCTTCATACCTCTATAAACTGTCATTTTCCTATGTACATATCTGTCTCCTCTCTATCCAGAGGCAGACCTTTACCCCTCCCAGACAAATATCCCTACTCCCTTTCCCTTGTTCCCTTTCTCCCTCATCTTCTGTCTCTTGTCTTTGTCTCTTATTCCATGTGCTCTGTTCCTATGGGACAAATACATCTCCTTTGTACTGAGAACTTCATCTTGAGAGTCCTGAGCCAATACTTTTCCTAACAGTATTTATGCTCATTTGTGTGTCTGTTTGGTAAGTACCAGGGATCAAACCCAGAGTCTGATCATACTGAGTGTTCTACCATGACTATCTATAACCCTGAATTGCTTTTTAATATTTTATTTTTCATATTTATTTTTTATATTTTCAAAAATTATTTATCATTTCATAAACAAATTCATCATTTCCTAAATATTTAATAGTGCATATGCTTTCAAGTATATAGTTTCAAGTATAATACATTAACAAAAGTATTTAAATGTATGACTTGCCTGATCAAACTGCGTAACTTCTTGACCAGAAGGAATCTGTAGTCCCCAAAGTCTATACTTCTTGGCAATACTAGAAAATTGTAGCTCCGGAGGAATTTCTACTACATCAGATCGGTTTAGAATTTCAGTATTTCCATAGTCAATGTACCTCACCAGGCACTAGAAAAAATTGGAAGCAAAAAGTAGTACTAAACATAGATTACAAATTTGTAAATAAGACCTATAAATGTTTCCTCAGATGATGAACACCTTCAGAAATAGTTTTAACAATCTCAAAGATAAATCCTATATTTGGGACTAACTTCCAAGAGCACCATTTGTCATTTGTCTTTTTTAACCACTGGTGTTTTTATACAAACATAAGTATACAGAATTGTGATCCTTTCTACTCTCTAATATTAAAATCAATCTACATTCTTAAGTTCAAATTGAAAATAGTAGAACCTGGGGGGGGTTCCCCTACAAGAAAAACTTTTTTGATAAAATTAAACTCACCCTGGCTAGACCTTGAAACTGACCAAATTCACCCTTACTTCCAGCCCTGTATCTATCTGTTCAAAGTTTTTTCCAGGAGTTATACAGAGATCTCAGCAACTAAAAGCACTGGCTGCCCTTCCAGAAGACCCAGGTTCAATTCCCAACATCCACATGGCAGCTCACAACCATCTGTAACTCCAGCTCCAACATCTCCTTCTGGCTTCCACAGACACTACATACGCATGGTACACATACCATACACATGGTACATAAGAGCAGAGAGAACTCCCAGACACACTTTTCTAATTTTTAAATTTTCTCTAGAAGTATATTACAAAATCATTCATCATCTCATGCCTTAAAGTCTTAAAGTCAATCCAAAAAACAAGTGTAAAATATATTCTTCAACTGACAAATTATGGGAAAATTTATATTAGAAAAGTCAATTTCATAAAAATAAAACATTATTACACAAGTAAATCATATTTTAAAAACAAACCAACCAGAGAAATCATGAAATTTTCCACTCATTTTACCAAGAAAAATATTTATCACACACATTATGAAATATATCTATTTTTAGACAGCCTGATGATTGTACAGAAACTTAAATTCTGAAGAATATTTTTGAATCCTATCTAGTTTTAAAAAATTAATTTATCTTCATATTCACCAGAAAAAAATCACTTTCATAAATGTTAAGTTCATTAAACTAGACATTATCACTATGAATAAATAATGATAGACTCAATATGCATCAAGTTTCAGAAGCAATGGCTTAGTAGGTAAGGATGTTTGCTGTTATGGCTGATGACCTGAGTTCAATCCCAGGATCCAGATGGTGGTTAAGAGGAACCAACTCCCTCAGACTATGCACTATTTGTGTGTGTGTGTGTGTGTGTGTACATACACATACATATACAAATAAATAATTGTAAACAAATTAAAAACTACATTTTTAAAAAGTATTGTAACCAAAACAAACATTTCTTAAGCACAAAGTATGAACACATATTTCCTGCCTTATCATCGCTGATAGTTTTTAGCACTTTGCATCTGTACCAGAACTTATCTTCAGAAAATAATCCACCATAAATCTGTAGAAGAAAAGAAAAATGTCACCATGATGAAAAAGCATACTAAGTAGGTCTGGATATAAGTTAGCATTGTGCACTATTTTATGTTAATAAGTACTTTATATACAATAACTTATCTAATTTTCCTAACATACCTGTGAAGCAGGTACTTTGTTTTTACAATTATGTATCCAAAGTCATAGCCTAGTCTTTAGCAGAACCAAGATTCAAACTTCTGACTCTAGGCTACTTCTCAAAAAGGTAAATAAAATGTTAAAAAAAAATCCCTTCTTGTCTTCTGGGAGAGGACAATACTCAGCCATCATAATCATGTACTTGCAACAACCACATATGACTGTATTGAGTCTACATAACCATGGGACCATCAACAGCCAGGAACAGATAAAGGAGAAACCCAGGGAAGCTCATGTAATTACTGAACAATCTCTGGATCAATCAAGTAATAGTCATTGCCTTTCAGTTGTGCACCTACAAGTGAAACCACCAGGCCCCAATGCTCACACAGATTTCCCTGGTTAAACTAAATGGGCTACAAAACAAAGCAGAAAGTTATTAATCTGGAAGAGAGGCAGTAGGGAACAGGATGATAGGGAATAACCAGAATGCATTGAATATGTACATATGAAGTTGTCAAAGAACTAAATTGAATTTGAGGGTAACCTGCAAGACAAGAAAAGGCCATGGTGGAGTGCAGAAATCCAAGGTAACTACCAAGGAAGGTCTTACAACTTCCTCTACACATACATGCCAGAACCCCAAGAACACTGAGGTTGGCCCCTCACACAACTAGGAGTTGGCTTAGAGCCATTGGAATCTGAGGGTATCACCTTTCAGTTCAGCACAGCTGTTCCAGAAACTCACTCCATAAGTATTCTTTTTATTTCTTATTCTCTATTACTTAATCTTCAGTCTTGCATATATGTCTCATGAAGATAACCTTCTGTTCACATATTGTTCAGACAGGTTTCAGGACTACTTCCCTACAGTCTAATATAAAGCATTCTCTACTACACTTCTCTCTGACATCTCATATATCACCACCTCTTATTCCTATACATTCCTTTCATCTTTATCCCCACTTATTTTTACTTAATTACAACATTCCATAGATAGAACACCTCTAATATCTGTGGACCCTAACAGAATCTTAATTATCCCTTCCTAGTTACATTATACACCTTGATTTTATTTTATTTTCAAAGTTAATCTAATACTGTGCTGGATAGATTTATGTCAACTTGACACACACTGCAATCATTTAAGAGGAGAGAACCTCAAATGAGAAAATACCTCCATAAAGTCAGGGTGTGAGCCAGCCTGTAGAACATTTTCTTAGTGATTGATGGGGGAGAGACCATCCCATTATGGGTGGTGCCATCCCTGGGCTGGTGGTCCTGGGTTCTATAAGAAAGCCGGCTGAGCAACCCATAAGGAGCAAGCCAGTAAGCAGCACCCCTCCATGGCCTCTACATCAGCTTCTACTCCAGGTTCCTGCCCTGTTTGAGTTCCTGTCCTGATGTCTTTCAATTATATTCAGAAATATTGAAGTATAAGCAGAATAAACCCTCTCCTCCCCAACTTGCTTTTTGGCCACGGTGTTCTGTCACAGCAATAGATATTCTAACTAAGACAAATACTTAATTCCTTATCTTTACCCACTCTACTTCCCTACCACTCCTAATTTTATTAACTAAAATCTAAGTATATTCTATACTATCCTTAGTTATTTATCCTCCAGTAGTTATGGAAGCCAAAGGAGCCACTGTCATTAACTGGCTAGTATAGTATCTCCATAGTAATAATATCAAGCAGCTGTGGTTGATCTTGAAATTTATAGCCTGCTCAGAAAGTAATATATAATTCACACCAAGCACCCTGAGCTCCTAACTGGGAAACTATTTTCTGAACTATACACTCAACTCTACCACATATAAGTCCCACAAAAATATTGCAAATACCTCAATTGAAAGAATATAGTTGATATAAAAATATATGTGTACCAAGTAAAATAACACCACACATCTAAATCCTAACACAGTGACATAAGAAACACACAAAAAAGACAACATAATTCCTCCAAATAATACTAATCTTCAAGAAGTTAGACTCCAGAGAGCCAAATAACCCTATTAAAAAATGGGGTACAGAACTAAACAAAGAGTTCTCACCTGAAGAATATCTAATGGCTGAGAAGCACCTAAAGAAATGTTCAACATCCTTAGTCATTAGGGAAATGCAAATCAAAACAACCCTGAGATTCCACCTCACACCAGTCAGAATGGCTAAGATCAAAAACACAGGAGACAGCAGGTGTTGGCGAGGATGTGGAGAAAGAGGAACACTCCTCCACTGCTGGTGAGACTGCAAGCTGGTACAATCACTCTGGAAAGCAGTCTGGCGGTTCCTCAGAAAATTGGACACAGTACTACCTGAGAACCCAACTATACCACTCCTGGGCATATACCCAGAGGCTTCCCTGGCATGCAATAAGGACACATGCTCCACTATGTTCATAGCAGCCTTATTTATAATAGCCAGAAGCTGGAAAGAACCCAGATGTCTCTCAACGGAGGAAAGGATTCAGAAGATGTGGTATATTTACACAATGGAATACTACTCTGCAATTAAAAACAATGAATTCACGAAATGCCTAGGCAAACGGTCAGAACTGGAAAATATCATCCTTAGTGAGGTAACCCAATCACAAAAGAACACACATGGTATGCAGTCACTGATAAGGGGATATTAACCCAGAAACTCGGAATACCCAAGACACAATTCACATATCAATTGATTTCCAAGAAGATGGAAGGAGAGACCCCTGGTCCTGGAAAGACTGGATGTAGGGGAATACCAGGTCAGAGAAGTGAGAGGGGGTTAAATGGGGAACAGGGGGAGGGAAGAGGGCTTATGGGACTTTCGGGGAGGGAGGAATCAGGAAAGGGGAAATCATTGGGAATGTAAATAAAAAAATATAGAAAAGAAAAAAAAAGAAAAATGATATGAAATATCCTTACAATATAAAGATAATAAAAATCTGGTTGAAGGCAAAAAAAAAATACTAATCTTATAGCAATGACATCTAGCAAGAATGTGTTAAATGAAATCACAAAAAACTCCAAAGAATTGTAACTATGTTCAAGGAAATCAAAGAAAACAGGCTCCTGATTGAGAACACAAAACAGTTGGATAAATAAGGAAAGTTAGGTAATACGTGAAAGAGGAAATTAAAGAGAAATACTGAGAAAAAAACAATGAAATGTTAGAAATAAAAAAAATAATAAAATTAAATTAAAAGCTCTATGAAAACCCTAACTAACAGAATAGATCATGGAGAGGGGAGAATATCTGAGCTTGAAGACAAGGTTGGGGAACTGGAACAATCAAACAAGGCAAAGTTAAAGCAGTAAGGTAACAGAAGGAATTCCATCTGAAAAGGCTTAGAAAAGAAAAATAATCGATATAGAAAACAGTTTTAAGAATCGTAACAGAAACTTTCCCAGAGTTGAGAAAGGAAATGCATGCCAATTCAGATATAAGAGGCATTTACACCAAGACCAGAAAAGAACCTCATATTGTCGATGTAATTAAAATTCAAATATACAAGACAAAGAAAGTATTCTGAAAGCAACAAGAGAGAAACATCACAAGTAAAGATAGGTCCATCAAAATAACAACAGATTATTCAGTGAAACTTTAAAAGCCAGGAGGGCCTGAACAGGTGTATTTCAAGTTCTGAAAAACAATTGCCAACTCAGACTACTGTAACTAGCAAAGCTACCCATCATAATTCAAGAAAAAATAAAATCTTCTCATGATAAAAACAGGCTAAAGGAATTTATGACCACCACTCTAGCTCTATAGGAAAATACTTCAAGAAATTCATTGAACTGCAGAGTACAACAAACCTGTCCATGCAGCCTCAGGAAAGGCTAACCTATCTGATCAAATAATACACTGCTGAAAAACAACTGGGTCCTTGAAGAAATAAAGAAGTGAATAAAAATAAATTCCTAGAACCAAATGAAAATGAAAACACATTATGTCAAAACCTATGGAATATAATGAAAACATCCTAAGAGGGATCCATCCGTATAGTCTAAGTGCCTACATTAGGAAATCAGAGAACCCTCAAATAAATAAGTCAAATATTCACATTAGAGCCCTGGAAAAAGAAACACATCAAATAACTATCAGTAAGTGAAAAGAAATAGGGCAAAAAAAAAATAATGAAATGAGGCAAAATATACAATGAATCACTTAAACAAATTCTTGGTTCTTTGACAAATAATAAAACTGACAAACCTTTATCCAAATAGCCAAAATAAAAAAGAGAGACGACCCCAAATGATAAAGTAAGTGACAAAAAGGGAGTCTTTACAGCAATTACCAATCATTAGATAATACCTTGAAAACATACATTCCACCAAAGCAGAAATACTAAAAGAAACTCATAAATTCCTAAATGCAAATGACATAACAAATTAAGCCAAATGAGATAAATAATTTAAACAGGTCTATAACAGTGAGTCCGAATGAGTAATTTGAAATTTTCTAACTAAAAGAATTCCAGGCCCAGCTGAAATCACTGATGAATTTTACCAAACCTTCAAAGAAGATCTACCACTAATTCTTCACAAACCTTACCATTAAAGAAAGAAGCAAGTAACATCACCCAACTCTATTTAGTAAGCTAGCTTTTCCCTGATACCAAAAGAAGGTAAAGACACAATAACAACAAAAAGAAAATTACAGACTCCCATGATGAAATTACACACAGACAAAAAAAAAAACCCCTCAACAAAATACTTTCAAACTTAAGAACAGATCAAAAAGATCATCTACCATGACCAAGCTGTTTTTATTCCAGAGATTAAAGGATGGTTCATTGTAAATAACTCCCTATGACTAATTGGTAAGAGAAGTATCAGGGTCCCCAAAAAAGCATAGGCTACTGCATTGCTCTTGGCTGGCCATCATAACTAGATGGTAAGACTCTATTGAAGACCCAACACACTTTGGTTACAGTACATAGAGAAATAAAACTGCAACTTACTGAAAACTTCCTACCTACTTGCTATCTTTTACAGTGCCATACGGTGCTATATAGGCCACTGGGGAAGAAAAGTCATTCATGGTACTACCCAGAAGTAAATCCTGAATACTATAATATTGTTCTACAAGGCAAGATGTAACCACTGTTGAACAATAGTGGTAATAATCAACCACTTTCTGACTGGATTTAAGGCCTGCTCCATAGGAGGAAGAAGTTCATGCCTGGTACTATAAACCTGGCCAAAGGTCTATAACTTGGAAGGTCATAGGCCATAGAGGAGAGCCTACTAGTGTTGTTTTGCCAATGGGCATGTTGTCAAACTGCTTTCTAAGTATGTATGTCCAGGTTTTTTGTCAACTTGTCATAAGCTAGTCATTTTGGAAGAGGGAACCTCAATTGAGAAAATGCCCCCACCAGATTGGTGTGGACAAACCTGTGGGGCATTTTCTTGATTGATAGTTATATGGGAGAGTCCATTCACTGAAGGTGGTACCACACCTGGCCAGACAGTCCTGAGTTGTGTAAGAAAGTAGGCTGAGCAAGCCAGAAAACAATGTTCCTCCATGGTCTCTGCTTCAGTTCCTAGTCTAGATTCCTGCCTTGAATTTCTGCCCTGAATTCCCTTGATGGACCACAACTTGCAAGAAAAACCCTTTCCTTTCCAAGTTGCTTTTGCTCATGGGGTTTGTGACAACAATGAAAGCAAACTAAGATAACTTATGTTTATACCCAGATTAGTGCTACTTTCAACTTTGGCAGAGACGTTACTTTCTGTAGTGGGCAGCAGTTAACGCAGGAACTCTTATTAGTGCAAATGCTGAGACTAAGTGACTACTGAGTGCTCACCTCTAGATGGAAGATCTACATCAACCTCTAAGGCTCAGAGAACATCATGGAAGAGAGGACAGAAAGACTCTAAGAGCTGGAGGATGGGGTCAAGTGCTGGAAAATGGATTCTCCTGGATATGACATGGCACATGCACTTACAAACTCCTTCAGCACTTGCCTGTATCAGACCTAGCTAAGATCAATCAACATTCTAGATAGAAAGAAGACCTTATTGGGCCCAGTAACCTACCAAAAAACTCAAAAAAAAAAAAACAGAGAGAGAAAAGCATAAAAATGAGAGAGGAACATATATCATCAGGGTGTCTGAGAAAAGTGAATGGGTGAAGGGATTTGGGTTTAGATAATATCAAGATGTACACATGAAACTGTTAAAGAATTACTAAAAGATAGGCAAAAAAGGAAAAGAAATGCCAATCAAAAATAAGTTGATATAAGCTTAAAATATAAAAAGGTATCAAAAAGGATATAAAGAAACAAAATTTAAAAAGTATTTTACTGTTTTAATATCTGAAAAGAAAAACAGGTAAAACATGTTTATACCTAAACATACCAAGAATATTCTATTTAAATATAATCCTGAAACCAGTAGAATCCATATTTCCTATGAGTCAAGAGTAACTGTTATGCTTTTTACTTTATATAAGAACATTAGAAACATTTGAGAGGGTTTTTTTTTCTTTCCGAGACAGGGTTTCTCTGTGTAGCCCTGGCTGTCCTGGAACTCACTTTGTAGACCAGGCTGGTCTCGAACTCAGAAATCCGCCTGCCTCTGCCTCCCAAGTGCTGGGATTAAAGGTGTGTGCCACCACTGCCCGGCTCATTAGAAACATTTTTAAAAAGAAAAAAAAAATAAAACTCTTGACTTTCTGTGTTCTTAGTTAACTTCAAAGGCACTAATAATTCCGGAGGCCAATGCATTATCAGATAAATCTGCTATATTTGCCTCTGTTATGTGTGTTGTAGTAACAGTCACTTGGCAGGGACTTGAAGGCTACTTTTGATGAAAGCACTGATTCTCCACTGGGTCTACAGATGTCTGTAACTAGAAGCAGACCAAAAGATTTGGTATCTCTGTGTACTTTAAGACTTTAACTTTTTTAGTTAAATATGAAAATAACAGACCACAGAAGACAGAAAAACATAGCGCTCAAGTTCTTCAAAGATTTGTGCCTATTCACAGAAAAGGCACATACTTCTTCCTTGAGTCTCTTCCTCATATTCCTATACTGTAACTCCTCAAGTCCCTGGAAGTGAGAGGCTAAACTGCAAGCAGAGACTCCAGTTCTCCATTTTTTGGACAATTAAGTTCTCTTCATTTATCACTCTCTCTTGAATTAGTGTTTGATCAAGCAACAACAAAAATCAAAAGCATGATTAACTGAGTAAAATTGGACAATATTATTAACACCAAACTTTCACTTAAATTTATACTTTAGTTTATCAATGTCTAATAAAAGGGCCAAGAAATTATGCTGTGAATTTTGCTCCTGCTTCAGTTCTACTGATATTTGTGACTGGATGGTTCTGTTTAGAGGTGAAAGGTGTACAGGATGTTTACCATCATTTCCTTTAGCTTTCACCCATTTTATGCCAGTAGAACCACTTCCAGTTGTGACAACCAAAGTATCTCCTTTGCTATATAATCTAGACATTTTGGTCACCTGCCTTTGTACCTTTGGACTCCTAGCTGCTGCACCTGGTCCCCTCTCCTTCCTCTCTCCACAGGCCCAGCTCAGTCTGGTCAGGCCCACTCTGGACATGCTTTCCCACGTCTATAATCCATATTGTACTTTATTTCAGAATTTCTGTCCATAAGTTATTTTTAATAAATTTACTATATAGTTTATACAAAATCTGTCTTTTCTTTTCAAATAGACCCCAAATTCCAAAATCTAGATTCTAAAATCTAGAAAAGCTGATGTGTAGGATGAATGATTATATCCAGGAATAAAGCTCACCTTCTTAGGATCAAGATTCCCAAAAACTGAATTAGCATGAGGACAAACTTCTGATAGTGAACAACCAATCTTCATAATATCCTTATTTCTACTGATATTCTAAGAAGAAAACAAAAAAGTATGAGATTCAATAATTATTTTCTGAAGGTATCATATATAATTAATACTAAGCCTAATATTTAAGGAATTTTAGAGCACTGGGAATTAGATCTTATTCTTGTGCTACCGTTTTCTTCATAATTCAAATGAGTTCTTATAAGAAATGACACTAAGCTTAGATAGAATTCAAATAAAGTGCCAAATATTATTAAATTATACTAAGCAGGTTCCTTAGAAACTAACTGTGTAATTGTAGTGACAGAAAATAAGCAAATGCTCAAAGAAAGACTAAGACATGTCTAGAAGACATGGAACCAACCTATGTTCTTTGGCCAACTTCTGCTCCATTGGCCAGACATGAAGAATTCAAACAGCAAAAATAAAAAATAACAGCAATAGATATACAACCTGTGACATATCCACTAGTCACACTGTAGTCACAGAAAAGAAATGTCTCTTCCTTACAGAAAAACAATTAATAGATGCAGCAGGAATAAAGAAAGCTGAAAGGTCATCATTAGACCAGTACAATACCAAGAAAAAAAAATTTACGAGTGAAAAGTTAGGAAAAACAAGGCTAGCCAATCCCATGTGTCTTTCTCTAAAACATTTAATTACAAAAGAAAATATTAATTATATTTTTAAGAAATGAACATCTCAACCAAGTAGATTAAAGTTAATATATTCAATAAGACATAATGACATCAGAAAGCCCAATATAATGCACACTGGACATGACATCATTTGGGGGCATTTTAGCCAATTTATGAGAAATCATCAAACAAACCCTTATTAACAGATACTTTATAAAAACTGGGACTCATCCAAAATATTCAAAGTCAAGAAATTTGATAAAGTAGCAAAGGTTAGAGGCCTCTTAAAGATACAATAGGGAATCTTAGAATGGATCCTGGAACATGAAAAAAATGGTAAATTTTGAAATAATGGCTATATATAATTCAACTGACAATACTTTGTCAATATTAATTTTTCTGGCTTTTGACCCACTGTGCTATGGTTAATACAAGAAGTTACCATTAATGGAAGCTGGGTGAGAAGTACACAAAAAGCCTTTGAACTGATTCTGTAATTTTACTGTGAATAAGTTTCTTCAAATTAGAAGAAATTAAATATAAGCCGGGAGTGGAAATGCACACCTATAACCCCAGCACTTGAGAGGTAGGGAATGCAGGAAGACCTTAAGTTCAAGGCCAGCTGGGCTCTGAGATGACAAGCTGCCTCAAAAACACAAAATCAAATATACAGACATACACATCAAGCTTTACAGAAGCCGGGTGGTGGTGGCGCACGCCTTTGATCCCAGCACTTGGGAGGCAGAGGCAGGCGGATTTCTGAGTTTGAGGCCAGCCTAGTCTACAGAGTGAGTGCCAGGACAGGCAGGGCTACACAGAGAAACCCTGTCTCAAAAGACAAAACAAAACAAAAAACAAAAAGCTTTATAGAAACACAAGAATAAAATATTCAATGATATTTTACTGGTGATAGTAAACCTTTCAAAGAACAGTTCCAAGAGATCATGATGAATGTCGATGTTATCATGCAAAAAGAACTAGGAGCTGTGGTAATAGCACAGTTGGTAGAACGTATTTATCTAGAATGTATGAGGCTCTGGGTTCAATCCCCAGAACAAAAAGAGAGGAGGTGGTGGAGAGGGACCAGGGGAGAGAGGAGGAAGGGACAGAGGGAGGGAAACAAGGAAGGAGGAAGAAAGGAAAAAGAGGGGAAGGCAAAATATTTAAGATTCCTTTAGTTGTCATTCATCTGGCTAAGAATACTAACAATCCTTAAGTGTTCTTTTCTTCTTCTTCTTCTTCTTCTTCTTCTTCTTCTTCTTCTTCTTCTTCTTCTTCTTCTTCTTCTTCTTCTTCTTCCTCCTCCTCCTCCTCCTCCTCCTCCTCCTCCTCCTCCTGCTTCTTCTTCTTCTTCTTCTTCTTCCTCCTCCTCTCCAGTCCACTGTTCACAATATTAGTAAGCATCTTAACTCAAATATTACCATGTCTTTGTTTATCCTAAACCACTCATGGTTTGCATTGGCCTCAAAATACATTCAACTTTCAGTCTCAGGTCACTGTTCTTGCTTTCCCTCTGTAGGCTACAGTCATATTATACTTTCATTTCCCAATTCAGTCATGTTCCTTCTTGCTTCAGGGCTTTCACGCATGGTCGGTCTTATGGGTGACTGAAGTACACCTCTGCCTTTTTCTTCTCATTTTCTTCTGTCATAATTCTACTCATCCTTTATGTTAATTTTTAAAAATTCATGTATTCTGGCAAGTCATTGTTGAGGACACTTTCAGGCTTAAATTCTATCATCTTTTAGTCCCCCCCTTGTTGAACATCATTGGAAATAGCTAATTTTTTACTGAATAACTTGCTTTATATGCTTAGAAGGCAAGATCTTCAGAGACATGGTGTGTACCTTATACTAATCTTTCATTTACAGTACATGCTCCAGTACCTAGCACATAGGGATACAACAGCATCTGCTGCTTGAACAGATGAATAATAAAGTATATGAAGACTTGAGAAACAACATATGAGTTGCAATAATTAATATTAGTTAAGGAAAATATCTTTTTTACTCAGTAATATACTTAAATTTTTGGGTTTGTGTATATTATTGAGCAAATATCAAATAGATAAGTAATACAAAATCCAAGGATTTTACAATGACTGATATGACTAATAATTCTTTCTACCCTTCTGTTTCCCCAACTTTTTCCCTATACATAAACACTAGTGCTTGTAGTTCTTTGTGAACTGTGCTAGAAAGTGTATGTGTGTATTATAAATCACACCATACTATAAACATTTATACCTTACACCTTTATTTACTATTGTTTTAACTTGGAGATCTGCTTTTTTATAAAAGGATCCTCATTTCTTTACAATAATTTCTTACAATTCTATTGTCTGGATGTATCATGATTGATTTTACATTCATTTAGTAATTGATATTCAATGTTTTATGGTCTATTTTTATTAAAATTATACCACAATGAACATTTTTTCTAGAAATGCAGTCTAAGATAATTATTATACATTAAGACTCGTGAAGATTACCAAAACTTCATTCCAGTTCCATTACTATCAACCGAATGGCCTTGAGCAAGTTATTACAACTTCTTAGATTTCATTTCCTTAGTCCTTAATTTAGCAATGACAATATAACTTACCTCCAAGGTATAGATGAGGAGCAAAAAAAGTTAAATAAGTTACTTAGATTGTATTTCCACTAGTATACATATTAAGTAATATAGTTGTTATTAATAGTGGCAGTTTTCATAAGCATATAACAATTTTAATCTATCAGATTATAAAGGTTAGAAGTATTTGAGAACACACAGTATGCATAAAAGGTACAGTATAAATAAAAGAATAAAGAATAAGTTGCTCAAGGCCATTCAGTTGATAGTATTCTCTTTTAAGTGGCAGAAATCAGGCTGGGGAAGCAAACAATAGATCTCCACCCTGATTTGCCTCTATATTTCCAAATCTCTACTTATGTGTCTCTACTCTCATCTCAACCTAATCTCAAAAACATTTTATGATTTGTATCTTGAGATAGGCATTAGATGTATAGGAAAAGCAACAGTAGTTTTAATCTTTTTAATGCATTCATCTAAAGAATGTTTTCTAACTTTTTACAGTGTGTATTGCTTTAAGTTTGAGACCTGCCTGGTCTGCAGAGTGAGTTCTAGGAGAGTCAGAGCTACACAAAGAAACCATGTCATAAAAAACCTAAATAAATAAATAAATAAAAAATAGTATAAAAAGAGAAATACAAAATGTCTTGTTCGCATTTTACATGAATTGCATGCTGCACTTTCTTCTAGCATTGGAAACGGAACCTGTCTCTATTTGGCAAGTACTGTATAACTAAACCACATCCGCAGTCCTTGTTTATTCGACAGGGTCTGACTAAGTTTTTAAGACAGGTGCAAACTCAAGGTCCTCTTGCTTCAGCCCCACAAGTAGCTGTAATTACCATGCCCAGTTTGCTGATAGATTTTGAAACAATATTTTGAATATGTTAAGTTAAATAAAGATATGTATTAAAATTATTTTACCTGTTCCTTTTACTTTCACCAAAGTGACTGCTAAAACTAGTTTTTAATTATTCATAGGATTCACATTGTATTTCTACAGTAATAACACTAACCTAGAAAGTATTAAGTTAGTACATATACAGTTCCTATATAATGACCTTAAGTGTATAATTTGTCATTCAGTGTGGGGTACCCCTAAGTGGCACATTTTCCTCTCCCTATCTTTACTCCCTTTAGTAATATAGAATACAGACCCACATAGATCCACAACATGTAAGCACCATTTAAAAAGTATATGTACAACTGGAGAAATGAATCAGCTGTTAAGAGTTCTAGTTGTTCATCCAAAGAAATCGGGTTTAGTTCCCAGTACCGACAGGGCAGTTCACAATTGTCTATAACTTCAGTTTCAGGGAATCCAATACCCTCTTCTGGCGTCCATGGACACCAGGTACATAAGTTGTACACAGACATAAACACAAATGCATATAATTTTTAAAAATAAAAAGTTTGAAAGTATACAATTTACCACAAATTCTGCTGATTTTTCTATAGTTTTTAAGAACTCAATCATATTCTCCTATAGCTCTTTATAACTTCTATTTTATACACTGTACACTTAACCTCATTATAAAGGAGTTCCCAAGCCATGGGAAGTGTAGTTAAATGCAATTCCCTCCCCCTGCCACCATCATGCATAGTTTGCAGAATCAAAAATTCATCAGTAATAGTACATTAGAGATTAATTTCTTAGCATTTGAAACCCAAGAACTTTGGTGATTAGTATTGTTTTACTGTTTTGTTTTCTTGAGAAAACATCTGTGTAGCCCTGGCTGTCCTTGGAGATCCACCTGCTCCTGCCTCCCAAGTGCTGGAATAACAGGGGTGCACCACCACGCCCTGCTTTGTATTTAAAACTGGAATAGACATTCCTGATTTGCAGTCTATCATTGAAATAAGACACATTTTATTAGTTCTCCAAATTTCATAATTATATAAATACTTATCTTAACAATAAATCACATGCCATTAGATAAAAAACTGGGTTTTTTTTTAGTCATCTCCCAGTGGCTAGAGTATGGAAGCTTTTCCTCTCCCTATCTTTACTCCCTTTACAATCTACTACCATCTGATATGCTAGAAACTTTCAAGAAATTTCTTTGAAATAGTGTAAGTGTATTCAAAATGGTCCAATGTTTGACCTATCATCTGGGCTACCCCACAACTTCTAACAAAACAATGCTGTCCCAAACCACAGCATGGAAGAAGGGAAGTAGGCATCCCTAGCAAAGAAGCTACTCAAAATTGATAGCGTCTGGGAGAGAAAAAGTCAGTATTCCTTAATGGGGTGATACTGGATGCATCAATCACACTGTTGGAGCAGGCCTCAAGTTCAAGACTAGTCATCAACACAAACTGAACACCATGGGTTTTCATTTTGTTTTAAAGAAAAACAAAGAACATGAAGTTGTATGGGTAGGGAGGTGGGTGAGGATCTAGGAGTTGGGAGTGGGAATAATAAAATCAGAATATACAGTATGAAATTCTAAAAAAAATTAAAAATTAAAAATATAAAACAGAAGTATGATAAAATATTATTTTATAAAGATATAGTGTATTTAACTATATTAATAAGTTAAATATAATTAATGTTATTTTTAAAACTAGACTGCCCCAAACCTCCATCAACAGAACTATTCACTTTTATACCAAGAAAGTTGGGAAAATACAAAATTTCTGCATGTGACTCACAGGTAAAGCAACTTGGAAAGGTGCTGCCTACAATCCCTTCAATGTCAGCAAGGTCTATTATTCCACATATGCTAAACTGGTCCATGACAGGATCAAGAACAAAACTTTATTTTGAGGGGGATAGGTGTGTGGGGTGGCTATGTCCACAATACTTTAAATAAAATCCTCAGAGAATGAAGAAAAATGAGGAAAATATTGTGACTGTGTTAAAGGCACAAAAAGAGAAACACATATGGGTCAGAAAGTCAAGATTTGTTTTTGTTTTTGTTTTTTGGATCAAGGGTTTTTGAGTAATTTTTTTAAAAAGCATTTAGCCAGTTTTCAGTAAACAATCTTACAAAAGACCCCTAGGTGGAGCTATAGCTTTACAAATAAAACAGCCTGTGGCTTCCTGACCCCATTGAACAACAAAATTTTGAAGTTCCAATATTGATTTTTTTCTTGTTTAATTCAGCCATATTATAAGCATTTTTTTCAACATAGGAAAACTGTAAGTTGTAATCAACTGTCTTTTAATTATGTCTTATGTTACATGATTTAATCATGATTAGGTACTGAGAATAAAAACAAAAAAAAATTATTTTAGATTTTTATTTTTGTTGGAAAAGACTTGAGTTGGATAAGAGGAAGGTAGAAAATAGAAAAAAAACAGTATTATATTTACCTGGGCCCAAAACGTTACTGCATCTTCTACATGACTTCCAACAACATCTTCAACTAACATAAAATCACAGTGCAAAACAAATTAGAAGCTAATCAGTATCATTTAGCTCTTATACCCCCCCAAATAATATTTAATGCCAGTACCTTTATTGTAATGTATATCTTCATCCATTTGGACAAGTCCTGGAAAACTAACAATTCAATACCTTGAATTAGGTTTTTATATCTATTAACAATGAAAAAAATCTAAATCACATATGTTCAAAGTATTTGCCCTAAGGTGGTTATCAAAATTAAAACTCTATATTAAAAACTATCTGTTTTCTCATGGTTGTTTCTTGTATTTGTTCTGAAAATATTATAGCTTTCAATGGCAAAATACATCATCTCTATCCCTATCACTGTCTTTAGCCAAACCTTTACAGATTTACAAGAAGGATAAGTCAAACAGATTTTGATCACTTATATAAATCAATATTTTGAAACAACATGCATATTCTGTGTGTGTTTGCCTCAATGTACATATGTGTACATGCAGTGCATACTGAGGCCAGAAGAGGGCCAAAAACGGTCTTCAAATCCACTGGATTAAAGTCACAGTTTACTAAAGTAAACTGCTGTGTTGATGCTTCTAGAGAACTAAAATTCAACTTTTAACAAAACCAAGCTGTCCCAAATCCAAACAAGAGAAGAATTCTGCAATAAAACAAAAATAAATCATACGAATGCCTGAGAGTGGCTATTTTTAAAATGCCCTAGAATTAAAAACTGAAATATATCAAATTTGCCTACTACTTCAAAAATCATGTTTATTACATAAAAAATATTTCAAAAGAAGTGTCTACTACTTTACAATTTGATTCTCAAAAATCCAGGAATCACTTTCCACTCATGAATCTTAAAATGATAAAATATTTAATCTATTTCACTGTTCAATTCCAATTGATTTTATTTCTCAAAATAGGCACAATCTTCCCCCTCCAAAGTTGGGGTGAGGGGCAGGGGTAGGTTAGAGCATCAGTTTGCCCTTCAACTTTAAGGTATTCTACACATTCCGATAAACAGGGAAAAAGGTTAATTTTTCACAAAACTGTTTTTAAAATATAGGATACATGTCATGTTTTGAGACGCATTTTTTTGAGAGCTTTTAAGTCATCCAAGAACATCTACATCAAAGTTTCAAATGCTCTCAACTATGAAAAGAGAAATTAACTCATCACAGAAAATAATGGAGCTTATTTATAGGAATCTAAAACTTCCGATTTTTGTCTAGCTTAATTTTTTTCAGATAGCATCGTTGAAACATCTTCAAGTCAGGTATCATTTAAAAAGCAGTTTTAAAATTCAGCTGTCGGTGAAGCTGAAAAAAAAAACAAAACAAAACAAAAAACCCTGGAATCCTTTAAAGAGGTTATTTCTCTCTGGAAAACCCTTTTTTGCGGGGTGCGGGGTTCGAGGCAGGTTTCTCTGTAGCTGTCCTGGAACTCACTTTGTAGACCAGGCTGGTCTCGAACTCAAAGATCTGCCTGCCTCTGCCTCCCGCGTGCTGAGATTAAGGTGCGTTACCACTGCCACGTGCTTAGTAAAAATTCAGAGTTTGCTTTGGAAATGCTGCCACCTGTTTTAAGAAACCTGTTTCCTAGACTTCTTTTAAATCGTTTTTAAAAGACTTGCCATGGAACTGTAATGACTTTAAGCAGAGGCGGATGGCGGGAAGGTGAACTGAAATCTCGCCTTGGAATGGGTCGAGGGGAGGTGAAGAAAACCCCTCCAGGCTTGCTTTCTGGCGGGGTTGGAAGCCTAAACCACAGAATTTGCCACAAGGGGAAGAACTCCGTCCACACAGTGGGTCTACCGGCGCCTCACGGAGGAGCCGCGGGGCCTTCGAGCTCCCTGAGGCAGGCGGCCCTCGAGGGCGGCGGGAGGCCGGAAATAGGCCTCACCCCGACCCTGAGCCCTAAAATGCCAGCAGGTGGACAAGAACGCCCTGGGAGCGGCCCCTGTCACCCTCGCCACCGAGACTACCACTAACCTCACACTTTCCGCCACAGCCGTACCAGCAAAGAGCCGCTGGCCCCACATGCCAGGCACCCCACCCTCAGCCCAGCAGCTCTCAGGCCGGCCCTCAGCGCCCTCAGCGCCTGAGCTTCCGCGCCTCGGGACACTCACTGCGCCTGCGCACACGGGTGTTGCTGCTGCTCCATACTGGATGGAGCGCAGTGGCGGTCACGTGGGTGGCCCAGCTCAGGGCCTCAAGCGCTGCCAGGCCGCACGCGGTCCACACACAGTCCACACACTCTCCAAAAGCTGCCGCGTGCCCCTGTGCGCGGTGAATTTATAGGTCGGCGCCCCCACACCTGTAGGCCAATGGCTGCTTCCCTTCACCAGGCGCCAGTGACACTGAAGTTGCGTAGGTCTTCCTAATTTTTACACCGGGATTTCAACTTTAAAAAAAAAGAAAAAAAAGAGACAAACAAAGAAAGAATGTAATAAGTGACCATGCCATTTGGTAGATCAATAGATTTACACATATTTCTCCCCAGACTTCACATCCATATCAAACATTGCAGGGGACAGCAGGTATCGGTGGGGACTGGGATGGGATAGGGTTTTATGAAAGTTATTACACTTGGAGTAAATATTGCACAGCTAAAATACCATCTCTACCTAGTTCTTTTGTTTTGCAAAGGAAAGAATTAAACCCAAGGTCTCCCGCAAGACCGAGGAGCCCTCCAATTAATTTCTAGAGCTTGAAGTATAATTTGCATAGACTACAGATATTAAAGTATAAGCTATTTTAATATTTTTAGACACCATTGAAGTCATCCCCTTAATAAAATGTTTCCATCAACCTCAAAAGTTTCCTCACGCCATTTACAATAACTGACCCTCTTTATGCACTTTTCTGTTTCTCGTAACTGAACGTTAATTTTTTTTTTCTAAAAGTGTTAACAGGATCACACATAAAGACTATTTTATCTGCCTTCTTTCAAATGGCATGGGTATCTTAAGATAACTCCATCTGTTTTCTTCTATACATCAACAGCTTGTAACTTCCCATGTACTAGTCCACTGTCGATGCATAACAGTTTTTCCACATTTCTGTGTATAGGGATTGTTTTGACTTTAGATTTCTTTTAAATAAAGCTGTTATGGCCTTCAAGTCTTTCCATGGGCATATTCTTTCACTTCTTTTGGGTTAATATCCCCTAGTGGATGGTTAAATGAAAGAAGAGTATACAAGAAATTGCCAGACTATTTAACAAAGAAGCTACTCTATATTACCACCATCAAATTTTATATATTCTAGTTGCAAGGCTGAAGAAATGCCTCAGTAGTTAAGAGTACTGTCTGGTCTTCCAGAGGACCTAGGTTTTGTTCCCAGAACCCACCCACTTGGCAGCACACAAAGGTCTAACTCCAGTTCCAGGGAATCCAACAGCCTCTCTGGCTGCCTCAGGAACACATGTGTTACACAGACAGAAATGCAGGCAAAACTCCCATACATATTAAATAAAAATAAATCTTAAAAACCTAATAAAAATTAAAAAGTGATAATTCTAGTTGTTCCATACCTTCATCATCACTTAATATGATCACTGTTTTTAATTTTAAATATTTTTATATAGTGGGGGACTTCCTTGAGGTTTTTTGTATTTGTTTATCTACTAAATAAAAACATTGGGTATCTTGATGTTGCTGTTGTATGTTTATTTTCCATATGCCTTCATATATCTTCTTAGGTACTGTCTTAATCAGGGTTTTTATTACTACACAAACATCATGACCAAGAAGCAAGTTGGAGAGGAAAGGGTTTATTCAGCTTACACTTCCACATTGCTGTTCATCACCAAAGGAAGTCAGGACTGGAACTCAAGCAGGTCAGGAAGCAGGAGCTGATGCAGAGGCCATGGAGGCATGTTCCTTACTGGCTTGCTTCCCCTGGCTTGCTCAGCTTGCTTTCTTAACCCAAGACTACCAGCCCAGAGATGGCACCACCCACAAGGGGCCCTACCCCTTGATCACTAATTGAGAAAATGTCCCACAGTTGGATCTCATGGAGGAACTCCCCCAACTGAAGCTCCTTTCTCTGTGATAACTCCAACCTATGTCAAGTTGACACACAAAACCAGCCAGTACAGGTATGTAGGTAAAGTATCTCTATTCAAACATCCTTAGTTCTTTTTAACTGGATTCTTTCGTTTGTTTTTAAGACAGGGTTTCACTATGTAGCTTAAATCAGCATTGAACTTGATATATATATATATGGTTGGACTCAAAATCATAGAGATCTACCTGCCCCTGCTTCCCAGAGTACTGGTAGTAAAGGCATGTGCCACCACACCTTTTTAAAAAGACAGGGTCTTGAGTAGCTCCAGCTTCCAGCACACTGTGTAACCAAGGATGACCTTGACCTTCTGATCCTCCAGTCTTCACCTCTGACTGTTGAGATTACAGACATTCCTCAGGATGTCCATTTTTTAATTAATTGAGTTATTTATTCAGTTTACATCCTGGTCAGTCATCTGTAGGCCCATCCCTCAAATTCCGCCTCATCCCCCCACTCCTGCACATCCTGTAGATAGGACAAATTATGGGTTTAAGGTTTTGTGGTTGGGTTGGTGTCCCAAAACCTCCATTGGAAGTCTTGCCTGGTTACTGGAGATAGCTGGTTCAGGATCCATATCCTCCATTGCTAGGATTGCTTTCTTATCATTAGCTTTTGATGAGTTATATATATAGTGAATGTAAATCCTTTAAACTTGTAAACATTTTACACAGGCTATGACTATCTTTTCATCCTCTACCAAAAGTATTTAAAAGAGAGAAAGCTCAGGTGCTGGAAGTATAACCCAGTTAGTAAGGCCCAGGATTAAATTCCCATCATACATACACACACACACGCGCACACACACACACACACACACGCGCGCGCACACACACACACACACGCACACACACACGCACACACACGCACACACACACACATACACACACGCACACACACACACGCGCGCACACACACACGCACACACACACATACACACACGCGCACACACACACACACACACGCGCACACACACACACACACGCACACACACGCACACACACACACACAGTACCTATTTTTTTTTACATTTTTTTGTGGGGAGGGAGGTGGACAGACACTGTAAGACCCCCTTACATGCCATTGCACACATGTCAAAGTGAGAGGACAACTTTTGGAAATTGGTTCTCACCTTCTACCAGGTAGGTTCCAGGAATCAAAGTCAAGTCATCAGGCTTGGCAGCAATCACTCTTATCCACTAAACCATCTCACTGGCCCATTAAGTTATTTTGATGGAATCTAATTTATTGGTTTTGCATTATAGATCTTACATTTGCATTGTTTTTAGCAAATCCCTGGCTGACTAGTTTACAAATATTTCTTTCCTGTATTTTCTTTCTAACTATATACATAATGTTACATATATGTGTATATATATGCTTTGCAGATCTATAATAGTTGTGCAGTTAATTTTTTATAAGATGTAAAATGTTACTCTAGATTCACATTTTTTATATATGTGTCCAATTTTTTCATCAGCATTTCTTGAAAGCACTGTAATTTCTGTACTGAATCCTCTTTGCAACATTACCAAGGATGGATGGGCCACATATGTAGAAATCTATTTCTCGATTACTTGTTTTGCAAGGTTGAACTCTGCTTACTTTAAACTGCTCTGAGCTCTGAGGCTTTAAAAGTCTTGAAGACAGGTACTCTAGGGCACATTCCAGCATAACTTTTTCCTGAGACTGTTTATTTTGAGTTCCAGGAAAATGAAAATCATTTGTCACACAGAGGCACACACTGACCCATCCAAGAATCATTATCAAGAGAGTGCTGAATCTACATGTCTAAGTGAGGGAAATCTGCACCTTAACTAAAGTCTTCTGATTGTTGAACACAGTACATATGTATAATATATATGTATATATCCATATACATATGTCTTCATTTTTTCAATTTTTTTTATTTTCCTGAACAATGTCCTGTATTTTCAATGTAAAAGTTTTACTCTTCTTTCATCTGATTTTCCCAATTTGTCTATCATTATGCTACTGCTGATACTTTTTTCTTCATTTCAATTTCTCATCATGTTCTTATTTCTAGTGATAAGCAGGGTTTTGTCTTGTTTTCTGTAGAGTTGACAGATTAACCTACATGGATGATTTGTTACGTGCAAATATTCTTTCACTTTCTCCTTTCCAATTTAGTTCTCCTGTTCTAATTTTGTGTTGACACAATGCCTAACACATCTAGTGCAAGACTGTATACAAGTGCTAGCAGGAGATGCCCTTGTAGTGCTCCTTCCTAGGAAGGAGGAATTTTCCCTTTGCTACCAGGTACTCTCAGAGCCCTGTGGTTTTAGTAGATGCCCTTGACTGATGAACTTTTGTCCACAGTTTGATGGGAATTTTTAATCACAAATAGACGTTGAGGTTTCTTTAATTTACAGTTATTAATTTTCAAGTGTTAAATATATCTTGCATTCCTGGGTTAAAGCCCATTAGGTCATGATGTATTAATCTTTTTATATATGTTTATTTGGACTTACTAAAAAACACTCAGAATTTTTGCATGCATGTTCATGGGGGATATTTATTATTTTGAGACAGAGTTGCATATATGAGGCTGTCTGAACTCATTGTGTAGCTGAGAGTGACCCTGCACTGCTGGTCCTTCCGTCTCCACCTACCAAGCACTGAGATGGCAGTCATTGACCACCACATCTGGTGTATTAGTTAGGGTTTTACTGTTGTGAATAGACACCACGATCAATGTAAGTTTTATAAACGACAACATTTACTTGGGACTGGCTTACAGATTCAGAGGTTAAGTTCATTGTCATCAAGATAGAAGTATGGCAGCATCCAGGCAGGCATGGTGCAGGAGGAGCTGAGGATTCTACATCTTTATCCAAAGGAAGCCAGGAACAGACTGGGCATGCTCAGACATCTAGGAGGAAGATCTCTAAGCCCAACCCCACAGTGACACACTTCCTCCAACAAGGCCACACCTTCTAATAGTGTCATTCCCTGGAACAAGCATATACAAACCATCACATCTGGTTTATACAGAACTGGGGATGAAATCCAGGGTTCATGCCTGCCAACTAGACAAGCTCTTTACCAAAGAAGTACATAGACTCAGCCTCCAAGATGAATGTTGCTCTACATTTTTCTCTTTTTTTCTTTCTTTCTTTCTTTCCTTTTTCCTTCCTTTCTTCCTTCCTTCCTTCCTTCCTTTCTTTCTATTTTTGTAATGTCTTGATGTATTTTTAATAGGAGAGTAAGAGTTGTTTTTTAAAAGTGCCAGCTTCAGTTTTCTAGAAAACGTGATATAAGTGAATATTCCTTGTTCCTTAATTATTTAATAAATATTTCTTTGTGGGAAGGTTTTATTGACTACCAGTTGGATATTTAAATAATACAAAGCTAATAAGGCTCTCTTATTTATTATTAAATATGCTTGGTGGTTTATTTTCAAATTTTTACAACTTTCCTGATGCTTGACTACACCCACAAACAGATGTGAGCACTCTGTTCAAGCAACTAGTTGTGCTAGTGTGATGGCCCCTGTCACCAGTTCCCCTTCCTGTCCTCTTCCGACTGTGACCTCATGACCTTCCAAAGCACCAATGAGATGCCCTCATGCCTTTTATGTGTGCTCAGTTCCTACTCCTAACACGAGGCTTGCAGATGGATGCGCACACTCAGCTTCCTGCCTGCTTCCCTGAGCCTGTTCCCTCAGTGACACTCCTTCCTACAGGAACCCTTAAGAGGCCATGAGTATGAGGAATCCTTTAATCTCACATTTCTCTGTAATTTGCCCAGCATTTCAGAATGCTCCTTAAAGATTCCACATGGAGGACTCACTCTCCCCTCAGTGTTTTCCAATGGGTTTATCTGGTTGTAATATCAATGAACAGGGATGTGGGAAGGAGATATTTACATTTTCAGTCACTATAGAATCTATGGTAATGGCAACAGTCACATTCCTAACATTTACAATGTGTGTCATAACCCCGGCCCCACCACACACACATTGATCAGTCATGGTACAAGCTTACTGGTCTCCAAGGAAAACAATGAACTTTATTGACTTCTTCTCATGTTTTCCTGCTTGTTTCAATTCATGGCCTAATCTTTATTATTTCCTCTTAAGTACTTAGTTCTCTGTTATACATTAACTCCACAGAATAATGGGTCTTATTGCAACATTTTCACATGCACACGTAATTGTCTTGGTCCCATTACCCTAGCTCACGTCACTCCCCTCCCAGATTCTCTTCCTCTTCCCAGATAGTCCTTCTGCTTTCCTGTCTCTTTTTCTAGATTCTACATGAGAATCTACATATTTGTCTTTCTGAGTCTGACTTAGTTCACTTAAAATGATAATTTCTTGTTCTATCCATTTTTCTACAAATGACATTTAATTCTTCTTAAAATAGTACTACTGCTTGGCATTAAAAAAACAAGTGTGGTTCTTTTACCCATTCCTTCATTGATAGGCACTAGGCTGAGTCCATATCAACCATTGTGAATAGTGTTGTGACATACATTGGCCTGCAGATGTCCTGTATTGTACAGTATTGATTCTTTGGGGCTATGAACCCAGGTGTGGTGGAGCTGACTCAAATGCTAGTTCTATGTTTAATCCCTTGAGAAGCCTCCAAACAGGTTTCCAGACTTGCACCCCCACCGACAGAGCATCTCATCATGTCCTCGCCAGCACTTGCTGCCCTTTGCTGTCTTGATGGTGCCCATCCTATGAAACACTCGCAGTCTCAGGGGAGCTTTGAGCTGCGTTTCTCTTATGGTGTTGAACATCTCGTCATCTGTTCTTCCTTGCAGGTTGGCATGTTCGGCTCATTTCCCCATGTAATGACTGGAGTGTTTGCCTTTCTGTATTTTTCTACCTACATAACATAAAGGCTGGAAGCACCAATTTGAGATCTTCCTTCTTTGCTGATATAAACATTTGGTGTTTACCTGTAAATACTTCTTTAGCTACAACCCAAGAATTTTCTTTTTATGTTGTTTTTTTTTTAAGCATCCTTTTTAAAAAAAAAATGGCTAAAGGGTTCTTTGGAGGGTCAGTTGTGTTAGATGGCATTTTGCTGTGACAAACACACAAAGGAATGTTGTCCTAAAGTGTTCACAGGTGTCAGAAGCCATCAACTGTGAGGAGCTACACTTCAGCATCCCAGCACATTTTAAGTACTCTCTTCCATGGCTTCCTGCCCAGACTGTCTCACTTGGGAAGGGGAGGAGAGTATCATAGAAGCCTTCAAGGTCTCTAATTCTCAACTGCGAGTCTCCAGACACTGCAAAGAAGCTTCCTTGTCCATAGCAGCCAGCAGGAGCATAGACAGCAGACTCCTCCAGTGGCAGTATGGACCACTGACATCCACATGGCCTCTGACTGTAGCACAGGCCACACACACACACACACACACACACACACACACACACACACACACACACGTCAACAAGGCCTCCAGCAGCAACACAGACCATAGAGGTCTTTTGAGGAGGTCCAATCCACGAAATGAACCTTTCTTCCTCTTGGACATCCTGCCATTGCCCAGAGCCAGGGCAGTCCTATGGCTAGGCATCACATTCGGAAGCAGAGCTCCAGGCTGCTGCACACCATCCTGTGGACAGTCCTGGTAACAGCATGCTCCTTTGTCAGCCGAGGCTGCACTCCCACACCTGCCGCCACCACAGCCCCTCAGTTCCGCCATCTTTGCATATTTATTCATTGAAGTGGCTCTGCAAACAAGGGTGTGTCATACAGTGGTTTTTTGTTTTGTTTTTTTTTGCACAAACAGCTTTACATGCAAATACTTATTGCAACTAGTCATTGGTCTGATTCAAGGTTTCTGGTTTCTGAAGCACCATAAATATTGGCTTATTGCTAAGACTCCTGATGGTGCCCAGAGGCAGGGTGACTCTGTGGGTGGGCAGTACAGCTGAGGGCTCAGAAACTCAGGGGTAGGAGCACCATGACAGCAGACAAAGAACAGGTTGTTGCTGAGTAGGGCCAGTCCTCAGCTGGATGGGAGGTGAGTCATGAATTCTGACAAAAAAAATTTCATTTCACTTGTTTCAATAAGCTCAGCAAAATTCAAAAGGACATATTTACACAGTAAAGAAGAACATATATTGGGAGAAAATAAACTTAAATAAATAGAGATGTGTCTGGATGGTGGCCGGTAGAAGCATGGAGCCACTGCTAGAGCCCTCACTGGTTGTCCCTCTGAGGGGAGGAGAGCATGGAACCTAGGCGCTGCCCAGGCCTGAGAGCACACTGTTCCTATCAGGCGAGCCAGCTAGACCTGTCATTAAGGGCACAGAGGAGTGCAACACTACCCAGCAACATGGTCACCCTGACTCTGGGCAACAACAGGATATTCAAGACAAGTCTTGCTACTTTGAATGAAGCAAATGACCCAATGTATTTGTTTAAAACCTTTAATAATATCCTTAATTTTTTAGGTAGACTAGAAAAGTTAAATTATGATAAACTAAAAATATTTACTGTACTTTCAGGGTTTGAATCATATGAAAATAACATAAAACTTGCTAAGAGAGAGAGAAAGCATACATATGCAGAGGCAAGAGTACTGTGACCCCAAAGCCAGTCTGGGTACATCCAGTAGACTATCTTAAAAAGGCATGTAAAGTGCTTTAAGTCATGAATTCTGACAAAAAAAATTTCATTTCACTTGTTTCAATAAGCTCAGCAAAATTCAAAAGGACATATTTACACAGTAAAGAAGAACATATATTGGGAGAAAATAAACTTAAATAAATAGAGATGTGTCTGGATGGTGGCTTGATCCGTCCGACGGACTTCAAGAAGGCTCTGTGCTCGGCAGCGACGGCGCCTTTCCTTTCTGCTTCGCAGCCTTTTCCAATTTTAACTGTAAATTTAAAATATTTATTAATAAAAATGTTTAATTATCCTAAATAAAGGTTGAACATCCCTTGTTAGTCGGGCCTTCTTTAACATTGCCACAAGAGTTATTAACTGCTAAACACTAAATCCAAAATCCAATCACAAATGAGGAATGCTTGAATGTCTTTAAATGACTGACTGGCTTTAGCTTCTCAGGAGAAGTTTAATGAAAGAACATATGAATGAATATTGCCTTGGGTAGAAATGAACTTGCAACTGTCCCTGATGTATTCCTAAATGCTTAAAATCCTAATGTACAACCAGCCTATGTCCGTACCCTGCAGCTACAGAATACACCTAATTCAGCAGGATCCTCTGTGGAACACAACACCCATAAAGCCGAGACCCTAGGACTCAGAATCGAGGCGCTCCAGCTGCAGCTGTCTAAATTCGAGACCCATGAGCCTTTGCATGACAGTATGGACTCCCAATAACACAAGCATACTATTTCTTCATCACCATCCCTCAGGACAGCTTCCAGGCACAGTGTCAGTGTCCCCAACTTTCAAGAGGATGAACAAAATATAAAAGGTCCAAAAGTAGAAATGGGGCCTCTAAGCTTAAATGACAGAAGTAATAGCAAGAAACCACGGGGAGATGGGGCAGGGGTAAACACAATCAAAATACATTTCATATACTATGAAATATGAATATAAGATATATATATACATATATATTATTCTTAAAAAGAAATCAGCCAAAGAGTCGGGAGGAAGGTGTAGCTCAGTGGCAGAGCACTTGCCCAGCAATACCAAGACTGGAATGCTCTCCCACGGGAAGGAGGGATGAGAAAGGACGGGAGGGGAGGAGAGCAGGGGGATGAGAAGAGGAGCGAGGGAGACAAAGAGAGATGGAACCTGATAAAAATCAGTTTATGCTTTCTGTCAAGTTACAAGTGATAAACTCTCAGTAATAAGATCCAGGTGAACCATCCTCCCCATTTCCTCTCCCCACTTTGACTGACAGACACACCCAGACACCGTGCTCTCACATCACTCTCATGTCAGTCACTCAGAGGACTCCAGAGAGCACACACACATATCCCTGCCCCATGGCAACATTGTAGGACCTTTTCATTAGGGTAGTGACAGACCTTGGAGCCTGGTAGGATCTGGTTTTGCAGTGAGACCAAGTGGGAGACTACCAGGTCCTATCCACCTAGAGACCAGACTACAAATGAGGCCAGCCCTTAACATTGGAGACCCATGCAGCAAGCATTTCTCCCCCTCACTCCCCTTCTCTTCTCTCTTGCCATTCAAATCCTCTCCACTAGTCATTCTGTAGCCACTGCAAACCATGACCACCCTGGTGTGCTACAGAATATTAGAGGGTACTCCTCCTATGCACCCCTGCACTCGTCAACCAGCCTTTCCATAGCCTCACCCCTGACACTTACATATTTTAATTATTTTAAAGTCATGTATAAAAAAATTCAGCATATTCATAATTTACAAATATGTAGACAGTTGATGTTTATTTATGTATTTAATCAATATTGTTGAGTTTCATGAATCAGCGGTATATTAGTCCTATTTATTCATTACTCCTTTCTCTATGTGAATTGTTCTAGGGAAACTTCAAAGCCTAACACCATCTGTGAGTTAAACCTTTACAGATTACTTTCGGTGATGTTCCATATACAAGAGCTAATCGTTCCGTGGTGTCTGTGTTTCAGGTAAAGCCTTATACAAGTAGATTTCCGCAAACACTTACCCTTTCCTGGTATTGTCTTTCAAAGTACGCCATATCATCCTCCTCAGGTTTCCGTAAGGATGAAATCTGAGTACTTGGACCTACTAACAGGAGAAAAAAAAAAACCCTCAGTCGTGTATTTATAAATTATATGTCCTCCAAGAGGAGATGAAGAGGAGACAGAATTCCTTTACACCAAGTAATAACAGTTTATTACTCAAACCAGAAATGGCCTAAATGGTCCTAATACTGAACTCTTTCTTGGCAAGAATCCTATAACAAAAGTAATTTCCAGTGGCAAACATTCTCCCAATACTCAACTGGCTCCTACTAATACCACCATGCCGCTGTGCCGCATGAGTACGCAGAGCCGGGCACAGAGCTCACACCCACGCGGCGTCAGTGAGAGGTTGCAGCGAAAGAGTTAAAACTGACTAGGCTACAGACTGAAACACTGTCCCAAAAAGTAGCAGAGAAGGACAACAGAAGACTTGGTAGGTAAAGTGCTTGCCAACAACCTGACAAGCTGAGTTCATCTCCCAGGACCCACGTGTTAGAAGGAAAACACCAACTCCGGCAAGTAGTCTCCTCTGATCTCTACATACACACTTACCAAGCCCCCTTCCCCCAACACACAGCAAGTAGTGCTCTGAGTTTCAGACTCACACCTACTAACTGCCCACACACACAGTAAGTGGTCCTCTGACTTCTACATGCACACCCACACTCCAACACACACACACACACAATTTTCCAACTATCTGTAGGCTGTAACTACAAATTCATAATACACTTTCTGAGATGATACATAGCATTGTGCACTATTGAGACTTTCTCTAGGCAGGCACAGAAATGATACGGCTTGGAAAGCTCCAGAACGAGAGAGAGAGACAGAGACAGAGACAGAGACAGACAGAGAGAGACAGAGAGAGACAGAGAGAGAGAGACAGAGCAAGAGCGCCAGAGGTTAATGTCTGGTGTCTTCGTCTATCTCTCTCCACTTTACATTTTAAGACCAGATCTATTACAAAATCAGGAGTCCTGGTATTGGGATAGACTGGCAGCCAATTGCAACATCCCCTCCAAATTGAAACATTGCCTGCAGGATGGAAGCTTTACAGCCTCAGAGGAAAATACTAAGTAAACAAAGGGTCACCAGTAAGGGGAAAACGAGAATTCAGATTTTTAGAGGGCTCCAACCCAGCAGTGTGTGTGTGTGTGTGTGTGTGTGTGTGTGTGTGTGTGTGTGTGTGTGTGTGTGTGTCAGAAGGGGGGATCCGAGGGGGACGGGGGAGATGGGCAGGACTGGACGGGAGGGGGCGGGGAGTGGGGGTGGGAACAGCAGGACTGGACGGAGTGAACAGTTGCTCAGGAGAGAGAGGACAGCCAAACCCTGGGAAGAGATCCCGGCTGGCCTGTGAGGCGGCCTGCAAGCCGCGTGGGGAGCTCCTGGGTGCAGCTCTTTGCTGAGCCGGGGTCTTGCTGCTAATGCAGCTACTTTTGAGTTATCCCTGCTCCTCGCCCATGTTCCTGTTGGCAACCCCAATAGAAACTCATTGGTTTGCTACATTGGACTCAGACTCTATACTGTTACTTCACCATAAAACACTTCTCCCTTCATTACCGCCCGCCAGTGGCTGTGGAGAAGAAGTAGATGGCGTCCGCGCGGCTCTTAGGAACGGATGGTCCATGGCCGAAACCGGAGAGTCCAAAACCACAACCGAGGGTGCGCCTGGGAACAGGAAGTGTGCAAAGTGGAAATCAAATATCTGTTTATAAAGATACAAGCAACTAACTCATCATTTGTACTGTGAAGTAAATCGGACTATCCGCAGAATTTTTTAAAAACTGCATTGTTAGCTGGCCAAAGTAGCACATGCCTATAATCTATACCCGTGAGACCCCCCCCAACTCAAACAAAACAAAACACCAAACATAAATAAGGAAATAAGAAAACAGGAGGCTTTATTTTAAATTATTTTTATTTTATGTGTATAGGTGTTTTGCCTGCATATGTGTCTGTGTACCATGTGTGTGCCTGGTGCCCAGTGTTGGATCCTCTGGAAATGAAGTTACAGACACTTGTAAGCTGCCACATGGGTCTGAGACTCAAAACTAGGCACTTGGAAAGAGCAACAAGTGTTCTCAACCACTCAGTCATCAGTCCAGCCCAAGGAAATTTTATTTTAAAATTTTATCTTTCGCCGGGCGGTGGTGGCGCACGCCTTTAATCCCAGCACTTGGGAGGCAGAGGCAGGAGGATTTCTGAGTTCGAGGCCAGCCTGGTCTACAAAGTGAGTTCCAGGACAGCCAGGGCTACACACAGAGAAACCCTGTCTCGAAAAACCAAAAAAAAAAAAAATTTATCTTTCATCCAAGGGGCAGGGGAGGGGAAATCACTTTAAAAAAGATTTTTTTTTTTTTTATTTCTCAGAAACTTTCCAGGAGGAAAAATAACAGATAGTAGGGTAACTATATCAGGAAAGAAGTACCAGGCCATAATATAGTTATGAAACACTACAAAAAAGCATTCGGTATGCAGTGAGCGGAACTTCTTACCTACTCCTCACTAGAAAACCAGTGAGCTGCCGAGGGTCTGTCAAGGGGACACCATCTAGAGTCATCTGAGAAGAGGGAACGTCAACTGAGGACCTGCCTGTATCAGACTGTCCTGTAGACATGTCTATAGGCTACTAACCTAATTAGAAATGGTTGATGGGGGCAGAGAGATGGTTCAGTTCTTAAGAGTATTGCTCTTCCCGAGTTCAAGTCCCAGAACCCATACCAGGTAAGGCCTATCATAAATGCCTGTAACATCAGCCTCAGGGGATCTAATACCCTCTTCTAGACTCCAAAGGTACCAGTATGCATGCGGCTTACCTGCCCATATACACCAAATAAAATTAAATTAATTTATCTTTAAAAAAAAGGAATGATTGATGTGGGAGAGCCCAGCCCACTGGGGGTGACAAGGTCCTCTTTGGTTATTTAGTTAGAGTGTTTGTTTTGTTTTTGTTGTTTTGTTTTGTTTTGTTAGATGGGGTCTTTCAATGTAGTCCTGGCTGTCCTGGAACTCACTACATAGATGCCCCCTGTCTCTGCCTCCCTGGTGCTGGAATTACAGGCATGCATTCATCCTCCCCCTGGAGGTCCTGGGTTGTATGACATAGAGCAAGCTATGGGAAGCCACCAGTAAGCAGGGTTCTTCCATGGTCTCTGCTCCAGTTTCTGACTCCACCTTCCAGCTGTGGCCTCCCTCAGGAGCAGACTGTCACCTGGATTATCACCTGTAATCCTCTCCAGTGCTAAGGGCTGGCCTCATTTGTAATTCGCTTTCTACATGGATAGGGCCTGGTAGTCTCCCACTTGGTCTCTCACTGAAAATCCGGATTCTACCAGGCTCCAAGGCCTGTCACTTCCCACACTGTGTCTTCCAGTGCTGGGAAGATTCAGCTATACTCTAAGGTCCCCTGAGCCCCACTATGATAGACAGCATAGCAGACCCATCATCTCAGGGCTCAGCTGTCTGCCATGCCCTCCTGAGAGCTATGTGGACCACTTCTATATCACACAGAAATCAAGTCCCAGACAGAGAGTACCACTGTCTAGAACCCTACAAGGCTCAGAACCAAACAGAAATTTCTGAATCTTCTCTTCTCACTTACCTTTGCTTACCACCCACTTCCTTATGGTTTTTGCTGCTTGAATAAGAATAGCCCACAGACTCATATATCTGAATCCCACCCCCAACCCCAGCGCCAATGGGTAGAACTGTTTGGGCAGGATTAGGAGGTGTGGCCTTGTTGGAGGAGGTTTGGCACTGGGGTTGGACTTTGAGGTTTCAAAATCCCACACCATCCCCAGTTAGCTCTCTGCCTCACAGTTGTGGCTCAAGATGTGAGCTCTCAGGTATTCTTACAGCCATGCCTTCAGTCCCAGTCAGAGACTCCAGCCATCTGGAACCACAAGCCCAGATTAAGCACTTTCTTTTATAAGTTGCCTAGGGAATAGTGTTTTATCACAGCAATAGAAAAGTTAAAAAAGGTGTGAGGGGCAAGATGAAAGGTTTCTTTCTGTACATTGCCGCAACGTGAGGGACAAACATCAGAAAGGCCAAGATGGCAGTTCACCACCACCACCATTCAGAACGGTGATAAAACCACTGAAGGGACTAGGAAGATCAGAGTAAAAAGGAGGCAAAAAAAATCACTATTTGCAAGCTACACTGAAAAGAATCTACCTAAAACTCCCAAAATGGAGGTCCTATGTGATAGAAACAGAGAAATTTCTCCAAAAAGTTGTCCTCTAGATTCCACATGTGCTCATATACACATATGTGCCTACACATACATAAACACACATGATAAATAAATTTAATTTTTTAATTTAAAGATTAAATAGAAATAATACGAGTTGTGTGGGCCCTCTAGAAAAATAATTTCAAAATTTCACTTGTCTATGTAGAAGAGCACAGATAAATGACGATAAATGAATTTAAATGTAAACTATCAGTTCTCTCCATGTTAATCTGCATAGTTAATGTGCTATTAAGTAAAATATTGCAATTTTTGCAACAAAAACTTATGACAAATTTCTGAAAAAAATTAAAAATAGGTCAGGAATATTCTGAAATAGTAAAATTAAATCATAAGTAAATTCACTTATTTACTCCATGCCTGAAATATGAAAATAATATGGTGGCTATACAGAAACAGACAAGAATGAGGCAGACCATGGAGTGTAGAGCAATCTCTGAGTTGCACCCAGTCCAACTAGCTGATGAACAGTGGTTCTCAACCTCCCTAATGCTGTGACACTTTAATACAGTTCCTCACATTGTGGTGACCCCAACCATAAAATTATTTCATTGCTGCTTCATAACAGTAATTTTGCTACTACTGTGAATAGTAATGTCAATATCCAATATGCAGGACATCTGATATGCAACTCTGGCGGGGGGTTGCAACTCATAGCTTGAGAACCACTGAACAAGAGCAAGTTGTCTAATGTCCCTATTCTTCATCTGTAAAACAGAAGTGACGGTTTAAGTCATTGACTTGCTATCAGGAATAAGTGAGGTCATGTGAAGAGGTTGGAACAACTCTGAGCACTAGAAAGCTCCAACCATCGTCATCACTTTGGCACTTGTGTTGGAGTTTTCTGAAGCTGTTACCTAAGCTGAGCCTAAGAAAACCATGTATAGCAGGAGGTGGTGGTGGTGGTAATGGTGGTGGTGGTGGTAATGGTGGTGGTGGTGGTAATGGTGGTGGTGGTGGTGGTGGTGGTGGTGATGGTGGTGGTGGTGGTAATGGTGGTGGTGGTGATGGTGGTGGTGGTGGTGGTGGTGGTGGTGATGGTGGTGGTGGTGGTGGTGGTGGTAATGGTGGTGGTGGTGGTAATGGTGGTGGTGGTGGTGGTAATGGTGGTGGGTGGTGGTGGTGGTAATGGTGGTGGTGGTGGTGGTGGTGGTGGTAATGGTGGTGGTGGTGGTAATGGTGGTGGTGGTGGTGGTAATGGTGGTGGGTGGTGGTGGTGGTAATGGTGGTGGTGGTGGTGGTGGTGGTGGTGGTGGTGGTGATGGTTGTGGTGGTGGTGGTGGTGGTGGTGGTGGTGGTGGTGATGGTTGTGGTGGTGGTGGTGGTGGTGATGGTGCTTTTTATCCCAGCACTCAGGAGGTAGAGGCAAATGGGTTTCTGTGAGTTTGAGGCCAGCGTGGTCTACAGAGCGAGTTCCAGAACAGCCAATGGTACACAGAGAAACCCTATCTCAAAAAACAAAAACAAAATATCATAAACATTCAATCTAGAAGAATAGAATTGCTGATGTGATTTAACAAACTAGTTACATAATTATGTAAAAGAGAAAATATGTTAAAAGTATCATAATTTTGACAGATGAACACAAACAGGAAGAATGTCAAATATCAAAGCATACCACAACACAATAAGAAATTAAGTATGTGTGCCACTGGCATACAAATAACAAGTAACAAGCATGATATGACAGTGTCTCCAGTTATTTGAGAAAAAAATGATAGTTATATAGCCAGCATCAATTTGAACAAAAAGTTATAGTATCTCAATGTTCACAAAAGTAAATCCCAACTTCATGAAACAAAGAAATTATATATTAAGATAAAATGAAGACAGAAAAGTACATTTATAAAATGAAGTGTAAAAAGTGGATTCAAAATAATCTGAACAACATCAGGAGCTAGGGAGCCGGGTCCTGATAGAGAGTGCCTACT
This sequence comes from Tokudaia tokunoshimensis, assembly GCA_036184795.1. Classification (NCBI taxonomy): domain Eukaryota; kingdom Metazoa; phylum Chordata; class Mammalia; order Rodentia; family Muridae; genus Tokudaia; species Tokudaia tokunoshimensis. Next base: position 70,910,596 of record BTHU01000002.1, on the reverse strand, counting down.
GCTCTCCCAAGGACCCGAGCTCTGTTCCCAGCTCCCTGCCTGGTGCCTTACAACTGCCTGTAACTGCAGTGCAGGGACCTGACGCCCTCTCCTGCCCCACAGGCGCCCTAACACACAAATACACGCAGACACACAGACACATTAATAAGACCAAAATAACACGGTTAGTGTTAAAATAAAACGGGTTAGTGGCATATTGGAGAAAATATCTGCAAAGTAAATAAAAGTGTTAGTACACAGCATTTTAAGGACTTGATATAGGTCAATGAGAAAGGATGAAGAAGGGAAAGAAAAGGAAAAATGGTGGGGAAGGGGAGAGAAAGCATTACAATAGCAAGCTGCACACAATAAAGTAATAAGTAATTCTGTCGCATCAGACAAAAGTGTCCTTCAGCTCCTCCCACCAGCAGGGATGGGGACTCTGGTTAAGTAACTGCCACAGAACAATCTTTCCTCTTGTATTTGGTCAGTTTTCTATAACAATATGGTGTATAGTGCAACAAACTCTTTAAAATAAAAACCAAGTAAGGGAAATTTTTCTGAAAGAAAATGACTCTGAAATGCTAAGTCGGTGTAAAGTTTTGTTATTGTTGGTACGCCTCGTGCCAAGCTCACACTTCCTCACTTACCGATGCCACTGTCATCTAAGCGCATGTAGCCTTCTGCCAGGGAGCTGAAACCAGTTAAACCTCCCATCGCTGCATAAGGAACATCCCGTCCTACCGGTTTCCCCTGAGCCAGCCTTTCTTGCCGAGTTTCCACCACTGTGTCGTGGGCATATGCCGGCTGACCACAGGCACAAGTGAAGCAGCTGTGGAAGCCTGAGCACTTGGAGCCTGAATTAAGACACAAAGGGCAAAATGTTAAAAACAAGCGCTAAGCTGCCTGCCCCAGGACAGTTATCTTAGCCAGAGCCAGCTAAGGGGAGGCCCTCTGACCCTGCATGGCTTATCTCCAGCCACTGCTATTCCTACAGATGCTGAAGTAGTTAAGGAGTGAACACTGAAGAGGGGGAAAGGTTTCAACGACCAACTGGACCCAAAAGACACTGCATTCAAAATTGAAAATGCAGACCCTCTCCTCCAAAGCTACATAATAGCCGAGCACTGTGGTGAACTACTGTAAGCCAAGAACTCTGGAGGCTGAGACAGGAGGATCACAACTCTCAAGCCAGGCCTGTAAACATAGCAAAACCCTGACTCTAAAAGAATGAATGAATGAACGAATAAATAAACTAACTAACTAACTAAAGGCTGAGGAAATGGCTCAGTAGGTTGAAAGCACATACTGTTCTTGCAGAAGACCTGAGTTCAGTTCAGTTCACATGGTGGCTCGCAACTGTCTGTAACTCCAGTTTCAGGAGATCTGACGCCCTCTTCTGGCCTTTGCCAGCACCAGGGTCACACACGAGTGCATAGATGTGATTTTTTAAGCAGCCATATTGGAATAGAGATAAGAATATATAATGTAAAATCTTTACCTGCTCACACCACTTATACTTGTGGATGAGAACCAAAGCCCCTAAGTTTTATACAACTAATTCCATGCTTGTCAGATGAAACAGTTACTCCACGATTATCAGTAAACTGTTTCTCAGGTTGAGTTCTCTTCAGCCAGACTGCTTGCAGTAAGAAATGCTTCAGATCTGTTCATGGATTTGGAACTACTACATGTAGAATTTACTGTCTGAGCACCCACAGTCAGAAAATTTCAAATGTTTGTCAGGTTGTTGCTTTTTTATTTTTAACTTATAAAATCCCTTTTTTAAAAGTCTGTAAAGAACTCATTTAGGACTGGGGGCGTAGCTCAGCAGCCTTGTCTAGTATCTTTGAGATCTTGGGATCAATGCTCACCCAACATCAACTGCCACAGCGAAAAAGGAACCAGATTAATAAAACTCTCATTAAAAACATTTTATACATTTATTTATTTTATTTTTATGTGTATGAGTGATTGTCTAAATGTATGAATGTGTACAATGTCTGTCCTAAGAATGGTTGTAAGGCATCATGTAGGTGTTAGAACTGAACCCAGGTCCTCTATAAGAATAATTGTTCTTTACTGCTGAGCCGTCGCTCTACCCCCATTATTAAAAACTTTTCGCCAGAGCTGGAGAGCTGGCTCAGTGGTTAAGAGCACTTATTGCTCTTCCATAGAGAACCCAGCACCCACATGGCATTCACAACCATCGATAACTCCAGTTCCAGGGTAACTGATACCTTCTTCTGGCCTCCACATGTACCGAGAACATGTGGTGCAAAGACATACATGTAGACAAAATGCCCATAGGCATAAAATTAAATTAAAATAAAATTTAAAAACAACTTTTGAGCTGGGCAGTGGTGGCTCATGCCTTTAATCCCGGCAACTTAGGAGGCAGGGGCAGGTGGATCTCTGTGAGATCAAGGCCAGCCTGGTCTACAGAGCTAGTTCCAGGTGAGCCAGGACTACACAAAGGAACCCTGTCTCCAAAAACCAAAATGAAATAATAATAATAATAATAATAATAACAATAATGTCATGTCTAGAATTCTTTAAAATCTATCCCTATTACTTAAATTATTGAACTTTAAACATTCCAAGAATTGAGTATCCACCCATTGAATTTTGCTTTGTAGCTAAATATTAACTTTGTAACAAAAAAACTGTCATAAAATCCAGTAAGCATTTAATAAAGAACTTAAAACAATCTGCAACTTCGTATAAGAGTGGAACTTACAGGCATTGCATATGAAGCCAAGGGCAGCGCTGTGCTGGTCAGCAAAGTGTTTGCACCTGCAGCGAATAGGCTGGGTCCCATTCAGAGGGACATAGTGGTAAGCCTTGCACTGGCAACCAGACACTCGGCAAGGCAGATCAATGGGACGCTGCTGTGGAATCGTTTCAAAGTCAGTTTTGTGCTGTTTATACCTTTAAAAAACAGAAACATAAACACATTTGGATACTGTCAAACATTACAATTTGGTGTCTATTAGATGCATGCATAATTATTTTGATTCTGTTTTTATCTCGTTATTTATTTACATTAATATGGTAAAAGTAAACCCCTACAGGGACATTTCTATCAACTGTGGTCAGGAGCCTTCACTTTTTCAGATTTTAATTTTTGGTTATTTAAAAAGTTTCACAACTGTATAAAGAAATATAAATCCCTTAAAATCCTTGTTATTGCAGTTCTTTAGTCTGGGATGCATATCCTCAACAGAAGAAAATGTTCCTGCTATAGGGACTGTGCTGAAAATCAAACCTAAGGCACCACATTTGTCCCTCTACTAACATATAACCAGCCACACAAAACAGCTCTTTATAACAGGTTTCTATTAAGTCTGATGTAGTGGTATACACGTATGCTCTCAGCATTCAGAAAGTAGAGGCAGGAGGATCATGAGTTTGAGGCCAGCCTGGGCTATTCAGCAAGACCTTGTCAAAATATTAAGGTGAGAGGGAAGTGGCAAGTCAGTGAAGGAGTTTGCTGCCAAATCCTTATTTTAATACCTAAAACCTACATGGTGGGAAGAGTAAACCACTCCCCTTAAGTGGTCCTATGCACATCCACACTGTGGCAGGGTGGGCCTGTACCATCTATCTATCTATCTATCTATCTATCTATCTATCTATCTATCTATCTCATACACACGCACTATAAAATTACATAAAATGATGCAGCTTAGTGGTAGATCACTTGCCAACTGTGTATAAGGCAGTGAGTACTCTAGCACACCAAGAAAGCTAAAGAGGGCCTATGAGATGTCTCAGTGGATAAAGGCACTTGCTGCCAAACCTAATGTCCTGAGTTTGATCCCTGGACCCCCAGACCTCCACGCATACACACACACATAAGTAAATAAATAATGAATGAACAGATAAATAAATGCAAGATTTTTGACAAAGAATGGTCTCCATTAAAGTGCATCATTTAAATTTATTTTTATGCTTTGGTATCTAAACCTGAAATAAGTTTAATATAATTTTAATGTAATCTATTCATTTCAAGAAACTCTAAAATTTCCATCCTTTAACCCTAGAATTTATTTTGGAAAATACATGCTTAAAAAATAATTCTACATATAGATTAGGGTTTGGTTTAAAGGTTGTATTAGCAATAATAAATTCTCTAGCAGAATGCATAAATCCATTTCTAGAGCGCCGTCTTTACATTTTTTTAGCAGTGAAGCCCTCTGCTTAGGTAAAAGCCTTCACAGAATCACAACACTATATATAAGACATTTAGAAGTTGGTCGGTTAGAGCCCAGGGAAGGGCAGGAGTTGGAATCCCCATTGTGTGACCTGCCTTTCTGCCTGGCACACTCCTGAGTCCCGCTCATGGCCTCAAGAACAACAGTGAACACCACTGGACGAGCCGGAACACTAGGCAATTATAAAACCTGCCTTCAGATTCCTAATGGCTATGTGCATACACATTTTCTGTGACTTGATCGTGAAAAAACAGTGCTATATTTTATACATGCACAGACCATACAACTAAATGAACAAGGCAAAGAGGAAATTACACAGATAAAATAAAAAGTACAAACAGGCTCTGGGTGGTCAGTGTCTCACTACCATTCTGTATATTCCCCATTTTTATAAACAGAAAGACACACATTGGATAGGAACTTTATTAAGTGATGAATACTACAGAGTAATGTCTTCACTGTAGTTCAGCTGAATCTTGAGGATCATTTTGAGGCTGCACAGATTCCACACAGAAACTGACATGTTCACAAGTACAGATTATAAGGCTACCAAGTTTGCCCAAGCCCTTCAGTTTTGCCAGATATGAACATGTAGCCATCACCCTCCATTCCTCCCTGGTGTTTTCAGTCAGGGTTTCCAGGTAAACTGCGAGGCAATCTATACACATTACTCATCCTAGCAACTGCCTAACAACTTCTGGCAAACTGCAACTCTGTAAACAGCAACTAGACAGAGTCTTTCAGAAACAGCCTCAGAAGTCCCTGTTGAAACAGGGTGGTTCCCCTTCAGTGGATTCCTTAGGCTGAAAAGTTAAACCTGGTCCCTAAAAATAGGTACTGTGTTCAGTAGTTCTTTTGTACATTTTGCAAAGCAATTTGGTCATTTTGATGTTTATAACAGTGATATGATAGAAGACTGGAAGAAATGCACAGGCACAACAATACAAACACCACACATTGTGACTGGCCCCTCAGGTCTCTTTTCTAGGTAATGTTTTTGAACACAACAATTTGAAGTCAAAAGAATTTGCATTTGTGTTTGTTCAAGTCAGGAAGCCTGGTATGGAGATACATGCCTTTAATCCCAGCACCTGATAGACCAGAAAATCGTGAATTTGAGGCTAGCTAGTAATACAGCAAGTTCCAAGCCAGCCTGAGATAAATAGCAGGACCCTCTCTCCAAGAAATGAACAAACAAATAGAGAACGTAAAACACAAGTCGAGTATTCCCTGAGGATGTGAGGGGTAATTCATGATTCTGAGGAGAAGTGGGCCTCCTGTGGCTACGCAGCCTGAGCAGCACGGATCAGTGTGACCACCAAGTGTCTACCTATTGAATAACAGGACCAGCAGATGCTACTTTCCCCAATTTGAAAGACCCCTGGAAAAGCATCGTCCTCTGTTACCAATGGCAACACAAGAGTTGCTCATGGGGACAGACTCTAAGTTTAACGGGGTATGAAAGTTTATTATATATTTAAAATCCCTAACATAGTTCTAGTGTGCTATGGAAATGCCAGCATCAAGTGTTTCTTAATCATCACGCTGTTATGTATAGGAGGAAGACACGTTTTGGCTATAGTTTTAATTTTCTAGTCATTAGAAAAATCATGATAAAGTAGGTTGGAGAGATGGCTCAGCAGTTCAGTGCACACACTGTTCTTGTAGAGTCTGGGTCCCTGTGCCTCTCTTAGGTGGCTCACAGCCATTTATAACTCCAGCTCCAGGCAGATCTGATGCCTGAAGTTTCTACAGTCCTCTGAACATACCCACCCAGAGACACACACATACACATAATTTTAAAAAACATTTCAAAAGAAAATGATATAGTATCTTACCTATGTGTACAAAAACACAGTGTCTCTGGGCCAACAAGTTTACAATCCATTCCTGTTGGTGACCGCCAACTCACAAATAATCTGTTCTGTAAACGCATGGGTAAAACTTTTTTCTTGTATTCTTCATATTCCTCAGGAGTAAAAAGTTTCCCTCCATCGTCCTCACCAACAATTCTACGACAACAACAAGAAACATTGCTTTTAATCCTTGAGTATTTTCCAGACCAAATATTAAATTATTTTTGTAAATTTAACTGAAAAGTGGCTTTGACTTGGATTCTGACTTTCAACACAAATACATAGCCAAATTATAAACAGTAACAATAAAACGTTCGCTTCTGACAGAGTTCAGAATGTGTGAACAACTTCTTGAGCCAACGGCCAAAGCAGGTATACCATTGCCACCATGCCAAGTATTCTTCCCTGAGGCAGGTCCTACCCCTCATCCCAGGAGCCTGCCTCTCTGTCTGGAAAGAAAGAACATACTTATTTCTGAAGATAGAACAGCACAGAGAAGAATCTAGACAAACAGGCCTTCCTAAGTTCTCTAGCCCACTGCCATTCGGTCATACTCTGCTGTTGCTCCCTGGCTGTCCACCATTCAACCAGCCTAAGCATCAAGTACAGGATTTCCTGTAAGTTTATTTTCTTTCACTCCAATGCCACATAAAACTTGACTCTGTAAGCTTTCCCCTGGTCAATCTCCCTTTTATTTTAGGTACTTCAGTCATGGACTCTGAACACTTGGTCCCCATTTGGTGGCGCTGTTTGCTGAGGTTATGGAACCTTTAGGAGCTGCAGCCTTGCTGGAGGAAGTCCATTGCTCAAGGCCATCTTTGAGGGACTATAGCTTCTCCCTGCCTGCTCTGTCTCTCAGCTTCCTGTGTGTAGACAAAGTGTAATCAGCCATCTTCCTACTCCTGCCACCACACCAGGCCAGACCACGCCATCCCAGCTGGGACAGACTCTACCCCTCTAGAACCCCGAGCTGAAATGAATCCTTACTTCTTAAATTTCTTTTGACCATACACTTACCAAGGTTTGCCAGTAGAGAATTATCACATACTCATCTCAAGGTCATGTGATCTCTGAAAACATGCTCTGATTTACACAAGCTCAAACTCATGGTATGTAGTGGGTGATCAGATGTTTCAAAGTTTAATGTCAGATCCCAAAATTTTATGAAAAAAAAAATCAGCCTGCACTATTGCTATGGGGGAAAATTTTGCTTTGTGAGAAGAAAATATATATATAATTTAAAAAAAAATAAAAGAAGTTGTTCAAAATGGAAGAAAGAAAATATCTCCCTTTAATTTCTGAAAAATGTTGTTTATAGAATATTTATGATTTTTTTGTACATAACATGCTTTTTTCTTGTTCTGAAATAGCTAGTTGTAGTTGAAAACAGAAACCCAATTCATAAGCTATACAATCAGCAAAATCTTCTTCCTCATTGTTTTAAATAAACTTTTAAAACCCTACAAATATAATAAAAGTCACACATAGGATTACCCAGCCCCAGTCTTACATCTCAGTGGACTTCTACAAAGCTAGAATTCTGAAACTGTGGGGCTTCCCATTGGACTTTACACTTAAACAATTTAACGTATGTTTACGCACTTATCCACCAAGAAAACGAAAGAGGGCATGACAGAGCTTCCTACCCTCTTTCCTACTTGTGCCTGTAACCTGCATCCAGTCCTTCCTCTCCCCCAACGCTTACCCTTTCTTGTCCTCTCCTTTGCTTAAGTACTCTAGACACACAATAGGGTTTTTTTAATGTACTTATTCTGAGATAAAGCTTTATTATAGCTGTCAAAGTACACCAGCAGATACAGAAAAAGTGGAGGATAAATGCAAATCTCTTAAGTAAGAAAGTGTTGGCATCTAAATTCCAAACCAAGACAGCTCAAGCGTTATTGTACGTCCACTGTCTCCAGGGCATCTTGCTCTCCTGCTGAACTGAGCTACTGAGCCCAGGTAAGTCTGACATCCTGACATCTAGGAGGCCCCCAGGGGCCCCATCTTTTGACACCGTGAGGAAAAAGACTGTAAACTCTCTCCCAGATGCCTCCCACCAAAGGCAAGTCAAAAATTAAAGAAGAGTGGAAAGGCGTTCTGTGTGGCCTTTTTTACGTTTGTTTGCAGGACCCAGGGCCTTGCACTTACCAGTAACAGCTCTGCCTCTGAGCTACAACCTAGCCCTTAGGGTTTAGCAGGTTCTCACCACGTGGTTTAGACTGATCTTGAACTCACTACCCTCCTAGACATTTCCTCAGGGCTGAAATTACAGGCCTGGCCCCTGACAATAGGAAAGTTTGTTTCTGATAGAGATCATTTTGGGAAGCCTTCCCCATTTAACCTTTTTATATCTAGAAGGACAAGTCCTCATGTTTCTCAAATCTTGCTGACTGTAAAGGATGAAATAATCTCTCTTAAAAGGACATGTTCCATAATATTTATGCTTGCAAAAATAATTTTCCATGAGCCTGTCCCTACTATTTACTGGACAAGAGACAAGTGAAAGTCCAAGGAAAAGTCAGAAAGCAAAACTAATGAAGCCAGCCCTACTCTAGCTAAGAGGGTAAGTATGCGGTGAACCTGCTTTATGTCAATTTGATCCAAGCTAGAGTCATATAGAAATAGAAAATCTCAATTGAGGGCTGAAGAGATGGTTCAGTCGTTAAGAGCACTGTCTGCTCTTTCAGAGGTCCTGCGTTCAATTCCCAGGCTCACAACCATCTGTGATGGAATCTGATTCTCTCTTCTGGTGTGTCTGAAGGCAGCTACAGTGCACTTATATATATAAAATAAAGAATTCCTTTTTAAAAAATAAAAAGAAAATCTCGAAAAACCAAAAAAAAAAAAAAAGAAAATCTCAATTGAGAAAATGACTCACACACACACACACACACACATACACACTAGACTGGCCTATGGGCAAGCCTGAGGCGGGACCTCTGATTGATGTGGGAGGGCCCAGCTCACTGTGAGGGGTGCCACTCCTGGGCAGTGTCTACCATGCTATAAGCAAACAGGCTAAGCAAGCCTTGAGCAGCAAAGCAATGTGCAACACCCTCCAGGGGCACTGCATTAGCCCCTGACCTGACCTCCCTGGATCATGGACTACAAGCTATAAAATGAAATAAATCCTTTCCTCCTCAAGTTGCTTTTGATCATAGTGTTTCAATAGAGCAATAGAAATCTGAGACAGACTGATCAAGCTGTTTCATCTCATGTTTCCTGCTCAGAATCTTCAGAAAGTTCTAAGCATTACCCAAAACTATACTAATGGGGCAATATGCTGGGAAAACCAACTGCCTAGACACCCCCCAAATGACTTGGGGGAAGCTCTATACATCTGGCCTTTCCTTTGTGCACTCACATTCTTCAAGTCGTCTGTAACCCCTATTCTCCCAGTTTCCCAACTGTCAAAAAGAAACCTTTCCTGGGCGATAGGAATTTCCTAGGCAGATGTGTAAGCTGTTGTGCGTCCCGGAGTCAAAGGAGCAAGCAGCTGTGCCCCCTGCTTCCCGAGAGGAGTCTCAGAAACTAAGTCCAAAAACCATCTCCCTTGATTTGGGAGAGCATTCGGCAGTTCACGCCTTATCCATTTCCGAATTGATGTACAAACTGACATCGACTAACTTTTATAGGCCCAATATGTATGTAATTCAATTGTCACTAAGAGAAACAAAAAAAGGATCCATTATAAAAGTAGTTAATCATCCCTTTTGGCAAGGGAGACTCTCAAGTGGTCTCAGAAGAGATTCATTATAGAATAGAACTGTGTGTCAGCAAATTTAATTACAGAGGATGAATGTGAAATTAATCCAGGCCTCCCGAACAGCCCAGGAACGGACTCCCAGGGCGCTAGTGCGTTCTCCCGCTGGCTCCCAGTTCGCCCCACGGTGCTCCAACGACAAGACCCAGCCGTGAACAGGAGCCCACCCCGCGGAGCAGAGTTAAGGCCTCACCTCCTGTACTCCAGGTACTCGTCCACTGCCTCCGCGCCGCCAGGAGGCAACGTCAGCCGCTCCATGGCCGCGGGAAGCGAAAGGAGCCCTTGCCTCGAGCTGAGTCCGCCCTGCAGCTGCCGGGCAGGATCCGCCAGACCTGCGCGAGCACCAGCCTTGCCGCCAGAAACTACCCGGCCCCGCCCCCTAGACCTGCCCTCGTCCTGGGCCCCGCCCCTCGGTTTCACCCGCTTAGTTCCGCCCCTTAGTCCCGCCCTCGTCCCCCGTCAGCTCCGCCCTCTCCCCGCAGCTCCTCCCCAATCAACCTCGCCCTCTCCCCTGGACTCCGCCCCACTTAGCTCCGCCCTCATCCCTCCTTACCTCTTCCCAGCTCCCACTCTACCCCTGCATCTGGCCTCTCCTTGCACCCGCTCCTCCCTTGTGCCACGCCCCTTAGCCAAGCCCCACTTTGCTCCGCCCCTCCTGCCGCTGCAGGCTAAACCTTTCCACCAACCCTCGTAATTCTACCTGGCGATCCTCTTCCGGCCTTGAGCCTAACTTAGCTTGAGCCTCTAACGCTAAATTAGTGTTTCAATAGAGCAATAGAAACCTAATTAAGACAGACTGATCAAGCTGTTCCATCTCACGTTTCCTGTTCAGAATCTTCAGAAAGTTCTAAGCATTACCCAAAACTACACTAGTGGAGCAATATGCTGGGAAACTCAACTGTCTAGACACCCCCCGACAGACCCTAACACTACCTGAGTCCTACAAATTGGCTTCTCTTCCATAGTTCAAGGCTGAAAAACAGTCGCTTGTTTGCCTACTTCAAACACCTCACTTGTCACTGCTTCATTCCCAGAGTCTCCTTAAGAACAAAAGCAGTGCCAGGATACAAAGGGTTTTCAAAACCGGGCTTGCTTTATATACCTCTCTCCATTTAATCCGTCTCTCGAAGTATACATGGTCTTGGAGAATTGGCCACTTGGAGCGGTAGCTAACGTGCTTGCTGTGCAATCATAAGTACCAGAGTTCAGATCCCAACACCCACATAACAAACCAGGCATCAAAGTAGGTAGAGACAGAAAAATCAATGAGACTTGCTGGCTTTCAGCCTAGACAAGAAAATTCCAACCCTGGGTTCAGGGAGAGACTATTTGAAAGGACTAGATGGAGAATGATAGAGGAAGACACCCAACACCCTCCTCCTCGTGCTCCGCTGGCCTCAGAGCTTGTTTAAACTGGTGCGCATACCCATTCGCAGTTACACACTGTGAATCAGTACATCTCTGAAGTGGGGGGAGGGGTGCCAATGTCCATGTTTTCAGTATTACGGTTGAGACTGAGAACTGAGCATAGAAGCTTAGTTGGACAGCATGAGTTTAGCATGCTGAGTCCCTGGGTTCAAGTCTCGATGCTACTGAGAAATAATAAAATATAAAACCAGCAGTCCTGGGTACCTGTGTGTACAGGTGACAATAAAAAAAAAGTTCTCCAAAGAAAATAAATAACAGGTTAAGGAAGAACAAGAAGAAACAATTCAGTCAAGTTCTTGACCTCCCTGTGAGAACTCAGAGCCATAAAGGAAAACATTTCACCGGGGTTGGCTTACAGTTCAGAGGTTTAGTCCATTGTCATCATGGTGGGAAGTATGTCAGCATACCAACAGACATGGAGCCAGAGAAGGAGCTGAGAGTTCTACATCTTGATCCAAAGCCATCAGAAGTGAATGCCACACTAGACCTAGTTTGAGCATCTGAGACCTCAAAGCCCTAAATGAGACACTTCCTCCAACAAGGCCACACCCCCTAATAGTGCCACTCCCCCTAATAGTGCCACTCCCTGTGAGCCCATGGGAGCCATTTTTATTCAGACCACCACAGAATCCTCTCAGGTATGCATGCATTTTTATAGAGACTATTTAAGACCAAAAGTAACTCAATATTAGATACATAGGTGATTCTAGGATCAGGTTCACAGGTTAGGGAAGTGTATCCACAAAGCTCTCTCCAGTCACAGCTGTGTTTACTGATGCCAGTCTTAAATTTTGTGAGCACCTAGTGCTGCAACTAAATTAACAAAGACAAGAAGCAGGAAAAGCCAGGCCCCATGAGCTTGTGGGAAACTGGCAAGGGAGTGTCTGGGAAGGCAAAAAGTGTTTAGTGAATCCAGAGGGAAATAATTGCACAGGCTCAGCACAGCTATGCACTCTCTGGGAAGGGGCTGGTCAGTGACTCTTTTGCAGAAAGACAGACAGACACACACAAGCCAGAAAGCATAATCCTGACTCTCAGTCACTTTCCACAAAACTAACAATTTCCTAATCGCAGTACTGCACTTAGGTGGAGCTTGCAGACAAGATCCAACTGCAGTTTTCCTTTAAAGCAGAGCTAAGCTGTTTCAGGAGGACAGACAGCTAAGACAATTGCTTACGCAAGTAATTGTTAGACATTTTGTCCATTTAAAACTCAGAAAATGTTGAGATAAAAGTCATGTGCGTTGTGCAAGGACGGATATGTTAGGAATGCTCTCTCTGCAAAATAACAGAAATCCAACTGGCAGTGGCTTAAGCATAAACTTCGACAAAGGTGGGGTTTTTTTTCTTATTATTACTCTGCAAAAGTAGAGGGCAGCTGCCGGCATTGATTCAGGGCATTTCAACATGGTGGCAAGAACAGTCAATGGCTCCAGAAACTACATGCAAATTCAAGGAAGAGAAGAAGAGGGTCACCAACATCAGCTGTGCTTTCATCAGGTTTGAGTTTCTCAGAAACCTCCCTGGAAAAGATTTTCAGTGTCTCTCAGCAGAACAGTGTCACACAGCCTCCTCTAGACACAAAGAAGGCTGAGTCAACAAGCTTATGTTTCCAGAAGATGCTCGAAGATGTGTTAGATTAAAAATCAAACAGCAGAGGGTCTGTCATGGCTCACACATGTATACACAGCATACTATCTTCCTACGCTGGTATCTCAATGCCAAGTGCATTCATTCACAGACCACTGAGGAAGCAGGCTCTAAGCCTCAGCCAGTTACTGCATACTGCTAAGCCTAGTATCTGCAATTTTCTCAAGGACCCATTCTCTCCTACTTCTCCTCAGTAGCAATCACTGAACAAAACACAACCCTCCCACCACACCCACCCCAGACCCAGTATCTGTTTCCTGACCACAATGCGCTGCATAATGGAAACCATCCTTGAAACTACTGGAGTTCTAATCAATGTGTGGGTATAAATAGGCCCCGGAAGCAGTCCACAGCGCTCCTTGCCTGAGTCTCTGTTTAAATAAGAAAATACAGAACTTGTGCCACATGATAAACAAACTAGAAGCTTATAGGAAAGTTTCACTCACTCTCAGGTCATTTCGGATTTCAGTAACCCGGTGCATGCTTCAATATTCATCACTCTTGACCAGGTGGAGTGCTGCGCACCTTTAATCTCAGCATGTGGAAGTTAGTTATAATTATTTATATATTAATATACTAAATATATTAATATAATTATGTTTTCTCTATCCTGAACATTCTCTACCTCTGAACTCTGGGCAAGTATCCATATATATTCTACATACTAATATTAATTAAATATTATTTATTTATTTTTTTAGTTATAACAATTATTTCTACATTACTATATTAAGAATATAGCAATATGATATAAATATTTTCCACCACCCTGATGCCCCTTCCCTCTGAACTCTGGGCAAGCATCCTGTCCGCCCAGGCACCTTTCCTCATTGCCACACTGAACAGCTCCAGGCACCCCTGGAGCCCTAGCACATATATTGTGTGTACTGTTATCCTCATTCCTGTAGGTGGCAAATTTCTTGAAAGAATTCTGTCTCCCTACCTGTACACTGAGAATGGTAAGGGGAGAAACTGGGCCACAACAAAGCATTTGCCTGCCCACTGTTGGCTATCACAGAAAGACAGCTACTGGGAAAGTAGTCTTGGGCACCCACCAGTGTTGACATATAACATATAGCTATAAAAATGTAATATGTGAGTATAAGTTGATATTTTTTAAAAGCTCTACTGGGAATATACTTAAAATGTCTCAAACTAGGCCTTAAACATAGTGGTGGCCATGATTCATCAATATTATCTACTGATGTTTGGCAATCTAAATTGTCACAGACACACATGCCGTCATCATTTTTGAAGGGACTGTGTTCAAGACTGCATAAAAATAACACAGAAAGGTGAATAAATACAGACAAGAAAAGGTTCTTGCTTTTAATTTATTTCATTTATACCTGTAGATATCTTATGTTATAAATTAAGACCAAAAGCTAAAAGTAACTATTTTCTCTTTTCTTTCTCTGGTCTATTCCCTTACTTCATAGTATGGAGGGCAAATGGGAAGATAGAAAAGTGTTAAGGGGTAGGGCTCTGGGAAGATAGCTCCATCAATAAAATTCTTAAGAATCTGAGTTCAATCCCAGGTACCGAACATAAAAGGCTGGGCAGTATGGAGTGTGCCTGCAATCCCAGCGTAAGGGAGGCAGAGACAGGAGGACCCCTAAAGCTTACTGATCATTCTAGCCTCACCAGTGAGCTCAGGCCAATGACAGACAAACTTTGGGGCAGGGAGTGGGGTGGGGAGTAGTACAGAGCTTTAATCCCACTTCTAGAGAGTAAAAGGCAGGTATATCTCTGAATCCAAGGCCAGCCGGAACTACACAGTAAGATCCTGAAAAAAAAAAAAATCCATCTGGGGCCAGTGAGAGCTCAGCAGTTAGAAGCTCACGCCGCCCTTGCAGAGGACTTAAGTTTGGTTTCCAGCACCCAACACATGGCAGCTCACAACTGCAGGTAACTTCAGCTCCAGGGGATCCAGCACTCTTTTCTGACCTCAAAGGACAGCAAGAGTGAAGGACAGATGAGGAGACAGGGAGATGGGTGGGATGGAATATATGGCGTGAAACTCACAAAGAATCAATGAAAAGTTTTTTAAAAAATAAAAGGGGGAGCATTGTACTAATAAGTCCAAACCCACTCTGAGATACAAACATATGCACATAACTAAATAAAAATAAAATCTTTAAAAATACTTTTTAAATAACCTGGGCATGGTAGCACAGGTCTTTAATTCTACTGTTTAGGAAGGCAGAGACTGCCGGGCAGTGATGGCGCACGCCTTTAATCCCAGCACTTGGGAGGCAGAGGCAGGCAAATTTCTGAGTTCAAGCCCAGCCTGATCTACAGAGTGAGTTCCAGGACAGCCAGGGCTACACAGAGAAACCCTGTCTCAAAAAACAAAACAAAACAAAGGCAGAGGCTGACAGATCTCTGCGGGGTTTAGGTACAGCCTGGTCTATATAGCGAAATCCACGCCAACCAAGGCTATATACAGGCCTTGTCTCAAAAAAGAAAAATTGTTTTTAAATAAACTAGTAAAACAAGGTGCTCCACTGTACAAGCATAAAGACCAGAGTTCGAAACCCCAGAACACATGTAAAAAGCCTGGTGTGGTGGCCAGTGCTGGTGAGTGCAGTTCTGTAAGGGAGCAGAGGCAGGGGGATCAGCCGAGGCAGGGGATCAGCAGAGGCAGCTTGTTGATCATCTATCCTGGGCTCTGTCTCAAGGCAATAAGGCAGAGAGTGATGAAGCCGGACACTTGGTCCTCCTCTGACCTCACACACCAGTGCTCCTGAGCACCCACACATATATATCAATACATATCTCCACACTCATGTACATGCACACAGTGCACTGAAGGAAAGCAAAAGCAACCGGGGTGGATGGCTATTGAAAGAATGACACCCAAAGTTGACCTCTAGTCCCCATACGCAAATCCATGCACTCTCAAGCACGACATACACAGACCAAAACGAGTTGAGGGCACATGGAACTAAAAAAAGCCTCTTGTCTCATCTCCAGGATACAACTCAAGTCTCTGGGGTTTGGTGTTAAATGTTACAACTCAACCCACAAGAGACTGATAAGTCCACAGACACCGCTCTCCTTTACCAAAAGTTTCACAAACAAGATTATTAAGATGAACTACACATGGAATCAAGATACATTGTTTAAACTCTTTATGAGATGGTTATATCGCAATTTTTAAAAAATTTGACCCATGACATTTAAGTCACATATCTTCTTCAGGTGTAAACCTGCCAGTAGTTGTATAAATCATCTTGTGGTTTCATCTGTTTAAAAGCATGTCTTACAATGAGGAAATGAGGAAAGGAAGACTCTTCTCCCTGGATCTTAGCTGTGGACAGCTTCCTTTAAACAATGTAATTCCGTATCACTTACAGCCCTGTGGCTGCAGCACTTGGATACATCTCCCTGATATCCTCAAGTGCATCTGCCCTGCCGTGAAGCAGCGACCTTCTGACATTGCATTACTCTGTCCCTGGCACTCTTTCTTGCAATCTCAAGTCACAACCCTAGATGCACCTTCACAGAGGTAGGTCCAAGCCATGATCCCAGCTGCGCACATACAGAGACCTGAGGCTGTGCAGCTCTCCAAGGAGTCCTCAGGCTTCACAGATGGCTGGCAATCAACCTTCCCTGATTCCCATGACCTGTAAGCTTTGAATGAAGAACAACAACCTCCTTCAAAGATTAATTCATAGCAGATCAAGTTTTGTTATAATTATCAGCATTACAAAAGTTCCAGTGTGACCAATAAATTTCTAAGTTCCTATGATTACAATTTTTAAAAAATGCTAAGACAAGAGAATTTGGAAAATTCTTTTGAGAAACAGGGTTTTACTTATTATATAAAAGACACTACCAACTCTTAGGTTAAACCTAATCTACAGTACCATAAATGGGTTATGTCTAGTTGGCTAAAGGGGCCACATGGAAATGCTCAAACAACTCAGGCTATTCCCAAGGATATTGGTCTTGACAAAATGATGGTAAGACCCTACTGCTGAAGTCAACACTTGCATAGCTCATTGAACACAGAGAAGTCAAGAGCCTTCATCCCACTGACCAGTGTTCACAGCACTGAAAGATACCCTGCATGCTACCAGAAGAGAAAGCTAGCTAACCAGTGTGCTCTACAAAGGTGACCTGCCTGAATGCTATGCTGGTGCAGCAGTGGCATACATGCTGAGGGAATATCCAGCTTCCGTCTGCTTTGACTTAAGGCCCATTCCACAAGATTGAGCCCATGGCTGGCAGTGCTGGGGTGCAAGAACCTGAAACTGGAAAGGCAATGGGCCCAAGGGAAAACCAGATATTATTGCTCTGCAGCAGAAACATGGCAATAAAACGACTCCTAAGGACATTCTACTACAGCCAGAGATCAGTGACCAGCTCAACCAACATCAGAACAGCTTCTTCTTGCAATAGATGGAAACTAACACAGAGACCCACAACTGCACAAGGACACAGAGAAAGAGATTTTTGGAACACTCAGTCCAAAATGGGATGTCTTCATCAAACCCCTTCCCTCAAGGCTCAGGGATCTGTGTAGAAAAGGGGGCAGGAAGTCTCTAAGAGCCAAACGGGATGGATGACTCCATAGAAGTAGTGTCTTCAGACACAACAGGACTGACCCATGTATGAGCTCAGAGACTGTGGCAGCATGCTCAGGCTCTACTCAAGTCCAAGTCATCCAGGGTCCCAGTGCTGAGACAGGGAAGTGGACAGGAGCTCCTATCCCTAACCAAGGAGCTTCCGCCAACTGACATCCAAACTGAACTTGCAAAGAAAAACTAGTTCTCTCCAATGGAGTCTCATTGGGTAAGCATTCCCACTACAAAACAAAATCACTGATAATTTTGTAGACTTTTTTATCTCATATAAGCTTTGTTTGGGCTTTTTTTTTTTGTCTTACTAGCTTTTTGCTTGTATATTATTATGATTTCCAATTTTGTATTTTTATGGATTGGGCTTATACATGAGTGTGTGTGTTTCTTATATTTTTCCTTTGTTTTATTGTTATTATGTTTGGGGTTGTTTTTATTATTGCTGTTTGCCCATTTGTTTTCTAAGGAGGGAGAGAAAAGAAACGGTTTAGAGGTGGGGAAGATCTGGGAGGGGTTGGAGGAGGAAATATTGTGATCAAAATATATTGTATGAAAATTGCTTCTCAATAACAAAAATACTTAATCTGTATTTTATTAACATCCTTCCATTCTTGTTTTACGTATTTATTTGTTTTACATGCATGAGTATTTTGTCTGTGCATCATGTATATGTGTGATGCCTGAGGAGGCCAGAAGAGGGTGCTGGACTCCCTGAAACTGGAATCACAGATGGTTGTGGACCACCATATGGGTTCTGTGGTGGGTCTTCTGAAAGAGCCTCCAGTGCCCTTAACTGTTGATCCATCTCCTCCAGACCTACTTTCTTTAACTCTTTAACTCTAAAACCCCTATCTTAGTACTTATACAAATACAGCAGCATTGAATAATAGCATTGATTTTACTTCAATTTCTTTTAAAGGAATAAAATAGTCTATCCATATCATATTAGAATGCATTTGTTTTCTTGTGTAAAGTATTTTATGATTATAAGTAAATTTTCTTGTACTCTAGCAACATTTACTTTTTATATGTTTAAGGAAACTGAATAGTCAATATTGAACTTGAAATCATTATTTCTTTATCCTACAAATGTCGCCATATGGGCTGGTGAGATGGCTCAGAGGGTAAGAGCACTGACAGCTCTCTGAGTTCAAAATCCCAGCAACCACATGGTAATGAGATCTGATGCCCTCTTCTGGTGTGTCTGAAGACAGCTACAGTGTACTTACTTACAATAAGACATCTTTGGGCCAGAGCAAGCACAGACTGAGCGAGCAAGGTTAACCGGGGTGAGCAGAGGTCCTAAATTCAATCCCCAGCAACCACATGAAGACCCACAACTATCTGTACAGTTACAGTGTACTCAATATGTGTGTGTGTGTGTGTGTGTGTGTAAAATAAATAAATCTTTTTAAAAAAAAGTGTCACCATATACCTGTTTTGGATCCATGACTATCATCTTCCTTGGACTGTTCCCCATGCTCAGATGATTAAGATGATGAATTATCCTGACCTTGAGGTGAAGTGGAAATTCCTGGTTTCTGTAACAAGTCAGTTGTGTCACATGAAGTTTTCCTGAAAGCTGCCTTGTGAAAGGACATGTGATGTTTAGAAAGACTATAAATAGAAACCCACAAAGAGTGAGAGGAGGGTCTTGCCTTGATCAGACTTGCCATGCTTGGCTGGTCTTCCATGGTCTTCACTTCACAGACAGAAACGTGCAAAAGAACTTCTTGTGGTATTCTGGCTGATTCTGGCCATTTTCCACAGACAGCAGAGCCAAGTCAGCAGAGCCTCGCTGTTTCTGCTGGATCATGATGCTACTACTGTTTGAGGTTTGCTATTGAACAGGACTGCTGGTATCCTAACAATGAAGAGTGAAATTGCCCCAAGGAACTACTTCTAAACAGGTCCATAACATATATTTTTGTCTCTGGGCTGAAAATGCTCCCACAGTGAAATGACTCAGCAGGTAACAGTGTTTTTCCCCAAGCTGAAGATCTTAATTCCATTACACAGAGCCCTTGTGGAGGGAGGAAAGAATCAACTCCCAAAAGTTGTCATTGTGGTATATTCATGTACATATATGCATGCAAACACACAAGAGAGAAAGAAAGAAAAGAAAGAAAGGAAGGAAGAAAGGAAAAAGACATTGTAGATGTCTTGGTTCTTCCTCCCAGCCCATGCTCCCAAAAATAAGACTGACTCAGACTCAAAATATATTTACAAATACCTTGGCCATATAGCTAGGCTCTTCTCTGACTAGATCATAACTTACTATAACCCATTTACTCTAATCTACATTCTGCCATGTGGCTGGTTACCTGTGCTCAGGTGGCACGCATCCATCTTCCCCAGGGAATCTCCCGTGCTTCACTCTATCCCAGAATTCCTTCTGCCTCCCTGATGTTCCACCATCTATTCTACCCTTTCCTATAGACCATAAGTTTTTTAATTGACAGGTAGTGCATCCATACAATATACAAGCTATTCTCTCTACAGGCAATTATGTTTTAAAAAACACTTAAATAAATAAGGATGTAGTGATGGGGATCCTTTGTACACTATGGGAAGAATATAAATTAGTACAGCCACTATAGAAATCAGTACGTGGTTTCCAAGAACATTCAAAAGAGAAACTACCATGCAATCCCACTACTGGGTCTATATCCCAATGAAATAAAATCAATGTGTCACATACCTGTTTCCATGTTCACTGTCACAATAGCCCAATAGGGAATAAATCTTGAGTACTCATCAGTGGATATTCAGTTAAAGAAACTGCAGTATAAATATACAATGGAATAGTATTCAGCCTTTGAAAACAGAAGAAAGCCCTGTTATATGCAATAATTCAGACAAACCTGGAAATGTCTTAGTGTTCTACTACAGTGAAGAGATCCCAAGACCACTGCACCTTTTTTAAAAAAAAACAATAGCTAGAATTGGGGCTCACTAACCTTTTTTCTTTTAAGATTTATTTATTTTGGGCTGGAGAGATGGCTCAGCGATTAAGAGCACTGGCTGTTCTTCCAAGAGGTCCTGAGTTCAAGTCCCAGCAACCACATGGTGGTTCAAAACCATCTGTGATGAGATCTGGCGCCCTCTTCTGGCACATAGGTATACATGCAGATAGAGCACTCATATACATAAAATAAATAAATAAATCTTTCAAAAAAAGATCGATTTATTTTATGTATATGAGTACACTGTCACTGTCTTCAGACTCAGCAGAAGAGGGCATCAGATCCCATTACAGAAGTTGTGAGCCACGATGTGGTTGCTGGGAATTAAACTCAGGACCTCTGGAAGAGCAGTCAGTGCTATTAACCCCTGAACCCTCTCTCCAGCCCCCACAGAAACCCTTATAAGGGAAACATTTGATTAGGGCTAGTTTAAAGTTTCCAAGGTTTAGTCCATTATCATCACTGCAGGAAGCCTGGGGATCACAGACACAGTGCTAGAAGCATGGCTGAAAGTTCTACATCTGGATCATCACAGCGGGAAGAGAGAGCCACTCAGCCTGGTCTGAGTATCAGAAACCTCAATGTCCCCCCAAGTGATACATCTTCTCCAACAAGGCCACACCTCCTAATAGTGTCACTCTCTATGAGCCTATTGGGCCATTTTTATTTAAACCACTACAGAAGGTAAGGATACCAAACAAGCAGAAAAGTTACACCACAAACTAACAAGTACAGCCTAAACAGTAGAACCCATTGAAGAAAGGTAGTACAATGGGGGGTGTCTGATGGGTAGGGAGTGGAGACATGTTGAAAGGATCTCCCCTTTGTCCATGAGAAACCACTCCCTCCTTTCCGTTTCTAAAACCACTCAACTGCTTTGGTCAGGGTTGCCAATGGCTTCACACTACCAAACCCATCAGTCAGTTCTCTGCTACTGGCAAACTTGACCAAAGCAGGCAAATAAATTGAGGAGTGGAAAAGAGGGAGGGAGCTCTCCTGGATAGAGGGAGGACATGCCATGGCAGGCAGTGTGTAGGTCTCCCTTCCACCATGCACCCATCTCCCATATTTACCTCCTTGTGTAATCGTTCTCTTACAGGCCAAGAGCATGGTGACAGCTTGATGAAGCAAGCTGCCATGTCCGGAGGCCTGATATTAAGCAACCTAGGACAGCCTCTGGCCAGCAGCCAGTAAGGAACCAAAGTCCTCTATCCAAGAGGCCAGAGAGTACAGCCTGAGCTGGAGAAGAGCTGCCCATGGCCGCAAGCACCTTGATTGCCACTGCATGAACGGGAGAGGGAGGGCCCACCTAACTGGTGCCTAATTGATAGAAACCTGATTGAGAGAAACTGGAGAAATAAAAGTTTTAAGTGGTCAGGGTTTTGTTTTGTTTTGGTTTTTTTTTGGGGGGGGGTGATCATCGTTACAAGCAATAGATAACTAATGCAGTGGCTGAAGCCAGAGCATGTGGGGTGCAACAACGGTTGGATTTGTGGGAGAACATTGCAGATCTTTGGATTTTGTGGTTCTGGCTTCATTTGTTCTGGTCTTTTTGAATAAGGGAGCCCAAGCTGCTATTGGTCCCCAAACCTCCTGACTCAGCTTAACTCGAGTGGAAGCTGGGATGGAAAGGGAGATTATAGCCATTCAATAAGCAAATGCATTGCTTATAAGGTCACATAAGGTCAGAACACTAAAAGCTGATGATACACTTTCAAGAAAAGGGGACGGGTGCTGTGAGACATAATGTAGCAAGGGGCTACCTTGAGGGTCCATGCCAAGGCGTCCCCCAAGAAATCACAACATGCAACAGATCTGGCATAAAGGAAGGTTGTGTGGGGAAGGGGAGGTGAAGAACTGGAGAAGGGGTAGAGGCAGACAGATGGGAACAGAGCCACGAGGGCAGAGAAGGGGGAATAGAGAGAGAGATGGAGAAGGAACTGGGGTGGTGTGCTTTTTATACACTACCTGCACCTAGTGGCAGCAGGTAATGACATAAGCCAGATCCCTGGGAGGAGCCTGGCAGAATTGCCTGTAAGCTAACAATAGGGAAGTCTCTACTAGCAGATGACAGAGAAAAAGCTAGTTTGCCTCAAACAAAAACTCTGGGGAGGAGAAAAGGATGACTTTATTTTTATTTTAGTAGTTAAGTTTTGTGTGTATGTGTGTGTGTGTGTGTGTGTGTGTGTGTGTGTGTGTGTCTGTGTGTGTGTCTTAGGGTTTTACAGCTGTGAACAGACACCATGACCAAGGCAACTCTCTTATAAAGAACAACATTTAATTGGGGCTGGCTTACAGGTTCAGAGGTTTAGTCCATTATCATCAAGGCAGCATCCAGACAGGCATGGTGCAGGAGGAGCTGAGAGTTCTACATCTTCATCTGAAGGCTGCTAGCAGAATACTGGTTTCCAGGCAGCTAGGATGAGGGTTTTAAGACCACGCCCACAGTGACACACCTATTCCAACAAGGCCACACCCCCTAATAGTGCCACTCCCTGAGCCAAGCATATAAAAAACATCACAGTAAGACAGAAAAGGGTATCCTTGGAGCTAGTATCTTGGTTACTTTTCTGTCCCTATGATAAAACACTATGACCAAGGCAATTATGAAAGAAAAGCATTTAATTAGGCTTTTGGTTCCAGATTGTTGGAGTCCAAGACGGAAGAGTGAAGAGTGAAGCCACAGGAGCCACTGAGAGCTCCCATCTCAGAGAGCTCAATTCTAAGTGGATCAAAGATCTCCACATAAAACCAGACACACTGAAACTAATAGAAGGGAAACTAGGGAAGAACCTTGAACATATGGGCACAGGGGAGAATTTCCTGAACAGAACTCCAATAGCTTATGCTCTAAGATCAAGAATAGACAAATGGGACCTCATTAAATTACAAAGTTTTTGCAAGGCAAAAGACACTGTCAAAAAGACAAAGCGGAAACCAACTAACTGGGAAATGATCTTTACCAACCTTACATCCGACAGAGGGCTAATATCCAAGATATACAAAGAACTCAAGAAGTTAAACTCCAGAGAGGCAAGTAACCCTATTAAAAAATGGGGTACAGAGCTACACAAAGAGTTCTCACCTGAAGAATATCTAATGGCTGAGAAGCACCTAAAGAGATGTTCATCATCCTTAGTCATTAGGGAAATGCAAATCAAAACAACCCTGAGATTCCATCTCACACCAGTCAGGATGGCTAAGATCAAAAACACAGGAGACAGCAGTTGTTGGCGAGGATGTGGAGAAAGAGGAACACTCCTCCACTGTTGGTGGAATTGCAGGCTGGTACAACCACTCTGGAAAGCAGTCTGGCGGTTCCTCAGAAAACTGGGCATGACACTCCCGGAGGATCCGGCTATACCACTCCTGGGCATATACCCAGAGACTTTACCTGCATGCAATAAGGACACATGCTCCACGATGTTCATAGCAGCCTTATTTATAATAGCCAGAAGCTGGAAAGAACCCAGATGTCCCTCAACGGAGGAATGGATTCAGAAGATGTGGTATATCTACACAATGGAATACTACTCTGCAATTAAAAACAATGAATTCACGAAATTCCTAGGCAAATGGTCAAAACTTGAAAATATCATCCTTAGTGAGGTAACCCAATCACAAAAGAACACACATGGTATGCAGTCACTGATAAGGGGATATTGACCCAGAATCTCGGAATACCCTAGACACAATCCGCATATCAATAGATTTCTAAAAAGATGGAAGGAGAGACCCCTGGTCCTGGAAAGACTGGATGTAGGGGAACGCCAGGACAGAGTAACGAGAGGGGGTTGAATGGAGAAAAGAGGGAGGGAAGGGGGCTTATGGGACTTTCGGGGAGGGAGGAAACGGGAAAGGGGAAATGATTTGGAATGTAAATTAAAAAAATAAAATAAAAAAAAAACTGGAAAAAAAAGAAAGCAGAGAGAGCAGGCCTCTCTCTGGGCCTGGCAGAAGGCTTTCAAACCTCAAGCCCACACCAAGTGATACACCTCCTCCAGCAGTTCCTAATTCTTCCAAAAAAAAACACCCACCAACTGAGGACCAAGTATGCAAATATCTGAGCCTTTGCAGGGCCATTCTTCATCAAACTACCACAGCTGGAACCACAGGTAGTTACTAGCTGGCTGTTTTTAAGTGCTGGGAGCCAAACTCAGTTCCCTTGCAAAAGCAGCAAGTGCTTCTTCCCAGACCTTACCTACCCTAACTTTTATAAGCACATCTATCCTTTCAGAGGGACTCCATAGTCCCCAACGTAACTTCCCTGGCCTCGGTCCTTGGGGCCAGTGAACTCACCAGCCCGAGAAGCCTCCCAATAAACCTACCTTTAATATATTCTAATCAGGTTAGAACGGGCTCATTTTACCAGCAGAGAAATAGGCTACCAAAGGATTTTTTTTTCAGAGACCACTTGTTATTATTTTTTAAAAAGAGAGAAGGCAGATCTCTGTAAGCTCAAGGCCATCCTAGTGTACAGAGCAAGTTCCAGGACAGCCAGGGCTATACAGAGAAACCCCCATCTCAAGGGGCAGGGGGGCGGGGTGTAGAAAGAGAGAGAGAGAGAGAGAGAGAGAGGACTTGTCTGAGACATGGCTTCACACATGCTGGGTACATGTTCTACCACTGACATACATCACCCATACTCACATTTTAAAATATATATATATTTGGAAAGAGGATTCCCACTTTCAGCATAGATGACAAAGTAGGAACTCCATTTGCCTCTGGTAGTTGGCTGAATAAGCAAGCCCAAACTCACTGGGATCTGTGCATGCTACAACAGACAGCAAAAGAGACTTTGTGGCGTAAGAATCTGGGAAGATTGTCCCAGTATCCAGAGGACACTGAGTGTAACTAACAGGAAGGCTTGCTGGGGAGGCAGGAAGGAGGTGGAGGATCTGACTGCATTGCTGGTTTGGGAATGGAAAGGAGGCTGTGAGCCAGAAAATGCAAGGAATGGAGTTCTGGGGGGGGGGGGGGGGCAGGAGGCCAGGAATGCATTCTTCCACCTGGAGCCTCCAGAGGAAGCAGGTCCTGCCAACACTTTGATCTCAGCCAAGATAACTGATTTCAGATTTCTGAACTCTAGAACCATAAGGGGATAATTTTTTTTTCACCCATCAAATTTGTGATTTTTATGACAATCATAGTAAACCAGCATACTACTCCCTGTGGCTGGTCTTCACTACTCTATGGGTTCTTCTTTTTCCCACCCTTTGTCTCCCCCCCCCCCCTTTTATCCCCTATCACTAGATAGGAGAGAGAAAAGCATGGGGGGGGGGAGAGAAACAGAGATTGCTGGAATCTGATTTCTTTCTTTTTTCTTCTTTGAGCACATAATAAAATACAATCACCACCACCACCCTGAATCACCAACAACCCCAGCCCTGCCTATGGGGCCACAGCATTTATATACATACCCTCAGTTGAGAAAAGGCTTTCATCAGATTAGCCTGTAGCCAAGTCTCTAGAACATTTTTTTTTATTGGTTAATGATTGATGTGGAAGGGCCTAGGTCACTGTGGGTGGGAGGGTGGGTAGGTACCACCCCTGGGCTGATGGTGCTGGGTTCCATAAGAAAGAAGTCTGAGCAAGCCATGGGGAGCAAGCCAGTAAGCAGCACTCTTCCATAGGCTCTGCTTCAGTTCCTGCCTCCAGATACCTGCTTGAATTCTTCCCCTGAATTCTATGAATGATAGATTGTTTTTGTTTTTAAAGATTTATCTTATTCTGTGCGTATGAGTGTTTTGCCTGCATGTATGTCTGTATACCACAAGCATATTGGTGCCCAAGGAAATGGTAAGTCTCCATGTGGATGCTAGGAATCAAACCCAGGTCAGGTCCTTTGTGAGAATAGCAAGTGCTCTAAACCACTGAGCCACCTCTCAAGCCATCAATGACTGCAATGCAGAAATATAAGTCAAATAAACCTCTTTGGTCACTGTTTTATCACAGCAACAGAAAAGCAAACTATCATAGTAAAGAAAAAACAGATCAATTAAGCACCAAAAAAAAATTTAAGTGTTGATTTAAAAAAAAATGCAATATTTTTGTGGATGGGTCTTTCCTGAATGCATGCCCGTGCATTATGTGTATACAGAACCCACAGAGGCCAGAGGAGGGCACTGGATGCCCTAAAACTGGAGTTCTGAGCAGTCATAAGCTGCCAGGTGGGTGCTGGAAATCCACTCCAGGTCTCCTAAAAGAGCAGCTGGCACTCTTAACTCTTGAACCATCTCTTCAGCCTCCTAAAGAGTGGTTTTTTAAAGGCATGGCTAACCTCCATGTGAACGGAATGCGAAGATACATTTGACCTGCTAAGGACTCAGTGAGGTCCTAAACTCCTTCTGAACAGAGATTTAAAAGATACTGAGTTAAAAGGTACCACTGATCAAATTTAAACAGCAGTAACCTTTTAAAATCCTTCACAGCTTAACTTCCTTAAGTGTACTCTACTATTGAATTATTTATGCCAAAAGTTATAAAATTGCATGTACTTGGCATATCTGGGTTCAGTCTCTCCTTAACCCCATACTCCCACCCTAAATAAAAACAAAATAAGACTTGAAAAGACTGTAAAATTACAAATTCCTCCTGAGACATTTAACCCTCCTCACTCACTAACTTACTTAGTGGCAGTGTTTGGCAGCTTTTGTATCCAGGCAGCAGGGAGCAGCAGTTGGTGTCTCTCTCCTAGGTCATCAGTATAACCTACTTAACCACTCAAGCCTAGGATTGGAGAACTCTTAAGTTCCTTAAGCCAGTGGCAGTAGCCAACATTATAATTCCTGGGCTGCGGAGTCTGAGACCCTTGGCCCCAAAGGCTTGATGGTTCTCTGGAACTCTCTCAGCATAGCCTGCGGTTCTCTCCTCTGGCTCCTCACAGTCTTCTATCCTACTTCTATCTCAGGTCTCCGTGCTCTCTGACTTCCACCGCACCCCGAATCCTG
Organism: Tokudaia tokunoshimensis; assembly: GCA_036184795.1. Taxonomy (NCBI): domain Eukaryota; kingdom Metazoa; phylum Chordata; class Mammalia; order Rodentia; family Muridae; genus Tokudaia; species Tokudaia tokunoshimensis. Next base: position 70,883,196 of record BTHU01000002.1, on the reverse strand, counting down.
CCCACCACTCCCTGGGGTTGCTCATCTGCCTGTTGCTGCTATAGCTGCTATCAGGCGACTGCTCCCACTGCTGCCCCTGACCACAAGCCTTGCAGTCCCATCTCACTTTTGGTTATCCAGCAGCCACAGCTTGGCTTCAAGGGCTCCAAGTGCCTGGTGCCAGATGTCACTGCTGCTGTTGTTTCTGCTCTTCCTTCACGTCAGCAGCTCAACCCACGGTACCAAAATCCCACCGGAAAAGATGTCCCCCAGAGAAGTCTTTCATTGTTGCCTAATGATGCAAAACCAGAAGTAGCAGTTACCTTTCTTGTTACTGGAGCAAAAGAGCTGACAGCGCCTGAGGGAGAATGGGTTTCCTTTGACTCAGGGTTAGAGTGCAGTTCACCATGCAATAGGAACAGGAGGCAGCCGGTCACATGGTGTATGCAGTCAGGAAGTGGAGAGAAAGGGATGCTGGTGTTCAGCTCATTTCTCCTTTTTATTCAGTCTACAACCCCCCAGGCCATGGACTGGTGCCACACACTCAGATGGTTCTTAACTCCTCAATGTGTTCTGGAAGCACCCTCATAGATACACCCAGGGGTATGAATCCCTAGTGATTTTAAAGCCAAACTGACAGCTGTGGTGGTTTGAATGTGATGTCACCCATAAATCTCAGGCATTTGACTATTGGCTCTCACTTGGCTATTTGGGAAGAATTAGGAGGTGTGGCCTTGCTGGAGGAAGTGTGTCACTGGAGGTGAGCTTTGAGATTTCAAAAGAATCATACCATATAGATTAGCCTTTTGTATTTCCTCTCTGTGGGTCAATATGTGAGCTCTCAGCTACTGTGCCTGCTGTGCTCCTTGCCATGATGGACTCTTACCCTTCTGGAATCATAAGCTCAAACAGAGCTTACGATTGTCTTGGTCATGGTGTTTCATCACAGCAGTAGTAACACAAGTAACTGAGACAGCAATGAAAGTAGCCAACATCCGGCAGAGGACGATGTCTACCATCCGACTTAGCCAGTCAGCTGAGCAGTAAACCTCACATGCAAATGAATCTTTAGATTTATATCAGTAACAGAAAAGCTTGATGGCTTATATGTGCACCAGTGACAACAGTCCCTCTGTGGGACCCCTCTGACCTATGTGGAAATGACTTCAGTCATCTACAGTTCAGTGAGGTTTATGATAACAAAATGTCTGGTACCTCACACTGTCATCTGAGATGCTGGAGGGAACACAGTACAATCTGACTAACACACCTCAGGTTATCAGTTGAGTGTTCAAAGGCTGATATCGGCATACAGGTAATCGAGCTGACCGTTTGATTGACAGTCCTTCTGCTAACAGCAGCAGAGAAGCAAGGGAGAGTTGTAGAGTCTCTGCACAACACTTAAGGAATCATTCCTGAGGTTGTGCTATGCTGTGCACACACATGAACATGCACACAAACATACATAAACACAATACATATAAAATGGAGACACAGTACCCCTCCATGGCCTCTGCATCAGCTCCTGACTCCAGGTTCCTGACCTGCCTGAGTTCCTGTTCTGACTTCCTTAGATGATGATCAGCGATACAGAAGTGTAAGCTAAATAAACCCTTTCCTCCCCAACTTGCTTTTTGGTCCTGATCTCAGCAGGAACCTGGAGGCAGGAGCTGATGCAGAAGCCATGGAGGAGTGCTGCTTACTGGCTTCTTCCCCCTGGCTTGCTCAGCCTGCTTTCTTATAGAACTCAGGACCACCAGCCCAGAAATGGTACCACCCACAATGGGATGGGACCTCCCATCATTGATCAGTAATTAAGAAAATGCCTTACAGCTGGATCTCATGGAGCCATTTTCTAAATGAGACTCTGTCCTTTCTGAGAACTCTAGCTGTGTCAAGTTGATAGAAAACTAGCCAGCACCAAGTGGAAATGCAAAACAAACAGAGAATACGGACAAGGATGATTGACTGACCGATGGGCTGATGCTAGAGATGAAACACACAGCTGCACATACAAAGTAAATTCTACCACTGAGCTACAATGCCAGCCCAGAGATTCCATTTATATATTAAAAATGTCAATAGGAGTTATCTCTGATTAGAAAATTTTCAGGTTTTCTTCTCATTTTGCAATGATTTTTAAAAAACAATATATATTGTTTTTTAACTTATGACCCTTACCATCACCTAAGCAAAGATCGAAAGACTCACTCATTCATAGCTGGGATTACAGGTATGCCTCACCAGATTGGTTTAAGTGATGGGGTTGGGACCAGGGCTTCAAGCATGCTAGGCAATCACTCGACCAACTGGCCACATTCTCAGCCTCTTGAGTTTTCTTGCTATTTAAAAAAAAAAATTTTTTTTTTGGTAAAAGATTTTTGAAGTTGAAATAAAACACAAATTTGTGTAAATATTATTTTTAGTCATTAACATTAAAGGCTGTGAATAAAACTCAGTGGTAGAGAGCTACTTTGCATGTGTAAAGCCCTGGAATCCACACCCAGCACTTTAGGAAAAGAACAAATCACTTGCCATTTATTAAATGCATGACTGCTGTTTTTAAAAACCTATACCAAGCCAGGCGTGGTGGTGCAGGCCCTGAATTCCAAGACTCAGGAGGCAGAGGTAGGCGAATCTCTTTGAGTTCCAGGATAGCAAAGACTGTTACACAGAAAAACCCATCCTGAAAATCCAAACCAAAACCAAACAAAAGTAACAATTGTGAATACAAACAATATATTTTATTGCATCCCTGAAAGCAATGAAATCAGAGACGCTCACGACTCATCAGGGACTGAACGGTACTGCAGAGTCTACTGGCAATGGGACATCATTTCTTCACATAAAGGTACAGGGAAGACATTTCAGAAAGTTATCTTTCATGAAACAATATATTTCTTATACTTATTTTAACAAAATATTATAATCACTGCTACTTTTGCAGTAGCATTATAATAATGAAAAATATCGAAAACTAAATTCAATTTAGTCTAAATCTAGAGGCTAGCTGCACGTAAGCAGTTATTATATAGAATAAATACTACGAAATATAGAATACTGTAGAGCAATTGGATTTTCTACAAAGACTATTTAAATAAAGACATGTTTTATTCTACACTAGAATTAACCAAGTCAAGATTTCTTGTGCTGTATACAGTAGCTGTTTCTCTAAAAAGATAAACAATCTTCATAATTTATATTTTAATGTTCTTAATTTTGTAAAGTGGTCATTATATAAAATGAATAGCTAATCTGCCATCTCCTAACATGGGATACTCTTAAATAACATCAACTCACATTAATTTTTCAAGCAGTTTTGTGCAGCACAAACAACATTTATTATATACATCTGGCTAAAGTCCTCAAGTCCTTTCCTTCCTCCACCGAAATAACCAAAGAACACTTACCAAAATATGGAAATGGTGTGCTTTCCTAGTAGGAGGCACGGTCAATGGTCTCTACAGGGTCTGCTCTGTTGCCCAGGCTGGCTCTGTTGCCCAGGCTGGCTTTGAGCTTGTAACTCTCCTGTCCCAGCCTCCTGAGTTCCATGGCTACAGGCATATGACACCGAGATTTACTTTCAAATCAACAAATCATGATTGTGAAAAATTATGCATTTTTATTTTTCATCATAAAAATATGTATTATTCTGCAGAATATATGTAAGAAATTTTAAAGTATGAGATTAGCGATTACTCTCATTTCTATTAAATTGTCCCCAATGGTTAGCTATGGACAGTGGCTGCTACCCATTTCAAAATTATATTCTTACAAATGCTATTTTTAAAAATATACAATTAACCTCCAGTTATTTTGAAGGATAGTGCAAATGAAAACATTCTTTGGGTCTATTTCAAAACATGATTTTTGACATGACACTTTCTTTCTCTGCTCCTAACTTGAGTAACAAAATATAGTTCTGGAAGTAAGCGTATTCTCTACTCACAGGGATATTGCTGAGGGCAGGTGACAGAATGAGTCGAACGTCATTGTCCACTTATCTGACAAACGTGTTATATACTTAAATAAGTATTTCTAGAAAGGACTCCATGTCTTTCTGGTGCTTTTGTTTCTTGCTCTCTGTACAGAGATGACCTCCTGCTTACCTTATCAACCATGTTACCAAATTCCTGTTAAGGATACAGACCAGCATTAAAGAGCTTTGTGTCAAAGCAAACTAATAATGCCTGTGATTATATATACAGAATTAGCATTCTATGGATCCAGCAAGCTCCTTGGAAATGTGTAGAGCTTTTATTGTCAAGTATTACTCTGTCCGAGGCAGCAGTTTAAGAGGTGTCCTGCGATGGATGTAATCCACAGTGGTGTAGCCATGCAAGGTGGCCTTCACTGCTATCTGACGCTGCCCGAAACACTTGTCCTTTTGTTGGTTGTTACCGGCACCAGATTCCCATTGGTGCCATTGGTAGTGTTGGTGGCTGAACCGTTCACAACAATATAGTCGACCTTGCTCTCCAGCTTCACCAAGCGCTGCAAAATGTCATCTAAGAGGACTGCGATCGTTCTCTTCAGGTCGGCTACGGGGAAAGATTGGAATCAATCATATCTAATAGCAATAGAGCACTTAATGTTTATGTCTTTACAGTTTAAGGGAAAGAGGTAAACAATTATCAGGATATCTGAAAGAAAATGTGCTATAGAAAAGATACTTGGAGCCCTACAGGGAAAGCCTAATCACATTCATCACCCAAAGCAACATAGTTACAAGCACACCTGGACTCTCCACTTCTGAGAGCAGTGCATCACATTTAAAGTCTGGCTCAAAACATCAGTCCCTCTGTAAGAACACATTAGTCTTGCTGTCAAAAAACATATTTATTTTATGTGTATAGGTACTCTATCTGCATGTATGTCTGTGCACCAGAAGTCAGAGAGGGTGGTGGATTCCATGCTAGAGTTAAAGACAGTTGTGAGCTCCATGTGGGTGCTTGGGGGCTCTTGGGAAGAGAAGCCAGTGCTCTTACCAGTGAGTCATCTCTTGGGACTCTACACTGAGCTTCTGAGTAGGGTATAAGAAGGCTGGCCCAGGCAGGTGAAGAACTAGTGAAAGCAGGGAAGGAGAGCCCCATTAGCAAGAGACCCCCACACACAAGCCATACCCTGGTGCTCCAGTGGGGAGCAGGGTGAGGATCCAGGGCGCAGGGCGACCTGCTCTGACCTAAGTTATTCTTTCGGGCTCAGTCTATGTGACTCCAGGCTACTCCAGCAGCCTCTGGCTCCATGCTGAGGACAAACACGGAGTCTTTTAACTTTGCGTTCTTGTTTGTGTGCAGATGCTACTGCCCGGCCAGCACTAACCATGAAGGACTGGCAAATGCTCCCTATGAGTGAGAAAGTAAACAGCAGACCCATGAAGGATACAACATCCTCACCTGGGTGCCATAGAGAGAGAGACATCTAACACTGAGACCATGACAATGGCCCACCTGTGGTACAGCCACCCCACTGTATCAAGAGAGGACAGATATAGAGGGTGGCTCTGAAGCTTTGATCAGGAATCTGTTTACTGACACTGAAGGTCATTGCCCCCCTATTGGATTTTCATCTATCAACAAAGATGCCAGTAGCCAATAGCTGAGCACAGGGCAGGACACTGAGACTTGAGCGGGTAGGACGCAGAGAGAGAATCAGAAGACTCGGGAGGAAGAAGGGAACACAGTAGCGGCAGGAGAAAAGCCAACCTACCATGTGAGTTTTCTGGCCACATTCCCACTGGGATAGAAGGGGAGGGATTAGGAGTGGCCAGTCACTGAGTTAGCCAAGGCATTTTAAGAATAACTGGCACGTACGTGTGTGTGTGTGTGTGTGTGTGTGTTTTCTATTCAAGGATCAGAGATAGGTGTCCTGGGCAGGTGCACACCTGTGACCAGCCAGGAACACAGTGTAGACAAAACTCCCACAACAGACAAAGAGCTTCAAACTATCCAGAGCAATTTAGTTCAGCAGAACCCCCTCTGCACGATGAGCCCTAACCAAACTCCTGCCCATCCATCTAGACCCCGCCCGGCACCCTGACTGGACGGTCCAGTCCTATGGACCTGGCCTTGGCCTCTCTGCTGCTTCTTCAGCACTGCCTCAGCAGGTTTCTCCGCAGCTCGGCTCACTGTGATGTTAAGAGCCTGCCTACTTTTCAGGGACGAGTTTCTATGAGCTCTCTCCTCAGTCTTAGTGAGGCCTCTCTGAACTCTGTCAACCTTTTGTAGCTGTTCTGAAACTACACACAACTGTGAAGGGAGATGTGTGGTCTGAGGGCAGGCAAGGTGGCTTGTGGGTAAAACTCCTGCTGTAAAAGCCTGAAAATATGAGTTCAATCCCCAGCATTCCCATTAGGAGAGAACTGACTCCTAAACCTTGTTTCTGCCTTGCATGTGCGTGCCCACACATGGTGACACACACAGCCATACAATACACATACACACAATAATAAACTAATTTTTTGAAATATGTGGTCTGTGTGTTATTAGCAATTATGATTAGAATAAAAGATTTCATGGCCTCACTGTCAGGACAGATGGAACCATCTGGAAAACTTCGGTCAATAAAACCAACAAAACTCGTGAATTTACTATCACTGAATGAATTCTGACCTTGTGGAAAGATACACTGTGGCTATTGCTGACACCGCACACTCGCGAGAGTTGGCCAGCATCCCAGGCCTGCACCTAGTTCTAATTTTAATTTCTTCCAAAAGACTCTTAACCTCTGTAGAAGGTGGGGGTTGGTGGGGGTGCTTTAGTACATCTTTCCTAGCCAGAAAAAAAAAAGGGTTCTCTCATGACTTGCCCTTCATGTTTCTCACAGGCTTTTCACAGACATCGGGGACTCAATAGTGGCAATTGATACTGTCATTTTTTTGTTGTTGTTGATCCTGGACCAAAAAGTTAGCTCCACCCCTGGTTTGTGATCCCCAGGAAAAAAATCATCTATCACCAGTTGATAAAGCTGATAGTAGCTGTGCTATCAGAAAACGTGTGAGGCATACACACCTCTATGCATACAATTGATACCAGCGAGTTACAATACAATTAAATGGCAAGTTCATGATTTTATGTGAAATTTTAAATTTTTCAGAAAGAAATGGTGGACAATCAAAGAAATGCTGATGAAAAGATAAAACAAGGGGGCTGCAGAGACCTTCCAGGGGACCTCAAGTTCAGTCTCCAGCACTCCTATCAGGAGGCTCGCAGCAACCTACAACTCTGAATAAACCCTCTCCTCCCCAACTCGCTTTTGTCATGGCGTTTTATTGCAGCAATAAAAACCCTAACTAAGACACTGAGCTACAAAGCAAAACCTTGTCTCAAAAAACCAAAGGTGTGGGGATGGGGAGGGGGGCAGGTACAGATGCCCAACTCACAGTTTAGCAATCCAACAGCCACTTAGTCTCAGCCGTCACTTATTTTTGAGACAGAGTGTCCCACCGTACCTAGCTAGAATTTGCCAATCCAGTTAGACTTGCCGGCCACCAGGCCCTAGGGATCCCCAGGGATCCCCTTCCTAATGCTGGGATTACAGGGATGTTCCACTACGCCTTGCCTTTTCTTTCTAACGTGGAAACCACAAATGAGGCATCTGTATCTCCTCCTCCAAGGCTCAGGAAATACTACAGAAGAAGAGGGCAGAAAGAATATAAGAGCAGCCTTGGGATGGCATGCTACTGCACTCTGGAACTCACAGCCGTTGTGACACACTGTGACATAGCTGTAAGTGAGGCCCCTCCTCAAGAGGCCTTATGAGCACCTCTGCTGAAAGAAAAAGGCAACTTGAACAAAAGCAAACGCTCAACCAACAAACCCACTACAGAAGCCCAATCTCAATGCGCTCAGGATGCAGGAAAACTCTGAGCTCAAGGTCAGCCTAATTTACAAAGCAAGAAAGAACCTGTTTCACAAGCAAATAGAGTTGGGCACACAGCTCAGTTCATAAGGTGCTCACCTAGTATGCACAAAACCCTAAGTTTGACAACACATAAACCAAGAATCGTGGCACAGGCCTGTAATCCAGTATCAGGGAGATAAAGGAAGGTCAGAAGTTCAAGGCCAACCTGGGAAACATGAGACTCTGCCTCAAAATAAATAATTAATTAAATAAAACAGGCTAGGGCTATAGCTTGGTTTAAAATGTGTAGTGGTTTGAATAGGAATGTCTCTAAGGACTCATGTGAGGGAATGTATGGCTCAGAGGGAGTGGCACTATTAGAAGGTGTGGCCTTGTTGGAGGAACTATGTCATTGTGGGGCTGAACTTTGAGGTCTTATTAGCTCAAGTCCGACCAGTATATTTCAGACTCCCGTGGCTGCAGATCAAGATTTAGGACTCTCAGCTCTTTCTCTAGCACCATGTCTGCCTGCATGCTGCCATGCTTCCTGCCATGATAACGGATTAAACCTCTGAAACTATAAGCCAGCCCAATTAAATATTTTCCTTTATAAGAGTTGCCATAGGGGCTGGAGAGTAAGTACACTGTAGCTGTCTTCAGACACTCCAGAAGAGGGCGTCAGATCTCATTACAGATGGTTGTGAGTCACCATGTGGTTGCTGGGATTTGAACTCAGGATCTCTGGAAGAGCAGTCAGTGCTCTTAACCACCCCCTACATACTCATTTTTAAATGCACATAATATACCTTATATATACATATTTTAAAGAAATGAATGTCACCATTTCTATAATGTACTTAAAATATAATGAATTTTATGTAAATATTAATAACTTAAATCTGGGTGAGGAATATATAAGTACTATATTTCTATTTTCCATTTGAAAATATTCACCTGTAATTTTTTTTAAATCAATTTATAAAGAGTATACATGGCTGCTGCGCTCGGCTCCTGTCAGAGTATTTACACAGGAATGAGCTGGGAAGGAGAAGACAGGAGGCATCGCGTGGTTCTTACCGTAGCCTGCCATGGACGTGCCGCTGTCCACATCGGCTGTAATCCTGCTCTCCTCCGCCAGAGCTTTCACGTATCTTTTGCTTAAATCTAGGATCTGCTCTCGAAGCTTGACGCTGCTCTGCCGCCGCGGCTGTTGCAGAGTGTAGTGTAGTAGCATCAGCCCCCAGACGAGTCCAAACACCAGCAAGAGGAAGCTCAGTTTCTGCGACAGGTTTTTCCTTGAGATTGTACGGAACATGTCTGATGAAGGAAGCAGACAGGCTTGATCGAGGAGCAGTAACTGGACACAAGACACCCAATGATCAAGTCTTTTGAGAGGAAAGAGGAGAAGCAGCTGTCTACTGCCGTCTGTCCATCTTCAGCAGGGCTGCGTCTGCTCTCACGCACCTGTAATGAAGAGCAAAAGGTCAGCCACCTGCACCAGCACCAGGATAAACAAGGAGAGCGCCAGCCTTCTGACTGGCTACCGTCACCCTCCCTGACAGCTTTCTCTGCCACCTAGCAAGCTTCCTGGTCATCTATCAGTTCCATTTCATATCTTTTCAAAATTAAACTAGAAATAAATATACATTTGTTAATAGTTGAAAAATGTGCCACCGTAGTCATAAAATTTTGAATGACTTCTCATCTGTCACTAAAGCCATCGATAAGGTTGACAGACAATACAAGATTCTAAGTTCTGTCTGTTCAAACACCAACACAAAGGTGATTCCTATAGGAAACAGAAACAGGAGTGTCAAAATAAAAGTTAGAAATGATGAAAAGCAAATACAGAAAATCAAAATGCCCCGAACCGTGAATGTGCCACTAATGGGGCTGCACTCGCCCTAAGAGGCACCCACCCTAAAATGGAGAGTAGTCAAGTGAAAGGTTAAGAAACATAAAACTTGGAAAGAGTTGGAATATAAAGATTAATGTTTACGAGCCACCTAAATGCTCAGGAAACAAAGCTCTGGTTTCATCACGGGGTGGGGTGGGGTAAAAATAGAAGTAAAAATCTATAGTGCGTTTCCCACGACTACTTCAGAGCTTACTAAAAACAGACTTTAGGGATGTTTTCATTTCTGCAGTGCTAACAAATAAACATGCTGATTTTACTCCATCCACTAGGGAATAACAAAGTCAAATAAAACCTACTTTGAGCCTACAACTAAAAATGAAACAATACAGTAATGTAAAGGTAGCAAGCCAGGTGCGGGGACACACACGGGCAATCCCGGCACACAGGTGGGAAAGACAGCATGGCGAGCTCTGGGCCAGCTTAGGCTGAGTGGTAGTGTTAAGTCAGTCTCAGCTACACAGCAAGGCAAGCAAATCAACCCAGAGCCTTCGGAGCATGATAACTTCCGCTCAGCACATCCTGAGCTATGCGCAAGGGATGCTCTATCGTTGTTCTTCCTGGAAATGTGCTTTCCAGAAGAGATGCTTTAGAGCTTTTGTTTCATTTGAGACAAGCTCTTGCTGTGCATCCTGACAGTCTGGGACTCACTGCGTACATCAAAGCTGGCCTCAAACTCACACAGACCCACTGCCTCACATATTTATAACAAAGCTGCAGTATCCCTAAAACCCTATTTAACCTAAAACCCTATTTAACCTAAAAAACCCTATTTAACCTAAAACTGCGTATCCCTAGCACCCTATGAAAAGAGTACCGGGGCTCTCCGGGTAGTTCAAAAGACAAGTCGGCATGACTGCAAAGCCAGAAGCGTGACATTACACGGCCAGCTAGGTGTTTCTGGCAGATGAAGAGTTAAATGACAGCTAAGAAAGAGAGAGGAAGGGAGAGAGAGAGAGAAAGTACATCCAACCATACACTGTGTGCTGAGAAAAGCAGCAAAGCCTTTGCTGTCCATAGGTAAACCATATGGGCAGAAGAGCTGTGTGTACAGCGTAAACACAGCAATGTATAACATGCAAGGGGCCTGACTGCAAGCCATGTCTAAAACAGCATGAGGACTTGAGGACAAGCACGGTGCAGAGTGGCAACTGTGTGTTCAGAACCAACTGTGTGTTCAGAACCAAGGCGACAGTGAAGCCATGTCATGCAGCATGGGATAAACACAGCCATAAACACCTTGGGTTCAATACACATTTGGTATTGAATTCACTTCCGGCTGCTGCACATTGAGAAATCTTTCATTGTTTCCCAATTTAAAAACAAAACAAAACTCTCAATAAGTTATTCAATCCCAGATGACTAAATGTAAGAACTGACTTCACCATTGGTCAGAAAAGGGACCTTCATAAATGCAAGAACATGGACTCTATAGAGTATCTGCTCAGTATTGATATAGGGAAAATCCAGGTCTCCTCTCAGCACTCTTAATCTTATTAATAAGAGATTTTAAAAAATGGGCCCAAAGGAAAATCCAAGGACACTTTTATTAGCATTTAACCGGAAACCCCCAAGGGCAGGCAAACTGTAGCTCGCGACAGATTTATTTGAGCTAGCATGAAAGTTAGACATAGGACTGAGAAGCAGCAGTCTGACTGAGGGGAGGGGCTTTAGGAGAGTACGAAAGCACAAAATATCAGGGAAATTCAAAGTATTAAGAAAAGCACACTGAAAAAAGGAGAGAACAAAAAGGAGAAGTGAGAGTATTCTGACTGATTCAGAACAGTCAGCGGGTTTAGGAAGCTGTGGCCTGGTGAGCTAATGCTCGAGGGGTGAGCTTTGGGAAGGAAAGGCACAATGTCATACTGAGGGACTAATTACTACACCTATCTCTTCACCATGCCTTAAAGTAAGCATGGCTTCCTAGGCTACTTGACCATGTCCAACTGAAATGTTGGATCGCCACCCAGGCCACAGATTCTATTTTCTTGACCAGGAGTTATTATTTCTACTCTTTTTTCCCCATAAATTTATTTATCCACTTTACATCCTGATGGAAGCAAGCCCCTCCCCCACTCCTCCCAGTAACCCCATCACATAGCCCCTTCCTCCACACCTCCTCCCTTCTCCTCTGAGGAGGGGGAGGCACCCCTTGGGTGCCAACCTACCCTGGCACATCAAGTCACTGCAGGACTAGGCACATCCTCTCCCACTAAGGCCAGATAAGGCAGCCCAGTTAGGGGAACAGGATCTACAGGCAGGCAACAGTCAGGGACAGCCCCCACTCCAGTTACTGGGGGACCCACATGAAAACCAAGCTGCATTCCTGCTACATATGTGCAAAAGTGGAGGTTCTAGGTCCAGCCCATGCATGCTCTTTGTTTGGTGGCTTTGTCTCTGGGAGTCCTCTCTCCCAGGCACTTCCTACACCCAAACTTCTGCCCACCCCCATACCCCTCCCCAGTCCCTCTATCACCCAGATCCCACCCTCCATCCACCTCCATTGACTATTTTATTTCCCCTTCTGAGAGAGATTCAAGCATCCTCCCTTAGGCCCTCCTTGTTAGCTTCTTTGGGTCTGTGGATTATAGCATGGGTATCCTGCACTATATGGCTAACACCTATTTATAAGTGAGTAAATATCATGCATGTCCTTTGGGTCTGTATTTCCTCACTCAGGATGATATTTTCTAGTTCTATCCATTTGCCTGCAAATTTCATGTCATTGTCTTTAACAGCTGAGCAGTATTCCACTGTATAAATGAATCACATTTTCTTTATCCATTCTTCAGTTGAAGGACATTTGGGTTTTTTGTTTTTTTTTTGTTTTTTTTTTTCATTTCTGGCTATTACAAATAAAGCTACTGTGAAGATAATTGAACAAGTGTCCTTTTGGTATGGTGGAACATCTTTTGGTTATATATCCAGGAATAGTATAGCTAGGTCCTGGGGTAGAACTATTCCCAATTTCCTGAGAAACCGCCAGAGTGGTTGTACAAGATTTCATTTCCATCAGCAATGGAGGAGTGTTCCCCTTGCTCCACATCCTTGCCAGCATGTGCTGTCCTTTGAATTTTTAATCTTGGCCATTCTGATGTAAGGTAAAATCTCAGGGCCGTTTTGATTTGCATTTCCCTGATGACTAAGGACGTTGAACATTTCTTTGTTTCTCAGTTATTAAAGATTCTTCTATTGAGAATTCTCTGTATAGCTCTGTACCCCATTTTTAACTTGGGTTATTTGGTTTGTTGGAGTCTAATTTCTTGAGTTCTTTATAGATTTTGGATACTAGCCCTCTGTCAGATGTAGGATTGGCAAAGATCTTTTCCCAATCTGTAGACTGCCGTTTTGTCCTATTGATGGTGTCCTTAGTCTTGTAGAAGCTTTTCAGTTCAATGAAGTATCATTTATTAATTGTTGACCTTAGTGCCTGAGCTATTGCTGTTCTGTTCAGGAATGTTCAAGTTCCCCACTTTCTCTTCTATTAGTGTATCTTGTTTTGTTGAGGTCTTTGATCCACATGTCCTTAGTTTTGTGCAGGGTGACAATTATGGATCTATTGCATTCTTCTACATGTATTTCTATTCTTGACAATACTCAGTCTCTAACAGAATAAAATGCTCACCTCAATGGGGAGTCAGGGTTTGGACGTAGACAATAATGATAAGGAAATCTGGTGATATCTCCCTGATTTCTCACAGTAATAAAAAGATATTTATCATGCACAGTGTTTGCCAATGTGTTAGAAACACACAGTAGAGGTTTTATTCAGCGACAAAAAAAGCAAAACACGAGCTTATGTCACAGGAAAATGGATGGAACTGGAAATCATCATTAAGTGGAACAAGCCAGTCTCACAGTGTCGTGTTCTCCCTCGTAGGTGATAGTTAACTTTAAAAGAAAGAAACGAAAGGGGGAATAATTTGAAAAAAGAAAAAAAGAGGGAGGGCAAAGAAAGTATAACAGACGGAGTGAATGTGATGAAGGGCTGTAGTGGAAATTTGCCCTAATTGATTAGATAATAAACATGACAAGAAACAAATCACTGGATGAGAAAAAGGCGTTCCGGGTTGGGAAAAGGAAGAGGGAACTCAGGAGAAAGAGACTTCCTTCTGAACTGTGGGAGCAAGGGAGGCAGGCACAAAGCAGGATGCCAGGGGCTGTCGGTTCGAGTGGCGGATCCATTAGATTCCACTACTGGAGGATTTATAACGTAGATTAGTTTATAAAGTTAGCCTGCTAGTTTCTGCACTCAGTGATTGTGTTACCTGTTGATTCTAAACTAAGATTGTGTGGTGTTTTCCTTCATGCAACTGGGTTCCAGAGAGAAAGGTTCCAGAGTGTGAGTGTGCAAGCATGCACCCTAGTCAGCCTCGGGAATTTGGAAGCACGGGCCGGTGTGGCAGCAGCTAGCTGTGGGAACTTAGCAAGCCAGGTGGAGAGAGTGACTTCGGAGTTCCAGAGAGGCAGAGCTAGCCTGGGTGAGACAGGCCCTGGCTAGAAGAAATAATGTGGTCTTGGTCTGTCTGCCTGCCAGGACGAAAACAGGCCAAGGCTACCAGTCAGTGCATAGCTGGCCATAGTGTGGATTTCGATTTTTAATATTTCATGCTACAAAGGGCATTCTCCACAACTCCGTTCCATGTATATAAGTGTCAACGAAACCCACTGCTCTGCAGAGCTAATATACACTAGTTTAAGAAATGGAAAAGGTTTGTCTTGGGAATAGCAAGGGTGTGAGAGGCTGGGAGCACCAATTCCACTCTACACTAGGACTCTGAAAGGACATCAAGGAATAAAGTAGCACGGTATAGAGAGCACAAAGAAGAAGAAACACCCAGAACCCTTCCCGAGCTAAAAAAATGTCCAGGAGCCAGCCTAGGCCTGACCAAGGGCTGAAAAGTTCCAGCGTCCAAGAAGTTTCCCTGAAGCACCCCGAGAACCACAAGCAATTCCAAGCAACGCAGGAAGAAGTAACTAGGTCTTTAAAGGTACACATCTCCATTGTTCTTTCTCGGGCAATATTTTACAAAAAAAATCACCTAGCAAGACTCCTTATAATCCCAGTACCAAATCATACCCTACACCAATTAAATGAGAATAAGGATGGGACCAAGCTCCATCTTTGTTCTTGTCTTGGTTCTTAGTGGTGAGCATTCCTACACGGTGGGCAAACACTGTCCCTACTGCTGAGCTATGCTCCCAGCTGGCATCAGTATGGCTGGTTTTAGTTGCCATTGCTTTACGACAGGGTTATAACATGGACTTCTGTGGCCTCCATCCCCTTGCCTCTCAGTCTTTACAAGGGCTGGGATTACAGATATGTGCTAACATGCCTGCTGCTACCAATATATTTTAGAGAACATTAGGTTAGTCCTCAGTGTACGGCAAAGTCAGAGAAGAACACTGCCCAGAATCTCAGATCTCTTCATGAAATGAAGCAGCAACAAGACTTGCACGGAAGGCGTTATAAATTCTGAGTTATGAATCAGATCATTTGGTGTGACATCAGAATCCTGCTGCTTGAAGGAGGTAGAAACTGTGACCTTTACCAGAACACAAGTTCTTACTCCCAGAGTGGCCAAGTCCCCATTCTTACTAGGCAAGCATAAAGGTGAAAAGCCAACTCCACTGAACCACTTTGGTGTCAATATGAGTGCATGTCCCTGTCCACAGGGCATTACATGTATGCTTTCATGTAGAAAGATAGACAGACAAGGAGTTTGAATTTTCAGCAACTAACAGTAATTTACTTATACTCCTTCAGTGATTAGAAAAGGAGCAATTATTAGCCTCAATTAGGAAAAAAAAAAGAGGACTGTAGGCATAATTTTTTTGCAACCTACTTTTAATAAGGGTTCAACCACTCCTTTAGCCCACCACCCAGCAGAGGTAGTGGAAGAGAAAACTTATTAGTACATGGAGTAAGTGGACCTGTTCAGCAATAATTATTTGGGGGCAAGCTTGATCTCTTAGGTTCAGTCCCATAGCAAACACCAAATATGACTCAGCAGCTGCAGACCAGTCCTCTAGGCAGGCAGACACCAGGCACAAACCAACAGCTTTGGTCCAGTCCTCTTGGCAAGCAGACACCAGGCAGCTGTAGTTCAATCCTGGAGAAACCACCAGGCCTGCCAACAGGCCTGAGTCAAGGCTGCTGAGGTTGAAAACTGCTGCAGGAACCTCACAAGCAGTTCTTGAGTTTCTTTCAGTGGCAGCATTAACACAAGTTGAACTCAACAATGCTATGGAAGGCGAACCAATACATGTGTTTATCGAAGAATAGTGAGGTGGAGCAAACCAAACCAACGCTCAGTGCTCATCTCCCACTGTCCGTGGGGTCATATTTATACTCCTTTATCAATCACCCTTTCAAGTGTTTGCTATATCAAACATCCTTTCACCTGTGTCTTTCACATGTTTGCTTTAGCAAGACATGACAGGGAGTTTGAACTTTCAGCAATTAACAGTAATTTACTTACACTCCTTTTTGTGCACCAGCAAACCATCATTTGATGTAACTAACTTTTCAAAGAACTAGAGGTTTCTATTTTAGAGGACTCAATGTGTTTTTCTGTATGGTGTTCAAAGCTTCAAATGACAACAGAACCTGTACTTTGACACTGCCATTTTCTTTTATGTTTCAAGTACTGGCCCTCTGAAAGCCAAGGGTCACTATCTAGAAACACGACAGGCTAACACTCAGGATTTCTGGGCCACCATCATATAACAGTCTTCTGCTAGCCAAAATTACAGCAATCTAAAATTATCTTTTTTCCCCAGATTACTGTCACCATTGTAGGGAGTGATTCTGATGCTAAGATCCTGTTCCCCAATTGGTTCTTGATCTGTCAGTAAAGAAAGCCATGGGCTAATTGCTGGGCAGAAGGGAGAGGTGGGACTTCTAGGACCCTGGAGGCAGGCAGACGACTCAAGGAAGGAGGAGGAGTTCACCATGCTTTGGAGAGAGAAGAAGGAAGAGTCATGTAAGGTCTCAGAACAGAGTGGCCACACAGGCCGCTCCTATAGGCCTTTAGGTCAGGGGAGTTTAGCAACTGAAGTTTAGGGTATGTAGGAGAGACAGAGATAAGAAATTGGTAAGGACACACTTTTCTAGGCAGGAGATAGTAGTGCCCAACAATTGTGCCAAGAAGGCAAGTTGAAATTAAACGACTCTGTGTCTGTGTCTTTTAGCCATGGATTCAAGGGAAGCTGGGAGGGGCTGGTAGTACGGCCACTTCCCAGAGCAAAGGCAGGTAGAGCAGAAAGCCACACACTACAACCATTTCCATCATTATTCCCACTTTTTCTGGTCTAAAATACCTTTCTAAACATTCCTATGAGAAAGTTCCCAACTGCAGAAAATACAAAAGGAAAATAGAAAAAAATTAGAGGGAAATAAAGGTCTAGTTTCATTTAATGTGTGAAGGAATTTGGTTTATTCATTCATCTGTTCATTTATTCACATTATCTATTAAAGCACCTACTATGTGTCAGGCATTGGCAATGTGAAAGGTAGAAGGAGGATTCCTGTTTTCCTGAAGACCATGCCTTAGCAGAAGTGAGACAATGAATAAGGCACTACTCTGAATAAATAGAAACAGAGGCTGTGTCTGATGCAGTCTGTATGAGGTATGGGCTAAGGTATCCCTCAGAGGGGTTAGCGCTGGTCTGCCAACTACAAAATCTGGTCCCAATTTCCTACCAATTAAAACTATTAACATTTGTATCTGACCAGAATCTTGAAGGAAACTGCTTTTCCTTACTCTCAATACACACAAATAGCAGAGCTGGAGAGATGGCTCAATGGTTAAGAGCACTTGCTGCTTTTTTCAGAGGATAGCAGTTGGATTCCCAGCACCCATGTTTGGATAGCTCACTGCCTGTAATTCTAGCTACAGGAAATTTGAAGCCCTCTTCTGGCCACCATGAACATGAACAGATGGACAGAAGGACAGGGACACACACACACACACACACACACACACGCAAAATAAATCTTAAAAAAAAAGTAAGCAAATGGCAAATGTAGGGAGTGACTCTGATCAGGAATGAATGCTGAAGGTCCTGTTCCCAATTGATTCTTGAGCAATCAATAAGAATGCTATTGGCCAATGATTGGGCAGAAGAGGCCAGACGCCAGACTTCCAGTTTTCCTGCAGGCAGGCTAGCAGATGCAGGAAAGGAGAAAAGGATTTGCCATGCTTCAGAGGGAGAAAGAGGCACCAGCTCCGTGAGGTCTAGGGCGGAGTGGCCAGTGGCCGCTTCCCAACTGAACCTGGGGTAGCAGGCAGGAGATCAGAAACGCAACTAAGCTGAGGCCAACTAAGCTTGGGGTGCTGAGCTAGGGAAAGGTAACTGAGCAACTAAAGTTGAGGGCAGATTTAGGGTGCGTTAGCCAAGGAAGGCTCAGAAGAGTCCGGCCATTGAGCTAAAGCATGTCAAAAATAAGCTAATGTGTGTGTGTGTCATCTGCCAATCCCAGGTGGCTCCTGGGGGTTGGGGGAGCAGTGGGAGGGGGTAGTGCAGTCTACCCAGCGCTTAAAGTGGGATAGTAGAATCTACAGGTTACAAGCAAATAAAGAAGAGAGGATTCACAAGTCCTAGTAAGGCCTTGTCTAGACAAACCAAAGTAAAGTAAAGAAACAATATATCTATATCCCACAAGTAAACATGGGAACAAAGAGAAAGCAGCGTGGCAAAGCCATTCCTTCTTACAAAAACTAATTCAGAAAGAACCCAAACCAGCTAGCAAACGCAGGTTTTTATTCTGACACGGGTGGTGCCTATATTTTTTCCACATCAGCTGGGGTCCAATCTCACAGTCTTTTTCCCAATTGGCTAGTTTTAAATGAATTAAGCAAAGAGAATGAAGAGGGAAAGAGTCTGCTACCCCAGGCTGTCAAGTTCTGGTGGGTTGGAGAGGGGGGCTGCCTTTGTATAAACAGATATGGGGAAAGAAAACGATTTGCATAAAAATTTTACAAGGTAGGAGAGATTAGAGGTGTGGGAGATTTGCAGAATTTTGGCCCTCAGTAGGATGTCCACCTCTGATAGAAAAACAACTACAAATACAAATACAAATAGCAAGAAACCCCAGGCAAAGAAAGCCCTGATGTCCCATTTCTTAGGAGCTTGTCAGGATATCTGGTAACATACAGGATCAATAATGACCTGATGTGATGATCTTTACAAACACAAAAACAATTTGTATGTTCTAATAGGAAGAGGATAAGAGGAAGTGGGGTGCAGAACAAAGTCTAGGGAACAATTCCAAGAATTTTAACAGAAAACGGTTACTGGGTATTTTAAGCACAATGTGTCAAACTAAAAAAAAACAAAAAAAAAAAATGGTTCCCTAAGGAGTACAGACATCAGGCAGCAAAGACTGGCAGAAGTTTTTCTAAATTTCTCTATTTGTTACAGGGTTTATTATCGCCACTCCAACTTATACAATCTTTACAGGAAGCAGCTGTAGTCGTGCATTCCTATAGTCCAGTACTCAGGAGATAGAAATAAGATCTGAGTTTGAGGGCAGCCAAGGCTACACCATGAGACCATGACTTTAAAACAACAAAAACAAACACAAACAAACAAAAAACTTTAAAGCTGCGGATTTTCAACCTTCCTAATGCTGCAACCCTTACTACGGTTCTCATGTTGTGGTGACCCCCAACCATAACATTATTTTATTGTTACTTTATAACTGTAATCTTGCTACTGTTATGAATCATGATGTAAACATCTGATATGCTACCCTTGTGGAGGTCACAACCCCCAGGTTGAGAACTACAGCTTTAAAAGACCGCACTATTCAAAGCTCTCTTGCACATCTCACCAAGCGGCATGCCATGCAAATAGCCAAGCAGTTAAGCAACGTTTTAGTGGATTCTCCCTAGCCCCAAACCAAAAGATAAACCTGTTAGGCCAGCTTTATAACTGGAACAAAAGAAAGACAAATAACCATGAAATACTTAAACTAGAATTATAGAAAAGGAGGAAGGAAAGCACAGAGGGTGTCAAACAACATCCAAACTCTCAGCTCCGAACCCCACTGCTTTCCAAAAGTGGGGAACAAAACAGACCATTTGCAATTAGCAATGTTTTAAAAGACAAAACAGAAATCATCAGAGAAAAATGTACACACTACAGATTTTATTTTGCAAAAATAAATATTTTTCTTGCCGAGTTTCGGTTTTAAAAAGTATTTTTAAAAACACGTGCCTTTTAAACTGCCTGTCATGAAGTATTTCCATATATTTTTTACGCAAGCGCTGTAATAGCAACTGTAATGTTAAAAACATTAACAGATGGCTAATCCTACCTTAAAATCTCTCATTCAAATCCCATTTCACCTTGATTCAGTGCTACATTCTGTGCTGTTATGAATAATATCCAACCGGCAGCAGCAGAAGCCAACAAGCACAGCTGCCCACACTCAGCCTAAGGTGCTATAAGCACCACACCCGCCTGTTGTCTCCAAAGGGCTTCACAGCCATAGAGGCATGGGTAGAGTATAAAAAAGATACGGTATGTTCACCAGCCGTCAGAAGTACACATAGCTCTCTCCAATACAAGATGCAGAACTAAGCCTTATACACACAAGACTTGGCCCTGGAATGGAATTTCTGGGGAAAATGTCCATTCCTAAAATATTTTCTCTACATAATACTGCCTGAAGCAAATATCTGGTGGAAAAAAAATTAACATAGGCGACAGCTACCAACTCTATAATTAGGTCTAAACTTGAAGATGCTTAGGCCTGGGGGTATATAGCTACTGAGTTCAATCCACACTGCTAAGAACTAAAGATAAAAAAAATAAAATCTACTGCCTTAAAGAAAGCTACACAAGAGTTCCTGCTAAGGTGACACACAGATAGCTTAACATTTTCAGATGGCATCTTGGGGAAGACAGAAGAAGCAATAAAAATTATAAAAATAGATTTTAAAAGAGCAAATAAAGTACGCTAAAGTACTCTTGCACAGCTTTAATTCCAGCATGAGGGAGGCAGAAGCAGTTAGAGCTCTGTGAGTTGGAGATCAGTTTGGTCTACATATCGAGTTCCAGTCCAGCCAGAGCTATCTACGGTGAGATAGGGTAAAGTAAGGCTGGAATTAAAAACAGGAAGCACTATATCAAAAGAAAAGTGCTTAATCACTGTGCTATAGTGAGTATTTAATCTAAAACATATTATGCAGCATCAGACATTTCAGTCACAAGCAAAGCTGCTCAGAGCCTTAGCCAATCATAACTTGTGTCATATGGCCCTACACCCCTTTCCAGCTGACTGGACTAGGACGGGGCACCCTTGCCAGGGGCCTTCTACATAAAGAGGCCAGAGAGAAAACAATGGCTGAAGTAGATGAATTCATGAAGAGGAAAAATGAAAATGGGTTAGAGAAGTGAGACCAGAAGCTGTGAGTGAGTGGGCGAGAGGTACCCAGGGTACCCAGGGCCCCCAGAACCCCCAGAACCCCAGGACAGAAGGAAGAGGACCCGCAGCACAGACGCTCGCAGCCCAGGAGACCGGGTGCTGGTTGGTAGGGATCGTGATTTCTGCAGTTTCCTAGCCCTTCCATGAGAACCCCTTTTTATCAGGGTGGATGGAGAGAACTGTAAAACCTGGAGGGCAGGGAAAAAGGACATACATACATGTGTAAGGGAACGTACAGTTTTCCCCTATAGTAAAAGGGATGTTCCAAGATCCTTAGCATTGAAAGTCTGAGATAGATGAGTCCCTGGAATCAATCTGTTCACTACTGTAGACACGGGGAAAGGAAAACTGCAGAGAAAGCAAAGCTAAGGTCATGCGGATGGTGGCAGAATGGGACGAGAACCAAGGCTGCTGCCTTCTGCGGTTCTCACCTTCTCTACTGCACTCAGTAACACCAGGAGAAATGTTTTCTTCAAAATGAGTGTTTCTTCAATACATTTTAAGGTTAATCAGCAATGTTTACATGCATATGTCTCCTTCCACAATTCCCAGTTATTAACTGTTACTGTTCTAGCGATCATTAGAAGGCTTCCCTTTCCCTAAAGGAAAGTCAAATAAATCATCAGGCCCACCAACTCCACAGTCCCATTACAACTGTACCTTCAAAACAATATTTACTCAATTTCCTTGAAAACCCAATGTCAATAACATTGAGAAAACAAGGGTAAAAACAGCTGATGGAACCTGAACACGTTGAAGTCATTCCTGATCAGATGTACTGCATCCATTCAATGCGTCTCCAGAACAAAAACTACAACTTGGGAACAGAAATCTTAAGTGGGTGCCAGGCAATGGTGGCTCGTGCCTTTAATCCCAGCACTAAGGAGGCAGAGGCAGGAAGATCTCTGAGTTTGAGGCCAGCCTGGTCTACTGAGTGGATTCTAGGACAGCCAGAGCTACACAGAGAAACCCTGTCTCAAAAAATGAAAGAGAGAAAGACAGGGGCTGGGAGGGGAGGAGGGAGGGAGGGGAGGAGGGAGAAAAGACTGAACCAGTGAGAAGAAAGTCGGCATAGGGGAAAGCAGCAAAGGACCTGGATCAGACAGACAAAGCCTTTAATCTCCTTTTAAGGGTTTCCTATGAGACCAAGCTAGGGAGGTGGGGGAGGTGAGTCCTTGTACAGTATCTACAGAGCTGATCCCCAGGAAAGCAGAGTCATCAATTTCCTTAGAACATTCTCAGCCATCTTACAGGAGCGAACATTAAGAAGCCAGCATATCTTAAGGAATTCTTTGTATGTAAGGAGTAAAATATAAAGTGAACACACAACCTAGAACGCTAACGATTAACCAAAAGTCCAAACACTTCGAATCACATTCAAAACATCATTTCATGAAATGAAGAACAAGGTGTAATAGTTTATTATTCATAAATCTAACAACTTAAAACTGTGTGTGATCTCCATCTGCTGGATGAAACAAATCGGTTTGGAGCTATTAGCCTGAATGAAGCAGCAGGCATCGGGACGCCAAGGGTTCGAATCCTCGTTGCCTGGCCATTCAATTGCCACTGCCTACACCTACAGCAGATAAAGTTCCTCCTCACCAACCTCCCAGGAGAAGAGTTTGGAATTGAGCTGTCAAGAGCGGGGCACAAATGAGCGCGGCCGCGGCGACTACCCATCCCCGCAGAGCACCGCGGAGCCGGGCCGTGCGGTCGAGGCTGTCAAAGTAGCAAAGCCGGGGCCGCAGAGACACCGCTCCTCCGCCTTACCCGGCCTGCTGCTTTCCCGTCAATCACGCGGGCCACCGCCGCGGGGCTCACAAACTGGAGCTACAGCCACAGCCCGCCGCGGGCATCGGCGGCGCCGCAACAGCCTCCGGGCCAGGACGGAGGTAGGACGGAGGTAGGACCGAGAGCGTTCGGCACCCGGGGACTCTACTCCCGGTTTCCGCTCCGCCTCCCGACCGCCCTTCCCCCACTCTCTGGCCAGGGCCCGCTGCGCGCGGCATTATGGGGGATGTAGTCCTGCCTTGCGGAGAGACAGCACGTGCTCTTGGCCCCGGGGCTCAGGGCGACACGGTTGCTTAGCAACTAAGAGGCGCCGAGCTGCAATGCTACTAGAGAAAACTCAGCACCCTATTTGCCAATAGCGGTGGAGCATCCTACTACCTACCTTCCACTCGAAAAGCACCCTCTAATGCTGTTGTCTGACAATAGAGGGCATCCTAGTGTTGGAACTTCCAGTGTGCCCATTGTGCTCCTGAAGGTAGAAACAGTAGGATAAAAAAATAAATAAAAGGACTAAAAATGAATAGAAACAAACTATCCTTTTCTGAGGACTGGAGACATAGTTCAACAGTTCAGACAGTTTGCTGAGGGACCAGATAACCAGAGTTCGATTCCCAGCTCCCACATCAAGAGGTTCATAATCTCTTGGAACGCCAGCTCCAAGGGAGTCTACCTGCTTTTGGCCTCTGCGATTTCAGCACACTCACACAATTACATGAATACAAATAAAGTAGTTTTCAAATATTCTTGTCACTGATAGTTTAATTATGTATACACACAACAAATACAAAACAACTTGTAGACAAATTATTACAATTAATAAGAGTTTAACAAAGTTAATACATTTTTAAAAATCAAGGATTTTTGGGCTTGGGCATGCCACTTAGTGGCAGAACACTTGCCTAGCATGCATATGGCCCTGATTAAATGCCCAGCACACTCAAAAATTACACATAAAAAGGTCAAGTTGGGCTGGAAAGATGGCTTAGTGGTTAAGAGCACTTGCTCTTCTTAGAGAGCATTCAAGTTCTGTTCCCAGAATCCACATGGTGGCTCACAACCATCTGTCACCCCAGTTCTGGATATCAGTCTTCCTCTGACCTCACCAGGAATATAGTTGGTATACTAAGGTAGATGCAAGCAAAACACTCATAAAATTCCTTTCTCTCTCTCTCTCTCTCTGTGTGTGTGTGTGTGTGTGTGTGTCTGTCTGTCTGTGTCTCTGTGTCTCTCTGTCTCTCTGTGTATGTGTCTCTCTCTTTCACACACACACACACACACATCTTAAGAAAAAACAAAATAGGAGGATCTGGAGATCAAACGCAGCCTGGGAAGGACAGTTTTAACAACAACAAGCAAAAGACAAGCCTTAGAGTGAAGTGAGACCCTTGAAATATATAAATCAAGAAAGACCTTGCCCTCAAAATGTATAAGGAATTTTAATCACAAGAGAAAGAATCGAGGACAAAACAAAGAGTTCTGTCCATAGAATGCCAGTATGTGTAAGGGTTTAATACCCTGTATGAGGATAGCTTGATCTTCCATGCCACAGGAGAAGGTGGGGGAGGGAGGAGAAGGCAAGGGGGATTCAAAAAGGCCCCTAACTAAGGAGGAAAAAATCCACATAACCGGTGCACAAAATGGACCAGTCTGGACACAAACGTCCTGTGCTCTCTAACACTGCTAGCCATACCTGGCCCTTGAGGACCTACAATGTAGTTAACCTGAATTAGGACACACTGTAACAGCAAGCCACCAACAGATACTGAAGATTTGCTACATAAGAAAGAATGTTGCTATCAACCAGAGTTTTAAACCATTGACTATTGTCTTAGTCATGGTTTCTATTCCTGCAAAAACATCATGACCAAGAAGCAAGTTGGGGAGAAAAGGGTTTACTCAGTTTACACTTCCACATTGCTGTTCATCACCAAAAAAAGTCAAGACAGGAACTCAAGCAGGTCAGAAGGCAGGAGCTGATGCAGTGGCCATGGAGGGATGTTACTTTGCTTCCTCTGATTTGTTCAGCTTGCTCTCTTAAAGAACCCAGGACTACCACCCAGGGATGGCACCACCACAATGTTCCTCCCCAACCCTGTCCCCTTCCCTGAGCACTAATTGAGAAAAGGTCTTACAGCTGGATCTCATGGAGGTATTTCCTCAAGGAAGGCTCCTCTCTCTGTGATAACTCCAGTTTATATCAAGTTGACATACAAAACCAGCCAGTACAACTACAAATGTTAAATGTTTTATATATATTTAGCTAAGTAAATGCACCGATAAAATTTCTCTCTCTCTTCTCTCTCTCTCTCTCTCTCTCTCTCTCTCTCTCTCTCTCTCTCTCTCTGTGTGTGTGTGTGTGTGTGTGTGTGTGTATGTGTGTGTGTGTTCACCATGCAACAAAACCATTATCAACATTTTAAACAGAGGTTCAGCTAATACTGAAATCTATAATTTCTAAACTTAAGTTGGGGCAAATGGCTACAGTGCAGAGTAAAACTGAAGAAGTAATCGCCACCCCTCACGTGGGGGTGAGTTACAGAGTTGGCTCTCTGGATATTGTAGCCAGAAAGAGAGTGATCATCTTCCAACAGCTTGCCTATAAGGATGAGCCTCTGCTGGTCTAAAGGAGTAATGTCCTTGTCCTAGCTCTTGGGTCTTGGGCTTCACATTTTTTAAAGATGGAGTCTCCATACATAGCACTGACTGTCATAGAACTCACATAGGCTCCTGAGAGCTGTGATTAAAGGCACGAGCCTGGTACAGGATATTTGAACCTGTTTCTAGTTAGGGAATGGCTCAGCTTTAGCATACACCTTTAATGCTTCTGTGTGGAATACAGACACACCCTAGTACTCACCTTTACTCCCAAACAATGAAGGTAAAGTTAGTTTGTAGAAAGAAGCACCGAGTTTGAAAGTGATGTCTAACTTAGTGGCAGAGAAAGATTTGACAGAATAGAGCACTCATGAGAAGAGAGAGGAAAGGGAAGCTACTAAAGGGAGAGGCAGACAGTCCAGAAGAAGAGAGTCCAGTACAGGATACAGTAGAGTTCATGGAGAGCAGTGGAGTGGAATTGAGAAGGAGCAGCACAGAGAGGGAGAAGGAGTGTTAGTGGGAGAGTTTTACAGAGACTGATTGAAGAGAGAACAACCTAGACACAGGTAAAGACAGAACAAGCAAGAGAATGAGAAGGAGCCTGAAGATTAGAAAAGACTGTTAGAGTTAGTCTGAGGCCAAGCCGAGCAATTCAGAGGCAGAGAGAGAAGAGCCAGATTGAATCAGTCAGCTGGGAGACAAGTTCAAGCCAGAACAGCTGAGTTGAACCAGCCAGAGCTCAGAAAGAACCAGGAAGGGGTGAGCTTATTCAGTAGCAAGTTTCAGAGGCTGAAAACATTCTAGGCCTAGATTAGATTGCACAGAGGCTAGATGCTTCCAGGACTAGGCCTAGGTTAACAGACAGAGGCAGTAAGCCTTTAAGATGACAATTATAACAAACCAATGAAAGTTACTTTCATATATGCCACCCAAGTAGCCATCACATTCTTGACAGTGGCAAAGGACTGCCTCCAAAGTGATGATGATCTTCCAGACAGGCTCTTCACAAAGATTTCAGTTTTTATCTTTTAACAGATGTGATGAAACCACAAGTCACCAATCAAACTGAAACACCACGCTACCAGCCACACAGAACCTGACAAATCCATCCATCATTGCAATTTACTTAGCTTATAATTAGATAATATTATAAAATATAATACATGATATTAGTTGCTCAAGTGAATTAAATCAGAGTGGAAGCCATGGCTTTCCAGAATCCAAGATAAAAATCACAGCCAACCAGAATCAGAGACCTGTTAGCAAAGGGCCACCTTCCTCAGCAAGAGAATAAGGCTAGTGAAATCAAGCTAGCAAGAAAAAGAGGCTGCTTGTGAGTTTAATTGTGTGTTCTCTAAGAAAAAGAGCTAGGAAGACAACTGGGAAGGAGGTAAAGTTGGAGTTTTATTTCCATTCTTGTCTTGTGTGTTTATTTGTTTGAAATTGAGACAGGTTCTTGCATACCTCAGGTTAACCTCAAATTTGCTCCATAGCTCATGATGACCCAAGAGTTGGGGGTTACAGGTATAGGCCAGCATGGTTTGGGTTTGGCTTGGTAATTGAATTCAGGATCTCAAACGTGCTAAGCAAGCGCCCAACCAATGAGCCACCTCCTCAGCCACACTGCTCTTGCTCAGGCAAAGCATGACACTGGGTCATACTTCTCAGATTTGCAAACGCCAGGCAAAGGACTCGGGACTAAACCTACAGGGAATCTGTCCCGAGGGAGGCAGTGCCTCTTTACTGAAATTGGGGAACCGTGTGGAAAGAGAGAAGCTAGTTTCAAAGTCAATCTGTGAATATCTGCACAGACCTCAGGAAGCAAAGACAGGAAGATCACAGGTTTGAGAACTCTGAGGGTTACAAAATAATTTTAAGGCCAAACTGAGGGACTTAGGCACAAAGAAATTTTTTTAAAAGGGCTGGGCTATCACTCAGTGGGAGAATACTTGTCCAGCAGAGTGGGGCCTTAGCTTTAACCCCTAGCACACCTGCATATGCACAAGTCAGCAGTGAAGTCAGACTCCCTGGACAAGGCCTGGGCCTGCAGCCCAGTAACTATGCTCTGGTTTTCTTCTATAGTGATTTCATCACAGGAATGAAACCTGGTCCTCCCCTTTTTGAGGAATTTGGGATATGAGAAGTACCTGCTAGCTATTAAAAAACTCTTAAAACAGATTCAGTTTTTATTGTATTTAGTTAATTCTGAGGATTAGTTTGTACATTTATAATAACACGTACAAGGGTGCAGCTATGGTTTAGTGATTGAGAACACACATTGCTCTTCCAGATGACCTGAGTTCAATTCCCAGCAGCCATAAGAGGTGGCTTACCACCCCCTGTAACTCCAGCTCCAGGGGAATCTGATGCCTCTAAACCCCAAGAACACCTACACTCCCATGCACATACTTCATACATACATACATACATACATACACACATACACACACACAATTTAAAAAATAAAAAATCAATTTTATTTTAAAAATTCTATTCAAATCCCCACATTCCAGTGCACTCCCCACTGTAGTTGACTCAGTGAATCCTGAAGCAGAATAGATAGTCTTTTAGCAGAACAGATAGAGGCAGCCTTGAAACCCAAGTCCCTGTCAGCTCCATCTATTCCCACCCACGCCATGTCAGCAGCTCTCTTGGAGTCCACAAAAAGTGAGAGGGAAGGAAAGAAGAAGAAGAAAAATTGGCAGGCATTAACTATACCATCTCTCCATTTGGCTGAGGATAAACAGGATTTAGACTCTCAGTTTTCATACAAATAACTTCCTCTATTCAAATACTGGATTGAATGTTTCCAGAGTACCAACTGCCCAGTTTTATGCTGGTGCCTCAGAGAACACATGGCAAGCACAAATAGGCCCACACTTTTCGACTTTTCCAAGGATGCTAAGATATCATGCCCAACAAGAAAAGCAAACAACAAAAATACAAGACATTACTAAGTGATGCAGTATTGATAATACTGCAGAAATTCAAGGTTATTCAATGTTTATAATGCAATACCAGGTGTTAGATAAAGTTCAATTATATTCAGAAAACTGTTAAATCTGGGATCCTGCTTTTAGTTAATGGATACAAGTTAATGTAAGGGTACTCTAGAGAAACAGAACTAATAGAATGAATCTATGTACAGAAAAACAGGAATGTGTTTGTTTGTTTGTTGAGACAAGGTTTCTCTGTGCAGTCCTGGCTGTCCAGACCAGGCTAGCTTTGAATACACAGAGATCTGTCTGTGACCGTTATCCAAGTGCTGAAATTAAAGGTGTCCTCCAACAACACCCTAGTAAAAACAGGATATCTAGAGTGGCTTACAGGTTATGGTCTGACTATTTCAACCAAGGCTGCCTCCCAATGGAAAGTACAAGCTAGATATCTCTGCTGGTTTTTAGTATACATCAGAATCCTGAAAAAGAAGGCTCTAATACCAGTAAAGGAATTAACTTGACAGCAAGAACAAGGCAAGCAAGCAAAAGTTAAATGTTTTCTTCTTCCATGTCCTTTTACAGGTTGCCAGGAGAAGGTATGGCCCAGATTTAAGGTATATCTTCCCATCTCAAAATGTCCAGACTTAAGTCTGATGTCATTAATCCCAGCACAGGCAGATCACTGAGTCTGAGGCCAGCTTGGTTTACAGAGTGAGTTCCAGGACAGCCAGGGTTACACAGAAAAATCTTATCTCAACAACAACAACAACAACAGACAAACAAATAAAACAAAACAAAAAACAAAAGCAAAACAAGAAACAAGAAACAACAACCACCAACAAAACACCAACATGGAAACTTAAGGGTTCTTTGGAAAGTCAGTTGTGTTAAATGGTGTTCTGCTGGGGCAAACACATGAAGGAGTGTTTTCCTAAAGAAGACACAGGTGAAAGACTAAGGCAGACTTGTGAAGGAATGTTTCGCTGGAGCAGACACAGGAAAGAGGATTTTCTGCTAAAGGAAACACATGAAAGGATACGTGATGAATTCTTTGCAAACAACACGAATGTATTGGTCTGCCTTACATGGTGTAGTTGAGCACCATTTGTCAGGACTCCATAGAGAGAAACATATCAAAACATATCTGGTGGTGTGCTGCAGTTTCTTGCTGCTTTTGCAGACTCAGGCTGATTGGCAGAATGATGTCAGCTGAGACAGACACGTGTATCCTGTGGATGACATGTGATGTTTGTAGGGTATAAAAGGACTCAAGGGACAATGACAGAGGCCAAGCTTGGCTTGCTCATAGAGCTAGTTGTGCAATGGTTGTTGGTCTCCAGTCTTCTCTGATCTTCTCCTCCCTGAAAGAGGCGTCCCTCCTGGTCCCTCCTGTTGACTCATGCCTCGTGCTATCCTGACTCTACCGAACTGGACTGCTGGTGTATCTGTGAAGTGTTTTCAAGTAGACTGAGCTGCTACTGCTAACCTGTAAACTGAACTGCGGATTTCCAGACAACACAGACGGGAGTTGCTTCAAAGAATCTTTCTAAACAGGTCCACTTCCCCCATGATCTTTCTTTTCCACTACCTCTGGTGGGTGGTGGGCTACAAGGGAGGTTAAAGTGTTTAAGAACCATCATTAAAAATAGGATTTGAGGCCAGGCAGTGGTGGTGCATGCCTTTAATCCCAGCACTTGGGAGGCAGAGGCCAGCGGATTTCTAAGTTTGAGGTCAGCCTGGTCTACAGCGTGAGTTCCAGGACTGTCAGAACTATACAGAGAAACCCTGTCTCAAAAAAAAAAAAAAAGGATTTGAAGAAATTAAAGTTACACCAACAAAAGCAATTTCAGGGTTAGAGTGGGTCTTTGCACTTCAAATAATTCAGTTCAATTTTAGTTAATTCCAGTTATAGTCAAATTGATAACCAAAAAATAGCCACCATCTGGCACAGACCCCGTGTACCTGTGGAAGATGCCCGGCTGGGTAGGGAAGTCCTTGGTCTGGTCCAGTGGCTGGAAGTGCTGTGAGGCCTGTTCTGTTTCACCAACATGGCAGGCTTAGATAAGAAGAGACAGGCCATGATTTTAAAGCTTTATTATAGAAAAGTAGGGGAAAAGAAAAGAGATAGAAGGATAAAGAGGGAAAGGAGAGGTAGAGAGGTTAGAGCTGGCCATGACCACGTGGAGACAGGTGAAAAGAATGGGGAGAGAGGAGAAAGAGGGAGAAGGGGGTGGATGGGGGGTGGGGGGAGAGGAGAGAGAGGCAAGAGAGAGAGGAGGGGTCACGCAGCCCCTTTTATAGTGGCTATTGCCAGGTAACTGTGGGGCGGGGCAAACCTGGCTGTATCCAGGTGACTGTGGGGGTGGAGTCCAGCCAGAACACTAGGGGCCTGGCCCTACGCGACTGATGGCCACAGGGTTATTTATGTCCAACAGAACTCAATCAAAATCTTTTATTTTATGCAACCTATAGAAACTATGGTGGCTGTTATAGAATTTGTGACCCCCTGGGAAAAGACCATAGGCTCAATCCTATTATAATTAAAAGGTTTATTGATTAGCTGTTAGCAGGACTATCTCTGAGCCAAATTTGAGATTGCCGTGAAGGAGGAGAAAAAACTACACAAAGACTTTCAATATCTATGCAAACAAGCAAACCAACAAACAAACAAAAAACCTGTTCTGTTCTGCCAAGTTAAGTCATTAAGGCAACTCAAAACAGTCTTTAGGTATTTGTGTAAGCAAGTCACAGAAGCAAAAAAAAAAAAAAGCAGTTAGTCATAATGTAACAAGCAGGTCACAGCTGTACATTTTTGGGTAGGGGGGTCACTGAGTTGGGATTACTGGGAATTTTGTAAGGGTCTGTAATTCACCGAAGGATGATACCCCAGACTCAAATAGCATGCAAAAGCAAAGAGTGTTTTATTCTGCAGAAGTCCAGTATGCAGGGGTCTACTATTTATCAAGATGAAGACACCCAGGTGAGCTCACAGCCCTAATTTAAAATGCATTAGGGGAATTTGAGGGAGAGGTAGGAAACCTTTATATTGATTGGTTGACTCGATCTCTAGGAGAGTAGGGGTCATTGGGATTGGCTAGGTCTCTGGAGACATTCCAGAACTGTTGCTGGGCGGGAGGGGAGGTGGCTGGAAACTGTTGTCCTGGCCTCAGGCCAGGTGACAGGGCAGCTTCTGATGGCAGGGCAGCTTCTGATTGGCTTGTGGTTTTTCCAGTAACTGACTTGCCTAGATTTGCCCAGTTCTGGGAAACCGAGTTCTAGGCCTCGTCTCCTGAACCGCTGATGGCTGGGAGTGCAGGGGGCAGCAAAGCTACCAGGATGTTGGCAGTGGAAGCTTAGGTGGGCATCCTTGTAGCTGTATCAGCTAGCCTGTTCCCTCAGGCTATTTCTGCTGTCCCTCTCTGATGTCCAGGCAATGAATTATGGCCACTTTGAGAAGCCATAATGCCTCCAGTAAAGCAAGTATTCTCCCTTATTTTTGATGAATTTTTTTTCCTTCAGGAGTCAATAATCCCCTCTCTTGGTATATGGACCCACGAACATGAACTGTAGCAAAGGCAAAGGCATATCTGCTGTCAGTGTAGATCCTAACTATGCCTCTCCCACACACACACACACTTTTTGCCGGTTTTAAAGCCTGGGTTAGAGCCTTTAGTTCAGCTTTCTGGGCTGAAGTTCCTGGCAGCAAAGCAGCTGCCTAAATAATAGAGCACAAATCCACTACCACTGCCTCTGCATACCTGATTCCATTCTGCATGAAGTTGCTCCCAACCATGAAGTAGATACCTTCAACATCTGGCCAGGGTATGTCAGTCAAGTCCAGCCTGACATTCTGGACGTGCCCCCAGAACTATAGCGCAACCATGACCCATCTACAGATAGGTCAGGTAGCAGGGTAGTTGAGTTTAGGGCAGATGATGGGTTATATCTTCTGCAAGAGGGATTCAAAAGTAGGACCTGAAAGTGCACTAGTCTGGGGTTGGGCAGCTACCAGCTGGGAGGATTCTTGAGGGTCCTCTCAATAGCATACGGGGTGGCAATAAGTTCCTGTCCCATGGTTATTTTGTCAGTGTCCTTGACTAGCAGGGCAGCAGCAGCTATGATCCAGAGGCAAGATGACCATCCTTGGGCCACCAGGTCCAGCTTCTTAGATAAATAAGCCACAGGTCTTTTCCATGGTCCCAAAGTTTGGGTAAGCACTTCTTTTCTCTCATCTACATACAGGTGGGAAGGTTTGAGAGCGTCTAGGCGGACCAGGGCCTGTACCTCCAATAAAGCTTTTCTTAAAGTCTTAAAAGCCATGTCCATATCAGGGGTCCATTCTATTTTATCTTCTTGGCCCCTGGTAGCCTCATATAGCAGTTTGACTATCTCAGTGAACCCTGGCACCCAGAGTCTACAAAACCTGGCAGATCCCAGAAATTCCCATACTTGCCTTTAGGTTGATGGAACTGGGATGCTAAGGATGGTTTGCTTCTGGGCATCTGACAATATGTGTTGGCCCCTGTAATTTTAATTTTTTTAAATATTTATTTATTGATTATATGTCTTCAGACACTTTTTCTTCTCTCGGCTCCCCTCACTCCAGCCACCACTCTCTCCTGCCCAATGATTTATTTATTTATTATATGTAAGTACACTGTAGCTGTCGTCGGGCACCCCAGAAGAGGACATCAGATCTCATTGTGGATGATTGTGAGCCACCATGTGGTTGCTGGGATTTGAACTCAGAACCTTCTGAAGAGCAGTTAGTGCTCTTAACCTCTGAGCCATCTCTCCAGCCCAACTTTAATTTTTTTAAGCAACTATTTTTAATGATGATTATTAAATGCTTTAACCTCTCTTGTAGCCTGCCACCCACCAGAGGTAATGGAAAAGAAAGGATATGGGAGAAGTGGACCTGTCTAGAAGGGCTCTTTGTAGCAACTCTCGTCTGTACTGTCTGGAGATCTGTAGTTTAGTTTGCAGGTTAGCAGGGCAGATTGATCTACCCGCAAACACTTTATGGACACACCAACAGTTTAGTTTGGTAGAGTCGAGATAACAAACAGGAATCAGCAGCAATGACATGACCTAACAGAGAGAGCCAGACATCAGCCTCTGCTCAAGTCAACAGGAGTGACCAAGAGGAATGCCTCATTGAAGATTGTGGGTGAGTTCTTGAATCCTTGAGGCAGGCATATCCAGGTCAGTTGTCTGTTGAAGCCTCTCTCCAAGTCTTGCCATTCAAAGGCAAATAGAGGCTGGCTTTGGGGTAACAGAGGTAGGCTAAAGAAGGCATCCCTCAAGTCAAGCATGGTGTACTTTGTGTACTTGGGAGGGATGCTGCTCAGCAGGGTGTACGGGTTTGGAACTGTGAGATAAAAATCTTCCACCTGCTAATTTCTTTGGGTAGTCCATGGATAGGGCTTAGCGCTGGCTGCCCCTTGCACCCATGGTTTTTAATTTGACAATGGCCCCAGCTATTGTTTCAAGACAGAATGTTGTGCTCCTGTGTCCACCAGAAAGTTTATTGGTTTCCCCTCCATCGTTGGGGTTTCCCAGGGCTCATGGCAGGGGGTTGGGCCCTGATCCCCTCAGTCATCTAGTTGTTCTAATTCTAGAACCATTGGGCCCTCTCTTTGATTCTTAGGACACTCATTCTTCTTAAGGCCTTTTTCCTTGCAATAGGCACATTGGTCCCTCTCTAGTGGAGGACAGACTTTTCCCTCAGTGGGGGCTGCCTTACCTTTTGTTCCTTCAAAGAGTTAGGTTTTTCAGCTCTCTCTCTCATCAGGACCGCCTCAGCTCGTGGCATCAAGTAGCACTTTTGCCAGTTCTCTGGTCTGTCAATCAATCCTCAGGGGTCTCTTGGTTGTTGAAAACCTTCTCAGCTATGACTACTAACTCAGTCAGTTGCTTACCCACAAAGCCATCCAGGCACCGAAGCTTCCAAGGATGTCAGGGGCAGCTTGGTTAACAAAAGCCATTGTTTACAGCATACTTCTGGTCTCTGGCTTCTGGATCAAAAGGAATGTAGGTCCTATAGGCTTCAAAATGTCTTTCTAGATATTCTCTGGGGCTCTCATTTTTTTCCCCCTCCATCACCTTGCTTACCTTAGATAAGCCTGGCCATCTGGTGGCCCCTTGGAAGCCCCCTATCAGAATCTGGTTGTAGACCCAGAGTCTCCCTACCTTCAGCAGTGTTAAAATCCCAGTTGGGTTAAGTCAAATGGAGGACTGCATCGATGTCAGCCTGGACTTTGGTGGGCAGCCTATTCACTCCCATACCAATTTCCAGGTAGCTCCCACTCCTTCTCTCTCTCCTCTGTCATGTAGAGGACCTGGAGCAGTTGCTAACAGTCATCTCAGGTGGGCTGGTGAATCAGCATGATTGAATCTAGAAGACCTGTAAGAACGGATGGTCTTTCTAAAACTGGAGGTTCTACAAATTCCAATTGTAAAGCTCATTGCTGTCAAATATGTCATGAACTGTCTCCCCTGAGCAGGTGGGGGTCCCGTAGCCTGGAGTGGTAATGCCATAGTAGAGTCAATCCTCTGGTCAGTACAGGCCTTAATGTGAGGTGGACTGTAAGTGGAGTCAGGAGATTCAGGGGAATCAGGGACTGCTCCTCCCTCTGCCTGCATTGGCTGGGCGGGGCAGTGGTGGCAGGATCAGGGGACATAAGGAAGAGGACAGAGATCCTTCTAGGGAGCAGAAAGGGGGAGCAAGGCACAGGGGCTGAGGCCAACCCTCCTTTAGAGGAAAGAGGGCAGGGAGTGGTACAGACGGTAGCAAAAAGGTTCTCATCCAAAGAGGGGGCTTCTCGACCAGGTATTGCCACGTGGTGATATATAGAACTTGGTCCAGGTGGCCCCTGGACTCATAATCCACAACCTTCACCCTGTAAATGATGAGGAGATGGGAAGTCCCCTTCTCAGGCCATCCTACTTTATAGGTGGGCCATTCATTCCTGCAAAAGATGGTTAATTTGCTGGGATGAACAACTGGACCTGAATCTTCTGCAGCTCTGCAAAAGTCCTTAAAATGCTTCATGACCAAGCCCAGTGTTTTATTCTGTGCCTGTCCCACCCTAAGAATCAAAGAAAAATTTGTACAAGAGGACAAAAAGCACAGAATACAGGCAGATAGACACAGAAAGACATTCCCCGAGTCACAAAAAGCAAAATGAAAAGACTGTCTCAGACAGTCTTCCTTCCTGTGCATGGGAGGCCCAAAGACCCATAGCTGGTTCAGAATTCAGATGAGAAGCAAGTTTTCCTGCTTCTGGTAGGGGGTCGGAAACATCCCCCTTTGCCCCCGACTGGGTAACAAAATAGGAGTCTGCTTTGTCCCCTTCAGCATCCATAATAGACCTGAAACAGAAACAGAAAACACAAGAGACAGACAAGAGACAACCAGGCACCCAAACTTACGATCAGAAAAACACTCTACTATTAGGTTGGAGGGAGGGTGGATGCCATTGAATTCTGGACAAGCCCCCAAATGTAATGGTCTCTGATTCACTGAAGAATGATACCCCAGACTCAAATAATATGCAAAAGCAAAGAGTGTTTTATTCTGCAGAATTCCAGTATGCTGGGGTCTACTACTTACCAAGATGGAGATGCCCAGGTTAGCTCGAAGGCCCGATTTGAAGCATATTAGGGGAATTCCAGGGAGGAGTAGGTGATCTTTATCTTGGCTCAATCTCAAGGCGTGTGGGGCTCTTTGGGATTGGCTAGGGCTCTGAGGACATTCCAGAACTGTTTCTGAAGATGGGGCTGGAAACTGTTGCTAGGGAAGCCTGGAAACTGTTGCTGACTCATTGCCCTTGCCTTAGGCCAGGTGACAGGGCAGCTTCTGATTGGCTGCCCTCAGCCTGTGTTGTTGTTGTTATTGTTTCCACTAACTGACTTGCCTGGAATTTTCCAGTACTGGGAAACAGGGAAACAGGCCTAGTCTCCTGAACTGCCAGCTTGAAACCTGTCATGGAGTCAGCCTGTCTCAGTCCTCTCAGTTTATCTTCAAAACAAACAACTGGTAGGTACCAAGATGGATGCCTAGCATAAAATGGAGATTCTTTAACCATAACAATGGCCTCATTTGTATAATTTTTTGTATTTGCAATATTCTGAAAATATCTCTTACATTTTAAGAGACTGAAACTTTTGCTGGACCTCACAGCCAAAGTTACTAACATACCTTGAGGTCACTTAAGACTGCTATCCTGGGGGCTGGTGAGATGGCTCAGTGGTTAAGAGCACTGACTGCTCTTCCAAAGGTCTTGAGTTCAAATCCTAGCAACCACATGGTGGCTCACAACTATCTGTAGTGAGATCTGACTCCTTCTTCTGGAGTGTCTGAAGACAGCTACAGTGTACTTACATATATAATAAATAAATCTTTAAAAAAAAAAGACTGCTACCCTACTATATATGTAAACTGTTTGTTTAACCTGTCCCTAAGAAAACAACATGATAACCCAACTTACTTGCTTTGGATTCCCATGTAACTGACTTTTACAGCCTAAACTACAACACAGATGTTATCTCAAGTTCTGTGCCTTTCCATACCCCTGACCCAGAGTTGAAAAAAAAAAATCAATCAATGAGGACTGATGAGATGGCTCAGTGGTTAAGCACACGCAGTGCAGAGGGCCAAGTTCCCATCATGGAGTGACATGCAGACATACATGCAGGGAAAAACATTCATACACAAAGTAAAATATATCTTTTCATTAAAAAACAAATCTTAATTGGCCTTCCTGGAGGGCCTGGGGAGATGGTTTGTTGGTTTAGAGCACTGGCTGCTCTTCCAGAGGACCCAAGTTCAATTTCAGCACCTACAGGGTTGATCGAGACCTGCTAAATTGTAGTTTCATGAGATTTGATGCCCTTTTCTGGCCTCGATGGACACCAAGCACACACATGATGCACAGACATGCATGCACTTAAAACACCTACACACATAAAAACATAAAATAATTTTTAAAAATTAAAAATGAATACTTAGAGTTTCATTGCTTTGAAGAGACACCATGACCAATGCAACTCTTAAAAAGACAAACATTTCATTGGAGCTGGGCTACAGTTTCAGAGGCTCAGTCCATTATCATCACGGTGGGAAGCCTGGCATCAGGCAGACAAACATGTTACTGGAAGAGCTGAAAGTTCTTCATATGGATCCTAAGGCCGCCAGGAAGAGTCTCTCTTTTGCACTGGGCAGAACTTGAACACAGGAGGCCTCAAAGCCTGAGTACACAATGATGCACTTCCTCCAGCAAGACCACACCTCCCGATAATGTCACTTCCCATGGGCCAAGCATATTCAAATTACCACAAATACTTAAGAGTTCCAGTGACATTTAAACTGAAACAATATAAACCTTCTATACCGAGTGTGACCAACATATAGTAAACCTTAGTGCAGGTTAGCTCATTAACAGTTATCCTGTTTCTTCTGTATCCACCTATGTCAACAATTACAACATACACCATTATTTCATGAATGACAATGAAAGGAAATCACTCCCAATTAAACAATAAACAATGTTTTCAGTCAGTTTGGAT
This sequence comes from Tokudaia tokunoshimensis, assembly GCA_036184795.1. NCBI lineage: Eukaryota > Metazoa > Chordata > Mammalia > Rodentia > Muridae > Tokudaia > Tokudaia tokunoshimensis. Next base: position 70,845,125 of record BTHU01000002.1, on the reverse strand, counting down.
CTTGAACATCCTCCAAAGACTCGTGTATCAGAGGCTTTGTTCTCAGTGTGGTATACTGGAAGGTTGTGAAATCTTTGACAGATTGGGACTTGGAGGTGGTCCTTAAGTCACTGAGGGGTATACCTATAAGAAATCATGGGTCTTGGGCCCCATCTCCTTGCTCTTTTGCTTCCTAATTATAAGAAATAGAATGTGGTCTGCTCTACCATATGTTCCCCACCGTTGCCACCCAACACCCCAACTGGAGACTCAAAATCTGTGGCTCTATCTAATCATAGGCTGATTTAAAAATAAACCTTTTTGCTGGAGCGATGGCTCAGTGGTTAAGAGCACCGACTGTTCTTCCAAAGGTCCTGAGTTCAAATCCCAGCAACCACATGGTGGCTCACAACCATCTGTAATGAGATCTGACACCCTCTTCTGGTGTGTCTGAAGACAGCTACAGTGTACTTACATATAATAAATAAATTAATAAAAAAAATAAATAAATCTTTTCATGTATCCCACGCTGGCCTCAAGTGCTGAATGTAGCTGAGAATGACCTTGTACATCTGATCCTCTCGTCTCCCCCTTCTGAGTACTAGAATAACAAGTGTATTCCATCACACCCTTGCTGGCTAGTCTTATGTCAACTTGATACAAGTGAGAGCTGAAAGGAGGGAAACTCAAATGAGAAGATGAGCTCCAGCTATAATGCATATTCTGAATCAGAGAGCAAAGTGGGAGGCCCAGCCCACTGTGGGTGGTGCCATCCCTGGGTTAGTGGTCCTGGGTTCTGTAAGAAAGCAGGCTGAGCAAGCTATGGGGAGCAAGCCAGTAAACAGCACTCCTCGATAGCCTTTGCATCAGCTCCTGCCTCCAGGTTCCTGCCCTGTTTGAATGCCTGTCCTGACTTCTTTTGGTGATGAATTATAATACAGAAAAGTTGCCTTCATTCACTCCACAGTCTCATAGAAAAGTAAGACAAATAAACCCTTTACTCCCCAAGCTGCTTTGATCACCGTGTTTTATCACAGCAGTGATAACCCTAAGACGCACCCTGTTTATACACACTAAACAAGCGGTGTGCCTACGGAGCAACATCCCCAGTCCCAGTGGTGCAGCATTTATTAAAGTCTTCTCAATTGTTTCTAGGATTCACTACTAAGCTACTGGCATCCGTTTTGCAAGCAGAGCAGCAACCTAACTCAACATGTGATACCAATAATGTAATTGATTCAGTTGCAGTGATGAAACTCTGAACAACTAATGACCATGTTGGCAGACATCTGCATTTTTCTTTAATGTATAACTGCCGCCTGGCTGACAATAATTGTAAACACATCCTGATTTCAGAGATGGCAAAGTGAATGATGAAAACAATTAGTCTTAGATTTTTTTTAAAGACTAATTCACTTTGTTTTGTTTTGTTTTTCTAGTATAAAAAAAAAATCTTATGTGGGGGCTGGAGAAACGGCTCAGGGGTTAAGAGCACTGATTGCTTTTCCAGAGGTCCTGAGTTCAATTCCTAGCAACCATATGGTGGCTCACAACCGTTTTGGCTGGACCCAGTTGGAACCTGGGTCCTCTAAAGGGATACTCTGATGTTCTGATGTGAGTTTTCTTAAGATGGCAGGTTAATCCTTAAAAGGAAGACTTGGTGAACATGGATTCTTTCTGGAGATGGGGGAATAGGATTGGGGTGTGGATGAGATCAGGTAGTTGTAGGTTTTACATGTGACATCAAAGGTGGCCTTGGTAAAGTTGTCCAGGATGGCATACCACTTCTTGCTGATGTGTAACAGTCAACAATGTCAGCAGCAGCTTCTTGGGCAGAGTCAGAGAGATGCCAGGGCCTCTGGCAGCAGAGATGAGGCACACCAGCAGAGCCCATCACCTTGCATGGCTTAACAATCTTCTTCCCCAGTGACTCTCTACACAAGGATAATGGAGAGCTGGGCCAAAATGATGGCCCCTTGGATGGCAGAGGCTACTTCCTCACAGGGCTTAACACAGGAGCGACCTGACTGACGTAGTCCTAGGGGACAAAAGGCCTGAACCCAGTCCACTGACCAGTCCAAGTCTGTGTCTGCACTAGCGAGATCTTTAGAACCTCATCTTTTAGGGTTGCTCCAGAGGAAAAAACAATGATCTCAAACTCCTTGACTGTTGAGAAGTACAGATCAATTTCCTCCAGAGACTTGACCAGGTGGCCCAGCTGAGAGATCCACTCCCTGTCTGCAGCATTGCCTTCATCCCCTCCACAGCCTTGGCCGGGGGCCATAACCATGGCCCCTGTAGCCTCCGGTGCCTGGATCCTCAGGTCCTCCTGGCCACCAGCTGCACCAATTCCATCCACCATTACTGTTTCTCCAAGAAAGAAGAGTTTGTTCTGTGACAGGATCTCACTGTGTAGATCTGGCAAGCATTGAACTCATAGAGATCCTCCTGCCTCTGCCACTACCACCTGGGTGCTAGGGTTAAATGGAACACCGCTACCTTGGGCAAGAATTTGTGAGATTCTAATAAACTCAGAAGATAAGTTTATTAAGTCTAAACTCTGCTTTTTTTTTAATTAACCAAATGTTCAAAAACAAGCAGCTGACACAGATGTTTACAATGAACAGATGTTGCTGTAAATTTTGTAGACAAATGTTAAAGTTGTCACTATTTGTGACTACTAAAAAGAAATCATATTTAGAACTTCCCGCCAAAGCTATGTACACTTGTTTTCAAAAATCCACACCTGTAAGGGCAGGAAGGATGCAAACAAGACTGAATCCAACCTTTCTTCGTCATTCTTTACCTCTAAGTTTCATTCTGTCAACTAAAACAAACAAACCAGTACCTCCTCCATTGATGATAAACATTTTTAAGCAAAGTTTATTTCACTTTTAGGAAAATTCACTTAAAAATTTCCCATTGTTGAAAAAGAAGTCTGACTTCCTGCACCATCCACGTCTTGGCTCAAGTTCCATCCTTTAGGCTGGAAGTCACCAGGAAGTCACTAGGAAGTCATCAGGAAGTTCCCCTCCTTGACCTCTATGTCTGCTGTTTTTAAGTTCCGAGCTTCAAAGCGGAGTCCAGTTGTGTGTGGCTCTTTTGTTGGTTGTCCATGGGCTGACTCTTACTGCTGAAGTCACCTGGTGGGCCTCCTGGGGCTCATGTAAAGATGGCCTCTGGTAAGATGTGACTGGTGGCTGTCCCTGTTGTCAGTTTGTCTTTCCTCTCCACTTAATGACCATTCAGCAAGGAGTCTTGGTTTCTTTTCTGATAGCGACCAAATAGAAAAAGCAGAAACCCTTCAGGACTCTTAAGACCCTGGACTAAGAACTGAAACAGCAACAGTGCTGGACAAGTCTGTTGGCCAGAACCTTCACCAGAGATTAAACCATCACCCAGATTAAAGCATGGAGAGAAGCTGACAGTCTTCTGGGAAAGGGACCAGAGTCACAGTGCAAGGGCAATGCATTCTGTGAGGGGAAAAGTGTGTGACTATCATTTTATATACAATGTCACACTTCAATATTGATATACAACATCCTGGCTTCAACACTTATGACATTAGTAACAGCACAAAATGGCAGACTAGACAGGTAATAGTTACATAGCTCTTAACATTCTACTTAGGCCTTAACAAAACTAAAATAGAAAAGCTTTAAAATTTACTAATATAGCCAGGCATGGTGGCACATGTCTTTAATCCCAGCACTTGGGAGGCAGAGGCAGGTAGATCTCTATAAGTTCAAGGCCTGCCTAGTCTACAGATTGAGTTCTAAGACAACTAAGACACTGCAGTAAGACCCTGTCTCAAAACAAACAAACAAACAAAAAAAAACAAGACAAATAAATTTTTACTAATATAGTGATTTTACACACACTCACACACACATACATACACACAACATTTATTTTTTCATCTTTTTTTTTTTTTTTTTTTTTTTTTGGTTTTTCGAGACAGGGTTTCTCTGTGTAGCCCTGGCTGTCCTGGAACTCACTCTGTAGACCAGGCTGGCCTCGAACTCAGAAATCCTCCTGCCTCTGCCTCCCAAGTGCTGGGATTAAAGGCGTGCGCCACCACCGCCCGACTACACACAACATTTATAATGAAATTGTTGTAGTAGTGCAAAATAAATCCTATGTATATGTTGGGGTCCAGGAATCACCCCTCAAACCATTCTGACTCTGAACCTTAGGAATGGTCGATAGGGATGTGGGTCAAACTTGGGAGCTGAGACTGCAATCCCAAGCCAGAGTGAGACTGAGTTTTAAGCCTGAAATTCACAAACATCTGTGCCAAGCTATCCCACCGATCAGGATGTAGGGATAGAGGACCTCCTCAGGAACATGGCTTTGTGGTACATGTATTCTGCTCCCACTGATTGGGTTATTCAGCTGTGATGGGGAGACTCGCTTAGTTATCATTCATGTCTCAACTTGCCAACCAGGATGTCAGTTACCCAGGAAGGCCCTGGGAACTTAAACTTTACTGTGATTGCTTCTAAAGTAGGGTGAGGGTTTAGGGAGTTTCCAAAATCACTAAAGCATAGAATGTAACAGAGTATACAATGAACTGGGGCGTGAGAAAGTTTCCTAGTAACAACATAAGATGGCCGCAGCCCCAGGCATAAGACAAAATGGCTACAGTAATATCAGACAGTCAGCAGTTACCCAGGTCTTGACATATAAAAAAAAATCTTAAGCTTTAAATTTTATAGAACTAGAACATCTAATTGAATTGTCAAAACTAATTGAATTGATTTAACTTTAATTGAATTATTGAATGTATTAACACCAAAGTATTTTGCTTATAAATATTCTACTGTAGCTGGGTGTGGTATCTCATGCCTTTAGTCCCCTCACTCAGGAGGTAGAGGCAAGTGGACCTCTGAGTTCGAGGCCAGCCTGGTCTACAGAAAGGGTTCTAGGACTGGTGAGATGGTTCAGTGGTTAGGAACACTGACTGCTCTTCCAGAGGTCCTGAGTTCAATTCCTAGCCACCACATGGTGGCTCACAACCATCTGTAATGGGATCCAATGCCCTCTCCTAGTGTGTGTCTGAAGACAGCTGCAGTGTACTCATATAAGTAAAAAACAAATAATCTTTTTTTAAAAAAATAAAAATAAAAGGAATTCTAGGACAGCCAGGGCTAAAAAGAGAAACCCTGTCTCAAATAATGATGACAACAATAACAACAACAAACAAAAACCCTAGTATAGAATAAATATTTGTGGCATTTCACTACTATTGTATCTATATTTTTGTTTGTTTGTTTGTTTGTTTTATTTGGGATTTTGTTTGTTTATAAGCTAGTCTGGCCTGAAATTTTCTATATAGCTCAGGCTGACCTGGAATGCAAGATGATCTGCCTGTCTCAGCTTGCTGAATGGCTGGGTCACAAGTACTAGTCATCACAGACACTTTGTGTTCCTTTCATTCATTTTAATTTTATTTGATTGTAGATGACCTTGTTGTTTGTTCGGGGGGGGTGGGGGCTTTTTAGACAAGGTCTCACTACGTAGGTTACCTGTCCTAGAACTCTATAGACCAGAGTGGCCTCAACTCACAGAGATCTGCCTGCCCCTATTTCCCAAGTTCTGGGATTAAAGGTGTGTGCCCCCATGCCAGGCAAACTTGCTTTTATTTACCTACCTCATTGTCATGAAATAAAATAATTCTGAAGCCAGTAATAAGACTCAAAAGGTAAAAAGCATTTGCCATGCAAGTTCAACTACCTGACCAAGGGTAGAAGAATCAACTTCTGAAAGCTGTCCTCTGACACACATGTGCTATGACATGCACAGATCTGCCATCACACATCATATATACACTTTTAATAATAAATTAATTCATAATATTTTCATATATATGAAAGTAATTATGTTATAGAAACATTGTTTTAAATTATGTTGTCTGTTATATTACTTATATAAATACTTTATTGTTATACTACACATATAATTTTGTGTTATAACATTGGGGCAACTTTGGAGCAAAAGCTTATCTACTCTACTGACAAAGATCATGATGAGCAGACCTCTGCCTCTTCACCGACCTGTGGAGACTTTCTGTAGGCTATATCTTCAGAGTAAAGCTATTAGTTCATAGAGTGCATATATTCTCCAATTTCAGGAGTAATGTTCTCCATAACAGCTATATTACTTCATGTTTCTGCCAGGAATACATAGATATTTTCCAAATTGTATGAAAATGGATCATTGATTCAAAAATCAAAATAATAGTGTCCAGTTTACTATTTCCTAATGTGAATTCTCCACTTGTCTAGTGTGATATTGCTCAGCATTTACATGTCCTCCCCTTGGTTGCTGTATTTATTTGCCCAGAGCACAGACCTCAGCACAATACGAAGAACTGTGTCAGACACCGGAGGACACAAAGACAAATGAGAAACTTCTCTACACTCGAGGACCTGGGAGGATTTCCCGAGGAACTTAAGACTCACTGCCACATCTACACTTTTACAAATTCATTAATCAGAAGAAAGAAAGTTAATCAGAATTTACATATTCTTAGCAAATTAACCCCCTCCTCCTCCTGAGACAGGATTTTTCTGTGAAGTCTTGGCTGTCCTGGAACTCACTCTGTAGACAAGACTGATCTCAAACTCAGAGGTTTGCTTGCCTCTCCCCACCCCACCCCAGCCCCATCCCAGAACTAGGATTAAAGGTATGTGCCCTCCCCCCAACCTGGTGCAAATTTAAGTTTTATAATTACATTTATTTATTTATTTATTTATTTTTGGTGGTGGTAGTGCATGAGTGTGCCACAGAACACATTAACAAGCCAAAGCAAACCTTCAGGAGTCATTTCTCTCCTTCTACCATGTTGGTCATAGTAATTGAACGCAGATCAATAGGCCTGGCAGTGAGTCCTTCACCTGCTAAACCATCTTGCTAGCCCCCTAGCAAACTTACTTCTTTTTCAAAACTCATAAGTTATAATTTATTTTTTTTCCATAAGTCCTCTTCCCTCCCCCTGTTCCCCATTTGCCTAAGAATTTCATGAATTCATTGTTTTTAATTGCTGAGTAATATTCCATTGTGTAAATATACATGGAAAATATCTCAGATAAAATTGAAGAAATATATAGAAAAACACGTTAAGATTGACTATTTCATGGAAAAATTATACAGATAAAATGATAGGCATAAAAATATTCCTAAGTTGATTGAAAGTGGAATTATAAACATTTTCTGATAAAATTGAAAATCTACAAGGAAAATATTTCTGATAAAACTCAAGAAATATATAGAAAAACATGTTAAAACTGACTATTTCATGAAAAATTATACAGATAAGATAGTAGGCATAAAAATATTCCTAAATTGATTAAGTGGAGGTAAAAACATTTTCTGATAAAATTGAAGATTTACATGGAAAATATCTCTGATAAAATTGAAGAAATATATAAAAAATGTGTGAAGACTGGGTATTTCATGGAAAAATTATACAGATAAAATGGTAGGCATAAAGATATTCCTATGTTTTTTGAAAGTGGAATTATAAACACTTTCTGATAAAATTGAAGATCTACAAGGAAAATATTCCTGAAAAAATTCAAGAAATATATAGAGAAACATGTTAAAACTGACTATTACATGGAAAATTATACAGATAAAATGGAAGGTATAAAAATGTTCCTAAGTTGATTGAAAGTAAAATTATAGACATTGTCTGATAAAACTGAAGATCCACATGGAAAATATTTCTGACAAAATTGGAGAAAAATACAGAAAAACGTTAAAATTGAAGTTTATCATGGACAATTATACTGACAAAATGGTAGGCACAAAAACATTCCTAAATTGATTTAAAGTGAAACTACAAACACCCCCCACCGCCGACGAAACCAAAGATCTCATGAAAAACACCTCTGACAAAATCAAAGAAATACACAGAAAAAATGTTAAAATTAAAGATTATCATGGGAAACAATACAGTCAAAATGGTAGACACAAAAAGCATTACTGAATTGAAAGAGGAGTCACAAACATTTTCTGATAAAATCGAAGATCCACATGTAAAACATCTCTGTTAGACTATGTTTTTGTTGGGGAATTGAGTCTATTGACGTTAGAAAATATTAAGGAATAGTGATTGTTGCTTCCTGTTATTCTTGATGTTCTTTTTATGTTTGTGTGGTTACTTTCTTTTGGGTTTGTTGGAAAAAGATTACTTTCTTGCTTTTTCTAGGGTATAGTTTCCCTCCTCATGTTGGTGTTTTCCATCTATTATCCTTTGTAGGGCTGGATTTGTGGAAAGATTTGTGTAAATTTGGTTTTATCATGGAATATCTTGGTTTCTCCATCTATGGTAATTGAGAGTTTTGCGGGGTGTCGTAGTTTGGGCTGGCATTTGTGTTCTCTTAGGGTCTGTATGAGATCTGCCCAGGATCTTCTGGCTTTCATCATCTCAGGTGAGAAGTCTGGTGTAATTATGATAGGCCTGCCTTTGTAGGTTACTTGGCCTTTTTCTCTTACTGCTTTTAATATTCTTTCTTTGTTTAGTGCATTTGGTGTTTTGATTATTATGTGCCGGAAGGACTTTCTGGTCTGGTCCAGTCTGTTTGGAGTTCTGTAGGCTTCTTGTATGTTCATGGACATCTCTTTCTTTAGGTTAGGGAAGTTTTCTTCTATAATTTTGTTGAAGATATTTACTGGCCCTTTTCATTCTCTTCTATACCTATAATAATCCTTAGGTTTGGTCTTCTCATTGTGTCCTGGATTTCCTGGATGTTTTGGCTCAGGAGCTTTTTGCATTTTGCATTTTCTTTAACTGTTGAGTCAATGTTTTCTATGGTATCTTCAGCCCCTGAGATTCTTTCTTCTATCTCTTGTATTCTGTTGTATTCTATGACTCCTGAATTCTTTCCAAGATTTTCTATGTCCAGAGATGTCTCACTTTGTGATTTCTTTATTGTTTCTACTTCCACTTTTAGATCCTGGATGGTTTTGCTCAGTTCCTTCACTAGTTTGTGTTCTCCTGTAATTCTTTCAGAGATTTTTGTGTTTCCTCTTTAAGGGCCTCTACCTGTTCCCCCATGCTTCCCTGTATTTCTTTCAGGGATTTTTGTGTTTCCTCTTTAAGGGCCTTTACCATTTGACCCATGTTCTCCTGTATTTCTTTAAGGGAGTTATTTATGTCCTTCTTGATGTCCTCTAACAGCATCGTGAGAAGAGACTTTAAATCCAATTCTTGCTTTTCCGGTGTGCTGGGGCATCCGGGACTTGCTGTGGTGGGAGAACTGGGCTCTGATGTTGCCAAGTAGCCTTGGTTTCTGTTGGTAGGGTTCTTGTGCTTGCCTTTCACCATCTGGTTATCTCTGGTGTTAGTTAGTCTTGTTGTCTCTGGCTGGAACTTTTCCCTCCTATGGGCCTGTAAGCCTGTGTCTGTACTCCTGGGAGACCAACTCTCTTCTGGCAGGGCCTGTATATAGAAGACTGTAGAGCTGTCTGGTTCCCTGCTGCAAATGACGGCCGGAAGGGAAGACTCCTGTCCCAGCTACTCCAATGATTATATGCCTTGTACGCTCCTAGCTGTACCCCTCCAGAGAGAAGGTGGAGATCTCACCTCCACACTCAGAAGTGAAATCGCTGCTGGGAGATCATTCTCTCCTGGTGGGCTAAGCACAGAAGGCTGTGGAGCTGCCTGGTTCCCCGCTGCAGATGGCGGCTGGAAGGGAAGTCTCCTGTCCCCTCATAAGTTATAATTTAAATAATCTTTTCTTGAAAGGAGAGAAAAATCAATGTTACAAGTATGTAATTCAAGTGTCCACCTTCCTAGAAGGTCATGGTTGTTAATATCCATTTCTAATTTGATTTTTTTTGATTGGTTGGATTTTAGAAATGCAAATTATCGGTTCAACTATTCACCTGGGCTTTGTTGGGTAGCAGCTGTCTGTGAAGTTCTGCCCCTGTATTCTCAGGTGTTAATAGCTGTGCCGGTGGGCCAGGCCAGCAGAATATGTAAGTGTTTTTCCTTTCCTGCCTGCCCAAAAAAGAAAAGGCAAGCTGCCACGGGGGCCAAGAGTAGCCCTCAGTCTGACCAAAAGGCAACCCTAATCCTAACCCTGGCCTCCAGATTCTCCCAGCATCCCTCATTCCCTACCTGGCATCCCACGCCCTCTAAGCTGAACTTCCCAGCCCAGGGACTAGGCTGGAATTCTGGAGGTTCTTCCCTATATAACCCAGACATTTTAGTCTCTCTGCCCAACTTCTCTCTTCTCTTCCTCTCCCCACTCACGGGCAAATTCTTTCTCTGTGTCCTTTCCCCCCTCCCTTCCCCTTTCCATGGGGACTTCCCTGGCCTCCTTGCTTGCTCGAGAGCAGTTTCCCAATAAACCTGCTTATAAATACTCTAATGGGACTTGCATTGGCTCATTTCACCAGCACAGAAATAACTTATCAATTTTGGCAGACGGTACTGTCAACATGCTGAGTTTTATGGCTGTTTAAATAGTCCTTCCATCATGGAGTCAGTATGCTAAGGCCTGGGGGCCTACTAAGGTCTAGGGCCATCATGACAAAATGGAAAATCTCTTACATCCCTGAGTAGTTTTAGAGTCTTCCTCTCAGGGGCTCCAGAGCCTTCCCATGCACCTTTGACCATTTTCAATCTGAAGGCCATTCTTTTTACACAGAAGAAAACCGCAAGAGTCCAGCTTACCTGTCACTTCACCATGTGACACTGTCAGCCCCAAGCATCAGACCTCCTGTCCTCCTGCTCTAAACTCCTTTACCACCTCTGCTCACTCAGGGTTTCACGGGCCTGGTGGCAGTCTCTGTGCACCCTTGTCCTGTTTCCTTCTTGCCTGGTGGCAGTCTCTGTGCACCCTTGTCCTGTTTCCTTCTCTCTCTCTTCTCTTCCTTGTCTACTACAACCAGAAGCGATCAGAACATTCTATCACATCAACTGCTTCAGGCACCATCTGTCATTTTTCAAATTATGTAACCATATTGAATTTTTGAGGACAGTTCACTTCTCTTGATCATGAAATGTACAATACAGTACAAAGCAAAGAACAGGCACTTGGTAAATATTTAATGAGGGTCAGTGCTCTTAACCGATGAGCCATCTCTCCAGCCCTAGGGGAAGTTCTTTTTAAAGACAGGGTCTATGTAGCCCAGGTTAGCCTTGAACTCCTTATCCTATTGCTTTTTCTACTCCCCAATGCTGGGGTCACAACCTGTGCTACTGTGCCAGCTACATTTCTTTTAAAATAACTTCCAAACAAACCTGGCTACTTCTATTGTTGGCTTACAGACAATTCTACTAGACTCCTCCTCTTCCTCCTCCTCTTCCTCTTCTTCGTCCTCCTCCGTTTCTCTTGCTCTTTCTACCTACCTCCTTCTCTTCTACTCTCCGTGTTCCCACATGTTCCCAGCTGGCCTCTCTTTCTGTCCTTCTCTGTCCCCCCTTTCTCTATCCCCTTTCCAGGTCTCCACTCTCTTCCCTTCCACCACAATAAAATACCAGATCTGTGATTTCTCAGAGGGACACCTTGACAGGAGCCCGCCAGAGTACCCAGATACTCTGGGTACTCCCTTATTCCCGCTGCCTTCACTTTATATTTTGTAACACCTATTGTCATAAAAGTTATGATAACAATCGTAACTTTAGGCTTCCAGTTCCACTCTGTGCTCCTGTTGCTAGTGGTCCTCCTCATAGCCCATGTACTCCTTGTAGCCCGGAGAGCCTGAGGCCTCTCACACCTATATATACAATATACAGGATTGTTTTCTTGGTCATGGACAGCATCGGAATTAACAACCAGAGACAAGCATTTTGAAGGAACACTTGTGTTCTAAAATATGAAGTAGATCTTCTGAATTAGGAGATAATTTGAAAGAGACCCAACCCTACCCCCCTGCTTGTATCTTTTTTTAAAATATTTATTTATTTAACACTTTTTATTATATGTAAGTACACTGTAGCTGTCCTCAGATACCCCAGAAGAGAGCATCAGATCTCATTACGGATGGTTGTGAGCCATCATGTGGTTGCTGGGATTTTAACTCACGACCTTCAGAAGAGCAGTTGGCACTCTTAACCACTGAACCATCTCTCCAGCTTGCTTTTATCTTGTGTGAGAACTTCTGCTTACTCTTGTTCTAGATGTGGTCACCTATGCCAATATGATGAGGAAACTCATTTGTTTCCTTTTCATCCCCATAAGATGAATGAGGTTGCTATGAATTCATCACTGTTGCCTTTAGGAAAGCTACAAGACAGAGACAACCCCCTTCTCCCAGAGTTTGCTCAACAGCCTAGCTGCCCCAGAAATGCCTAAGCTATGAGCTGTGGCAAAACTCACCAGAAACACTCGTGGCCAGCTCTGGTCCCAGAGCCAACAAGACCATGAGAAAAAGCCCACCTTCAGGAGAAGCCAGAGAGAATTATGGGTTATATCTGGCTATTATTTGGCTTTTTAAGTTCCAGAAAATTAAGACTCCCAGAACCCTTTAAACCTTTCTCAGTCATCTGCATTCCTCTGCCCCTAACTTATCATAATTTAAAAACAAAAAACAATGAGGGCTCTCAGAGACTGAACCACCAAGCACAGACCATAGATGGGCTGGACCTAGTGCCCCCCTCACCAAATGTAGCAGATGTGCAGCTCCGTCTTCAGGTGGGTCCTGAACAACTGGAGCAGAGGCTATCCCGAAAGCTGTTGCCTGTGGAATCTGTTCCCTAACTCAGCTGCCTTGTCTGGCCTCAGTAGGAGAAGAAGCACCTAGCCTTGCAGAGACTTGATGTACTGGGGAGGGGGGACCAGGGGAGGGACTCTATTCTCTCAGAGGAGAATGGGAGAGGAGAAGGGGACGACTGTGGGAGGGGGGACCAGGGGAGGGACTCTATTCTCTCAGAGGAGAATGGGAGAGGAGAAGGGGACGACTGTGGGAGGGGGGACCAGGGGAGGGACTCTATTCTCTCAGAGGAGAATGGGAGAGGAGAAGGGGACGACTGTGGGAGGGGGGGACCAGGGGAGGGACTCTATTCTCTCAGAGGAGAATGGGAGAGGAGAAGGGGACGACTGTGGGAGGGGGGGACCAGGGGAGGGACTCTATTCTCTCAGAGGAGAATGGGAGAGGAGAAGGGGACGACTGTGGGAGGGGGGGGACCAGGGGAGGGACTCTATTCTCTCAGAGGAGAATGGGAGAGGAGAAGGGGACGACTGTGGGAGGGGAGGGGGGGGAGGAACAGCAATCTAGATGTAAAGTGAATAAATTAAAGATAAATTTTAAAAAGAAATTAAACAAGCAAAAACAACAAAAACAGTGTTCCTATCCAAGAAAGCAGATAAGTCCAATGGTTAATGCAAAAAAGAGTTATTTTATTTATTTTGTATAAGTATTATTTTGTTAAATTAATGTTACTGATAATCCAAAGTAGTTTTTCTATTTGTACATTACTTTTTTTTAAAAGATTTATTTATTTATTTGTTTATTATAAGTACACTGTAGCTGTCTTCATACACACCAGAAGAGGGTATCAGATCTCATTATAGATGGTTGTGAGCCACCATGTGGTTGCTGGGATTTGAACTCAGGACCTCTGGAAGAGCAGTCAGTGCCCTTAACCACTGAGCCATCTCTCCAGTCCTGTACATTACTTTTTAATGTTCTAGACAAAACTCAAAACAAACGAACAAAAAGAACTTTATCACTAATGACAATAGGTAAGCCTCTGGCTGACATACTAAATCCACTCATATAAAATGCCCACAATGAAGTATCTATGGAGACATAAGGCAGATTTGCGGTTACAATAAGATGCCGCCATGATGGGAGTAGAGAGTGACTACTTCGCCAGGTCTGGTTTTTATGGGGTGGTGGCGAAGTGCTGGGTTAGATGGTGGTGTTTGCAGGAAAGCATGAAAACACTGAACCCATCCACTCGATGAACTCAGTGGATGATGACTCTCTGAAACTCCCAGAAGTGCATTTAAATGACATACTGTAAAGGAGTTGTGTCACAGGACTTTTATCTAAGTGCACTCTATTCTGCTCCAGAATTTTATGTTTAGTATTATCAGACATAAGAGTAAATATAAATCATACATCTGCAGACAGGCATAGTGGCACACACCTTTAATCTCAGCACTTGGAAGACAAAGGCAGGCAGATCTCTGTGAGTTCACAAACATCATATCCATACAGTGATTTCCAGGACTAGTGAAACCGGTCTTAAAATAACAGAGAGAGAGAGAGAGAGAGAGAGAGAGAGAGAGAGAGAGAGAGAGAGAGAGAGAATGGAAAACATTTGCATGACTCTTTAGAAGGGCAATACTAATAAAAGACAAGTTGATCAGAATGAAAAGGAAATACAGTCTCAGAGCAATGTCCAAGCAGAAAAGAAGGGGATGTGAATTGGAGACCATTGTTGGAGAGCCCTGGCAGCCTGCATTTCCAGCGTGTTTCTACTGCCACCTGGTGGCGGCCTTGGGTCTGCAACCTTGGTAGAGTCTACACTGAAGGCATTTCAATTGCCTGTCTATTTCGTATCTCCAAGCTTGATCTAGTTGGAAGGGAAGTAAAGTGAAATTCTCAGCAGGGTTTGACAAGCCAACAGGTTAGTAACCTGGGAGGTCTTAACTCAGAGAAGAGGTAGACATCAAATTTCAGTCATCCCCACTCATTCCATCAGTACATTCATTTGGAATTTGCCTTGTGCTGGACACTGCCCTAAGCTCTAGCAACATAGTGGAGACTAAAACTAGTAGAAATCTGTGTCTTCACACTGGTGTTTATTTCAGAGCTTCTCACATCAGCCAAAATATGGAACCAGCCTAGATGCTCAACAGGTGAGTGGATAAAGAACATGTGCTGGGTACATAGAATGGAGTTCTATCCCACCATAAAGAACAATGAACTCACATCATTTGCATGGAAATGTACAGCACTACAGATCATACCATTAAGAAAAATAGCCTGGACAGAAAGACAAATAGCATATGTCTTTTCTCTGTACGCAGTATATAGAATACGCAAATGGGAGTGGTACTACGGTGGGTGGAGAAAGGGTCTAGACAAAGAGAGAAGGAGGGCAAGAGAGAAAATGAGGAGCCAGGCAGTGGTGGCACACACCTTTAATCCCAGCACTTGGGAGGCAGAGGCAGGCAGATTCTGAGTTCGAGGCCAGCCTGGTTTACAGAGTGAGTTCCGGGACAGCTAGGGCTATACAGAGAAACCCTGTCTCTCTGTAGGAGAGAGAGAGAGAGAGAGAGAGAGAGAGAGAGAGAGAGAGAGAGAGAGAGAGAGAGAGAGAGAGAGAGCACATTCTCTTCCCTGTGTATGTTGGGGACACAGAGGTCCTTGTACTCACAGACAAACACTAGGGAGACCAGAGTGGTAAACACCTGGGGCTGTCTCTTCAAAGCAAGAGACATACAACCTGATTCCCACCCAGAAGACTGGGAATAGGTGTGTGTGGGCAACATATTTTTTGCAACCCACCTTTAATAAGGGTTCAACCGCTCCTCCAACCCACCATTCAGCAGAGGTAGTGGAAGAGAAAAGTTATTAGGATAGCAGGGACGTGGACCTGTTCAGCAATAGTTCTTTCGGGCGAGCTTGATCTTCTTAGGCAGCAGTTCAGTCCCATAGCAAACACCAGATATCACTCAGCAGCTGCAAACCAGTCCTAGGCAGGCAGACACCAGGCACGAACCAACAGCTAAAGTCCAGTCCTTTCAGCAAGCAGACATGAGGCAGCTGTAATTCAATCCTGAAAAAACCACTAGGCTTGCCAACCAGCCTGAAGCAAGGCTGCTGCTGAAGCATCAAGCTGCCACAGGAACTTCATGAGCAGTTCTTGGGTGAGTTTCTCTCAGTGTCGGAGTTGAACTCAACAATGCTATATAAGGGGAACCAACACATCTTCGTCATTAGCAAAGAGCAAACCATACCAAGGCTCAGTGCTCATCTCCCACTGTCTGTAGGGTCATATTTATACTCCTTCATCAAGAGTCCTTTCACTATATCAGCTATATCCAAACATCCTCTTAAATGTCTGCTTCAAGAAAACTTTCTTTCTTCCTTTCTTTCTTTCTTTCTGTTTTTGTTTTTGTTTTGTTTTTTCGAGACAGGGTTTCTCTGTGTAGCCCTGGCTTTCCTGGAACTCACTTTGTAGAGCAGGCTGGCCTCGAATTCAGAAATCCTCCTGCCTCTGCCTCCCAAGTGCTGGGATTAAAGGTGTGCGCCATCACTGCCTGACCCAGAAAACCCATCTCTCAGGTGTTTGCTTTAACAAGACATCCTTTCACCTGTGTGCCCCAGCAAACCATCATTTGCCACAACTAACTTTCCAAAGAACTAGATTCCCATTTCAGGTGTGGTTTAATCACCTGGTGACCTCTGTGCTATCCTTAGGACAAGGCTACACCTGGCTCCCCACACAATTATGTTTATCTCCGGTATCCTCCAAGACCATTATCTTAAGCACTGTTTCTCAATCAATCTGTAACACCTATCCTTCTGGGAGACTTAAGCTTGTACTTTACAAATGGCAGCAGAAGTGATTTATAGCCTGGTGACCTCTGCACTGTGTGATTGAGACCACACCTCCCCCAGATCCTTAAAACAGGATAGTCTGTTGAGGTTTAGTCTTTTGCTATGCTAAATACTGGTCACTCCCTAGACCACACGTAGATCCGGTAATGCTAAGTGACTTTGCCCCAGGGTTTAGAGTTCCAGTACTTGAGGTCAGAGGAGAAGCGTGGGGTGGAGAGAGAAAAAGGAAAATAGAGGAGAAGCTACCTCCTGGTTGTGGCCAACGCCTTTAATCCCAGCACTTGGGAGGCAGAGGCAGGAGGATCTCTGAATTCCAGGCCAGCCTGGTCTACAGAGTGAATTCCAGGAAAGCCAGGGCTACACAGAAAAACCCTGTCTCAAAAAAAAAAAAAAACCCAAACTAACAAACAAACAAAGAATCTTAAAATAAATGGTCATGTGGATTGACTAATAGGAGTTAAGAGCAGTCGTAAAGAAACATGATAAATTGTATAATGGGATTATTGACTGGGAAATAGACATAACAGCATAAAGGATAGATATTTGCCCAGCTCTTGTGCTGATTAAAGTTTATGAAAAATATAAAGGTTGTGTACTTTTATCTGGGAACTAAATAATCTAAGGTGGGGTAGAAACCCTGGATTGAGGTTAAATAATTTATGCAACAGTAGTCAACCTACAGAACTCATTTTTATGGAAGAGGTCACATACTTTACCAAGATTTCATTGTAGAAATGCCTTAGGCTTTGTGATACACACGGGACTGAGTTAATTATCAGGAAGCATTTTTCTAAAATTGTGATGTGTTTACATATACCTAAAATAAATTGCCTGAAGTCAGACTCAAGAAGTTTTTTTTTTTAACCAACCCCAGCTACTGAGTCCTATTGAACCAGATTTCCTTCTGGCCTCAAGTGGATCAATACTCTGCTGGTCTCAGTGATCACAGATTCACCCCCTCCCCCCATATATATGTGGAACAGAAACTGGCGTGTGTGTGTGTGTGTGTACAGGGAACTATTTGTGAGAAGGATCCAGAAAGGAAGAGGTGATGGGGAAGGGTAACCAGAGGTACAAATATGAACAAGATATACTAAACAATTATTTTCTTTTTAAAATTATTTTTATTTTATTTTGTGTGAATGAGGATTTTGCCTGCATGTATGTCTAAGCACCTCAAGCAAGCCTGGTGCTCATAGAGACTAGATGAAGGGTATCAAGTTCCCTGAAACTGGAGTTACATATAGATGGGTATGAGCTACCATGTGGGTGTTGGGAATTGAACCCAGGGCCTTTGGAAGGGCAGCCAGTGCTCTTAACCACTATCTCTTCAGCTCTGAAACCTATTATTTTCTACATTCACTAAAAATTTTCATTTGTTGTTGTTTTGAGGCAGAATCTCACTATGTAGCTTAGGATTTATCATGAAGCCCAAGCGGGACTCAAACTTGTAGCAATTCTCTTCCATCTCCCCTGAAAGTACAGGCTAGATAGACAAAAAAATGATACAAGGCATTGCTCATGGGAGGCATGTGCTCTGCCGCGGAGCTACAGTCCCAGCCCTGACCTTTCTCCTGAAAGGAATTCCTGTCTTTATGGATCTTGCAGGTGAAAAAGAGCAACATTATTAATGAATAAGTGAGAGTCGCAGATGCGGACTTCAGTGCTTCTTATCACAATATTGTGAGCAAGAGGGGATGTGACGTCACATGCCCGTGACCCAAGCACGTGAGAGGCTGATGGCAGGAGTGATCTGTGACCCAGGCACGTGAGAGGCTGATGGCAGGAGTGAGCCTGCACTCTGCTCTATCCTGGACTACACAGGGAGACTCCATCGCAAAACAAGAATAAAATCCACAATGCTGTGGGGGAGTCAAATAAGAAACACACTATAGTCAATCAGGAACGTGCAGTTTAAAATGCGCTTACAAATTAACACTAGCAGATATTGCATGAATAGAAGGATAAGTATTTAGCAATGAACTCTCTGAAAGAAAGAGGAAGAAAATTGATTTGTAACATTTGCTGATATTCACAACATAAATCTTCCTGTTGTGGCTGAGTCCAAACCACTAAGAGTTTAATAACTAGGTCTCTGACATTTCTGATAGGTTCTCTTTTTATATCCCAGGTTGACCTGAAACTCCCAAAACTTCCTTCTAGACTTCTAAGTGGTGGGATCACAGGCACAGATCACCACACCCAACGAATTACACCTATTTTAGGTCTTTGTGAATTCATTATTTGCACTGGTGTTCCTTATTTTTTTAGGGCAAGAAGTATGGATACCAATGTTGCCAAACAATGTATTTCCCCAATTTATTTTTATTTATTTACATGTTTTACAGTGTTGAGGACTAAACCCAAGGCCTAGTACATGCTAGATGTGCTGGATAACTTTCTGTCAACTTGTCACAGATAAAGTTATCTGAGAGGAGGGAACCTTTTTTTTAAGATTTATTTATTATATGCACAGTGTTCTGCATATATATCTGCATGTCAGAAGAGGGCGCCAGATCTCATTACAGATGGTTGAGAGCCACCACGTGGTTGCTGAGAACTGAACTTGGGACCTCTGGAAGAGGAGTCTGGGCTCTCAACCTCCAGCCCCTGAGAGGAGGGAACTTCAGTTAAAATGCCTCCATCTGTGGTGGGGGCTTGAGCTTTTATTCCCAGAACTCGGGAGGCAGAGGCAGGCAGATTTCTGTAAGTTACAGGACAGCCTGGTCTACAGAGGAATTTCCAGGCCAGCCAAGGCTACACAGAAACCCTGCCTTGAGGTTAGAAGCAGAGAAGAGCAAGAAACTTAAGACTTTTCAGTATAACCCCATCTGTGCAGATATTATTCCAACGTTTAAAAGGGCAAATACTGGGGATGAGGAAAGCTCAGCTGGAAAAGTGGTTTGGTTTTGTTTTGTTTTTGTTTGTTTTGCTATGCAAGCAAGACCTGAGTTCCATACCCAGAAAGAACAAAAAAAAACCCAAAAAACTCAAAAACAAAACCCCACAGGCAAAGCCAGGCGGTGACACGCGCCTTTAATTCCAGCACCCGGAGGACAAACAGACCGAACGCCAAACAGCAGGCTCTAGAAACCCGCCAATCTCCCGCGCTAGGCCGGGCGGACACAAAGCCTCCCGGGGCAGAGGCGGGGTTCGTGACGTCACCACAGACCCGCCCCTTGACGTCAGGCGCCGGGGACACCAGGAGGTTTCTGGCGGCACCGGCGCCATTTTGCCTGAACGTGCGAGCTAGTGGGAGTGGAACGCACCGGCCGTTGTAGCCGTCGCCTTCTTCCTCCCCACAGTCCAAACAGCGCGGCGACTAGGCCGTCGGCCCTCGAGCCGAGACATATTTCTTACTTAGTTCTCGGGAGCGCCTGGCCGACATGAGTGATGTAGAGGAGAACAACTTCGAGGGCAGAGTGAGTACAAAGCCGCGGGAGCCGTCTTCGGCGGCGGCCCGATGCTCCGGGGCTCGGGGACGAGCGCGGTCGGTCGGGCGAGGTTGTGGGGCCCGCAGGAGCAGCCTTGAGGGCCACCGCGAGCGCGTCACCTACCAAGATGGCTTCGGGGTCCCCCTGCCTGCCCAGATGCCCCACTAGCCCGCAGCGCTCCTTTCTGGCGTCTGACTTGTACCTGGCCTGGTCCTATCCTCTCCTGTCGCTCCCTTTCCTCTCAGCTTCCCATCTCTGCTCCGAGGTGCGGGTCCCCGGCGCGGTGGGGCAGGAGGCGGCGGGGCGCTCCCTCCGGCCGGATAGTGGTAGGTGCTTCCTGCGGTGGCATCTCGGGCCACCACCCCTCCCTCCGGCCATCGCAGCGGGGTCTCGGGGTCGGAAGTACGCGGGGCTGTTGTCCGGGCGGGGAATCGCTGGCGCGGGACTAGCTGGGGCCTGTGTCTCCTTGGCTCTCTGTTGCAGTGAGCGGCCGCGTCTCCGTCGGAACCGGCGGCGTTGCGTCTATAAAGGCGAAAGCCTTGAGGTTGAAGGTGGGACGAGCCCAGTGAAGTGGTTAGTCGACGACCGCAGCGACCCTTAAGAGTCCTTAAGACGAGAGCTGGGAAGGGAAAACTACGCAAGAGCCTTTTTCCCTTAATGTCCTCTTTCCTTTCGCTTATAAATGAATGTGGAAATGCAGTGACGCCTGTTTTCCTAACTGCTAGATGTTGGGTTCTTTATGTCTCAACTTCTAAAGCTTTCCTTCCTGTGACCATTCATCTGAAAACTCCTTTACAGGTTTTTATGGCTAAACTGCCAAGACACCTTACTTTTAAACCTTACGTAACTGAACTAATTTTTTGCCTCAGTTTTCAAAAAAGATAGCAAATCAGTGTTAACTCAAAAGATTACCTGAAATTTACAGACCCTCCCTCCCCGGGAAGGGACTCAAGGCTTTCATTGAGGTCTTGTGAATATCAACAGTATACTCAGCTTGAGTATATTAGAACGCTACCGGGTTTTGAGTTTTATTTCGAAGTTACCCTAGTATTGAATACTAATGGAAGTGAGTCCTGGTAAAACCAGTAAACAAAAGTCCCTTGGTACTCGAGGTCTAGCTGTTGTGTTGGTATTCTAGAGGAGGAGGGGCGGGTGGAAAAACCGCTGGAGGAGTTTGCTGAAGGAAAGAATTTGTCCCTTTTGGAAGCTCGGGATTTAGACACCTGTACTCTGTCAGTCAATTTGTACAGTCAGTTAGGGTTTTGCTCTTGAGAAAAGAAGGTGTGATTTTTTTTTTTTAATGCACTAGGACAAGATCATAACAACGGTTAACTTTGATTGGATTATTTGAATGAAATTTGCAGACAATATAGCTGAACCCACTTACTGTATTTAGGATTGTTTTGTCGTATTAACAGATTTTTTAAGACCATGAAGTAAATATTTGCAGACAGTTGTATTACTTGTGAAACTATTTAAGTAATTAGGAAAAGACGTTTGGGTTTGGGGTTTTGTTCGTGGTTTGGTTTGTGGGATTTGCACAGTATTGCTCTGATAGCTCTGATTGCTGCTCTGGTCCTCTGATTTGTCCTCTGGTGGGAGGAGTAGTGGATAATTACCCCCTTACCCCAAAATATTTAAGATTCCTATCCATTTTTCAGTTAAAATTTATTTAGCCATTAACCTAGTTAACAGGGACTTTTCTAGTTTCCTTTCTGCTGCCATTTGAGTACAAAACTTTTTCTTCTGACTTTTGCAGCAGTACCTGTGGTTCAGTCTGTTTACACCAGCGCCTTCAGGGTTGGTTGCGCGCAGTAGCAGAGCTGGTTTGGGGTGTGGTTTTGTTGTTGTTTGTTTTTTTGTTTTTGTTTTGTTTGTTTTTTGGTTTGGCTTGGTTTTTCCTGACAGGGTTTCTCTGTGTAGCCCTGGCTGTCCTGGAACTCACTCTGTAGACCAGGCTGGCCTCGAACTCAAAAACACCTGCCTCTGCCTCCTAAGTGCTGGGACTGAAGGCGTGCGCCACCACTGCCCAGCGTTTTGTTTTTGTTTTTTTCATTCTTAAATTGTAATTGAACAGACTTGTAATTACTTTAAGAATTAGAAGGCCACAGGCTTGGGGGGGGGGTCGCCTTGATTTTTTTTTTTTTTTTTTTTTTTTTTTGTTGATCTTTGATGCGTTGAGTAGTTAGACTTAACTCTTCTCATTACAGTAAATTAGGGGAGGCATTGACAGGTCAGTACAGTAGTCAAATTCTAGGCCTATCAGGTTTTTTTAAGAAGATTATTAATGTAGGGTTTTTTTATTCTTTTCCCATGTGTAGGAATTTATTGAGAAGATTGCATCTGATACATAAAGTGAATGATTGCACTTTATCTTCAGGTGTGACAGGGAGCATGTTAATCCCATCTCAGTAAAGTGGTTAGAATTAGGTGGAGGCGTCCTAGAATGGACCCAACACTGAAGCTAAAATACATAAATATATCTGCACTTACAACATTTTCGAATTCAGCCTTTTCGGGTGCGTTTTTATTTATTGCTTGTGATAATATAGCAAGGGCTGGAGTGCTGTCAGCATTTTAGAAAGAACCCCAGGAGGTGCTGCTGGTGCACACCTAAGCACTTGGAAGTCAGAGGCAGGTGGATCTATGAGTTTGAGGCTAGCCTGGTCTGCTGAGCAAGTTCCAGGACAGCCAGGGCTACGCAGGGAAAAAACAAAAGAAAGAGAAGCTGGGGATTGGGGATTTAGCTCAGTGGTAGAGCGCTTGCTAAGGCCCTGGGTTCGGTCCTCAGCTCTGGGAAAAAAAAACAAAAACAAAAGAAAGCGGAACTGGAAAGATAGCTTAGTGGTTAAGAACACTGGGTTCAATTTCCAGCACCCACGTGGCAGCTCACAGCTGTCTGTAACTCCAGGATCTCATCATTCACACCAACATATGTGCAGGCAAAACATCAGTGCACATAAAAGTTTTAAAAAATTATAAAAGGAAAGAAGGGAAGAGAGAGAACAAGAATGAACCACCAGGACCTTGAAGACCACATAAGTCCCAGTTTACTGTTCATTGTATATACCTGATCCTGTATATATTTACATTTTTCTTTGTGAAGAGCATATTGTACTTAATTGTATTGACCCACTAATAGAGTTTGCTAAAAGTATTTATTCAAGCCATATTAGATTGTATACTTTATGTGTATGGATGTTTTGCCTGTGTGTATATCTGTGCACCACACGTGTGCAATGCCTAAGGAAGCCAGAAGAGGAAATCACATCTTCTGGGACTAGGGTTGCAGATGGTTGTGAGCTACCAAGAACTTGCAGTCTTAATTTCAGGTGACTGCCAATTAAAACCTGGGTTTAAAAACAAAAATACTGTCATCTAGTGTATTAGTGCTGAAATAGTGACAGATATATATATGCAGTCAAGATAACAAAGGGTTTCAAATTCTAGGCTTAAGGATTCAGACTTAAATCCAGCACGCACTGAGGGCCATCTATGAGCTCTTCAGTATGGAAACCTATGATCAAAAAGAACTGGCACAGGGGCAGTAGAATGCAACTTGAATTATTTATGGCAGAAACCCCTTTCAAGGAATACAGGAGAATGATTGTGCCATTACAAAAAAATAGACCCAGTGCTGGGTGTGCTGTGGCACATCATTAATTCCCAGCACTTGGAAGCCAGAGGCAGGCAGATCTCTGAATTCCAAGTCAGCCAGGGTTTAAGTAAGGTCCTACCCCAAAACTAAAAATCCAGACAGGTCCATAAACAACTTACTTGATGCATGCATATGTCACTTTAGCAAGATGTGTGGAAGATGTTTTGAGACAGGGTTTAACTGCCACTCAAGCTCATGCTTAACTCAAGATCTTTTTGTTCCAGCTTCTCCTGTATACTGAAATTTACACCAGAGGCCACCACACCCAGTGTTCTTTCGAAACTGGGAAAGAGGGAAGGTTGGCTCAGTTTGACTTTGTTTTCTCTCTCTTTCAGTATCTCACTGTTTACTCCTGGCTGACCTCAAACTCAGAGATCTATCTGCCTCTGCCTCCTGAGTGCTGTCATCTATTTGTCACCTTAATACAAATGATGAATTGTCTGCTTTATAAAACTTATTCAAAGTTAAAAGAATTCTGACCTTAATATCCTTTATAGAAATTGAGAAGAATGGGCATAACTCTTTTAGTTTTTATTCTGGCCTCTTAAAAACCCAATTTTTTATAAAGGAATCCTAGTATGAAGTCTCCTTGCTATAGAGTGATTTGTTGATAAAAGTGAAAAATTAAACAAATTTACCTGCATTAATTGGAATTAAAATTGTATTTGTGTACTGTAGAAGGTGGCTCAGTGAGGAAAGTGCTTGCTATAGAGCATGTGAACTTAAATTCTGAAGCCTGGCACCTCTATGTAAAGAAGCCAGGCTTGGCAGAGCATGCCTTTAATAATCAGAATGCTTAGGAGGGTCCTCAGGAGTTAGTCCTGCAGTTAGTGCAGCTAATGAATAGATGAGCTCTGGATTCAGTGAGAGACCAACGCTATTTCAGACAGTAAAGTGGAGGGTAATAGAGCAAGATGTCTAACCTTCTTTCACAGGTATGTGAGCATGCAAATATACACAACGTTGTATATATTATCTCAACAAATGAGACAGGGCTGTGCTTGCAACCCACCACTCCAGAAGTGATGTCCAGTGGATAACCACCAGTTTGAAATCAGCCAGAGACACAGCAAGACTCCCAGAGGTGGAGAGATAGCTCGGAGATTAAGATCACTTGACTGCTTTTGCAGAGAACCCAGATTCAATAGCCAGCACTCACTTGGCACCTCATAGTCATCTGTGACTCAAGTCCCAAGGGTTCAGGCACACTCTTCTGGCCTCTGGGTATGGCGTGCATGGAGTACTCAGAAACATATGCTGGCAAAACACCCACACACACAAAATAATAATTTATGAGCCAGGTGTTGGTGCACACCTTTAATCCCAGCATTGGGATGAAGAAGCAGGCAGATCTGAGTTCAAGGCCAGCCTAGTCAACAAAGCTAGTTCAAGGACTACACAGAGAAACCCTGTTCAGAAAACATAAACAAGAGGGGAGACTTTGTCTTTTAAAAAAAGGAGAGATGGGAGGTGTTGCCTTCACTCCTGGAATTGATTTATTGGCTTGTTTTTTAAACAGTTTATTTGGGGTTTAAGATTTTTATGAGGATTGGAGAGCTGGCACAGCTGAAAGGACCCAGATTTTTTCTTACACTGGCATTATGTAACCCACAAGAACTTTAGCTCCAATTTCCAACGGAACCAATGCCCTCTTCTACCTTCTGTAGCACCAGAATGTAAGTGGTGTGCATAAATGCATGTAACACAGAATTTTAATGAAAAGTTTATGAAATTTAGAAATAGGAGATTTGTCATTCTGCTTTAGTTAAGACTCAGCATTTAATTTTTAAACACTTAGGTTAATATGCCTAAGGGCATCGGTAGAGTGGAAACAAAAGAAATGGCTGGGCTTTAAGAGGGTTGCTGTTTCTCCAGAGGACCTGAATTGGGCTCCCAGCACCGGTGTCTGATAGCTCGCAACTGTCTGCAACTCCATCTCCAAGGAATCTATCACCCATTTCTGGCCTCTGCAGGCAACCACATACACTAATACAGACATGTATACATAAGATCTTGAAGCTGGGTGTGGTGGCGCATGCCTTTAATTCTAGCATTCTAGAGGAAAAGGCGGGCCTGGTCCACATAGTGACTTTTAGAATAGCTGGAGTAACACAGGTACCTAAATGGAAGAAGGGAGTCAGTCTTTAAGTCTCTGTGAATGTTTAGTGGTTAAAGACACTTGCCACTAATTCTGACAGGCTGATTTCAGTACTTGTAACCTACATGGTGGAAAAAGAGAACAGACTCCTTCCTCCACGGTCTTTCTGAAACACACATACTACCACTCCCAGTAAATAAGTAAATAAATTTACAGAAAAGGGGTAAATAAAGCTAGCCAGACATTGTGGCCTGTAATTAATCAACCAACCTATAATCAGTCAATCCCTCTTGAAAGGGACAAGAGGAACAGGAATTGAAGACCAAGTTAGGCTAATGGCTACACTGACTCAGATCTGTTATCTGCACTGTAGGAGAATTGCTGTAGGTTCCAGAAAAAGTAGGGGTAGAGTAAAGCTGCTGTGCATAGGGTAGAAATAGTACTAAATCTAAACTTGGTGCTGGTTCATTTCCTAAGGTGTTAAATGCTATCATTAAGCTAGTTATACTACTCTTCTGCCTCTACCCCATCCCCTTCTTTTAATTGTACAAATTTGCAAACTTAAAAAAAAACCTTATAGCTTGAGTTTTTACATTTTAAGATTTTATTCACTGAAGGGTTCTAATTTGCTAAATGGAAAGGGTAGGCTTTGGGGGAAAATCAGTGCCTGTAACAATTCATCTGAGAAGTGCTAGGCATGGTGGTACACAACTAAGTCAGGTGAACTGTTAGTTTGTTGAGATAAACATGGATTAATAATCCGCAAAGTACCTGAACCTGGCTGACTAAAAATGTTTGATATTTTCAGTTGGCGCTCAGCCATCGTGATCATTCTTTTAAAAAGTATATGTTTCTACTGTACAAGTGAAAAAATAGTAACAGTCACAATACTAGGAAGGTGGAAGGCCAGTAGGAAATGTGAGCCGCACATAGACTTCTCTGTAGTCTGTTACTTTCATGGGAGGCATTGGTAAGCAGCTCTGGTGGGAGAGAAATGACTGGGCGTCAGTCAACTCAGCTTCATGTGTGTTAGGAAACATCTCAAACAACAGAGCTACATCCCCAGCCCTAAACTTTTTAAATCATATTTATACCAGCTTTTGAACATAGCATTTTATCAAAACAACGTAAGCTGGCAGGGTATGGGCAACATTTAAAATTTTTACCAAAAAGATTATAAATTTTACAGATGAAAACGCATGTCACAGTTATGAGGTTGATTGACAGTTACTAAGGCATTTATGATAAAAGTTTTCACAATTATTCCCAGCTTTAGAGAATATGTTAGACAAATGTTAGAGTTAACCACAAGCCTTTATGGAGAGCACATTGACTTCCTAGTGCATCCGACAAGTATGACTTTAAATGAAATGAAATTATTTGAAATTTTGAACAATATATAGTTTGTTTTCTAGAGGTGCTTCTAGTAGCAACTTGGTTTGAGACTGGAAATGTTTGCTTTATTAGCCTAACTTCTAATAAAAACCTGCCCCATTTGTTCCCAGAGAAGAAAGCAAAGGAGCATCCCCACTTGTAGACTGATTATGAGTAGGTACTGTGTTTGGACAGCCAAAGTGCATTTTCTTCTCTTTTTTGCATATGATTTAAATTAGCTAGTTTATTTTTATGGAAATTTCCACTTAATAAAGTATTAGGGAAATAACAGGAAGTTTGTTTCACATGATGTACATACTTGAATGCATATAAATTTGCTTCACTTTACTTAATATCAAACACTAAGCCCATGTATTTTACATCTACAGTTTACTGAGCGTCCTATTGCTTATGCATGTTCTGCAACAATTTGTCCATATAGCAAATGCCAAAACCTGTGCTTACCCTTCTGCCTGACCTCTTTCTGGTTTGTAGTATCTAAGGTAGATTGAAGCCTTTTTAGTGTTTCCTTTATAATCTCTGATATGGGCCAGTATGAGTCCTTTTACATGTTTCATTCAGCTGGGCAGCATAGTATAAAGGATTGTTGAAGATTGTAGCCAGGATACTAAGGCAACTTTTTCCAGCATTTAATTTTTTTTTTCTTCATTGTAATTTAAGTTCCCAAATTCTAAATAGTCTTAACGAGTTTGGTGTGTGTGTGTGTGTTTTGTTTTGGGGGGTTTATTTGTTTTGTTTTTTATTAGCCTGCTGTGGTCGCACATGCTTGTCAAAATAGCTTTTGAACTGGGTGTGTAAATCAGTGTTAAAGTGCTTACCTAACCTGGGACAGTTGTGGGTTCAATCCCTAGCACTGCCAGAAAGAAGAGAACACCTTCAAAATGTTTTATTTTAAAAGACATTCTTCTATGCAGTGATATTTTGTTGCTACTCAAGATCTGGGACTTAAGTTTAAATTTAAAAACAAAACAAACATGACTGAGTTATTTAAGTCTCCAGAAGAAATTTTGGAGGCCAGCTCTTGCTAGCTCAGTGGATGAGAAGGCATTGGCTGCTATACCTCACAGCCTGAATTTTGAGTACCAATGGACTCTTTTAACAACTTGCTCTTTGTCCACATGTGCCTAAAATATAAATTAAATGTAACTTTTTGAGAGAAGTCATTTTTTAATAACAATACTTAATGGGGAGAAGCTTAGAAATTAAAAATTGTATCTGGGCCATTAAATTTTTGTCATGTTAGGGGGTTCATTAATCATTTAAGAGTAAATTTATGCTTTATTTTAGGGTTTTTTGTTTTGTTTTGTTTTTGATCATAATAAAGCTAAAGGTTTATAGTACCTCAGAGCAAGACCTGATGCCTAATTGTATAACAAAGGCTGTAGTGCTTACAGAAATGCTCTTGTGACCACTGCTTTTCACAGCAGCAAAAATAAAATGTTATGCCTGAGGGCCTTTTTGTTTTTAATATATTTTTTTTAATACACATTGGTGTTTTGCCTGCACTTAGGTCTGTGAGGATGTCAGATCCTGGAATTACAGACAGTTGTGAGCTGCCATGTGGGTGCTGGGAATTAAACCCTAGTCCTCTGGAAGGGCATTCATTGCTCTTAACCTGAGCCATCTCTCCAGCCCAGAGGGTCTATTTTATAGAAAGGAAAGGTAACAGAAAAACATTGTCTTGGTTCAGATTTTGAACCAGCCCCTGAGACAAGCAAAATTAATAATTTTCTTTTTCTATAAGTAATACGTTGCTCCAGGCTATTGTCTAGGCATTTAAGAGTATAAGATATGGAAGACTTAACCCTGGGTAACTAAATGGAAATGTCATTGACCAGGAAAGTAATGGGTGGAGTTCTCATTAGGTAAATCTTTTGATATTAAACTAAGAAAGGGGGCCAGGGATATGACTCAGTTGATAGGGTGCTTACCTGGCACTAGGCCCTGGTTCAACTCCAGCACTGTATAAAGCCAAATTTGGTTGTGCATGCCAATACATACTTGGGAGATAAAGGCAGGAGATGTGGGATATCTTAACTGCATAAATGATGAAAACTGGTATGGATATATACTTTTGTAAGATTGCATTAATAACCAAGTCTTAAGTGGATGGAGAAACCAAATCTTGGTTTCTATTTTGGTTGTGTGGGTCTCAGATCAGTCAAGTTACCATGCTCTGTAGTCAGTTATAAGTTATTTGGTACGTTTTTTACATGGAACTTTTTCAGAAACCAATTTGTCGTGAAGGAAATATATGTTTCTTGTCAAGAGATGAGATGCCCCTGCAAGGAGGCAAATGTGCATAAATACAAAAGCAGTGGAGTCAAGGGAGTCCATCATGAGACACATTTTCTTGTTTGTACCCTGTGGTATTTAAGTGGTACAAGAGGCAGGAGAATTTCTATAAACTATAGTTTAGTCCATCTTGGGTTATTAAATCAAATGTGTCTCATAAAACAGGAATAGCATGTATTTCAGGAATTTATAAGCCAAAGTAAGGACTGTTAGTAACCTTGTTCTTTCCCTTTAGTTTTTCTATGCTTGCTTCAAAACACATCTTTCTGGTTAATCAGAATAAGTGAAGATGGTAGTCAAAATTGGGAGGTGTAATTTTACTGTTTGTTGTGTCTTTGATTCCTGGCATGTGTGTTGCCATATGAGTTCAGATGTGTATGCAGCTATTTTGGCCTAGGATGCTTTGCTTCAGCAGGGCCTGAATTTCTTAGTGTGGCTTATTGAAAGTTAATTCTAAGATCAATAAGAGCCTTCAGCCTATAAAATAGTGGAAAATGAATATTTAGGTGGGGGGATTGCAGTTTGTTTGAATTACATATTTATATTAAAATTAGGGACTAGAACGGAACATGAAAGGGGAGGAGGGTAAAGAGTATGGTTAAAACTCTAGAGAAATTCAGTTAATTCTGTTAGACTACACTTTTGAACATTTTTAAATACTATAAAATTTGTTTTTTGTTTTTTTTTTTTAATTTATTTTTAAATAAACTAGTTATTTGCACTTTACCTGCTGGCCTTCCCATTTGGTAGATAACATTCTGAACTCCAGCAGAGTTTTATAATCCCCACGTGCTTAAATATACTAAATGTTCTTTTTCCATTAAGGTTAATGTTCGTGAAGAAATTGAAGAGTTTTTTCCAAGAATGTGGAAGATAAATCAAGATAAAAGAAGGCTAATGAAAAGTATTAAAGATCAGAAAATTAAAATTGAATGGGGGAAAAAATTGAACAGAAGATTGGTCAGATAGAAGCACTTGAATATTTTTTTTAAGGCTATTTTGAATTGTTTGAATTGGGGAAGAATACACGAAGTATGAAAAATGAAAAACTCAATGAAGAATGAAGAGAAGTAGAAAGCAAGAGTGAAGTAGAATTAAAAGAATCTGGAAGAATGAATGGGTCCTAGGTTAAGTAAATGTATGGTTTATGTTCCAGTGTCTGTATGATCAAGTTGTAGATGAATTTGCATGATTACTTAGTTAATAGAAAATTGGTGATCTGGTTCAAGTAGGGAATTATCGAGGACAGTTAGCAGTATTAACATTGGGATATTAATGAGCTGAAATTTTTTTCTGGAGGGTGTTGCCTAACCATTTGTTTTTCAGGAGCAATCAATATAAATAATTACGGTACTTTAAATGTTAGGTGTTAGGCATCTACGTGACCAGTGCCATTTGTAATACTGTCTTCTTTGTTAGGAGTCTCGCTCTCAGTCAAAATCTCCAACGGGAACTCCTGCTCGTGTAAAATCAGAGAGCAGGTCAGGATCTCGTAGTCCATCAAGGGTTTCCAAACATTCTGAATCCCATTCTCGATCAAGATCAAAATCCAGGTAAGCTTAAAATTTGTAATCTGGTTTCTTTATTGTAAGATGGGTTTGGTCAGGTCTCCTTTTAACTGCATTTCACATCGAAAGTTTACCATAGGCTCAGACTGCAGCATTTAGAAACCTTTCTTAGCAAATCTATTAGCTGTTACCCATTGATTAAAGATACCTGCCACCATACCTGATTCTCTGGGTTTATTCCTTAGAAGCCAAAAGGTTGAGCTGACTACTGCAATTGTCCTCTGACCTCTACCCATGTGGCCACACAAGTACATGATATATATACACACAATCAAAAATAAACACACACATCTATAATCCATCTCACTCTGTCGGGCCAGAGCTTGCCAGTGCTTTCAGAGAACAGAAGAAATAGTCATCTTCCTGGAACTAGAGTTTTAGGTGATTATAAGCCATCCAAAACCCTCCAAGTCTTTGGAGACCAACACATACTCTTACTGCTGAGCTCTCTCCAGTCCTGTGATCCAGTGTTTTACCTAAGTTTCTTTCTTTGAAAGGTCAAGGTCAAGGAGGCATTCTCATAGACGCTACACTCGATCCAGGTCACACTCTCACAGGAGACGATCTCGGAGTAGATCCTATACACCCGAGTATAGGAGGCGGAGGAGCCGGAGTCACTCTCCAATGTCTAATCGCAGAAGACATACTGGCAGCAGGGTATGTGTATAAGAGTTAATTGAGTTTTCTCTTTCCTGAATGTGTAGTCACGGCATAATACCTTGCTTTTATGAAAAGCTTCTGGCCTTTGTACAACCTTATTTAAGCCTAGAATGTTTTCCTCCTCCAAGACTTGCTGTTGGATAAGCTCACTCCTTCCTAGTTCTTTTTGGCTGCTGACTGGCTGGTCTTTACTGGCTTTAAAAAAAAAAAAAAAAAAAACCCTGCGCACTGATTCAAACTGGCTTCTTACAACTCTGACTGAATTGCTCTGCTTGGCCTCATTCTAACTTTAGCAATCTGTTCTAATCTCCTGGCTCCTCATTCTTTGGCTTGTTCTGTCTTCACCTGTGTCTAGCTTGTTCTCTATGCAACCTGTCTTTGTACAGCTGTCCCAGTAAAACTGCCTGCTCTCTGTGTCATGATCTCTCTTAAGTAGCTTTCCCTTCTGCTCTCTTTTCTTAACATGTGTATTCTTAATATCTCTGTGTGACAGATTGTTTGGATGTGAGACACTAGTTTAATAGTTAGCTGAGGGGCCAGCAAGAAAGCCCAGCAAGTGGATCAGGACACTTGGCTGCCAGACCTGATGATCTGTGTTTAAACTAGAGTCTACACATGTCCTGACCTCTGTATGTGTTTCATTGCACAAGTGTGTCCATATATGTACACAGTACATAAATCTGTGTTTTAAAAAATAGGTGAGAGAGTCCAGGTTTCAACCAGGTTGCTTTACCTCTAAAGCTCTTTATTTGCTATGCTTCTACATGAAACCAGTGATGCTAACAAGCACGATAGACTGGGTGTCAGTATTTAGTAATCCTGCAAACATTCCAAGGATATCCTGCTACAGAATGAAAATGGTGATTGGAGGTACGGCTCAGTGGCTAAGAGCACTAAACTGCTATGCTGTAGGAGCAGAGTTGGGATTCCTGGTCCCATCTGGCCTCTGGACGAGCACATGGACAGATGCATGGAAAAAGAGGGTGGTTTTTTGTTTGTTTGTTTTTTATTACGTGTTTGTGAGTGCCTGCCTATGTATATGTGCACTACGCTTGCCTGGGGGGATCAGAAGGTGTTGGATCCCCTGAAAGTAGTTATAGATGGTTCCCAACTGGGTATGAGGAACTGAAATGGGATCCCCTGCAAGAGCAGCAAGTACCCTTAGCCATTGAGCTATCTCTTCAGCTCCCAAAATCATTATTAAAAGAATGAAAGGAGAGGGCTGGGAATGTAACTGAATTGGAAGAATGCTTGCCTGTTGTGCACCAGGCCTTGGGTTCGACCTCCAGCACCACATAACATTGGGTATGTGGTGAATGGCTGATCCCAGCACTAAGGCTACTGGTAAAAGTGAAAACTAGTCAGAGAAGTAGTGAAGGATACGGCAGGCGAAAGGTGGATTCCTTGCGTGCATTCTGAAAATTGCTGGGCTAGGCTAGAAGCAGGATGTTCCTACGGGCTGTATAGGCAGCTATAAAAGTGTGTTCCAGAAAAGATCTTCATGTGTTTTCTTCTTATATATTATTGAGTCCTAATTAAAATTTAGTTCCTCCTTTATTCAACAGGCAAACCCAGATCCTAACACTTGCCTGGGAGTATTTGGCCTCAGTTTGTATACAACAGAGAGAGATCTTCGTGAAGTGTTTTCTCGATATGGACCTCTGAGTGGTGTTAACGTAGTTTATGATCAGCGAACTGGGAGGTCACGTGGATTTGCTTTTGTGTATTTTGAGAGGATAGATGACTCTAAGGAGGTAAATCTAATCTGGTTTTACAATTTTAATGTAAAAGAATTTTTGGTATGCATAATGATACAGTATTACTACTACTATGTAATTTCTAATTAGTAATAGCATTACTGTCAGAGGTCTATTAATCTACATTTCTGTAAACATGCCTTCTGATCCTGTGACCTGATTGGAACTCTCTTCACAGTGTTGCAGTTAAAAAGTTAGTTCTGCTTTTCAGTTTATGCTTTCTGGTATAATTACATGCTGTTTGAAAGCTGACCTTATGAAGTGAATTATATAAGTTAACATTAAAAACTACAGTGTATAATTGTTCTTTTTTAATAAGACAATATTCATGTTTAAATTAATCTAATTTTAGTCTGATTTCCCCATCTATAAATGCAAAAGTAGCTTTTCTAATTTTTTAATATATTTGTTATTCTGTTCTGTAATTCAAGCATGAATTGATACAAATCATAATAAAAATTGGTGCCTATTTCAAAAATAGTACCTGATAATGGCATTTGGGGATGAGAGGATATTAATGTGGTGGTGTGAGCATATGTCATATATATGATGCTGAGAGCTGAAGTTGAAAGAACACTTGGATGAATCCTATAGTGTATCAGATGATCTTAATGGTGCCGAAGTTAAGAAATTATGATTTTTATATGATTCTTAGTTTGTAGACTCTTTATCTAATAAGCACACTAATTTCTCAGTTATCAGAACATCTATTTTTTATTAGTGTGTATTTTGGGCTTGTTCCTGTTTTTTTAACTCAAGAAATCACAGAGATCTGCCTGCCTTTATCTCTTAAGTGCTGAGATTAAAGGTTTTTACCTTATTTCAGTTAGGATATGAGTCAGACTTGATATATAGTATGACTATAGTCCCACCACTTGGGAGATAGATCAACAGAATAGATCTAGGTGAGTAGGTAGGTAGAGCATGTGTACAGCCATTCATCTAGGCAGTCAGAATAGGGACAAAAATGGAAGAAAAGAATTACTATCATTGCATTCCCCAAGTTCCTTTACACTTGGTAATCACTAGGGGGCAGTATTGGCACTGGCTTAGACTCCTTCATTTTAAAGGAGTACAAAGTATTACAATTGTTTGCATCTCTCTTTTTTTCTGTTTGGTTTGGTTTGGTTTTGGTTTTTCGAGACAGGGTTTCTCTGTGTAGCCTGGAACTAACTCTGTAGACCAGGCTGGCCTCGAACTCAGAAATCCGCCTGCCTCTGTCTCCCAAGCGCTGGGTTTAAAGGCGTGTGCCACCTCTGCCCAGCACTGTTTGCATCTCTTTAAATCACCATTTTTTTGGCTACTTGGTTTTACAAACAAATATTGAACTACAAACTGAAGACCAGGAATAGGAGGTAGGTTAGGGTGGGCATGGCAGTGCATGCCTGTAATTCCTGTACGAGGCAGAAGGACTGTATAATTTCCAAGCCATTTGTGGTGGCATTTATACCTAGTCTTAAGGTGGGCAGCCAAGGTTATAAACAAAAGTTTAAAGATTAAAGCCTAGTTCACTCTTCTGAATATCTAAGATGTTTGTAGAGTTGGCTATTTTGGTTTTTTTTTTTTGGGTTTTTTTTTTTTTTTTTGGTTTTTCGAGACAGGGTTTCTCTGTGTAGCCCTGGCTGTCCTGGAACTCACTTTGTAGACCAGGCTGGCCTCAAACTCAGAAATCCTCCTGCCTCTGCCTCCCAAGTGCTGGGATTAAAGGCGTGCGCCACCACCGCCCGGCTATCTAAGATGTTTGTAAGTGAAGCAAAACTTAGTGGCTTTATGTCTGGGCAACTTAAAGTAAGTTCTGAACAGTACTGAGCTCTGGAAATACCGACAGTCCCTATACAAGCTGCATTACTATGCTATTTTCAAAAGTAGATTTATTTGGATTATAAATACTTCATGCTTAATTTTAGCTAAAAGGGGCTTCAAGATTAGTGAATTCTGAATTGCTTTCTTTTTCTCTTGTAGGCTATGGAAAGAGCAAATGGGATGGAACTGGATGGTAGAAGAATTCGTGTGGATTATTCTATTACCAAGAGAGCGCACACACCTACACCGGGCATTTACATGGGCAGACCAACTCAGTAAGATTTTGGATTTTATATAGGGGAGTACTTGCCTAGCTTGGGTGTAGGTCCCAGACTACAAAGCAAATAAAGCCAGTTTATTTAGGATTAAACTACATTCTAGAAATGTAATAATGCATGTCAAAATTTGACTAGGAAATTGAAAATATAATCTACATCCCTCTCCTTTCTGTATCATTTTATTTTTATCAGAATATATTTGCTCTTTTCTTTAAGTATTTATTTTAGGGAGGGGGCATATGGCTTGTAGAATTTAGTTCTATCCGTCCATGTAGGTTCCGTAGGTAGAACTCAGACTTGTCAGTCTTAGCAGCAAGTATCTTTACCCACTGGCCCATCTGTCCAGCTTCTATATTTGCTATTTCTTCCTTGCCTTTCAGGTATTCTCAGGCACAGTTCATAGTTTTAGCACTTTTTTTTTCTACTTTCCATGCTGTTATTGTCTTTCAGTCTTTCTTCTTCCCTTTAAAAGACAGTGTCTCTACAGAGCCTTGGTTGTCCTAGAACTCACTTTGTAGACTGGCTGGTCTCAAATTCACAGAGATCCTCCTGCCTCTGCCTTCTAAGTGCTGTGATGAAAGTACTGCACTTCAAGTTTTGTTTTTAAATAAGTGATGGGGAGGGTTCACATGAGCCATTGAATGCCCTTACAGCTCCAGGGGCGCTGACTGTTGTGAGCCTGCCTAAGTGAGTGCTGACAAGGGAACAGTTCAAAGTAAGCAGCAGGCACTCCTGACTGCCATCGGTTCTGTGCGAGCATTGGGAGCCAAAGCAAACACCATGGGAGCTGACAGAGTGAGGTGTTTGAGGGCATTTATTTGCATGACGAAGGAGGTTCCCTCTCATCTCACTTGTCTCAGAAGTTGGTATTAAATGACCTGGATAATAACCTTTCCCCTTCATTTTTCCGTAGTAGCGGTGGTGGAGGTGGCGGAGGAGGAGGAGGCGGCGGCGGCGGCGGTGGTGGTGGTAGACGACGAGATTCTTACTATGATAGAGGATATGATAGAGGTTATGACAGATACGAAGATTATGATTACCGGTACAGGTAATATTTTAATTTGGGATATCTATTTTGCAAAATGCTAGCATTATTTAGCACTTTAATGTTGAATATGTATGAATAAAAGCTGGATGTTTGAGTTGGGTATGGTAGCTGGGTAGTGCCAGTTATTTGAAAGACAAAGATAGGATCATTTAAGCCTGACCTGTCAACATGGTGGGTGATTTTATATATTTTTGGGTGGAGTGAGCAGGAGCTAGAGTAGATTTTTGGGCTTAAGAGTGTCACTCGGTGGAGCTATGATTCTCCAGTAAGTATTAGGTCCTGGACTCAATACTGCTTAAAAATGTTTAGTTGTTGGTTGGTTGGTTGGTTGGTTGGTTTTGACAGGGTCTCAATTATGTAGCCGACTGGCTGTGCAAACCAGCCTGGCCTCCATTAATAGATACTGTCTTCCAAGTAGCTATTAAAAGTCTGTACTAACTCTAATGGCTAGGGTTTTGTTTTGTTTTGTTGTTTGTTTTCACCTGACTCTCTGGTTATGTGATAAGCTAATTTAGCTCTCATTTCTTACAGAAGAAGGTCGCCCTCTCCATACTATAGTCGCTACAGGTCACGATCAAGATCCCGTTCCTATAGCCCAAGTACGTATTTTACTTTTGTAGAATTGAAACCATCTTTCTCAGCAGTGGTTTATTTTGAGATATGTGGTTGCTGTTAATAGTTGGAAAGATATAATTATAATTATATATAGTCAGACTATAATTAATTGTTTTTGTTCTATTTCAGGACGCTATTGATATTGGAGTGATTGTGCCTGAGGACTTTGCTTTTTCTTCTTTTTGATTTTGGATTTCTAAGCTTCCATGCTTCCTCGTCCTTTAAAAAACAAAACAAAAAAAACCTGGTTTATTTAATCTCTTCGTGGCCAGTTGTGTTGCTGTTTCACCCTTTGTTGTCCTCTGAAAGTGTAAGTGTCTTTTCAGTAGTTGGACATCTTGAGTAAAAAGGGAGCACCGTGTTCTGCTTTGTGGGTCTTCTTTGCCTTTCTAGAAGATTAACTTCTTGCTATGAGGACAGAAACCATATTTTGAAAACTTTTTCTGATGGATATTGTAGTAGACATTAGAAATCTGTGGTTATGACAAACTGCTTTTTAATCTTCTTTGGGGGAAGATAAATAACACTTTAAGTAGATCAGTCATGTCAGGTTTGTCTGGAGTGGCATGAAGCAGTTGAATAGTTGACTGTAGAAAGTTTGAAGCTCTAGAAGAAAATGTGGGACATTTCTTTTGAAGAATATAACTTTGAACCTAAAAATTAAGTCACCTTTTAGAAATTAAAAGCTTGTAATTCCTATAAGACATGTTGTATCTGAATTTACATGTTAAACCTATAAAGTGTGATTTTTTTTTTTATGTTAAATTTACGGAAACTTAAGTATTCCCTTAATCACTGAAGGACAACCTTTATTTATTACCTAAAACAATTGTATAACTTGCTGTTAGAAATTTTGGTATTGGGACATCGGTTACATGGGTTATTGTATAGGATCCTAAAATACATGTGAGGAAGAGTAATTTCAAATAAAAGTTAACTTGAAAATGGAATTGTCTCTTTATGTGATAACAGTGGGAAATATAACTAGATTAAAGCCGTTTTGTTTTACCGTGTGGTTTGTACATATGCAGTGCCTACCTTGGGAGCTAGAAAAGGATGCCTTTTTTTTTTTCCCAAGATTTATTTTATGTATATGTAAGTGCACTGTAGCTGTCGTCTGGCACCACAGAAGAGGGAGTCCAATCTCATTACTGATGGTTGTAAGCCACCATGTGGTTGCTGGGATTTGAACTCAGGACCTTTGGAAGAGCAGTCAGTGTTCTTAACCGCTGAGCCATCTCTCCAGACCCCTAGAAGAGGAGGGTGTCTTATAACTTAACCTGCTAAATTTGTGAACCACCATGTGGGTGCTCAGGAGTAGAATGGGATCTCTGGAAGAGCAAGTGCTGTCTGTCTCTCCAGGCCAGTAGAAACCAGTTTTTAATTTTCCTCACATTCCTGCAATATATTTATATAGAATTTTGCCCATCTTGAGTTAACTAATTCCCCATTTTTTCCTAATTGTGTGTGTGTGTGTGTGTGTTTATACGCCAACCCTTTTTCCTTTAATCTTTCTAAAATCTGTGTGGAATGTGAGCTGAAAGTATGAAGTAGAAGCAAGGATCATGGGATCAGAATTTTGTAAGCCTGTGGGATTTAAGTTTGTCATATGTCCACCTTTTATTCCAGCACATGGAGGCAGAGATTGGTACAGTTTTCTGAGTTAGAAACTGGCCTCGTCTACTAGTTCTAGCAGAACATAGACCCTGCCTCAAAAATAAGCCTGCTTTAAAAGGAATCCTATGTGTGTACAGTGGTACAGAACTCTACAGACAGAAATCACCTTGAGCCCATGTTTGTGCCAATCTTGAAGGACTATGGGGTCAGACTCAGCCAATGAGGAAAAGACTCCCATTAGAATAGAAACCAAGTAAACGTCCTTCTTCTAAAGTATTGTTTGCTAGCTTGGTTTGAGTTCTGGTGCATCCTTTTACAAAACTTGCTTTGCAAGCTCCTCTCCTTTTATTGGTGTGTTCCTTTGTGTAGCACTGGGATTATTTGTGGCTGGACATCCTTGGGCATTCTCTTGACCAGTTATTGGTGTGAGAAGATTCCTGCTGTAGGGAGGTGGTAGGAACCAAACTCATTTTTTTGTGAGCCTAGCCTTTAACAACTGAGGCATCTCTCCAGCCCTTATAAGTGGATATTAGTTACAAAGTATAGGATAACCATGCTACAAAAAACAGACCCAAAAAAGCCAAATAACAAGGAGGGCTCAATAGGGGACACTTGAATCTCAGAAGGGGAATAGATTAGACATTGTGGTGGATGGAGGGAGGGTACTGGGTGGGAAGAGGGGTTGAGGTTGGGTACATGGGGGATGAGGTGGGGGTGGGATGGAGTGAGAACTGAGGTGGGAGAGCCGTGCATCTCTGGAATGAGCCAGCTAAAACAATGGAAACTCCCAGGAATCTATGAAGGTGACCCCCAAGCCAAGACTCTTAGCAGTGGGGGAGCTTGAACCAGCCATCTATAACCAGGCAAGATTTCCGGTGGATTGAGACACCAACCCAGCCACAAAACCTTAGACCCAGAGTTTGTCCTGCCTCTAAGATGTACAGGGGTAAACAGTGGCCCGGCTTGAGACCCATGCCATGAGAGGAGCCCACCCCTGACACAATTAAAGATGCTCTGCTCTACTTGCAGACAGGAGCCTAGTATAGCTGTCATCAGAGAGGCTTCACTCACCAACTGATGGAACTGCTGACTACAGGCCTCCCTTTGCATCCCTTTCCCCTGAGCTGCCTTGTCTAGCCTTAGATGTGCCAAGACTTAAAGCAACTTGATATGCCAAGGCTGGTTGTCACCCGTGGGATGTTCTGAGGAAAAGAGGAAGGTCAGATTGAGTGCGTGTGTGAGAGAGAAAGAGGGGTGGGGGAGGGACTGGGAGGAGAGGAGGGAGGGGAAGCTGTGACCAGGAAGTAAATAAGGAAGGAAAGAAGAGAAACTGAGCAAACCATGGGAGCAAGTCAATATGCAGTGTTTCTCCATGACCCTGGCTCTCACTCCTTCCTGGACTTCCTGTTCTGACTGTTCCTCATGATGGACTGCATGTATAAGCTATTAGCTGAAATAAATGCTTCATTCCCCCAAGTTGCTTGTAGACATGGTGTTTTATCACAAGCAAAAGAAAGCAAAGCAACGGAATATCTTGCATACATGAAGGCATTTATACTGCCTAGGTGTCCATGGAGGCTAGAAGAAAAGGGGTTGGAATGGGTTAAAGATGCTTGTGAACCACCACATGGGTGCTAGAAAGAGGACCTGGAGTCCTCTCTGTACTAGCAACAAGTGTTCTTAACTAATGAACTCTCACTCTCCCTAACCCCTATAATTTCTTTAATCACTGTAAGAAAAATAAAAATATGTCTGTAATTTGGATGTTTTCATGTATGGCTGTAATCCCAGTTTATGAGAGGGGAGGGCAGGTGGATTAGCTGGGGGAAAACACCGAAAATGGTTCATACTCTGGCCTTTGGTTTTTTGGTTCTGAAGAAACTAATGTTTTATGCATGGTACTAAGCAGGCACCCCACCACCGAGCTACCTCCTCCACCCTTAGGCTCTTTTAAAACAACTGTAACTTAAAAGTTCAAAGCTCAAAACGAAGAAAACTAAAAACATCGCCTCATGCCTGGACCCTCCACTTACATTACTGAATGAAGAGACCTACTACCATAAATGTTACAATCTTTGCTCCAAATTCAGATTTAAACTTAAAGGCATTTTAACAGTAAATTGCTGAAAGTCTGAGGCCAGCCTAGACAGCCACAATCCACCTCCAAACGAAAACAAACAACAAAAAACCCAAAACCACAAACTACAAAAAAAGTTCGAGAATTTAGCATTCCTTAGGAAGTTGCATAAGGTTCAAAGCCCCCTCAGACTGTGTTATACAGGGGGGCTGGAGAGGAGTTCAGTGCTTAGCATTTGCTGCTGTTGTGAAGTACCTGGGTTCATCTCCCAGCAGCCACTTAGTCACTGACAGATGCCTGGAACTCCAGTTCCAACGGATCTAGTCCCTCTTCTGACCTTGGACACCTGCACACAGGTAGTGCACAGGCAGCAGACATGCACACACATTTTTTAATTTAAAAAAAATCTTAGAACTGGACATGGTGGCCCATACCTTTAATCTCAGCCCTCAAGAAGCAGAGGTTGGTAGATCTATGAGTTCAAGGCCATCCTGGTCTACAAACTCCTGTTCCAGAACAGCTAGGACTACACAGACCCTTTCTCAAGAAATGAGCAAGCAAACGAGAAATCAGATATATAATTTTTAAAGCTAGTTGATTTAATATATGGGCAGGTTAAGTATACAGATAATTACAGTTCTAAAAGATACAGATGGAGACCATTACGAAGAACCAACCACAACTGATACAGAGAACTGATCCAGAGAACAAGAGATCACGGGATGCCAAGTCAGCTGAGACATCTCCAGCACAATTTCTGCACCTATCAGGAAGCATTGTGGAACTCAGAGGTCTTTGTGGAGCAGGTGGTGGGAAGATTCTACAAGCCAGAGGAACAGGTTTGCTGATGTAGAAACATCAGAGGCATCATACTCCTGAAGTCTCATCAATATGGTCACCTACACAGACCTGGACATGGATGATTCCAATAGATATGGTAACATGGAAAGGGGGAAGCTTATAGAGCTGCAACCCTACAAACCACTGTGGGCAACTAGGAAGACCGTCTTTCCCAGGGAGGAGCCCCCCCAGTGGGTTATCCAATACCAAGTGGTCAGTCCTGAGACCATATACGCACAGGTAACATTATACAGACAAAGCAAGTTAGATTTATGTATTTAGGTGTGTGTACATATATATGTTATACATATATACATATATATAACGTGTGTGATATATATCACATATATATCACAAATTCAAGAGAGACTAGGGCATGCTTAGAGGTTTTGGAAAAGGGAAAGGGGAACTAATATAATTTCAAACAAATTTTTAAAAATTACTTAAAATTTAAATAATTAAAAAATAGAGCTGACGGTAGTAGCACTCACCTTTAATTCCAGCACTGGGGAGGCAGAGGCAGGAGGATTTCTGAGTTCGAGGCCAGCCTGGTCTACAGAGTGAGTTCCAGGACAGCCAGGGCTACACAGAGAAACCCTGTCTTGAAAACCCAAAAATTAATTAATTAATTAATTAAAATTAAATGGTTTCAGGATTTGAACCTAGGGTTTGCAAATGCTGGACAAGGGTTCTACAACTAAACAATATCCCACACTCTTTCTGTTTTCTATTTTGAGACAGAATCTTTCTAAATTATAAATCCTCCTGCATCAGCCTTTCAACAAGCTAAATTCAGGCTTGTGTCACAGGCCAGTGTTTTTTATTCTAGGAAATAATACCATTATTTATTAAATATTCTTCTATCTCTTTAAAAATCACCTTTCATGGGCCTATAGAGAAGGCTCAGTGGTTAAGAACTCTTGCTGCTCCTGCACAGGACCCAGGTTTGGTTCCCAGCACCCACATGGCTCACAGCCATCTGTGATGGGATCCAGTGCCCTCTTCTGGTGTGTCTGAAGACAACGACAGTGTATAATAAATCTTTAAAAAAAAAGTCATCTTTTCAGCCAACGCTCAAGAGCTGAGCTCTGATCTTGAAAAGCCATTTGTATTGAAGTACAGTTTATTAATACAAATGTCAGTATTTAGAGCTAGCAAGATAGCTCAGCAGGTAAGGGCACTTGCCACCCAGGACACCCATGACCTGAGTTTAAGCCCTGGGACCCACATGTGTTCTGTACACAGACACATGCATACATAGACACACACACTCGGGAGAGGGGCAGATTGTGAAGCTTTTTGCTGAAATTTTCTTTGAGTTAGGGCCTTGCTCTGTGGCTCAGGAGACGCTGCTTCCCTGCAGGAGTGCTGCCGATACGGAAGTGTGCCACCACACCCTGACGTGCTTTTAAATATTTCGATGAACTTTGATGAAATATTTAATCTACTCTGAAGGTTACATTGGCAAAAATCATTTCACATCGATTATTCTTAGAACTTCTGTAATACCTGGCACGTATGAATTAATTCTATGATTTCTAAGATCAACTGAATTGGCTAGGAAAAGAATGTTAAATTCTATTTTAAGTAAAAGTTACCTATGCCTTCGGTAAAGTAAGAGTTCTTATGCGGCTGATGATAGATATGTGTGAGATAGGTGATAGACAATGAGAAAATGAATTGAACCTCAGCGTTGAGCTCATACCTGTAGCTCCTGCACTCAGGAGGCAGAATTTGAAGGACTAGTGTGTTTTCTAGGCCAGCCTGAGCCTCAGAGTGAGATCTTGTCTAGGGGCACCGAGGACAGGGGCTCCATTCCCAGCCCCACATGGTGCTTCAAAACTGTCTAAGGTGATGTCACAGACCTTAAATCTCAGCAGAGGCAGGGGGGATCTCTGAGTTTGAGGCTACAGAGAGCATTCCAATAGCGCCAGGGAAACACTGTCTCAAATAATAACAAAGACACCCCCCCCCCAAAATAAAAAACCTCCAAAAAACACACTACCGACAACAACAACAACAACAAAATCTGTCTGAGGCCCTCTGCTGAATCTCAGAGTTCACGGGCACGCGACTGGTGCACATCATCTTTACAGGCAAACACTCACACATAAAATGAAGACATAGTTTCTAAATTTTTAAGAAGGGGAGAAGGTGGATGTGGCAAGGGGCGTGCTTTGTGTTGTGTGGTTTGGTTTTTTTTGTTTTGTTTTTGTTTTTGTTTTTTTTTTTTGGTTTTTTCGAGACAGGGTTTTTCTGTGTAGCCCTGGCTGTCCTGGAACTCACTCTGTAGACCAGGCTGGCCTCGAACTCAGAAATCCACCTGCCTCTGCCTCCCAAGTGCAGGGATTAAAGGCGTGCGCCACCACCGCCCTGCGTGGTTTGTTTTTTGAGACAGGATCTCTGTATACAGCTCTGACTGTCTTGGAACTGGCTATATACACCAAGCTAGCCATGAACCCGTAACGATCCAAAGGGGGATGTTTTTAATCGCAGCACTCCAGAGGCTGAACTAGGCCACAGGGTTCCTGGGCAACCGGAGTTATCTAGTGAGATCCTGTTTTAAAAACAGAAAAAGAATAAAGATGGGAAAAGAAAAGACAAGAGTTAATAAGACCCTATATAGGTTAGCTTGGATGCCATCCAGACCTTGCAACTCCTGGAGACTTTCACTGTGGACATGGCTGAGCCGGTCCAAAAGCAGCGGCAGGGGGTAGTGAGGAGAACCAACAACTGTAGCAGGACTTGGAATAAATCCTCATCAGGGGACAGACGCCTGAGGCACAGCTAACAAAGTATCACAAGGGAGGAACTGCTGTGTTTGTCAAACAGGAGCGGAGGGAGGCTCAGGCCACCTTAGGGAAGAGGTTGGCTTGCCTCACTGCAGAAGTTGATGTAAATCCCAGCTTCAGAGCCTGAGCCTGAATCCGAGCAGCGAGGAGACCGCCTCGCTCAGCAGCAGTTCTAGAGACGTGCAGCAAGAGCGGGGGGATGGGGAGGGGTGAGCTGCTAGGGGGACTTGACCCCCATGGTGCGGGGAGGGGAGACCTGGGAATTTGGTTCAGCAAATAATAGTAGTTGCCCCACAAACTTTCTAACCAGAGTTCCATCCCCCAACCCAAATAAAAGCGGGACTCCGTGG
The DNA here is from genome assembly GCA_036184795.1 of Tokudaia tokunoshimensis. NCBI lineage: Eukaryota > Metazoa > Chordata > Mammalia > Rodentia > Muridae > Tokudaia > Tokudaia tokunoshimensis. The sequence goes on along the minus strand of BTHU01000002.1, from coordinate 70,800,328 downwards.
CGCGCGTCTGTAATCCCAGCATTGCTGTGTGAATATGGGAGGTGGAGACAACCCACCATCCCCTGTGCCAACAAGGTTGAAAGTGAGAGCCGCCTCCGGAAAGGTGTCCTCTGACCTCACGAGTGCACCGTGACATTCATGAGCCTGGACACTCATACACAAAAGTTAAAAGTTAAAAAATTAGTGAGCAAAGTAATTAGCAGAGCGGCATTTTTTTTTAAAAAAAAGATTTATTTATTTAATGTATGTGAGCACACTGTTGCTGTCTTCAGACACTCCAGAAGAGGGCATCAGATCCCATTACAGATGGTTGTGAGCCACCATGTGGTTGCTGGGAATTGACCTCAGGACCAACAGCAGTCAGTGCTCTTAACCGCTGAGCCATCTCTCCAACCCTAGCAGAACATTATTGAGAAGTTTTATTCTATGGCCCTTTAGTCTGTAGAAATTTACCAAAGGTTCAGCAATTTTCAAACTAAAATTCAACTAGGCTATTTTAAGGTAGGTAAGGTTATTGAAACATTTATAAAGTAATTTCATTATGATGTTGCTATGCATATATCACTGTATCATTTGTAGCTTGCCCACGGTGGCTCCTCACCCTCTGCCCTTTCCTATCCCCTCAATCCCTTTTTTGCCCCAACTAGGGCCTCTTCGGCTTTCATGTCACACCTGTGTGTGACATACATATATGTATAGATTTAGCTATATAGATTTACCTACCTTTCTGTGTGGATATTTGGCTCATTTTCTTTGCTCATTTATTAGTCTGTGCACAGCTAGGCAAGTTCTGTATCTTGGCAGAGAAGTCATATCTCAAGATCTCACAGTGGTGCCTCTTAGTTTTTTGAGGAACCCCCATGTTGATTTCTCATCAGATTTTTTTTCCTCTTTATGATCGCCAGTTTGACTGGGGCAAGACGGAATCTCAACACAGTTTGTTGTTGTCATCGTCTTTTAAGACAATTTTTTGTTTGTTTGTTTGTTTTTCCAGGCAGGGTTTCTCTGTGTAGTCCTGGCTGTCCTCACTCTGTAGACCAGGCTGGTCTCAAACTCAGAGATCTGCCTGCCTCTGCCTCCTGAGTACTGGGATAAAAGGCGTGCGCCACTACTACCAGCCCTTAGATTTATCTCTTTTTATTTTATATGTCTAGTGTTTTTTCCTGCAGGTATCGCCTGTGTTTATGTCTGTGCACAGTGCTTGCAGAGGCCAGAAGAAAGTGTCTGACCTCTTGGGGCTGGAGTACTGAAGGTTGTGAGCCACCTCATAGGTCTTGGGAATCCAACCTGGGTCCTCTGGAAGAGCAGTTCAAGCTCTTAATGACTGAGCCATCTCTCCAGCCACCACAATGCAGTTTTAGTTAGCATTTATCTGATGACTAAGATGTTGAACAAGTTTTCAAGTATTTATTGGTATGTCTTCTTTTGAGAAATTTTGAGTACATTAGCTCATCTATTGATTGTATGGTTGATTTTGATACATGTTTTTTAAAGACAGGTGTCTCACTGTGTAGTCCTGCCTGTCCTGGAATGTGCTATGTAGTAGTCCAGGCTGGCCTCAAACTCAGAGATCACCCTGCTGCTGCTTCCTGCATGCTGGGATTAAAGGAGTGAGACACCACACTCAATATATAAACATGTTTAATTTCATGCAATCCACTTGGTAATTCTTGGGATTAATTATTGCATTACTGGAATCACTTTCAGAAAGTCTTTATACCTCCGTTTTTGATTTTTGAGACAGGATCTTACTATGTAGCCCTGGACAGGCCTAGAATTCTCTCGGTAGACCAGGATGGCCTCAGACTCAGAGATCTGCCTGCTTCTGTCTTCCGAGTGCTGGAATTAGAGGCAGGTACCACCATGCCCAGCTTGCCTATATCTTAAGTGTTTCCCCTGATAGCTTTGGGTCTTACACTAAGGTCTTGGTCCATTTTGAGCTGGCCTTTGTTCAGGCTGATGCCCACGAATCTCACTTCATTCTCCATGCTGAGACCCAGTTTTACTCGGCATCATTTATCAGAGAGGCTGCCTCTCTCCGACACGTGTGTCCGCTCTTTCCTTCCACTCCTCCAGGCTACCTGTACCGTCTGAGACAGTAGTCCTGGCAGATCTATAACTCACTCCTGTCTGCCTCTGCCTCCTGAGTGCTGGGTTAAAGGTGTGTGCCACCGTGCCCGCCCTCTGTGTCTGTTCTGTGCCAGCTTCATGTGGCTTTATTTTTATAGCTCTGTAATGTAATTCCAGAATCAGATAGTTTGCCCCCCCACACCCCATCTTAGAATGGCTTTGCCTGATGGATGGCATTTATGCTCTCTTGGGAATTTTAGGATCTCTCTCTCTCTCTCTCTCCCTCTCTCTTTCAAGACAGGGTTTCTCTGTGTTGCCCTGGCTGTCCTGGAACTCACTCTGTAGACCAGGCTGGCCTCAAACTCAGAAATACGCCTGCCTCTGCCTCCCAAGTGCTGGGATTAAAGTCGTGTGCCACCATTGCCTGGCTATTTTAGAACTTTTCTTCTACCATTGAGAAGAATGTCATTGGAATTTTTATAGGGATTGTGCCACATCTATAGATTGTTTTCAGGAATATAGCTATTTTCACATTGTTCTATAACTCTATGAGCATGGAGCACCTTTCCTCTATCTTTTATTGTCTTCTCAACCTTTTTTTTTTTTAAAGATCTATCTATTTATTATATGTAAGTACGCTGTAGCTGTCTTCAGACATTTTTTCTTCTAGCTCCGGCCCACTTGCTCGCTGTAGCTGTCTTCAGACCCCAGAAGAGGGCATCAGATCTCTTTACAGATAGTTGTGAGCCATCATGTGGTTGCTGGGACCTGAACTCACGACCTTCAGAAGAGCAGTCTCTCCATCCGACTAACCTCTGAGCCATCTCTCCAGCCTGTCTTCTCAACTTTTAAGATGGGTGCAGCGATGCATGGTTATAAGCCCAGCACTTGGAAATTGAGGCTGGAGGGTCAAAAATTCGAAGTCATTCTTGGCAGATTTGAGGTCAGCTCAGGGCTAAATCATGAGACCATGCCTCAATAAAACAAAACAACAAAAGAAACAATTTCTTCTACTTTTTAGAAAAGAATTGTTTATTTATTTTATGTACACTATAGTTGTCTTCAGACCCAGAAGAGGGCATCAGATCCCATTAAAGATGGTTGTGAGCTACCATGTGGTTGCTGGGAATTGAACTTAGGACCTTTAGAAGAATGGTCAGTGCTCTTAACCGCTGAGCCATCTCACAAGCCCCATAAAATAAAAATTTAAAAAATAACAGCAATGCTAGTTTGGGGATGGAGAGATGACTCAGTGGTTAAGAACACTGGTTGTTCTTCCAGTTGCCACCACTGCCTGGCGAAGAATTGGGTTTGGTTCTCAGAACCCACAAGATGTTTCAGAGCCATCTGTGACTCTGGATCCAGGGGATCTGATACCCTCCTCTGATCGTCACTGTTCTATTGCTGTAAAGAAACACCATAACCAAGGCAGCATAAGAAAGCATTTAATTGAGGGCTCACTTGCAGTTTTGGTAGGTTAGTCCATCATCATCATGGCAGAGAACACAATGGCAGGCAGGCAGGTATGAATGGTGCTTTAGCAGTAGCTGAGAGCTCACATTCTGATCTGCAGGCATAAGGTGGAGGGGGAGGGGGGAAGGAGAGAGAGAGAGAGAGAGAGAGAGAGAGAGAGAGAGAGAGAGAGAGACTAGGCATGGCTTGGTATTTTTAAATCGAAAAGTTTACCCCCAGTGACACACCTCTTCCAACAAGGCCACCCCAATAATCATTCCTAAACAGTTCACCAACTGGGGATTAAGAATGTAAATATATGAGCCTATGGGGGCCATTTTCATCCAAACCACCACGGACTCCTGTGGGCACCAGACATGCACATGGTACACAGACATATATGTAGTCAAAACATTCATACATATAGATAAATCTGGAAGAGTTGTTTTAAATCATTGTTAGTTGAGTTAGAGACACAGGACAGCACTAGAACATTTGCCTAGCATTTGGGAGGCCTAGAGTTCACCGTCCTCCTACCCCTAAAAATAAGCTAGAAGAGGACTCAGGATGGATTCACCATAAAGAATGGCAAGTTCAGAGAGACTGTTGGGCACAGTGGCACATGCCAATAGCCCACTGTATGAGTGGCTGAGGCAGCAGGGCTGCTTGAGGAATGGCAAGACCCTGTCTCAAAACAGTAAAAATTATATGCTAATCACCCAGAATCGGCCCTGCACAATGTACACACAAACCAAGCCACTTATCTTTACCTAAAAATATATGACAACTAAAAAAAAAGTTCTCTGGGTCTGCTGGCACACACCTTTAATCCCAGCACTAGGGAGGCAGAGGCAGGTGGATCACTGAGTTCAAGGATGGCCTGGTCTACAGAGACAGGTCCAGGACAAACAGGGCTACACAGAGAAACCTTTGTCTCAGAAAAAAAAATGTGATCTTAAAGCTCTCCTTCTCTACCACTCCAACTTCAGGATTCTTCAAGAAATTTGTTTGTTTGGTTTTTGTTTGTTTGTTTGTTGAAGGGAGCCTTGGGACCAAAGAGCCTCTCCTTGTCTCACTGTGAGGTAATTTTCCCCGATTCATTTATTTTGTGTGTGTGTGTGTGTGTGTGTGTGTGTGTGTGTGTGTGTGTGTGTGTGGTGTGTGTGTGTCTGGTACCCATGGAGATCAGAACTGGGCATTAGAGCCCAAGGGACTGGACTTCAGATCCCTAGCACCGTGTAAATGCCAGGATGTAGCAGCCTACTTGCAATCCCTGCTTTCAGAAGAAGGTAGCAATAGGGGTTTCTGGAGCAAGCTGGTCAGCTACAGTAGTTATATTGGTGATCTGTGAGTCAACCAAGAGACTCTGCTTCAGTAAGATAATGACCAAGTAAGATTCTCAAAAGAGCCTTTGGTCCAACACAGGCATCCCACACAGGCCAATACATCATACAGAAAAATGTCCACTACTCTATTTGTGTGTGACATTTCATCCAATCTAAAGTGTTTTCTCCATAGTAGATAATAAGACTTCTCTAGCAGTTGGAGAGGTGTTCAGTGGTAGAACACTTGTCTAGTATGGACAAGGCTCTGATTTTTCTCTCTAGCCCTGCAGAAAGGAAAAGAATTCTATTGGTGGAAACAGGACTGGGTTAACTGGGCACAGTGGCACCTACTCATATTCTTAGGACTTGGAGGTAGCAGTAGAAGGATTCTCCAAAAATTCAGGGATAGCTACATAGTTAAGTCCTGTCTAAAAAACAAAACAAAACAAAACCCCAAAACAGAGCAAGTAAAGTAACAGTGGCTGACATAATCATTTCTATGTGTTGCTTTACTATACTGACTGCCAAGGTGCATCTACTCCACTTGTGTTCCCGGGAAAACAAGAGATGCTAAACAAGCTTGATGGGGGCGGGGGGAGGAAGAGGAGAAGAGGAGGAGGAGGAGAGGGTAAGAGGGAAAGGAGAGGGGAAGGGAGGAGGGGAAGAGAGGAAGAGGGAAAGAGGGAAAGGCTCTGCTCTGAGCTATCACCACACCCCTGAAAAGAGACAAGTTCTGTAGTGTGGCATTCAATCAACAGCTGGAAAGAGCTCCTCAGAATGCCATCTGTGACCCTGGGAGACGCTATCAAATCACCAACACCAGGCAGAAGGCAGAGCTTCCCTCCAGTGTTCTACCTGTGTTCTATAAGACCTGGGTGTGGAATATTACTCAGCACAACACAAAGAAAACAAAACTCTGGGGAAAGGTGACAGATACGTGACTTGCTTAAATGCACCCTTTAACGATGGGCAGTCTGGAGAGCTGAAATCAAAGGGTCGATGACTGAGGCTCAAAATTGTTGTCAGGAAACAGGAAATGTGTCAACTTGTTCACCAAATCCTGCATTTAAAGTTAGAAAGTAGGGGGCTGGAGAGATGGCTCAGCTGTTAAGAGCACTGGCCACTAAAGGTCCTGAGTTCAACTCCCAGCAACCACATGGTGGCACACAACCATCTGCAATGGGATCCGATGTGCTCTTCTGGTGTGTCTGAAGACAGCCTACCCATATACATAAAATACATTAATCTTAAAAAAAAAGTTAGAAAGTAGGCTATCAATCCAGATGCAGTGTGTGCATGTGTGTACGTGTGTGTGTGTGTGTGTGTGTGTGTGTGTGTGTCCTCACTACCAATTCCTTTAGGACAGCACAATCGTGAGGGCCAGCATCCATGTAATAGGCCAGGTGTCTCCCCCAAAGACTGTGTCTCCAGGGCACACAGTCCCTTCTACTGGCCTCCATGGACACACTGGTGTGAACCCACATGGTTTACCATATACCGCCCCCCCCCCCCAACTTTGTGTGTGGAGGGAGAGGATTTAGATAAATCCTCCAAATGAAAGCTTTAATATGGGTCCTTAGAGACACCTAAGGGACTCTTAGGCACCTCACTGATGTTTTAACACACATGGCAGAGTGCTTCTTTGTAAGCCTCAGGGTGTGACCATACCTTATGTATCCATTTCTTACCGCGACAAGGTACTGCACTTGGGGATACAAATATTTGTTGAATAAGTAACTATACATCAAAAATGTTTTTGAAGATAGCAGAGAGAGAACTGTAGACTTGAAATGCAGTCTGAATTATACCCAATACATTAAACAAGTTTATCTTTGCATTCATGCAAGTGTGCTGAGTTCTGCCACACTGAGTCATCTGACCTCAGATGCTGGAAGACACTGTAGGAAATGATGAAAGATTGTGATGTTCTGTGGTCCCACTGCACTGATTTGAAATTAGGACAAAGGTTTTCAGTATCTTTAGAAAACTTAATATGAAACTTATGTATATTTTGAGTTGGAAAAATATTGGTCTGTATTCTCAATCCCACCCTTTCAAGGTGGGATAGTCAAAGGAATTCCAAGGGAAAAATACTCCCCCACATACATACAGCAGTCATAGTTTCTTTATTTGGTTCAAGCTCTAATGTATGGGAGATCTCCCTCTTTCAGTCTCCTGAGGAGCTGGGGCTACAGACATGCGCCACCATGTGGCTAGCACCTTAAAAGGCACCAGTCCCTTTTAGAAGGCAGGGGAGTATTCACTTGTCAGACTTGAACACCAACAATTAGACGATCAACCATTTTTAATAAAAATTTATACACTGCAGGCTGGCTACTAAATAGCACCACATATCCATTCAACAAACATTTGTTAGGCATATACATTATACGAAGCAGCATTTAAAGTACTGAGAGATTAGGAGTTATAGACATAGATGAAAAAAAATCTCTCCTGGAGTTTACTTCCCTGTGAAATAGGTGAGGCAGTCAAGGCTCTGACGGGACGGCTCACCAAGGCTCTGCTACAAGCATAGGCTGTGCGGTACTGATACTTTAATTGACTTTACAGTTCTTCGTGCTACAAAATAAAAAGATCAAAGGGAGGAGTGCTGGGTTGCAGGTGCACCGTCTGTCTGTCTGCCTTTGATTGTGTTATGAATTTGAAAGGTTTTCCATTTAAGATGTCTAGCCACTCAAAAATTAACAACTCTAAAAATTAAGGAGAAGTGAATATAAGTTTGGTGGTTGTGTTTTTAAATTATTATTTCTAATTTTAGATGATATTGCCTCTTCTCTTACAAATTACACGTAAAAGGCTACATAGCAAGATCCAGTCTCAAAACAAACTAGCAAAAAATAAATAGCAAAGTATTTAAATTTCCGAAGTGGAATAAAAGGGTCATAGATTTTCTTTTTCTGTTTGTGTTGCAGAGCCAAGTGTCTTCTTTTTTCTTGGCATTTGGAGCTATAAACTAATTAAGCTTTTCTACTAATTTACCGGTTTGTTGTCATTTGCATAATAAAATCCGTGTTAACGAAATCTCCGCTCAGCGTGCCTGAACTCTGGAAATTTAAGTCCCTCTAAACTTGTTAAACATCATAGGTGGAATCTGCACTTAAAGCATTTTCGATAAAGTCCAATATTTGCTTTTTTCCCCTTTAGTTTTAAGTGAGAAAGAAGAAATGGCTCCTAAGCTGCTTGTTTTACTCCATCAAACTCGCTGCTGTCTTGAGAACGAATTCCCTAGGTTCCGTGCCCTGGACGCCTCTCGGAGCGCTTCCGACTGCACTCATCCCTGTTCTGAGGCCCCCTGCAGGATCTCCTCCCTCACAGCACCCGGCTAGTCCCCTTCCGTTGGCAGGTCTCAAAGGCTCCATTCCTGGAACTGATCACAAGTTTCACTATGTCGAAATTCTTTAATTCTATGTAAAATGTCTTGACTCTTAAATGCAGCTCAAATGGATGTTTCCAGTGTGTGTGTGTGTGTGTGCGTGTGTGTGTGTGTGTGTGTGTGCGTGTGTGTGTGTGTGTGTGTGTGTGTGTGTGTGTGTGTGTGTAGGGGTAAGCCAGAGCTACTCACTAATTCACAGATGAATTTTCTGTATTTGTTTTTCTTATCAATTCTTACATCATACTTAAGAAAACAGCAAGAACAGAAGTGAACAGAGGTACCTGTGTTGAGTGCTGTAATGTTTTAAGTTTAATACCTACAGTCTAAATATAACCAAACCAAACCAAACCAAACCAAAAGCAACTAAGTAAATTGTGTAGTGAGACTTTTGTTTTGGCTAGAATATCTTCTAACTGGTTTCAAAGGGTTACAGGTTTTTGTTTGTTTGTGGGTTTTTTGTTTGTCTTTTGTTTTTGCAATGATCTATCGTTTATTTTCTACAGAATTAACATACACATGTAGAGATGGCTTTAGGAACCTAATGAAAACCCAGGTGGTGGTGGTGCATGTCTTTAACCCCAGTGCTAGCAGGCAGAGGCAGGTGGATTTCTGAGTTCGAGGCCAGCCTGGTCTATAGAGCAAGTTCCAGGACAGCCAGGGCTACACAGAGAAACCCTGTCTTGAAAAACAAAAAAACAAAAAACAAAACGAAACAAAACAAAAAACATAATGGAAGCAGAAAAGCAATTTTAAACATAGTAGGTACTAAACATCCACATGATTGACCATCATTTGATATTTGCTTCATTGAGTGCTTTTATCTTCACTCTAGAAATTATTTTATGGTAATAATTTACTTTTGAACTACAAAGGAGGCACAAAGGAAATTCTTCTATGGAGTTGTTTTTCTTGGACAGTGAAGATGTCCTACAGATTTCTGTCAGGACAGTGGTCTGTGAGAGTGGCTGGCACCAGGGAAGGACACTTCTCAGGGGACCACTTCTACTCCTTTGCTCTCCTCACTAGGGCCTCCCTCTCTATCCCTGAGCACTGCTTCTAGGCGTCAACCTGCAGGAATTCCTTCCTCTCTTGCATTTTTTAGAACATTCTATAAAATGATTTGATGGCACAGAGTGAGTGATCTAGGAGCCGTTTCTTTCTCATTTATTTAAAATAAAGGAAAAACAAATCCTGTTTTCTGTTCTCGTCTCCCATGGGGCTAGACCTAGCCTTGCTGTATGGTCAGGCAGGCAAAGCCCTCTGCCTGTAGGGACATCCACAGTCCTGGGCACTGGGATTTACTGGAAGAGATGTGGTTGCTGTTTCCACCTGTGAATATTTTAAGGTTTAACAGGGACTAGTATTTTCAGGCAAGGCACTGTGAGTGTCCATAAACCCTCCTCAAAGTGCAGTGGCCCAATAGCATCACTGACAGCCCCCATTTAGTTTCCTTGATGAAAAAAAAGAATTCCACAAATATTTGCTGAAGGCTACTCAGTGGTCTTGTGCTGTAATAAAGATAGAGAGGGAGGGTTGTATAAATCGTTTTGTTTTACAGCCTGTAAACAAAGGCCTAGGAGGTGGGGGAAAAGACACACCTAGGGTCACAGCGGGGCCAGCCACAGACACAGAGCACAGGCATCCAGGCTGCGCTGACAGCTGAGAATGACCGGATGATTTACAGGCAAATGAAGTTATGGAAGAGCACTTCCAACAAAGGCACAGCCAAGGCTTCGAGCCATCAGCCTGGATCACTTCAAGTCCTGTATCGGGTCAGGGGTGAGAAGCCAGGAGTACTCATGGCCCGTGTCTGCCATCTCCCAGTGGATCTACCAAGGGTTGTGCAACTATTCTCTAGGAGAAGGGACTAAAGAGAAGAGTCTGAACCATGTTCTGGACACAGACATACACCCACAGACAGATACACTGACACCCACAGACACACACCCAGACAGACTGACACACACCCACAGACAAACTGACACACACACACACACATACACACACACATATGCCCACATATAAATAGTAATCCACATCCCCCCACTCCTCACGAACTCTGCAAGGAGAGTAAAGCAAGAGTAAATTAAAACTCAAGGCCACAATAGGACTAAATCTAAACATTACATTTCTTGCCATTTGATGTGGTGAGGACAGGCTTAGCTCACCACCAAGAGTGTGCAAGACAACTGTTTGCAATGCTCATCCCTTGGCCCTCAGACTCTGAGACAGCCATGCACAGAAGCAAGCTGCTTGAGATATGAGTCAAGACCATGGGACCCTCTCCCTACCCTAACTTTTCAAGGCTGATGTTACGAGGAGGGCAGAGTGTGGGGTCAAAGTCAGGGCATTCCCATTAGGCACACATTCCATGTCTGGGCAACACCTTCAGATCTGGGTGGGACTTAAATCAGACCCTGACTGAAGTTACTGAGGTGAAGCAGGTGATTTCTGTTTTCTTTTTTTTTTTGGTTTCTCTGTGTAGCCTTGGTTGTCCTGGAACCCACTCTGTAGACCAGGCTGCTGGCCTCGAACTCAGAAATCCACCTGCCTCTGCCTCTCAAGTGCTGGGATTACAGGCGTGAGCCACCACTACCTGGCAAAACAATTTCTGTTTTCAAGAACTCCTCCACCCTTGGGTTTCTAGCAATAGCTGTCAACAACATCCAGAACCTCTGGCCAAGAAATAGGAAGGCATTTTTAAAAAGGTAATGATGCTGGGTTTGGCAAATCTTACCTTTGGATCTCCTTCCCTGAGAACAAAAACTGGGGGTGGGAGGGTGGGTGGGGGGAGGGATTGTATTACCATGGTCTGAGTTAGCACTGTCGGGTGACATCATTCAGTTTACTAACCTTGCTACCCTGAAACTATCTTATGGGTTCAATCTCAAGTCATAGAAGAGATAAGCTCTGTGTAATTCATGTTACTAAACAGTCTCTTTAAATAGAACCTTTGGCATAGACATGTAGACATTTTCCCCACTCAGAAGACGTACAACTTAATTCCTTTCTGTTAAAGACAATGTTACAGGCTATACTAAGCAGAGTTTAGATCTCATTGGCTTCATGTGTCTACTGCCAGTTATAAGAGCTTTAAACTCTTGACTTCCCCTTACAGGAGTCTCATTTCTTGATTTTCCATCCATTCTAGCCTGGACTTTTGAATACAAAATTATAAAAAGAATACGTTGTTATACATACCAGGATTCAAAATGTGGAACTTCCAATTCCATATTACACTGCAGAACATTTTTAATTTATTTTTTTAAATGAATGAATGAATTAATTTTTTTTTTTTGAGAGAGGGTGTCTCTATGTAGCCCTGAAATTCTGGGACTAAGTCTGTAGACCAGGCTGGACTGGAACTCAGAACTGTGCCTACCTCTGCCTCCAGATTGCCAGGATTACAGGTGTGGACCTCTGCATCCAGCACATAATCCAATTTGTTTGAAATTGTTTTAAAAATGTTCAAATGCCCAAACTCTAACCAGGTACACATATGTAAAATAAAAATATCAAAAAAACAAAACCAAATTCCCAAATTATCTGTAATATTAAAACGGAAGCCAGCACAATCACTTGCCCATTGGATATTGAGTACATAAAAATAAGGCATTTGAGCCGGGCGGTGGTGGCGCACGCCTTTAATCCCAGCACTTGGGAGGCAGAGGCAGGTGGATTTCTGAGTTCGAGGCCAGCCTGGTCTACAGAGTGAGTTCCAGGACAGCCAAGGCTACACAGAGAAACCCTGTCTTGAAAAACCAAAAAAAAAAAGAATAAGGCATTTGGGCTGGAGAGATGACTCAGTGGTTAAGAGCACTGACTGCTCTTCCAGAGGTCCTGAGTTCAAATCCCAGCAACCACATGGTGGCTCACAACCATGTGCAATGAGATCTGACGCCCTCTTCTGGGGGATCTGAAGACAGCTACAGTGAACTCACATATAATAAATAAATAAATAAATCTTTTTTAAAACAAAAAAGAACAAGTCATTTGATAATAGTGTTTCTGCTGTGTGACTGTAAGGGACAACTGTGTGCCTCAAAAATCTAGAAGAAAGAACTTTAGGTGTTTTCATCATAAAGAAATGATACACGCTTTAGGAACTAGATAAATTTAATCTGACTTAAACAGATATGAAGTATGTTATGTACTTAAATACCACATAGATAGTATGTATGTGTCAGATATACACGTCATTTTTTTTTTTTTTTGGTTTTTCGAGACAGGGTTTCTCTGTGTAGCCCTGGCTGTCCTGGAACTCACTTTGTACATGTCATTTTTATGTTTTTGTATATCAGTTAAAATTAAAAAAAAAATCAACAAAACCTGTTTTGTAAGTTGATAAGTTAGTGCTATTAACTTTGGCTTGTAGTAGGTTATACACCATAAGTAATGCACACATAACAGATTTTTATAATAACTCTAAGAGTTTTCAGCTAGACAGCCTTGGTTAAACAAGCAATGTTTTTTGATTTTACACATAAAGTTACATAAACTGGAAAGCCAAAACCAAAACAAGAACCTGAAATCACAAACTATTAGACGATTCTTCCTATAATTAACCTCACACCTGAATTTTTATTCTTACATATTTTTAAATAGAATACAAAAGTTATCTAGTGGATTTCGAAGAGGTAATAGTTCCATAAATATGACTTTGGTCTTTTCCCCTTGTTATCCTTTTTTTTTTTTGCAGTGCATTTATTTCTATTGATTGCCACACCCAAGACAGTGAGTCAGCTTCATACCCTATTAGCAGACTAAATCAAGGTCACATATAAAGAAAACATGCATGGTGGGGTACACTTTAATCCCAGCACTCTGATCTCTGAGTTCAAGGTCAGCCTGTTACTGATTCAGTTTCAGGACAGCCCCAGCTACACAGAGAAATCCTGTCTCAAAAAAACAAAACAAAACAAAAAACCAAACCGAAATAAAACAAAAAAACAAAAAAAAAGAAACAAATTCACTTATTGTAACAAAAATAGTTTAATTTGCTTAAAAAGCAGTGGTCATTTATCTGCTTAAAGGCTCCATGTGTTAAAATGTTTCTTATCCTCAAGACAATGCTTCCACTCCACTTTGTATTGAAATAGTGCAGGAATACTTAATAACCAAGGAAAAGCAAGTGCTATAGCAAGCTGGGGAGGGGCTGTCACTGGGTTGCAACATCATTCTTCATTTCTAAGCACTCGGAACTATATTAGTGACCTGCCTGGCAGCAACATTAAGGTTTATCCCCAGTTCCCTTAACACAGTAAAAATCTAACAAATCAAAACAAAAATAAATTACAGGACTCAGATTTTTACTTAAAAATGTTTTCTCTATATGTTAATTTCAAAATCATTTTCACAAAAGTAGACCAATATTTCTAGCACTTCTTTCATAAGGGTGTTTGCTATAAATCTATTTATTTTTATTTAACAGTTTAGATGAAGAATATGTGCATGCAGAGAAAAGAAAGGAATTATGATGACTCCACATTTTATGGATAAACATAACACTTATCGAAATATGTATTCAGGATTACTTTTATTGGTCTTACAACTGAGTATATTTATGATTTAATAATGTTGGATATTTTACAAATATAACACTAATGGAATATCATAGTTTAAAAAAGACAGACCTAGGAAGCTACAAACTTGAAAATATTTCTGCATTATTTTAGTAATTATACATTGGATGTACTGACAGCCACTAATTCCACCTAGGTCTGCATTGGTAGCCTCATCCCCTCAGCTTTCAAAACATCCTGAATTCTGATGGTTGAGGAAAAATCCTTTGAAAACGGTGCTTAGTTGCCTGCTTTAACCTGCAATCTCAGATTCTGAACACAAGTTCCAGCTTGCCTGACTCCTTCACAAACTTCTACAGAGGGCTTCTCAGCGGGAAGATGTGAAAGGCTTTCTAAGAGCTCGGTAGCAAGCCCTGATTACAGTCCAGCCCAGGGCAAAACTGCCCTCAGCAGGAAGATTATTTATCGAGGGAACAGAGATAAACCTTTAGCTTGGATATACCTGTCACCAGAAAGTCAGCTTGTTTTTTTTTGTTTGTTTGTTTGTTTTATTAGTATTTAAAACAAAATTCAATTCAATTAAAAAGTTACAATATTGGCTCTGGTTAAAATAAAATTTGAATGTATTTCTATGGTTGCCTGAAATAAGTACCTCTGGAATTCTTATTAATATTTTGTCTTTTTGTTTACTTGTTTTTTAGTTTATTTTCTGTTTGGCTTTTTAACACAAGGCCATGTATTTCAGTAAAAAACAAGGATGTGATCTGAATTGTGGCAGTGTAGCAAAGAAACGGATCTAAGGAGCAAAATTCTAAGTATCTTCCAACAAAGACCAAAGAAAGCTGTGACATTTCTCTGGATTTAAAGCCCCAAGACAAATGTGAGAGCATGACAGGAACCCTTCCCCTTTCTGATATTTTTTAACTGACTTCGATACTGTTCTTTTGTTCCCATCCTTTCTTTGAGTTAGGTTTTAGTAGTTGGACTAGGATAAAACTGTTTCTGAGGGAAGAACCATATAGTTATTCTAGCTAAATGGGGAATTTCAAACAGTGATATGTTTTATTCTTGTTTATATCAAATAACTATCTTTAGAAGTCCTCATGTATTCAAAACTTATGGAAAAATATATCCCTCAATTCTTTGAAAAAGGAAGAAAAGATAAGAACAGTTTATTTTACCATAGAAAAATATTAAAAAGAAAGAAGCCGGGTGGTGGTGGCGCACGCCTTTAATCCTAGCACTTGGGAGGCAGAGGCAGGCGGATTTCTGAGTTCGAGGCCAGCCTGGTCTACAGAGCGAGTTCTAGGACAGCCAGGGCTATACAGAGAAACCCTGTCTCAAAAAACCAAAAAAAAAAAAAGAAACATTACCTTAATGAATAACACTAGACCTCCAAAAATCAAAACTAAATAAAATTTGTATAAAACAGTTCTGGTATTGATATTAAGTTAAGCCTCCATCCAAACAAAATGTTCTCTTTAGGAAGGCAATAGTATACTTTAACTGTTCATTGGGATATGCCTGTAAACTCAGCACTCTGGAAGCTGAGGCAGGAGAATCATCAGTTCAAAGTTAGCCTGGGCTACAAAACAAAACAATAATAAAAATCACAATATCTTAGCTGATAAAAACAAAGCAAAAAAAAAACCAACAACCTGCTACTAACATTTATATTAACCATAACAATATATACTTGTTAATTTAATTAATAAAATAGTTATTTTAATGTAAACAATATTAAAAAAGGAAGTACATATTTTAGAAGTATGCTAGGTTAGTTTTTTTTTTTCCAGTATAGAATAGAGTTTATTTAGGGCATGGGAGGGGAGTTAAGGGGGTAGTAGAGGTAGAGAAAGACAGAGAGAGGGAGAGACTAGAGTAGAGGCTGTCCATGACCACGTGGAGAGAGGGGGGAGGGGAGGGAGCGAGAGAAGAGCCTAAGAGGGCAAGAGAGGCTAAGAGAGTGAGAGAATAAGAAAGTGCTAGTTTAGTTTTGATAAAGATCTCAGATTAGTTTTTTTTTTTGTTTTCCAACTATATCTAATGGTACCATATTCTTTATGAACTTCAGAGAAAATATTTTAAAATAAAATCAAATCCTCAAACTTTGTACCCACAGTGGTTTGGTTGGGCTCTCTCTTTTAAAGCTGGGATCACCAGACTGGAGAGACTCACCATCAAAACATAACTGAACTCAAGAAGGAATGAACTTCAGTGAGTAAAATGGACATGGTAGTGAGCCATCATTACTTTTGCAAGCAAGGATCTAGAAAAAAAAATCTGCTTTATTAAATCAAAAAATGAGCTCTTCATGTATTGACAACATGAGGAATTCATCTGGCCTCAGATGTGGTTTTACCAAGAGAACTTTAATTCCTAAGGTTTGGGGAACAGGATTCTGGGATGGAACACTCCAACTGTGGGAATGGTAACCCAAGATGTGTCTTTAAATTACAGAAGTTGGAAAATGCTGAGCTGTGGTGAGCGTCCCAGCACGCCCCTGGCTTTCCCATCCTCCTATCGAGGAAGCAGAGGGTTGGAGTCTTCTTAGACTCCTGTCTCATTGGACCCCTTTAAGTTAGAACATTCTCTCTCAACCCGCCTTTGCACAGTTGTTGTGCAAGGGAAGATACACAATAAATGAGTTGCAACCTATAAACAAGTTTAAATACCCAACTCTCTCCAGCCTCTTCAGGCCCCTCCCCCCCAACAAATGCCTAGCTCTTTTGTTTTCTTCAGTCAGTCTGGAAATACTATGAACTCGCCAGTCCCCGCCGAGTCTTTCCATGAAAGGTCTCATTCTCCGGGTCCCTAGAAGAATGGGCACTCTCCAGTTTTCATCCATGGGAAGCGGTATAAACCATGACACAGCTGCATAAGAGCAACCCTGCAGCTACTACTTACCAGTCCTACACAGTCTACAGATGAAATTCCAACTTCTGACTTAACGCTGAACTTTCAAAAAAATCAATTTCTTAGCCTGACTAAGTAAAAGTACTGTTTGTACAAACCTTTGTTTTTGAGAAGATATTTCAAAATATATCATGCTTTGGAGTTTTGGCTTGTTTAGATTAATTTTGAAATTTATTTTTAAAATGCAAAAATCTTTAAAATTCTTTTTTTTTGTACTGCACGGTTACAAACTACAAAAATAAATCCCAAGCTAAAAATTTTAAATAACAATACCTTCACATTTAAAGTTTCTTAAGTTTCAGCTTACTTAAGTCCCAGAATTTTAGTATTGTATTATAAATTCAGTCTGTAAGTTTTAATCAGTTTGTTCAACTCAAACCATTTGTGACTCTTTCTGGGGAATGATTTTACATAAAAGCTTAAAAAACACCATTTATTAACCACATTAGTGAGATGTAGCTGAATTAAAATAATGTGCTAAAACACATGATTACCTCTGTCTTAAGTTCTTAACCAACTCATTGGTTATTTACAATTTGTTTTTAAAAGCTGCTTAAATAACTGCTTCAGTACTATGGTACACGGCAATTTGTTACATTCCTTCGATTTTAGAGACTAGATCTAAACAGTAAACTACAGTTTTCTCAAAAGAACTTGAAAATAATATGATTTACTACAGCTGAAAGTTAACAATATACAGAAAAATCTTTGAACTTATTGATTTAAGCCAATTTCCTCAGTCTTAAATATTTGCTGAAGAATAATCTTTTACCGGGTTTCAACTAAACTGAGTTTTTTTCCTCCTTGCCAAGACTTTAAAAAAATTAAAATTATCTGTGGATAAATCTGATATATTTCTGGCTGGCTTGTTTCTTTTTCTCCAGATAAAGATTGGTAAAATCTTTTATGAATGTAGACAAATCAAACAATTTTATACTTCCTTCTTTTCTGTCACGACCAGAGTTCTGATCGTTATATTTTTGAGAGAGAGAGAAAAAAAAACAATAGAAATGTACTTATAAACAGAAACCCACCAGCACCTAACATACATTGTGGTTGTTTACCTTCTCGGCTACTGATTATTTCGTTTGTTTCGTATGTTTCCAAACCAATTTCGTATTTGTTTTTTCTCACCGTCTCCACCAAACGTCAGTGAAATTAGTACATTTCAGCTACAGAAATCGTTAATCCTTCAAGGTCGGTTCCAACTTCACCGGTCTTAGGGCAGCTTCAACGAAAACGTGGTCTTAGCATAGCTGATTTTACCCGGAATTTTTTGTTTGCTCTCCCCCCCGCGCCTCCCCAGAAGTTGTTTGGTTTTGGTTAAACAACCCTGCGGACCACAAAGGGAGCTGGGGAGGGAGGGGGGTTGAACGAGTTCTCTAGAAGTTTAGTTAAATTCAGGCACCTGGGAACATACTGGCTTTACTCCTTTGAAATGAAAAAAAAAAAAAGGTAAAAGGAAAATAGACGGATACATTCGAAGACCTAAAATAAAAGATGAGTTCGGGGCAGTGCGCGTCCGAAACCCCGACCTCCAGGCTGGCCCCGGGTACCACGCGCTGCCGGACTAGGGACGCACAGTTAAAGGGAAGAGCGCTGCGAGCGGAAGCCCACCCCTCACCCACAGCACAGTCAACAAGGGAGCAAAGGGTTATTTTCGCGCCACAAAATATGCAAATACAGGGGCGGCCCGAGGGCCAATGGGTGGAGACCAGCTAAGATTCCAGAGGCGGCAACCATCGATGATAGGCTCGCTGTCCCCACCAATCGGTGAGCCGTTCCGGCGAGGGCGGCGCCTCTCCCGGCGCAGGGTGAGGGTCGGAATCAAGCCGGGCGGCCCGTCAGCGTCGGAGCCCCGCCCTAGGTTGCTTTTCCGCGCCAGCGGCGGCCGCCCCGCCCGACAGAGCCGAGGCTGCCTTCGTTATTTCTCCGTGGGGACCGAGCATCCTCGAGCGTGCGCCCGCCTCGCGAGTTTACACGCAGTCGCCATGCATGGATGCGGCCGGGTGGTCAGGTCTCCAGCGGCCCACGAAGACTTTCCCTTGTGTGCGTTTCGACAGGTTCGTCTTCTCTGCGCGGAGCTGGAGAAAGGAAACAAACCACCTCATCTTCTCGGTTCCCGGGTACCGTGTTTATTACAGATAGAAGTGACAGATTCCGGAGTGAGAGCAGACCCAGGTCTCGGATCTGGCCTCTGGTTTGAACAGAGTTCAGGGGAGAGGTTCTCGAGAAAAGTGAAACGCGCCCACCAGCGTGAGGGCGTCAGGCCCGGGCCGGGGAGCCCTAGGGCCGCTCTCTGCTCTGCCCACAACCTGTGGCTACAGCAGCGGTAACAGACCTTCTAGGCATACTTTCACGTTACACAGAACCTCAAACATTTTTACTTTTCCGGGTGATCAGAAGAAATGAAGCTGTCGAATGTGTAAACAGATGGGTGGGGATCCTTCCTCCGTGGAATTAATATTAATTAGGGAGCTACAATTGCTGAAGAATCTGTACTGAAGAATCATATTACAAATAATGCCAGAAAATTCTTACAATTATCCATACAATTAATTTACGAATTTGAAGAATTACACTGACTTAATATATGTTCTGGAAAATTGATCAAGTATTTTTCGCTCGAAAAGCTAAATTAATAATTACCCAGGTTTTTTTGTTTGTTTGTTTGTTTTTGTTTTAAATTTTGCCACGGAGTATATACTCAACCTCTCAGATGTTTGGAAAATTGGAAATGGTTTATGTCCACTTCCTCTTTAATGTTTCAACTTTATTACTGGAGTGTTAAGGTCCTAGACAAAGTATCCAGTTTGTTACAACAATAATACAGATTAAATTCACATGCTGCCCAGGAACATACTTATTGCCACACACTTGGTTTAAATTCCAGCTGTTAGGATTTGTTTGACAGTGACAAAAAATAATTTATCCCATGTTTTAAAAGTAGTTATTTCGTTAGGTATCATTTTTAATAAAACAGTTAATCCAGGGGAGGAATCAATACAATTTGGTAGCAAGCTGACCAGTTTGTTATTAAAAAATATTAAGTTATATGACCAGACTCTTAAAGTGATTTCCAGAAAAGCAAACATGATGAATAAAAACATTTCTCCAACTAGGCTAGGTTCACATGAATGAAGTACTACAAAAATAACTTCGTAAAATGTATACTGATATTTTTTTGAATGCCACAGAAGCCTAAAGGAATACATATTTTCCTTGAGAGCCATTTCTCTTTCCAAGTGCATTAAGGCGAAGAATAGCTTTTTAAAATAGCTAACAGCCTTAGAAATTCACTTCCAAAGTTGTTCTTTCCAGAGTTCCAATGGTTCTGAATACTGTGTCATAATTTCATAAAGACCATTTTACTAAATTAAGCTTAGATGAAAATACTGTTAAAGTGTGTTTACATTTATACAGTTGGGTTTGCTTAGCAGGAAAGAAAAACCTGTTAGAAAGAATAGTTGCATTTAAAATGGATGATCTGACACCTTCCGGTTACTTAACACAAAATTGTAAGTTCCTTTTAAAAGACAAAATGCAAGTACAATAATTTCACATTTCTAAAACAAGCTGCTACTTGTTTTTTCTTTGAGATACTTTAAAATATTAAGGTTTTTTGAAAGAGCACACCATATCAAATTATCAATTGCTGAAGGCGTTTGTATTATGAAGCACATATTTTCTCTATTCACATTTTTCAACTTGAGAGAGTTGCAAAACATTAGATTTTTGCCTGTATTTTCTGGCTATGCAGAACTTAATTTCAGTCATCAAACCTCGGCAATTTCTCTTTTCCATAAAATGCCTGTTAAAAATATGCCACAAGTTATCTTTGAAGCCTTTGAGTAGAGCACACAACCATTAAACCACAGTTGAAGGTGCTCACAAGGACAAGGGAACTGCCTTCTTTCTGTATTCCTGTTCTCCGGCTCACATTTAGTAGGCTCAGGGAGGCTCCACCGGGCCCAGACCCAACCCCCCAACCACCATTGTGCTCGTTACCTACATGGAAAATTATGAATGGCTCTCACAGTCAAAGGAAGGCAGAAAGAGCCGAGGAACAGTTCCCCAGCGCGGCCGCCACCTAAGACTGACGCTAAACAGGGTTCCCTGAGAGTACCAAGTTCTTTAACAAAAATTATTTAAAAGTATCAGCTCCCCCCCCGTCACCCCTCCCCCTTCGAAAAACCCACAGGAAGCGAGGGTTTCCCTTTAAGTACCGACTTTTCCCACTCGGCCACCCCCAGCCCCACAGCCTCCGCCCCGCGCCCCTCCCCCACGCGGCCAGCCCACCCCCGGCCTCATTTATCCAGAGTCTTCTCGCAGCCGAGCAGCCAATGAACGGCGAGGCGGAGAGCCACCCGGAGCGCAGGCGGAGGAGGTGTCGCGTAGACACCCGCCCAGGACGCCGGCTCCCCTCCCCCACGCCGGCCCGGGCCGCCCCGGTCCCCGGAGCCCTCGAGGGGAGCGGCGCTCTGCCCCCCGGGTTCTACTTTCCCCCGTCATCAGAGCCACCGTGCGAGTTGGAGACTGTCATTCAGGTTTCGCTGTTAAGTGACCCATTTTTCAAAAAAAAAAAAAAAAAAAAGAAAAAATCGAATGGTTAAAACTACGGTAACTGCAACGGCAGGACCCCCTAACCGCTTCCTCCTCTTAAGAAAAAAGGATCGTTCGTCTGACCCTCCCGAGGCTCGGACCCTTCCGAAACTCGCCGTGCCAATCGCGCCTGGCTCCGGCTGCAGCGGCTGGGCGTTCTCCACCTCCTCCCCGGCTCGGGGTCCCTCGCCCAATCTCGCTTCCCCTCCCCCTCTCGCTCTCTCGCTTTTTTTCCTCTTTCCTCCGAAACCCACTCTAATTGAGGCGCTGGGATTCCTCACGTGAGACGTTGATTTGTAGTTTGAACACGTGGCTCATTCAAAAAGCCGGACACTCGAAGCGGCCGCCCCCGCCCCGCTCCCCTCGGCGCTGCCAGTCACCCCTCGGGTTTTTTTTTTTTTTAACGGGGAGGCGGCGCCTGCCCCACGTAGTGTGATATTTTCACAGCCCGCTGGCCGCTGCCAAAGGGGTTGGGGAGGAAGAGACAAAAAGTAGTTTCCCCCCCGCGCCTCCTCCTTTCTCTCGCTAATCCCGCCTCCTCCCCAGAGTTAGGAAGACTCGACGCTGGGCTCGTCGCTAGGCTTTTTCTTTCTCTCTCTCTCTCTTTTTTTTTAATACCCAGAAGAGGAAAAAGGACCCTGGGATCTGGTTTTCGCCCGCCGCTCCCGGGCTTGGGTCACCGTGTGTGGGTTTGAAAGCCAAGAGGAGAGGAACAAAATCCACCGGCTCCATCCCCCGCCGTGGGTGCTTTTTAATTTAGCATTTTCCTCGGGTTTTAAAACAACCCCTCTTCACAATGAACAAATTGTACATCGGGAACCTCAGCGACCACGCCGGCCCGGCGGACCTGGAAAGTGTCTTCAAGGACGCTAAGATCCCGGTGGCCGGCCCCTTCCTGGTGAAGACGGGCTACGCGTTCGTGGACTGCCCGGACGAGGGCTGGGCCCTCAAGGCCATCGAGGCGCTTTCAGGTGGGGCCCGCGCGCGTGGTCGGGACGTCCCCGTCTCCGCAGCTGCCATCCGGGACCCCGCTCGCGGGGCGGGCGGGGGTGGGGAGGGGGACGCGCTGTCAGGCGCGGGGCGCGGCGCATGCTGCAGGCCGGGCCAGGCGGGCCTCGGGGCCCAGCGTGGACGCCCGCCGGGCCCTCTGTCTGTTCGCCGTCTCCCAGCCGTAGAGAACAGAAAGTGGCCTGAGCCTCGCGCCCGAGGGAGGCCGCGTCCAGGCGGTCCCGCTCCACCCCGCCGCGTCCACCTCGCGGGGTCGTTAGAGCGAAGGGGGCAGGTGGGCGGCGGCGGCCGGCTGTTGCCAGAACGGCAGCCTTGCCACGCGCGGCGCCGCAGTCCCGGCCCGTGCGCGCAGCCGCGGC
Source organism: Tokudaia tokunoshimensis (assembly GCA_036184795.1). NCBI lineage: Eukaryota > Metazoa > Chordata > Mammalia > Rodentia > Muridae > Tokudaia > Tokudaia tokunoshimensis. The sequence goes on along the minus strand of BTHU01000002.1, from coordinate 70,777,680 downwards.
CCGGGTGTCTGGGTGCGCTCTGCCCGGATGCCCGAGGGGAGAGCAGCTGCCCGTGCCTTTCGCTTTCCACCGTCCCCAGCTGGACTCGAGGCCGGCGCCTTGATGGGTCAGCGCGTGTGGACCAGCACCCTGGCCGCCCAATCCCCTCCTAGCACCCTGGTTCTTTAATCCCACCGCCCATTGCTCCAGGCCAACCTGGACGTGGACCAGAAAGAAGGCCGCGCGCCCCCATGGCAGGCTGTTTGTTGGGAGTGTACCTCTTGAAAACCTTGGGGTGTTGGGTGGCCCTTGGAGGGGGCCAGGAGGCGAAAATTGCAACCCAAGTGGTGAGCCTGACTATTGCTCTCCCTCCCCAGCTTTCTGCAAGTTAAAAAGCCACACCCACCCCAAGGGTCAGCTCTGCACCCTGGCCTTGCCCTGCTCCTTCCTTGTCCTTGAGGCCGGTGGGAATCTTGGAGCCCTGCTGAGGTCACTGAAGCAGGCTGTGTTTGTCTCTTAAATAAGACTGTATGTAGATTTCAAGGTGGGAAGAGCGCCGCTGAATCTAGCCAGTCGTCTTGCCTCTTGTGTGTTCACAGGTAAAATGGAACTACATGGGAAGCCGATGGAAGTTGAGCACTCGGTCCCTAAACGTCAGAGGTGAGCCGATTTACCCTTTTGGGGCCGCTTTTTAGGGAAGAAGCACTGAACACCGATGATAACTAGAAGGACCCTTTGGCTTACACGCTGGGGCCGCGGTTCAGCTTGCTCTTTTTCTGATTGCGTTTAAGTTTATGGCAGGTGTGTGTGCGCGCGCGTTGCTCATTCTGGGACTTAAACGAGGGCTTGTGTGCGGGCCCCTGCTTTTGGGTTATTGTTGCTGTTATAAAAGCCTGTCAAGGAAGCTCGCAGCTACGTGTTCTTGGCAGAGCAGGGTTAGACCCTTCAACTGGCAACCCGAACTTCAAAAGCCAACTTAGTCTTTGGGAACCTACGGGATTTAGAAGGCAGGTCCAGGACGGATGTGGAGAGGCTGGTCCGCAGTAGTGGGCGCTTCCAAGAGAAGGAATACAGTCGCCTTTGCCCTGGTTCACTGGCCAGCCAGCAGCCATTGGAACACAGTGAATGCTGGGGACCTGGGGCCTTTCAAACACTCCAAAGTTTTGGGGTTTTTTTTGTTTGTTTGTTTTTGTTTTTAAATAAACAGTGCCTTTGTTTCTGCTCCTCCTGCCCCTTGGTGTAGTTTGCTTACAAATAATCACCAAGAGCTGGGTGAAGGCGGGGATCTGTGCTACTTCAGTGAGATTTCTCTTCCCTGAGTGCATCTGTAGCTGTCACTTTAGAAAATATTTGCAGACTATTTTAGCTGCTGAAGCTTTTTGGAGAAATGGCTTTTTCTCCCCCCCCCCGCCCCCCCTCCACTCTGTAACTCTTAACTGGAAAGACTGAGGTTAGCCTGCTGTGTTTTTGCAAGGTGGGGTTAGGGTTTCTGGCTTGCTTTTCAATCTCTTCTCCCCTCCCACCCCCCACCCCTTGACCTGGACCAAACAATAAGCTTGAAGTTAATTCAAACCAGGGCTGTGTGTATCTGGTTAAGGATTTCTGAGAGTGTGCTCTGGGGGACAGAGGGGTTTGCCCTGCAGAGACAGAGGGCAAGAAGAATGCTCTGTGACTGTTTCGAATGAAGCTCTCTTCCACATGAATCATTTCACATTCCTGGTTTTAGGAATAAACCGGTGTGAATACTTGTAGATTTCTTTTTAAGTACTTGTTTAATTTCCCCTAAGATAATTGGAAAGATATTTGTGTAACTGATTTAGGTCCATTTTGATAAGGGTCAACTTATTTCATGTAGTAAAATGTAGTCTTTCATTATTATTTTTTAATCTTCTAAAGTAGATGTGGATAAAAAGTATCAAATTGATCTTGGTTTCATAGGAATTTAAACAATTGAGGGACAACTCATTTGCCCTTAAGAAGTTTAGGGACCTAGCTTGTAAATCAGCCATTTTGGAAAAATGAAACTTATTGTACACATGCTAGTTGGTTTCATGTTTATCCAGTGTATCTTAGTGCTGGCCCATCTGGTGGCTCTCCCCTCCCCTCCCCTCCCTCCCCTCCCCTCCCCTACTCTCCCCTCCCCTCCCCAGTCGTTCCAGGGCCTCCTTTATGCAGGGGCCGCTCTTCCACTTGAGCCACATCCTCACCTCTTGGTTTTTAATCAACTGTAGAATTAAAGTAAGCAATACAACAAAACAAAAAGCTTGTGGTGTACCTTATTAGCAGAATGATTGCTTAGCATGCCAGAGGCCGTCTACTCCAGACTCCTGCGGCAGGGCAAACGATTATAGTTAACAAAGGAACTGTTCTGAATTTAAAACATTGAATGTCTTTTTAAATTTAAAGACATTAAATGAATTTGTCAGCTGCAGCTAATGTGTTGACCTCTGTCTGCTGTGACCTCTGATTTTTATTTTTGGAGTTAATGTCTCCCCATGCGTGGAGAATTAATTTAGGAACTTTGGTAACAACTGCTAGTCTTACTCCTAAAGCTTTGCTTAGCCTGAAAAGTTACTTGTTACTCTTTGAATTGCAGGGTTCCTCTTTTGGAAAGCTAGGAGACAGTAACAAGTGGGGGCAAATGTTTACTGGAAGCTTCTTCAGTTTATTAATAACAACAGAAGCTTTTCCTGTCCCACCCCCACTACCAAAATGCTTAGGATTTTAAATGCGGTATTGCTAGCCCAGTGAAGTAAACCTTACAGGTAGACTGAAGTAAACCAACCTTTTTTTTCTGCAATTGAGTGCCTGAAATCCTTTACTGAAATGTTTTGCATGAAATCTCCTTTATTTCTCTGGGAAATTTACTGTTCATCTACATTACAGTTTAGTTCTAACTGAACCTTGAAGCTGTGTGCTTTTCCTTCTCTGAACTCTTCCATCATCTCACAGGCTCTGGAAGAGGGCCAGGAAGTGACCTGGCATCTACATGCTGACTCCCATACCCACAGCAAGGTGTGGATTACTTTGATAGTGACTTGACTGCAGATCACTGTCAGATCGACTGATGCCTTCTGCACTTTGGGATGGAGTTCGTTGTGCTTTGCCGTCATTTTCCACCATCATGTGGGCATCTGAGGCAGGAACGCCTACTTGTTGGGCAGTGACCTTTATACCTGTTTGCAAGGCATGTCGGGAGCTGGGTGCTGGGGAATGCTTCTGGCAGCACTCTGAGAGGGATGAACGGGGGGGGGGGGGGGGGGAGCAGGCACAGAGGTGATTGGATGCTTTGCAGGCTAGCTGCAAGCTGAGCTGGGCGGGACCCGTTCAGGAAGGGGTATTGTTGAGTTTGGTTCAAACCAAGCTTAGTTCCCCATTACTGAAGTCTCGAGGGAATGTGGCAGGAATGTGGCTTTTCTGCATTCAGATGCCCCTCTGTTGTAGAGTACAGCAGAGTGCACAGGGCCTGAAGATCCCTGTTTGCAGAAAAGAAGCATGCTTTGGACTCTGAGATGGTGTTACGCCCTCAGTTCCAAATTCAAAAGATACCGCATGGGGAGATTTGGTAGCTTCAAAGGCAGGCCTGATTTTTTTTCCTCTCGGATTTAAGGTGAGTGAGGAAGAAGTTTTGCCTAGGAAGGCTTGTTTGGGAGAACCCGTGGTGTCTGTGGGGCTTCTGGACTCTGCTGTTTGCTTATGCACAAGGCACCGCTGCCCTGTTTTCCTAATGCTGTGGGCTGTTGGGCACAAGAGAGGGAATGGCAAAGTTGCTGACACTGCAGAACTAAGACATGGTGGTTTTAGCTAAATTTCCATGACTTTCAGATTTGTGATTCTTTTTTCCTATTAGTTTTTCACAGAACTCATATTTGATCAGACTTGTGATTTATTTAGCTCTTAACCTTGGTTATAAATATTTGAGTAGAGGAGAGAAATTGTAAGATGTTATAGTTAATGTGTACCAAGAAAGATCCTTAAAGAGTTTGTGGTACTAACACTCAAGTACTTCATAGTCTTAATAAGACGATAAAGGGAACAACCTACTTTGATACTGGAATCTTGTGCTTACGGTGTCAGTTGAGTAGAAGTTACTGGGACTTTAATTTCGTCTCACTGTAAGTGGCTATTTAAAAACTAGTGTGTTGCTTCAGTGGCTGCTGAGTGTAGAGTAGGAGGATGCACTGTGCCCATTAGCCCAGGACACTGTAACTGCCGACTGTGGGGCAAGCTTCAAAGTCAGGATAGCTAGCAGACATTGTTTTCAGTATTGAATATTAAACACAAGCTATTCCTTAGTGGTGTGGGACAGATAGTCTCACTTTTGAATTGTGGCTTAATGTTGGGGAACTTGGCTGGGAAAGAATTTCAAGCAGAGTCATCTTTTCAGTGTACAACATAAGCTCCGCAGTGTGTGACTAAGTGGTTGTGCTGGAGGGATTTTTTAATTCTTTATTTTTTTAATTTCCTACTTGCTCAGTACAGTTAGAATTTGTGAGATTTCTTATTTTGGCCTTAAAAGAACTTTTTAGGAAGCAAATGGATGTTGCTAAGTAGCTTCTATCATGTTTTGTTCACAGTTGCCCTGAGAAAGATGTTACTGAAATATCACATGTATTCGGAGCCAATGGGAATAGGGAACCTGTCCTCTGACCTTGGCCCTTGCTTTTTACCTGTGTGGCTGCTGAGACTCTGTTCAGGACCAGATACCTTTCGTGACAAACGCCAAGGGGGCATGCATCATATGTTCTGAGGTTTGGCCTCTTTCCTGGAAGCAAATGGGTTCTCAGACAGGCTTCAGATTTAAGAATATCTTTTGGAATTACAGAGATCCAGTGTTTTCCCTCTGTGGAGCTTCACTTGAAATTTTCTGTAGCGCGGTAGGGTAGTTCTGTAGCTTCCTCCGCCTTTTTCCTGTGTACAACTTTCAGGCAGTCAGTGAATGGAACGTTATCTTTGCTGTGCTTTGAAGCCCTGTGTGAGCCCTGCCACTGTGTTGTGTTGCCCTAGGACTGGGGTCTTGAATTAAAGTACAGGCTATTGACCCCTCCATTTTTGTGAGGCACTCTGTTGCAGTTGTCCTTCGCAGCATCCAGACAGCAGCGTTCCTGGCAGTAACTAAGTCTTGAAAGGTCTGAGTTACCTGCTCGCTCGCTCACTCTGACAGTTGGTTTGGCCTGGGAGGAAGGAGAGGCAGAAAGATGGTTTGGCTGTGCTATTCTTAGCTCTGTTTCCTCTATCAACTGTTGCCTCTGATTCAAGCTTCCAGAGTCACAAGACAGGAGGTGGCACTGTGGTAACAGTGACCAAAGGATTGGCATTCTTAGTTAGGATTTCTGCCCCATATGTCCGATGTTTACAAACTGGCACGGACTGCCAGGGTTTTGCTCGAAGGCTGGTGGTAGGCATACTTTGCAGTGCTCTATTAAAATGGAAGGTGTAATTTATCATGACCTAAAGTTCTGTCTGGCAAGTGCTTAGCATTAGTGAATAACTAGTATCAGATACTAACATGGTGTGTGAGTTTTGTTGTCTGAAGCTCGGGGCTCATACCAGTTGTACATGTTTTAGAGAATCATCCTGAGACCATTTAGCTTGATTAGGAAATAGTTTGAACTTACTTAAGAAGGCCGTCGTAGAGCTAGAAGAGGAAACGAGCAAATGTAGTTGTTTTCCTTTTTCTTTGGTAGATCTTGCTGTATAACCCAGACTCACTGCAGATTCTTAATTCTCTTGCCTTGGGCTCCTGGGGGCCGTGCTTACTGGTGTGTATTACCATGCAACCAGACTCCAAGGTCTTCGACTATCTGGTTTTATTGTCACATAATACTTGTCTAGGGAGTAGAGTCTGTTGTTGTCATAGTATTGCATTCATCTGTTCTGCCCAGCAAACTATAGCAAAACTTACTGGTTTAAATATGCTTTTTTTTTTTCTGGTGACAGGGTCTCCTGTTTCTCAGACTGGGCCTCAACTTGCTGCATAGCAGAGGATGATCTGAGGTTCTGACCCTCCAGTCTCTCCTTCCTGAGCGCTGGTTCCAGACCACCATGTCTGTGTGCTGGGGGCTGAACTCAGGGCTTTCTGCATACCGGGCAGGCACCCCGTAATGGAGTTACAGCCTCAGCCTTTTTCATGTTATTTCTTTTGAGCCGGGGTCTTGCTCTGTAACGTAGACTGACTTGGAGAGCCTTCTGCCTCAGCCTCCTGAGGTCTGTGTTCGTAGGTGTGTGCTCTTACACTTAACTTGCTCTTTCTATGTCCTCCCTGCTTCCCCTACCTCTGCTTTCCTGTTTTCAACACACAGGGTTTCTCTGTGTAGCCCTGGCTGTCTTGGACCTCATGCTGTAGCCCAGGCTGGCCTTGAGCTCAGAGATCTGCATGCCTCCGCCTCCCTAAAGGCATGAGCCACCACCGGCCTGGCTCTTTCTATGTTTCTATGAGTATGTAAGATTCACATTATTTTGTTTTGGGTGATTTACTAAAGCTGGAATAAAGAGTCCTAGAGGAGTTTCCCTCATAACTGACCCCTTGTTGCTTTTCCTTGTAAAATCTTGGTGGTGTCTAATCATTCAGTTAGTAGCCAAAAAAAGATCCTCCCCTTCACTTCTCTCCCCTGAGATTGGCACAGTTATCTCTGTCTTATTCCATTAATTAAAGAAATTCATCAGGCCAGACTGGTTGCAAGAAAGATAAGGAAATAGTCTGTCTGCAGATGGTAGAGTCGTGTACATGATCATCAAGGGAGGAGTTGGTGGGTGGCGGCCATCTTTACATTATTACACAGGTGCTGGGGCATACAGTCTGAGTAGGAGGCTCTCTGCTACAGCATTATATCCCAGGCCTTTATTTTTTGGGACAGTTTTTTTCCCATATAGCCCAAGGCTGGCTTTGTGATTATCGTGTAGCCCAGAATTGTCTTCAGTCTTAACATATATTTGGGAAAATCTTTGAGATTAATTGTTATTTCTGCTAAAGGGGCTACTGGCTTCAAATGCTTGGAACATAAAATATATAAAAATTGGATGGAAGGTGTACCCTAGTGGTAGAGTGTTTATCTACCATATACAAGTCCAGGGCTCAATTTTCAGTACTGAAAACATTTTAAAATTGTTTTTAATCAATAGAAATGGAGAGTCAATCTCTGCTTTTATTTTCTTGGAAGAGATGTGTTTGTATTAGCCAAGGCTCTGTATGTGTCTAAGAAGCGGTCACAGTGACTTCTGATGAATGAAATCAGAATGTTGAGAATCAAGGATGACAAGATGTTTTGGTTAGAACAACAGCATGGAAGATGGTGCCAGTCACCAGCAGGGCCATTACTGGAGAAGGGCAGACTCTGGGGTGGGAGGTAGGAACTTTGCTTTCGGCAAGTTTCTAGTAGAAATATAAAAGAGATGGAGAATGCATTTGTATCCTTCAGTCTGGAGCTCAAAGGAAGGAAGAAGGTGGAGACTGACTATATGTGCTCGAAACCCTCAAATTGTTTGAGATCATCCAGGGACTGAGCCTAAGGCTCTGGTTGAGGAGAAAGAAACCACCAAAACTGGGTGAGCACCATGTGTGTGATGAGAACTAGCTTGGTGCCATACAAGGAAACTCACCAACAAAGTGAAAGTAACTTGGCAAGGAAAGTTCTTTTTGTCAAAAGGATTTGCCAGAGGGGCTGGAGAGATAGAGCAGTGGTTTAGAGCACTGGCTCCTCTCCCAGAGAATTCAGATTCATTCCCACCATCTATCTGCATAGATGCAGATCTGACCTCTACAGGCGCCAGGTGCCCACGTGGTGCGCATACACATATACAGGTAAAAAGACTCATACACAGAAAATAAAAGTAAATAAATCTCTAAACGAGTGGGGGAAAAGGTGTGTGTATGTGACTAGCAAGTAGGAATAGAGACAGCCTTTGTGTTTTATCCCTAACGTGGGTGGTGACTGTGTCTCATCTTATTGAGGGGAATTTGACCTCACAGTCTGATGTGATTGGCTCTTCTGCAGGAAGGAGAAGGGAAAGAAGGTTCAGGGAGTAGGAGTCCTTTTTGGGCTCACTGCCTTGATAGGGAAAAAAACCCACTTTCTTCACAATGGTCAGATAGAGGGAGTGTTTTGAGGAAAAGTTAAATAGACTGGCAAAGGAGGGGTAGCCACCTGGGTTGGGTCCTGCTCAGGAGCTCCATGCTGTAGATGATTATGTGAGTGGAGGTAGTGTTTAGTCTCAGTCTGGTGCAGAGGAGATGGCCCGACACTTAAGCCCATTTGTTGCTATTGCAGAGCACCCGGGACTCACACGGTAGCTCACAGCCATCATTACTCTAACACCCTATTCTGATCCATAGGCACCAGTCACCTACATGATACATAGACACATGTAGGCAAAGCACTTATACACATAAAATAAAACTGGAAACAAGAATTTAAATGATCTGCCTCCCTTTGCCTCCAGAGTGCTGGGATTAAAGACATCAAGACCACACCTTGTTAACCAAAATAAATAAATCTTAAAGAAAAATAAGCAACTAAGTTCTGCTAGTGTGAGAGAATGGATGGATGATGTTTCAGTGACCTGGAATATAACATTTCTTCCAGGTTTCATTTATTAGGCTCTTGGATTGTCTTCTTAATTTCTAGAAACAATTATAAGTTTTTTATTTCTAATCTGATAGAGCTGGAAGATTCCCCTAACTTTAGTAAATCGTCTTGCTTAACAGACAAAACCTGTTCGTTACATCTGACCATGCCTGGTGTGTTTCACTATTTCTGGTGGCGATGAGCTCAGTTTCTTAAGCAAATCATACTGCTTTTTACTAACAAACATTTGGGAAATCCTCCAGAGCTATCTTAGCGAAAGAATGAGGTGAAGTTTAGATCTTCTGTAGAACATAATGACTTAACCAGCACAGGTTGGAACTGGTGGTCAAGTTGTTATGGAAAGCATAGGCTAGTTTTAATTCATTTAGTTGAGTCTTACTCTGTAGCTCAGGCTGGCCTTGAACTCTAAATTCTCTAATCACAGCCTCCCCTACTGCTGGGCTTACAGGCATCTAGCTCTTTTAAAGCACTTTAATCATTTGGTTGTTTTGGATGCTGGGAGAAATTAAGTATAGTTTTTCTTTTTCTCATAAAACTTGTGCTGCAAGAAATATGATCTTCTGAAGGTGCCTAAATTCTTCCTTAATTTTGAAAATCCCGTCCTAGATGAGAGCAGGCTACTCAGTTGTAAATTCTACCTTTGATGGCCACCTTAGCTGCAGGAATGAAGTGCTTTCTTAGCTCAGCTGATCTTGAGGGACCTGGCTTGCTGTCAAGAATGTGTCCGTGTAAGTTCTTTGATTAGTATCAGTGAAATGCTGCTTGGGGCCGAAGAGCTGGCTCAGCAGTTAAGAACGGGTTAAAAGTAGGCATTGTTCCTCCAAAGGACCGTTCTAGTCTCAACACCAACTTATAACCACTTGTAACTCCAGTTCCAGGTGATCTGCCTCCTGCCTCCACAGGCACCTATATACATGACTTAATACAACACAACACATACACACAAAATTAAAATCTTTCTTTAAAAAGTGCTACTTTCAAGCTGGAGAGATGTCTCAGCGGTTAAGAACACTTCTAAAGGTCCTGAGTTCAATTCCCAGCATGGCTCACAACCATCTCTGATGGGATCTATGCCTTCTTCTGGTGTGTCTAAAGACAGTGATAGTGTACTTACATAAATAAATAAATCTTTTTAAAAAAAGGTCTACTTTCTCAAAATATTAGACACCTACTGTTTTCCAGGAAGGAAAATTAAACAGACAAACTGTAAATTCTTCTGTGGTATTGCTTTACTGAAGGATTCTTCACAGAGCCCTTGGGAGAGGAGCCTGGCCCTGAACACTACACCGTGGAGCCCACTGCTGGCCCTCACACTGCCCAGCTTGACTTAACTCTCCGCATTAAGTTGTGCGAATCCTTACGTGGATTACACGGCAGCCTCATCATGTTTGTTAGGATACATATATCAAGGCAGAGGTTTGTTTCTTGCTGTTTCTGATGCTTGGAAGTCTTTGAAGTATTGGCTTACTACTGTCTTCTTTAATAAAGACAAGTCAAGATAGTTGAGAATCACAATTTCTTACAGAGTGAAAACATTCAGGGGATCTGATTTTGTTTTGTTTTTGGAGACAGAGTCTCAGGAACCAAGGCTGGTCTTGAATACCTGGCACTCCTACACCCACCCCACCCCCCACCCCCTGCTGTGGCCAGCTCCTCAGGCATCAGTTTTAAGAAAGAAATCAAAATCTGCTATAGGGGTGCATGCCTTTAATTTCAGCAGAGGAAGGTGGATCCCTGAGTTCCAGGACAGCCTGGGCTACACAGAGAAACCCTTCTTCCCAAGACCACCACCACCACCACCACCAAATCCAAGACCTTTGTCTTTGATACATTTTTTAGCAGCTTCATCTTACTATGAACGAGTTTCAGGGTGGGGTGGGGGTGCCGGCAGCTGGGAGACAAGAGGGTAGGGTAGAGGCTATAGAGAGGGATGGCTTTCTCCCCAGAGTGACTGTTACTCTGGGAATACATTCTTAGGTTATTAAATGGTTCCTTTTTGTCTCCATTTGTTTGGTAGGGCCCTGCCTTGCTGAGGGAAATCTATTTGGTTCATATTATTGTTGAGGGTTAGGAGACTTGGAGGGGAGGTTTTACCTTTTGTGTTCTTGGAGAACTGAAGAGCCTATATCCTAAAGGGTGTGGGATATGAGATCTTTGCTTTGGGTTCGAATTGTAGTTCCTAGTAATGAAAGACATAACAATGTTTCCTTCCTCTTTCCTTTTTTTCTTTCATGAACTTTTTTTAATGTGTGTGAATGTTTTGCTTACATATATGTGTGTGTCTTGTACTCTTGGAGGTCAGAAAAGAGCTTTGAACTCCCTGAAGCTAGAGTTACAGCCAGTTGTGAAGCTACTATGTGGGTACTGGGATCTGAGCCCTGGTCTTCTGAAAGGGCAGCAAATGATCTTAACTATTGAGCTAACTCTGTAGCCCAGGCATGCTAGTGTTTAAAGACGAGGAGGTTCAGGTCTGAGAGGGTTTCTTCCATGGCTCTTATAAGATCCTATGGGATTATACCATCATGCCCGTTTTTAGTCTGGAAAATTTCATAACACAAATTCTTTTATTTAATTATATATATATAAAAATAATTAAAAAAATATATATATTATTTATTTATTTACATTCCCAATGATTTCCCCTTTCCCAGTTCCTCCCTCCCCGAAAGTCCCATAAGCCCCCTTCCCTCCCTCTTTTCTCCATTCAACCCCCTCTCGTTACTCTGTCCTGGCGTTCCCCTACATCTAGTCTTTCCAGGACCAGGGGTCTCTCCTTCCATCTTCTTGGAAATCAATTGATATGTGAATTGTGTCTTGGGTATTCCGAGTTTCTGGGTTAATATCCCCTTATCAGTGACTGCATACCATGTGTGTTCTTTTGTGATTGGGTTACCTCACTAAGGATGATGTTTTCCAGTTCTGACCATTTGCCTAAGAATTTCGTGAATTGTTTTTAATTGCATACTAGTATTCCATTGTGTAAATATACCACATCTTCTGTATCCATTCCTCTGTTGAGGGACATCTGGGTTCTTTCCAGCTTCTGGCTATTATAAATAAGGCTGCTATGAACATAGTGGAGCATGTGTCCTTATTGCATGCAGGGGAAGCCTCTGGGTATATGCCCAGGAGTGGTATAGCCGGATCCTCCGAGAGTGTCATGCCCAGTTTTCTGAGGAACCGCCAGACTGCTTTCCTGAGTGGTTGTACCAGCTTGCAATCCCACCAGCAGTGGAGGAGTGTTCCTCTTTCTGCACATCCTCGCCAACACCTGCTGTTTCCTGTGTTTTTGATCTTAGCCATTCTGACTGGTGTGAGGTGGAATCTCAGGGTTGTTTTGATTTGCATTTCCCTAATGACTAAGGATGTTGAACATTTCTTTAGGTGCTTCTCAGCCATTAGATATTCTTCAGGTGAGAATTCTTTGTTTAGCTCTGTACCCCATTTTTTAATAGGGTTATTTGACTCTCTGGAGTCTAACTTCTTGAGTTCTTTGTATATATTGGATATTAGCCCTCTATCATAACACAAATTCTTAGAACAAAGTATTGTTATATCAAAAATATACATTTAGCTGGGTGTGGTGGTGTAAGCCTGAAACCCAGCACTTGGGAGCTGGAGGCATGCAAATTTTTGTGAGTTTGAGACCAGCCTAGTCTAGAAAACAAATTTCAGGCCAGCTTGTGAGACCCATCTCAAACAAAGCAAAGCAAAACCCCCAAACAAAACATTTTAAGTGTAATGTGTGTAGGGGGTGGGGAGCTATAAAATTTCTATTGTTGACAGGGTTAACCACAGGTTGACAATAAAGTCTCTGGTGATGGTATGTAGGGTGGGTCAGGACCTGCTGTGATGTGATGGTGCACCCTGTAATTCCCACACCCTGGAGGCAGGTGCAGGAAGGACTGAGGCTGTCTCCTTGACCTAGGTCACATAGTGAGATCCTGTCTCAAACAAAACACACACCAATACAAAAAAACCCAAACCTGTCCTTGAAGACTGTCATCATAGAAATGCCTGCCTTGCCTACTAGAGATGATGTGCTCACTCTGGTTAAGTCTGCATCCCCTTTCATTCTCCATCTTTGTGTGTGTGAGAGAAAAATCCTATAAAATGAAGCCTGGTAAGTTATCCCTCTTGTGTCTGGGGTTTTTTTTTTTTTTTTTTTTTTTTTTATAACTAGCACCCTGAACTTTTTATCTTGCCTCAGAGATAATCAATAGCTTCCTATGGTAGGAGCTATATTAAATCATCTCTCAGGGGGCAGATGGAGCTACTTCTACTCTGCTGACTTTCCTATGTTTGCCCCTTTGGTGAGGTGTTGACTCACCAGCCACCTCAACTTACCTGACCTTGGGCTTCTAAATGCGTCTTTTGCTGGATATTTAGTTTACATGTTTCTATTTGTAATTATATTTGTGTCATTTTAAAATGAAATTTCAATGTTAAAATAAATCCAGGGGATTTCTTGGAACAACAAAAAAGAAGGTAATGTCTAGCTTGTAGCTGGAAGATAACTGGGAAGTGAAAAAACAAAACATAAAAATAAATAAAAAATAGGTGTTAAGCCCAGCATTCAGGAGGCAGGCAGATTTCTATGAGTTCGAGGCCAGCCTGGTCTACACAGTGAGTTTCAGGACAGCTAGGGCTGCACACAGAAACCCTGTGTCAAAACCAAACCAAACCACCACTACCACCATCACCATCACCACTACCACCAACACCAAACCAATCCAAACTGAACAAAACAAAACAAAACACCCATCCTCAAACTAGGAAGTAATTGAGTTCCCCCTAGAGACTCCCATGTGCTTAATTTAATTTAATTAATTTAGTTTACTTTTGAGATGCAAGGTCTTGCTATGTTGTTCCTGCTGGCCTCAAGTTGTCAGGCTCGGGATTCAGAGCTTGGCCTCCTGAGTAGCTGGGGCTATATAGGTTTGTACCATTGTGTTCAACTGCAGTTCTTAAAATCTAATTTTATTTATTTATAATAATTATTTTCTATGAATACATGTATGGATGTTTTGCCTGATTGTATGCCTGGTATCCAAGAGGGCCAGAAGAGGGCATCACATTCTTGGGACTGGAGTTACAGATGGTTATGAACATCATGTGGGTGCTGGGAATTGAACCTGAGTCCTCTGGGAGGAGCAGCAAGGGCTCTAACCACTGAACCATCTCTATGGTGCCTATTTTTATTTGTTAAAATTTATTATTTTATGTATATGTATGCCACCTATGTGCAGGTACCCACAAAGGCCAGAAGAGGGTGTGAGAGCCCCAATTTAACTGCAGTTACAGGTGGTTGAAAGCCACCTAATATGGGTGCTAGGGATAAAACTCAGGTCCTAGCCAGGCAGTGGTGGCGCATGCCTTTAATCCTGACACTTGGGAGGCAGAGGCAGGTTGATTTCTGAGTTCGAGGCCAGCCTGGTCTACAGAGCGAGTTCCCGGACAGCCAGGGCTATACAGAGAAACCCTGTCTCAAAAAACCAAAAAAAAAAAAAAAAAAAAACACCCAAAAAACTCAAGTCCTATGGAAGAGTAGCAAGCACTCTTATCTACTGGGCCATTTTCTTTTTTTTTTTTTGAGGTATCCCTCTTTTTAAAATCAGTATGTTTTAAACAAACGTAGGCACTTGCTTTTTTGCAAATAATATGTGGCAGTTTAAAAAATGTTTCATTTATGATTGTGTGTATGATGTATGTGTGGATGTGTGCATATCACAGCACGCGTGTGGCGGTCAGAGGACAGCCTCATAGAGTCAGCTCTCCTCCAGAACTCAGACTGAGCTCACCAAGCCTGAAGGGCACACACACTCCCTCCCATGGAATCTTCCTAGCCCTGGGGTGTTTTTAAAGTTTGATTTATGTATTTAATGTATTTGAGTGTTTTGTTTGAATACCAGAAGAGGGCATCAGACCCCTTGTAGACAGTTATGAATTCCATGTAAGTTCTGGGAATTGAACTCAGGACCTCTGGAAGAGCAGCCAGTGCTCTTATAACCATTGAGCCATCCCTCTAGCATCCCCCAGGATGTTTTTAATTTCTATAATTTTTGTATGTGGTATTGTATCTCTTTTTTTCTCTTTCCTCCTATCTGTTTGTCTTCCTTCCTTCCTTCCTTTTTTTGAGATAGAGTCTCACTGTGTATCCCAGGCTGACTTTGACAAACACTCAGTGTGCTGCCACCATGGCATGTCTGTGTGTTTTAAGATTTATTTACTATGTATACAGTGTTCTGCTTACATGTGCACCTAAACACCAGAAGAGGGTACCAGATCTCATTATAGATGGTTATGAGCTACCATGTAGTTGTTGGGAATTGAACTTGGGACTTCTGGAAGAGCAACCAGTGCTCTTAACCCATGAGCCATCCCTCCAGCCTATGTCTGCATTTTTTGATTTGAGAAATGAATTGTTAAGGCCATGTACAAATGGAACAACAACACTCACAGTTGTTTCTGTGGTAGTTGCGTGGGTTAAAAATATACATCCTTGTCCTGAAGAGAAGTACCTACCATATAGGCACATTCATTTTGTTCAGCTAAATTGCTGGATGATGTTTGTTTATAATATTTTTCAAAAGTTTTGTTGTTTTTGTTTTTTTGAGACAGCATTTCTCTGTTTTATAGCCCTGACTGTCCTGGAACTAAAACCTGGAGATCAACCTGCCTCTGCCTCTGGGGTTAAAGATGTGTGCCACCATTGCCTGGCTCAAGATTTATTTATTTATTTGCAGTTAAGTGTAGGTGCGAGTGTCTGTGTATGGGTATGTGTGAGTATAAGTGCCTGTGGAGGCATCAGATCCCCTGTGTTCACAGCTGTGAACTTCCTGACTGGTGCTGGCAACTAAGGTCCCCTGGAGGAGCAGCAGGTGCTCCTAACCACTGAGCTATCTCTCCAGGCCCTAGTTTTTATTTAGTAGCTTTAGTGGTATGCTGTAACAGTGACCTTGAAAGTGTGAGGTACCCCAGGACCCAGCGGAGGGGCCTGGCCAGGCTATAGATGCAGATACCTAGGAATAGACTTATAGAGAGGGGTGTGAGAAACAGCAGACACCGGCTCATGCAGGTATGGAAGAGGACGAGGGGGAAGCAAGAGCTAAGATATTTAAGTGTGCAATATTCTGGTGTGTTGGTGTGTGTGTGTGTGTGTGTGTGTGTGTGTGTGTGTTAGAGGTAAATAGACTATAGACTCTTCAGGATTGAAGAGGCTCAGGTATGAGGCAGGATGATCTTGATTCAGGCTTGGTTCGGGTGGCTGGAGCTGTGGTGTGCTCTGGGAGGGACTTGATTACATGAGTAATTTCAGGAGCTCCTAGTTTAGTTGATGCTGTGTGCTGGCCAGTTTTATGTGAACTTGACACACAAACTAGAGTTATCTGAAAGGAGAGAACTTCAGTTGAGAAAATGCCTCCATAAGATCCGACACATTCTTTGTGAAAATATCCTAAGAGTGGACAGCTGCTAATAGTCTTCCCTTCTGAAACCTCCTGAGCTTGACCCACCTTGATTTTAGCACTACTGTCTTATCTTCCGAACTCCTACCAGGAGGCCCATTAAGGCCTGCTTAAGTCCCAAAGTCTTTACTGTTCTGCCAACAAGCAGCAACGTCAGGCCTGCTACAGCAGTACCCCAGTCCATGGCACCAACTTCTGTCTTTTTTCTTTTTTCCTTGAGACAAGGTTTTTCTGAGTAGCCCTTGGCTGTCCTGGAGTTTCCTTGTAGACCACCAGGCTGGCCTTGGATTTACAGAGATCCCCCTGCTTCTGCTTCCTGAGTGCTGGGATTAAAGGTGTGCACTACTGCCACCACCTAGCACTGACTTCTGTCTTAATTACTATTCTGTTGCTATGAAGAGACACTATAGCCAAGGCACCTTATAGAAGAAAGCATTTACGTGGTGGGGTTACAGCCTTAGAGGGTTAGTCCATATCGTGGCAGAGTGTGTGGTGGCAGGCAGGCAGACATAGCACTGGAGAAGTAGCTGAGAGCCTTACATCCTGGACCACAGGCAGGCAGAGAGGGAGCGAGCACTGGGCTCAGACGGACTTTTGTAGCCCCGCCCCCATGGCACACATCCTGCTACACCTCCCAGTGCTTCCCAGACAGTTCCACAAGCATTTAAGCATATAAACCTATGGGCGAGCCATTCTTATTCAAGCCACCATGCTCAATGTCTTAGTTAGGGTTTCCATGGCTGTGAGCAGACACCATGACCAAGGCAACCCTTATAAAAGACATTTGATTGGGGTTGGCTTACAGGTTCAGAGGGTCATGATGGGAAGCATGGTAGTGCCTGGGCAGACATGGTGCTGGAGAAGGAGTTGAGAGTTCAGCATCCTGATCCAAGGTGTAACCCAGAAAGAGTGTCTTCAGGCAGCCAGGAGGGAGGTCTCAAAGCCCCCAGCCCCAGTGATACACTTTCTCCCACAAGGCCACACCTCCTAATAGTGCTACTCTCTGGGCTAAGCATATTCAAACCACAACACTCATCACATTTTTTTTAAATTAAAAATACTTTATGTGCGTGAATGATTTGCCTGCATGTTTGTGTGTGCACCATGTGTACTGGTGCTCACTGAGTTCAGAAGAGATGTCAATCAGGTCCCTTAGATTGGAGTACAGATGCCTGTGGACCACCATGTGGCTGCTGGGAACCAAACCCAGGTCGTCCTCAAGAGCAGTGTGTTCTCTTAACCACTGAGCCATTCCTTGAGCCCCCTTACCTCTGTTTATCAGGCATTGTCTAGATGATCCAGAAAGGCTGCTGACTGAAATCTGTAGTGTCGGTGAATTCTGGGCCCTATGATACCAAGTCCACTGGTCCTCCTTGTGTTTTGAGAGGATTTTAATCTGTGAATATCGAGGAGCTATTTGAGGTCATGCTAATAGGTAAAAGTAATTCAAAATTCTAATTTTACTTAAAGCTGAAATTCAATCATTTGGAAATAAATATTAGAGGAAAAAACATTTTATAAGTGATATGTTCACTTGATTCTGTTTTTGAGTCTGTCTGCCACACATTCAAGCATAAACAGTCACAGCGTTCCTGAAGTGTCTTCAGGTAAACATAGTGCTTCCTGAGGAAAGTCTGACCCAGGCTTGATGGTGGATCGCTGTGATCCCATCCCAGCACTCATAATGGGTGTTCCAGGCCAGCTCTGGGGCCATACAGTGAAGCCCTGTCTCACAGAGAAAAAAAAAGTTTACCGGGTGCCTCAGGCAGCCCCTCCCCCCCGCCCCACCTCCCTGTCCAGCTCCCCCCCACCCCCCAGGCTTCTGTGCAGTCTAGAAAGCCTCGGTGGGAGCTGAGGTGCCTCCTGTGTACCTTTGTTTTTCAGTTCATAGATACCTAAATGACTGTGCTCAAGAACTGAGGCAGACTAAAACAATTATTTTCACAACTTTGATGTTAAGGGCATCATGAGACAAAAGGCACCTAACTTCTTACTGCCGGTGCCCGTGAGGCATACATGGACTAGACAAGGGAGCCGATGCTTTGCCTCACGGCTCTGACCAGCAGCTCAGCCACACAGGTGTCAGCAGTGAAAGGGGCGGAGTGACATCCGAGCAGCATCATAATGACGGTCTGACTCCTCGCACCCTCGGGGATGCGCAGCCTGCACTTTGGGAATTACAGGTCCACGCTAATGTGCACTTGGACGGTACTTGGATCAGGCGTTCTTTGTGAATGTATATTTACACCATAGCAGCAGATGGCGAGAGCAAGCAAGAATTTTTATACAACTGCCTGGTAGGGGCTTTCATACAAAAAAACAGATGTGAAGGACAGAAATGTAAAAACACTAAAGAGGAAAAATATCTAAATTCATAAAAATTTTTAGATTAACTTCACTGCTAGTAATACATGCAGATAAAAGGACCAGTCATGTTTTTCTTTAAAGGCTCATTACATCATTCGGAGTGTCTTCAATAAAAATCAAATAATACCAGGAGCTTTAATCATCACCATTGACAATTGTCTTGCCATAACCAACGTTAATAACATGAGTGCAGTCATCTTTATTACAGGCTTAGTAGCCCTAATCATACCTTACCCTGATTTCCCCATCAGAGGTTACCCTAGAAGGCTATGAAAGCCATGGAATGTAATAGGGCCCAGCCACTCCACCGAGAGTCAAGAGGCAAAAGCAACTCAACAGACTGTCAGGGGAACAGACCCCAAAACTGACCAGACACCACATTTTCCATAATAATCCCAAACCACCATAAGCCAAACAGCATGTCCTGGTTAGTTTCTACTGCTGTGATGAAACGTCATGGCCAAAAGCGAGCTGAAAGGGAAAGGGTTATTTGGCTTACACTTTCACACTGTAGTGTATCATTGAAGGAACCAAGACAAGAACTTAAACAGGCTAGGAACCTGAGGCAGAAGCTGATGCAGAGGCCATGGAGGGGCGCTGCTCACTGGCTTGCTCAGCCTTCTTTCTTATACGACCCAGGACCATCAGCCTAGGGATGGCACCAGTGAACTGAGCCCTCCCCATCAACCACGGCTCAGAGGCTCAGAGAAGAGCTTTCTGTCGTTGCAGAAGACCCGGGTCTGGATCCCTCCCACCTCTAGGGCTGCTCAGAGCTGTCTATAATGCCAGTTCTAGGAGATCCAAGCCTTTCTCTGATCCCCTGCGGGTCACAAGCTCACACACGGCGTACATATGTAGGCAAAGCCCAACAACAAAAAACAAAGAAAAATCCAAAACACATCACACTGTGGTGGTTTGAATGAGAATGACCTCCATAAGCTCATATATTGAATGGTTAGTCACCAGGGAGTGGGGCTGTTTGGAAAGGATTAGAGGTGTGGCCTTGTTGGAGGGGGTGTATCACTGGGGTGGGCTTCGAAACGCTCAGCTCGTCCGCAGTTGGCTCTCTGGCCTCCTCCTGGGGGTCAGGTGTAAGGTCTCAGCTTCTGCTTCAGCTCTGCCTACCCGTTGCCATGTTCTTCATGATAATAATGGACTAGCCCTCTGAAACTACACACACTTCCAACTAAGTGCTTTCTTCTCTAAGTTGCCTTGTCATGGTGTCTCTTCACAGCAATAGAGCAGTGACTAAGACAGACATAAAAATAAACAAATATTCAAAAAGCCAAAAAAACAACAACAAAAAAACCCGCGAGTGGGGGAAATACCGTGGGCTTGTATATTTGGGCACTCAGTCAGGCTTGGAGTTCAGGAGATGGACGCCCGCGGGACCTCTGTTAGCACTAGTTAGGTTCTCAGGGCATAGTTTGATTGACAGTTTCAGTGATTAGAAGCTGAGGATTATGGTGCTGCTTTATTCACAAAGATCAAGTGAGGTGCAACCTCTGATGTATCTCAGCTCCTGTCAGGAATCAGCTTGTATTTCTTCAAGTTCTTTGTGCTGGGTGTCTTTACCATCGTGGGATGCTAGGTAGCTGCGCATTGAACACCCTCTCCCTCTCCCCATTCCCCCTCCCCCTCTCCCTTCCTGTCCCCTCCCTTCCCCCCTCCCCCTTCTCCCTCTCCCTCTTCTTCTTCCTCTCCCTTTCCCTCTTCCTCTTCCTCTCCCTCTTCCCCCCTCCTTCCCCCTCCCCCTCCCCTTCCCTCTTCCTCTCCCTTTCCCCCTCCCCTTCCCTCTCCCTCTCCCCCCTCCCTCTTCCCTCTTCCTCTCCCTTTCCCCCTCCCCTTCCCTCTCCCTCTCCTCCCTCTTCCCTCTCCCTCTCCCCCCCTCTTCCTCTCCCTTTCCCCCTCCCCTTCCCTCTCCCCCCTCCCTCTCCCCTCCCCCTTCCCTCTCCCCCCTCCCCCCTCCCTCCCTCTTCCCTCTTCCTCTCCCTTTCCCTCATCCTACTTGGCCCTAAGCTTTCTTTCCCACATAGTTCTATTAGATTTAAGTCTTAGCAGATTTTAAGTGATTTGCTCAATGACTGAAAACTACTTTTGCAGTAAAAAGCCTGTAAGTAAGCAGGCATTTGGGGACAATGTGAAGGGCCCATTTCTTATAATATTTGCACTAACTTTTGCATGAGTTGACCGTTCCTGTCTGAAAGTACCATTTCATGACTAGTGCCGCCCGTGGTGACTGTTGTTCTCTGTCTCTGATGCCCCCAACCTGTGTTAGTTTGTTTCACATGAGTCCACGGCCTTTTTTTCATTTAAAGATTTATTTATTTTATGTATATGTAAGTACACCGTAGCTGTCTTCAGACACACCAGAAAAGGGCATCTGATCTCATTACAGATGGTTGTGAGCCACCATGTGGTTACTGGGATTTGAACTCAGGACCTCTGGAAGAGCAGTCAGTGCTTTTAACAGCTGAGCCATCTCTTTAGCCCTGAAGTGTAGGTTTTTAAGGTGAGATTTTTAGTGTGGTAAAGGCAGCGATTTAGTGCCAGTGACACAGTTGTGGTCTGATGTCCACAGACAGGTGCGGAAACTTTGTTTAGGTTTCATTTTGGGTGAATGTTTTTAACTTCTTGTACATCTCAGTTACCTAGAGGTCCTAGAACTAAGACTCTTGGCAGTTCCCTGGGAATGTCTATAAGATAGAAGTCATTTTTCATGTGAACGGCGCGTTGTCTTAAGTACCATGTTGTGTCCTATTGTGCATTGTTTATGTTGTCTCTCAGTGCTGACCAGATAGGGGCCATTTCATTTCATGGTCATGCATGTCCCCAGTCCATTGCAGTGTAAGGGACTGTTACTACAGCCACTGAAACCAGCAGGCTCTGTCACATGTACCCCCCCAGCCCAGCACTCCAGCGCTGGAGTGGTGAGTTTAGCTCTGTGTTCCTGAGCAGGTCTAACCCTCCGCCTGCGATGCTGGGCTGAATCAGGGAACCCCAATCTTACATGGCTTGTCGGCTCTCTTCCCTGCAGCTCTAAATCTCATTGTCTCCTCTCCTCCTCCTCTCTGTCCTAGCCCACACAAATCTAAAGGTCCTGCCCCATCTCCCTTTGCCCAGCCATTGGCCACTGGCATCTTTATTGATCAATCAAAAACCATTTGCGGACAAGGATCTTCAGCATTTGGACATGGAGATTTCTAATTAAATCACAGCATTAGAACCAGTCCCCAACAGGGCGCTGCCATATGCACCCCCCAGCATTCCCCCCCACCAAGGCACACGCCCCTGCACACGGGCTTGTTCTTGTATCTTTGGGTGAGTGGGGAATGTATTGACATAAACTGATATTTGTGTATTTAATACTGTTTGCAAATACAGGGGCATAAGTTTAAAGGACGTTTTTTCAAGATGATGAAAGTTTAGAAAACTTAAAAATACATAATATACGTGCAGATGTTTAACCCATACAGTAAGTAAAACTACACTCTCAGCTATCACAGATGCAAGCACGGTCATTTTCTTTGGGGAAGATTTATATGCATATATGAGCATCTGTTGGATACTTAGAAAAAACACACAGCTCTCTGTACCTTACTGGTTTTGAAGTTTTGAAAAACCATTTTAAAAGCACCTTAGAATTTGGGAGGGAAGTTTGTTTTACTCTAGGATGTTCAATACTACTAAAGTCATGAATCTCAATTTAGTAGTGTTGTTCATCATCTGTGGTCTGGTGATGGAGTCTGCCTGCTAAAGGGTCTTATTCCTAAATAGGACAATATTACAATAGGACAATATTGTGACATCTTAGTTGTTTTCTTTTTACACTTATTATCTGGAGTGTGTGTGAGGCACATATACCATTGCACACCTGTGAAGGTCAGAGGTCGACCCAGAGGCGTGTGAGTTCTGGGGACCAAACTCAGGATGCCAGCTCTGTTGGCAGGTGCTGGCTCCATAGCTTAGTAATATTTTTTAAAGCTATGTTTGTTTTTAAGGTTGTATTTGTTTGCCTGACAACATATATGTGTACCAGGTGCGTGCCCAGGGCCCACAGAGGTTAGAAGAGGGTATTGGGCCCTCTAACTAGACTTAGGTTAGAACCACTCATGGGTGCTGGAAACCAAACCTGGGTGCACTGTAAGGACAAGTGCCCTTAAGCGCTGAGCCTCCCCACTAGCCCCAGGCTTTATTACTGATCTTTGTGCTTGCTTTGTATTATTCTGTTGGGAAAACTCCAGCACTCTGCTTACCCCATTACCAGCTGTGAGGGAAGAGAGGAATGTATAGTTTAACCAAAAAGCCAAAGTTCTGAACAGTCCCCAAGTGGAGCTTCCAAGGAGCATGTGAGTATTACTCACCCGTCGGCGCTTGCTTAGTGCTGTGAATTTAAATCTAAACAGGATGAAAAACTCATGAACAGCTCTCTGGCTTGGCGAGTTAGTGCTTTCTGTGCTGGCTTGGGAGCCCAAGTTTAGTCTCCAGGACCTGCAGTGGAGAAGAGCCGATTCAAGATAGCTGACCTCTGACCTCCACATCCACATACCACACAGAAATAATTAAAACATTTTCTTAGACAGGGTTTCTCTATATTCCTGGCCATCCTGGAACTCCCTCTGTAGACCAGGCTGGCTTTGAGCCCACTTACTTCTGCCTGGTAAGTGGATTACGTGAGTGCTGGGATTAAAGGCGTGTGCTGCTACCACCACCCAGCATAACATAAGAATTTAAATTTTTTGTTTAAAATTTATTTTGTGTGTGCTACATTTGTATGAGTGTCCACATGTGTGCAGGTATACTCCCACGTGTGGAGGCCAGAGGTTAAGGTTAAAATGTCTCATTATTTTTTAGTGTAATTTTATTGTGTGTGTGTGGGCATGCGAGTGTCGTGGGGAGTGTGTGGAAGCCAGAGGCCAGTGGTTAGGAGTCTGTTCTCCTTCCACTGTGCTTCTGGGGATTGGCCTGGTGTCCAGCTGGACGCTCACCTGAGGCTCGTTTTGATGCCTCCACCTTATGTTTAAGACAGGGATGCTCTGTGAACCTGGAGGTCGCCAGTTGGCTAGGCTAACCAGCCAGGCAGTGTTCCCACCTGCTCCCACCAGGACTGGGGTGAGAGACCGGGTTAAGGCCACAGTGCCCAGCTAGCTCTTACATGGGTGCTGGGGATCTAAAGTCAGGTATATCCATTCAGCCATTTCCCCAAACCCTTAAAAAGAAATCTGAGCCTCATTTTAAAGGTAATTTTATTTTCATTTTATTACCATTTCCATTTTTTAAAATTGAGACAACCTTCCAGTGTTGGGATTAAAGATGTGTACCACCACTCCAAATGTTTTTCCTTTTAAAAAAGATTAATTTATTTTTACTTTGTGAGTCTGAGTGTTCTAGCCATCATGTATGACTGTGAGCCTGCAGTGGCTGTGGAAGCCAGAGCAGTCATGAGAGCCTCTGGAGCTGAAGTTAGAGTTACGCACTGCCACTGCCGGAGAGTGCCATCAGAGCCTCTGGAGCTGAAGTTAGAGTTACGCACTGCCGGAGAGTGCTGGGATTTCAACCTGGGTCCTGAGCTATAAGTTTTCTTAATTACTGAGCCATCTCTCCAGCCTGATGCTTTTCCTTCCCCCCACTCCCCGAGTCTGTGCATATGTGCACATACACGTGTGTGTGTGAGTATGGATATGTGTAGGAGTCAGAGGATAGGCTTGAGTGTTGGTCCCTGCCTTCCATCTTATGTCCATGTTATATGGCACTGTACCACAAACTAGCTGGCCTGGGAGCTCCTCAGGATTCACCCATTTCCAAGTCCGTCACATCGTAGGAATGCCGGGCTTATCGACAAGGACACTCTGTCCGGCTTTACCCAGAGGCGCTCGGTCTGAACTGAGGCCGTTGTGTTTTCATGGCGAATGCTTTCCCCAGTGAGTGATCTCCCCAGCTCTGCACCCCCGCCCCCACGTTTATTCTAGTTGTTTATGTATGTCTGTGTATACATGTGTGGGTGCTGGTGCCTGCTACGGCCAGCAGACTGCACTGGACATCCTGGAACAGGAGTTATAGGTGATTGTGAGCACCTGACAGGGGTGCTGGGGACTGAACTCTGGTGCGCTGTTACCCACTGAGCTTCACTGCAGCCCAAGTTTCTTTCTTTCCCTTTTGACAAGGTTTCTCTGTTATGTGGCCCTAGCTGTCCTGGAACTCCACACGTTGACCACACTGGCCTTGAACTCACAGAGATCCATTGTTTCTGCCTCTAAAGTACTGGGATTAGAGATACGTATGAAAATACCTAGTCTATTTTATTTTATTTTATTTTATTTTATTTTATTTTTGAGACAGGGTTTCTCTGTGTAGCTCTGGCTGTCCTGGAACTCACTCTGTAGACCAGGCTGGCCTTGAACTGAGAGATCCCCCTGCCTCTGCCTCCCAAGTGCTGGGATTAAAGTGTGCACCAGTATACCAGACTTTTTTTTTTTAATGGTATTTTTACTTTTTTTTTTAACAGAGATCTCTCTAATTTTTTAATGATTTTTTTTTATTTATTTTTAATTTATATGAGTACACTGCAGCTGTCTTCAGACACACACCAGAAGAGTGCATCAGATCCCATTACAGATGGTTGTGAGCCACCATGTAGTTTCTGGGAATTGAACTCAGGACCTCTGGAAGAGCAGTCAGTGCTCTTAACCACTGAGCATCTCTCCAGCCCTAATGGTATTTTTAAACTCATTTTTGGGGTGCTGAATCTGTTATTTAATGCTTAAATTAGTAGTTTTAAAGACAAACTCGTGCTTTTTTTTCCTCCCAGAAAGAACTAAGCCTAAATGAAGTCATGATTTTAAAGAAAACACGTGAATCTTAAAGTATTAGCAGCATACTTCCCTGCATATGTGTGTATGATGTATGTGAATGCCTAGCTGCTCATGTAGAGAGAGGCCAGAGGACAACTTTGTGATGCTGGGTCTCTCCACCTCTCCATGGGTTCTGAGAATAGAACTCAACTGAGGTCACCAGGCTTGCATGAGAGGGCCTTTGCCTACTGGTCCATTTTGACAGCCTCCCTCCCCACCTTTATTTTCAAAATAATGTAAATAACAACTTTTTAACCAGTGAAAATAATGTGTTTAGTTCTAGATGGAAGACCAAAATGTTTGCTCAGGGCACATCAGTCTGACTGTTTCTGAATTTATGGACTTGTCTAACAGTTTTAAAATAAAATATGTAATTAAATGTAATTAGAAACCTTACGATGGTGTCATAGGTAGTAATTTAGTGTTGTAGTCTGTCCAAGATTAGTGTCTTTAATATTAAACATTGAATTCATTTTAAACTCTTAACACTTTACAAACTGTTCTTTAATTATTCATTGTTGTGTATGGGTTACATGTATGGGTGCATGTGAGATCAGAAGGCAGCTTCACGGAGCCGGCCCTCCTTCCACCTTTTCTTGTGTTCTGGCATTTGAACTCAGGTTGCCAGGGTTGGGTAGCAAATGTTCTTACCATGAGTCAGATCACTGGTGGCTATAAACTATTTAAATATACAGAACCCAAAACAAAACGAAAGGGGATGAAATACAGATTCAGCCAATAGACTTCATATAGACTAGGATAACTTTTCTGTATTTGTATTTTCTGTATTTGTATCAGTCTATTTTTAAAACAATATACTTAAAGTGTATGCGTGTTTTGTCTGTATGTTGGTCTCTGTACTATATGCATCAAGTGCCCATAGAGGGACTGGAGTTACAGCCAGTTTGTGAGCTACTATGAGGGTCCTCTGGAAGTGTAGTCAGTTTCTTACCAGCTGAGCCATCCTCCAGCCCCACGAGTTTTTCAGTTTTTTTTTTTTTTTGAGACAGGGTCTCTCTGGTCTCCTGTCCTGGAATTCACTATGTAGGCCAGACTGACCTTGAATGCCCAGAGATCTGCCTTCCTCTGCTGGGACTAAATGCCCATGTGTGCCACCATGCTCAGTTTTAAGTTTAATTTTATGATAGCCTAAGTAACAAATGCAGGTTGAGTTTTCACAAATGTTTTAAACACAAAGTTCTTATTGCCTAGTTTTATAGTGAATTTTAATTTGTTTACCTACTTGTCTTAGCTACTTTTCTGTTGCTGTGATAAAACATTAGAACCAAGTCAACCTATAAAAGAAAGTGTTTAATTTGAGATTTACACTTTCAGAGGGTTAGAGTCCATGATGATGGAACAAGGGGGATGGTGGCAGGAAAAGCTGAGAGCTCACACCTTGATCCACCAGCAGGTAGCAGACTTGAGTCTTTTGAAACCTCAAAGGCCAGTGGCACACCTTTCATCAAGGCCACACCTCCTAATCCTTCCCAAATAGTTCCACTAACTGGGGACCAAGTATTCAAATACATAAGCCTATGGGGCCATTCTCATTCAAACTACCACACATACACATTCTCACTCTGGATTCATCAAAAGACTATTATGGGAATTTTGGTAAAATAACATCAAAATACCTAAACTTAATACCTAAGCTCTTCAGTTAAATTTGACATGCTACAACTTTTTAAAATATGGAGTGTTTTCAGCAAAGTCATCAATACACAGCCACCTGGTAAGTAGTGCCTTGAAGGGTTGAATTTCTTTAAGATAATTTATTTTTATTTTATGTATATTGGTGTTAAGTATGTTGCCTGCACTTCTGTCTGTGTGAGAGTACTGGATCCCATGGAATTGGAATCACAGATGGTTGTGAGCTGGCATGTGGGTGCTGGGAATTGAGCCAGGGTTCTTTGGAAGAACACCAGTGCTCTTTACCACTGAGCTATCTCTCCTGCTTGAAAGGGATTGGATTTTATTTGCAGTATGACCCTGATACTTATTTGCAGTTTCATGCTTCCCTTCCCCCAACCCCCATGGTTTTATATTTATTTTTGAGACATGGCCTCAGTAGCCCTAGCTGTCCTAGAACTCACTATGTAGACCAGGTCGGTCTTGACCTCACAGATATCTGCTTGCCTGGCATTAAAGCGGTGTACTACCATGCCTGGCTCATTTTCTTTTAGGTTATCTGTTGAGTCAGCCATTGATGATTATGTCCAGATACTAGAGAGAAAAACATAAAACTGAAAACTTTGATAGAGAAACATTTTACTAAGTAATTTTATCCAATTAGGAAGGCAGATTTATGTGACAGAGAAGAACACCGACATTTCTGTAAGCATTGTCCTAACTGGTGGTAACCTTAAATAGTTCCACTGGGCTTTTCAAGCTGATTAGATAATTTGCTGTTGATGGAAGAGAAAGTAGCTTCCCAGGTTCCACAGACTCTGATTAGAATCATTAGAATTTGAAGATGTGTTGATTGCCTGCTGTAAGTAAATCAAAATTTCCCCCTTGTTTTGTTCAGTTTTGTAACAACGTCTGAATTCATATGCTCTTGAAATATATGCTGAGACGTTTTTTCCTTGTAAAATTCAGCAATGATGATTTAAAAGAAAGTTCTTATATTTAAAAACAACTCATGGTTCTGTATCTAAAAACATAGGTTAAATGACAACTCAAATGATGTTAATCACTACAGAGGAGATTTAGAATCGAAAGCTTGTCTCAAAGTTGTTTTTTTTATGTATATTTTATTTGGATGTGTGTTTCACATGCATTTATGTCTATGCACCATGTGCATGTATTGCTTGCAGAGGCCAGCAGGGGGCGTCACATCACCTGGAGCTGGAGTTACAGGTGGTTGTGAACTGTCATGCAGGTGCTGGGAATTGAACCAGAGTCCTATACAAAGCAGTCAGTGCTCTCCTGCACTGAGCACCTCTCCAGCTTTCTCTGAGATTGTATCCTTAAATTTAAGATGTGTCTGAGCTTTACTTAGCAGTAGACTCAATTTTTAGCAGGTGCATATGATGCAAGGTTTCTTGGGAAAATGATTTTAAACTTCCACTTAGGCATGATTTCAGCTCCAGAAAAGTGTCAGTGACAATACAAATGCCCTGTGGCCCATGCCTGGTTAGGAGCGCCAGTGTCCTGCATGAGGCTGTCATTTTACCAAGTGCCCATTTAACACGTTCTTAAAATTGTAACCCTTTCCAAAACACTTATTTTAGCATTTTTACAAGGTGTTACGGTCTAAAGCCCAGCCTACTAAAGTTTAATGTCCTGTACAGATTGTTAATTACAGATTTAGTTTATGATCCTTTTTCTAATTGTAAAGCTTTAAAAAGAAAGGGCAGAGGGCACTTTAGCATTGAGGAAACGGCCTCATTTTAAATGCCAGCGGTCCCTTAGAGGTCCCTTAGCCTGAGGGCAGGTGGACGTGTCTGGACGCTCGTGCAGACTAGACTGCAGAGGACAGCTTGGAAGGACAGCTTTGGTTTTGGTGCTAGTAGGTCTCCCCCAATTCTGGACGTTTGGGCCAATTGTATCAGTATTGTAAAGGACACAGCGTATCTTTTCAAGAACTGTGCCCTTATGGGTGTGCCAGTTAATTTTTTGTTTGATTTCAACTTGACACACTCTAGGCTCATCTGAGAAGAGGGATCCTCAATTGAGAAAATGCCTCCATCAGATTGGCCTGTGGGCCATTTTCTTGATTAATGATTGATGTGGGAGGTCCCAGCCCACTGTAGTGGCAGGGGGCCATTCTGCAGGTGGTCCTGAGTTGTATAAATAGGGTTAGAGTTAGGGTTAGGGTTGGGTTAGGGTTAGAATTAGGATTAGGGGTTGGGTTAGGGTTAGGGTTTAGGTTAGAGTGGGTTACGGAGACACCAGCAAACAGCATTCCTTTATTGCCTCTGCTCAGTTTCTGCTTCTAGGTTCCTGTCCTTCTTAAGTTATTTCTTGGCTTCCTGTCTTGGTGGCTTGTGATTTGAATGAGTAAGACTCCTTCCCAAGTTGTGTTCTGCCAGTGTTTTATCATGGCATTAGAAAGCAGGCTAAGATAGTGAGCTTCACTTGTAATCACATTGATGTCCATGCTGCCAGGTTAGGTTGATGTCATAAGAAAAACACTTCAAATTTTTATTGGTTTGTATGTGTGTGGGGGGACATGCTATAGTAAGTATGGGAGTCAGAAGGTAACTTTAGGAGTGAGTTCTCTCCTTCCATCTTTCCTTTTTAGACTTTCTGCTGGGCTGTGTACTCCAGGCTAGCTACCCTCCAAATGTATGGGTGGTTTCCTGTGTCTGCCTCCCATGTTCATGAAGAAGTAGGATGTACCCACTGCCTCAGGATTCTGTGTGCTTCTGGGCTTTCACAGGCTATCAGGCTTGTGAGACAGCACCAAGGCCCATAGTTTTGATATCATTTAATATTTGTGTGTGTGTGTGTGTGTGTGTGTGTGTGTAGAGAGAGAGCAGTGAGCATGCTGAGCAAGCGTTCAACTACTGAGCTTTATCTTGAGTTCCCTCTCTACTTTTTATTTTGAGAAAAGTTCACATTAAGTAGTTAGGTGTGGTGAATTTATAGTTCTCTTGCCTCAGCCTTCCAAGGGGCAGTATAGGCCCCCTAGGCCTCCATTTTAAGATGATGATGATGATGATGTTGTTGTTGTTGTGCCCACATTTAAGTGGGTCTTTCCATTTCAGTTAACCTAAAAGCAAAAATCCTCACAAAATGTGATTCTGTGTGATTTTTTTTTTTTGACTCAGATGGTTTTAGGTCTTGACATGTTGATAGTCACTGCATTGTGACATTAGCTCTGCACGTGGAGTCAGATGTGAGAATGTCCTCCTGAGGCATCGTGTCATTGCTCATAGAAGTCCCAGTCTTGAACCATTTGGGACTTTGGACTCAAGACACTTGAAATGTCTAACTTGCCCACATATTATTACTGGGCTGTGGTTACTGGGCTTAAGCAAATGAATTGTCTCCAGAATGCCCAGAGGTGGTCCCTGACCCTGCTACACATGTATCTCAAATGAAACTACCTCTGCCTTGGTTTCCTAACTTATAAGATATTGACTGTGAGGGTTAAATGAGATTATTCATTTTTCTCTGTGTTTATATTTTTATACCTAATATCAGCCTTATCCTTAGATGTAAGTACCAAAGACTACATAAATCTAAAATTAGAAATTATCA
This sequence comes from Tokudaia tokunoshimensis, assembly GCA_036184795.1. Taxonomy (NCBI): domain Eukaryota; kingdom Metazoa; phylum Chordata; class Mammalia; order Rodentia; family Muridae; genus Tokudaia; species Tokudaia tokunoshimensis. Next base: position 70,747,221 of record BTHU01000002.1, on the reverse strand, counting down.
GTATGACTACAAGATATTTCTGTACATTCCCTCTCCCTCCCCCTTACCCCTTCTCTCAGTTGGGATAAATCCAGTAAGATTATCCATTTTAGTGATCAGATTGTAGACTCTACACTGCTAATGACCAAAGGAAATCAGTGGCTCATGTAAATTGCAAAAATACAATTATAGTTCTTGAAATTCTGTAACTGAAAGCAATAGGGTGCTTGATTAGCAATCTCAGTACTTGCTGCCTCCACCCCAACAAAAACAGAAAACAAAACTGCTCTCAAAATGGAATTTTATCCAAAAGTTGTAGGAATCAATAGGAAGAGGCAGTTTCACTGGCCAAATGTGGGACAAACTGAGTATCAGAAAGCATTAACGAAATTAAATAATACACAAAATGCTTGCATCTGACTTTGTTACAGTGATGAAAACATTTGGTCTCTTTAGAATCCAGCAAACACAGCTTGTTCTGAAAGGTGAAGAGGTGTTTCTGATGGTGGAGGCGGAGACAGAGACGGAGGCGTGTTTGTTTGAGGTGTTTTCCGGGAAGCCAGGATTGAGCGAGCCTAGAGAGGAAAGTGAGTTAGGCAGTTCTTCCATTTACTGTCAGGAAATGGGAGTCTAGGGAGATTGTACACATGCTTCCAGCTTCTCCTGTCTGAGAGGCTGACCGGGTAGGCAGTGTCTCACTCCAGGCATCCTGCATGTGTCCACTCTATTCCTTGCCTATTAAAACTGCAGAATAATCTCTTTTTTAAAAAAAATGTTGAGCTCGGTGATAATAGCATATGCCTTTAATCAAGGCACTCAGGAAGCAGAAGTAGGAGGATCTCCGTGAGCTTGAGGCTAGCCTGGTCTACATAGCAAGTTCCAGGACAGCCAGGACTACTTAGAGAGACCTTGTTCAAAAAACTAAAAAGAAAAAGAAAAGAGAGAGTGTATGTGACTTTCAGGTCAGCCTGGGCTGCTGAGCAAGACCCTGTTTCAAAGGTAGATCTTACTTGTATACAGATTTCCACACACAAAACCCAATACTGAGCACTCCCAGGGAGCACTCTTCCACCTCCCCACACAAGCAACAGTGAAAACACAGTCAAGCCCTGGGGTCTGACATTTTATATGGGACAGAAAATTAGCAAAGAGTACATGTGAAGGTCAGAGGACATCCTGAGAGTCAGTCCTCTCCCCACCATAAAGGCCTCAGTCCTTGACAGCCGCTGCCTTTATCCACGAATCATCCAGCCAAGCCGAGTCTACCTATTTTTGATAATAGCATTTTCTCTAAAGTCTTCTGGGAAGGGAGGTTGGGTGGGCAGGTTTATCAGTGAGTCTCATATGGCCCAGGCTGGCTTTGAACTCTCGCATGTCCTGCTTTGTCTCTTGGGTGTTGCAATTACAGGCCTGAGCCACTGCATTTACCTGTTTATAGTCTTCTTTTGTTGGCTTGTTCTCTTTTCCTTCCCTTGACCACATTCCTATGAGGTTTTTGTGACAGGGTCTCACTCTGTAGTCCTGGTGGACCTGGAACTCACTCTAACTTGACCAGACTGACCTTGAACTCGGGCCAAACCTCCTTCCTCAGCTGAGATTGCAAGCAAGATGTACCATGCGTCATAGTCTAATGCTTGCTCGCTTGCTCGCTCTATCTATCTATATCTATCTATCTATCTATCTATCTATCTATCTATCTATCTATCTATCTATCTATCTATCTATCTATCCATCCATCCATCCATCCATCCATCCATCCATCCATCCACCCACCCACCCACCCACCCACCCACCCACCCACCCACCCACCCATCCATCCATCCATCCATCCATCCATCTATCTATCTATCTATCCATCCATCTATCTAGTTTGTTTTTTGTTTTTTGGTTTTTTTTTGTTGTTTTTTTTGGAGACAGGGTCTCTCTACATAGCTCTGGCTGACCTAGAATTTACTATGTAGATCAGGCTGGCTTTGAACTGTGTCAGTGTACCGAAGTGCTGGGACAAGAGATGTAGTCTGCCATGCTCAGCCTGACACTGTTTTTGAAAGAGACACATGTATTTATAAATAAATCATGAGACGGATAACAGTTTAAAGCTGATGCTTTGCAGGGAGGAAGACTGGGAAGAAGCATGAGGGGAGCCTCAGTTGGTCTTGTAGTATAGACTAGACTGGTTCTGAACCCCCATCTTCCAAGTGCTAGAGGATTCTAGGAGGGCTCTACCATACTCTTGAGTTGTTTCTGGGTATTTTATGGAGTTTATGTGTTTTGTGCTATCCTGTATATTATATTCAGTTTAATGAAAGGTTATTGAGGTAGCTCATAGAAGAAGCCATAGGCAAAATCTAGAATCAGATAGGATTTATGACTTGGCAGTATGCCAAGAAAACGTAAGCCATGTTATTAAGACCTTGGTATGAATAAACTAAGAGGAGGTGAAAGTTATGAGCAACTGCGAGTAAACACAGAGCAGATATGTACTAACGGGGTCTTAGGTAGTCAGTCTTGGGGTGCTCTGGAGTCATGGCTATGGTGACTCTTAGAGGCCTTTACACTATTTCAGCCTGATCTGCCTGAGTGGGGTTTGTTGGAAGAGGCTAGGTGTAAACTCAACATGATCCGGATCAAACTTGATCGGGGAGGCTGGGGAGGGATACGAGTCTCATTTTACTAGTTTTTCTACCTCAATGTCCATTGTTTTTTTTTTGTTTTGTTTTGTTTTTGAGATTCAAGGTCTGATTATTTGTTTCTCTTTATGTATGAGCGCTCTATCTGCATGTAAACCTGCATGCCAGAAGCGGGCATCAGATCCCATTTACAGATGGCTGTGATCCACCATGTGGTTGCTGGGAATTGAACTCAGGACCTCTCTAAGTGCTCTTAACTGCTGAGCCTTCTCTCCAGTCCCCTGTTTGTTATTGTTTTTTTTCCCCCAAGACAGGGTTTCTCTGTATAGCTCTGGCTCTCCTAGAACTCCACTCTCCAGACCAGGCTGGCCTCAAACTCAGAAATTCGCCTGTCTCTGCCTCCCTAGTGCTGGGATTAAAGGCATACACTGCCACTGCCAGGCATTGTTACTCTTAAAGACTTAATTTTGACTGGACTTAGATTTACAAGTAGAAGCTCTCAGCAAGGGTGGTCTCTGCCTCTTGACGACGTGTCTTGGCGTCTTCTTTGGCTTGCTTCATGCTCTTGGCTAAAGTTGAGCATGCTCTGCAGCCTTCTACTCGTCTCTTCGTGTGCTGTTTCTTCAGAGTGATGTGTGGTCTTTTGTGTTTATGTTGTAGGGAACATGGCAGCAACGCCATGCTGAGTCTTGAGGACTCTGGTTCTGGGCTTCTTCCTTTTTTTTTGGCTTAAGAGGTTTCTGACAGCATTTTGATGGACAGCATCATCTTTAGAGAGATTGAAAGCTTTTGGATTCTACTAGCTTTCTGGGCCCCAACGACTGAGGCACAGTCAGTCAGGAATATTCTTATATTTTCTCCCTGTCCTCGCCCTTCTCCTCCTTCCCCTCCCCTCCCCACTCCCTCTTCCTCCTTTCCTCCTTCTCTCTCTCTCCCCCTCTTCATCTATCTCTCAACCTCCCCCTCTCTCCCTCACACCCCTCCTCTCCACCAATAACTAAGTTGTGAACACTCAGATTGGTGTCCACAATGCGTCCCTGAACAGACTTGCATTTCTCTCCCCAGCTCTCCTTGGTCTGTCATAGCATGCCCCTTACTCGGCGGCAGGCGAACTGCTGTGGGCCAAGCAAGACTCCTCTATTCCATGGGAAAAGCCCGCTTGTGGTTCCCACCACGGATTGGGACCCTGTTCGCCCTGAGCAGTGGCTGCTCCCGGCCGGGGCGTGTGCTTCTCATAATGTGCAGAGTCATGACATTTGTGCTCGTCGCCTGCTGGAGAGACTTCATATCTTTGACATTCATGTTTATCGTGGCTTTATCCTGACAGAGCCAACTGCCTAGGAGTCACCACGACTCCTTGGTGTCAGTTTGAAAATTTACATAAAATCATATCAGTTAACTAAAGATCTTGAAGATGCTGTTTAGGATTTCTGAGTCTCCTTATCCCGTGATAAAACTTGATTTTTTTTTTAAAGACATCACTTACTGAGTTTCTGTGACAAACGTTTCAACATATGAACATAAGGAACCAGGGTCTTGCACAAACTGGGCGGTTGCCTGCAGTACAACCTCTGCCCTAGCGACATGTAAAGGTGTTTTTAAAACCCATTTTCCCCCTCAGGGGAGAAATCTCTTAAATTTATAAATAGATCGTGTTGAAAGTTGTTTTTTGGTATTTTTGGTTTTTTGGAAATTTGTGTACTTAAATAATTGGAGATTCTGTAGTTTTCATCTTGCACTAAGTGTGGCAACTGTTTTCCTTCCATATAAGATATAAGAAGCTCATCAGAAAATGCTAGTTTCTGTTATTCATGTGGGTTTTGTTTGTTTGTTTGTTTGTTTTTTCTGTTTTGGAGTTCCAGTTAGTGTTTTGAAATAAGTAGCTCAGGTTGGCCTGGAATATGCTCTATGTGTAGCCCAGGCTGGCCTCAAACTTTCTACACTTCCTGCTTTTGTCTCCTGAGTGGGATTACAGGCACATTGGCTTTTCTTTCCCTTCTATTAAATTAAAATATCACATAGGAGTTTAACACTGTTGAGTACTTACCTGGGGCTAAGCACTGTTCTATATTCCCAAGATATCCTTGTTATCCCATATCTTATATATCTGTTGTATACAGTGTCAGAGGAAGTGAAACACTACATTTTTTGGCTGATATTTGAATTGAACTGTTGCATACATGCATGTATAAATGCAAGTTCCTCCCTGGCTTCCAATTCTGCATGTGGCTAAGGCTGACCTTGAACATCTGCCCTCCAGAGTGCTTGGATCACAGTTGTGTATCACCATGCTTGCCACAGACCACAGTGGTTTTGAATAGTCATTCTCATAGAAGCCATCTATAAATATCAGTATTCTCTTTCTTGGCTCTTACGTATTGAGAATCAACCTAGATGTACTTTAATTGCAGCTGGGTTGGAGATGTCTAGAGACATTGACTTATTAGCATGTGAAGAGCAATATAGGTTGATTTGCCTTTCTCAAGTGCTCTCTTGGCGTAAATGGCACTGTTCTGATGCCTGAGTACACTTGGCACCTTTGGTTAAGTTTTCATGTTGAAGCATGGTCTCCTGTCTGGTAAGAGTGTGGGGCAAAGGTAACATTGAGATTAGTCACTGGTAATGGGAAGAACCCTTCACAGGGTCAGAAACAATTCTGGCCACAGTGCCAGTTCACATAAGATGAAGTTTGAAGGAATCAGAAGCTGTAAACTGAACAGTATTTAGGAAGTGATTATTCCAGAGGAACTTTGAATCAGTAGAGGAGATTTCTGTGCATTTTAAAATATCCTTGGGAACATGGCTGTTTCTCAGAGATAGTGCCCTACGGAATTTCTTGGATATTTGTTTTTGTAATCTGAGTATATGCATATTTACACGTTGACTTTAGGGATTTTTTTTTTTATGGAGAGATCCACTGTCTACAGTGAGTCCAGAGTGAGTGGACACTCAGCCTCTTCACTCTGCTTCCAGGCCTGCAGATGCTTGAGCAAAATAGGTTCATATCTGCATATGTACAGCAAATTTCCTCTCATCTCCTTAGTTACCCAGGGTAAATATTTACAGTGTGAATGATGCAATATATAGCAGATCCAAAACATGTATTAGAAAACTTTTTAGGATGTATCTGTGTGTGAGTGTGCATGTGCACACACACAACTGTGTTCACTTGTGTGAATTCAGGTGTGTACATGGGTCAGGGGACAGCTTTAGGTGTTTGTTCCTGCCTTTCATCTTGTTTGAGACTAAGTGGCTCTGCCTCTCTGCTGCCTAAACCAGACTAGCTGAGCCACAGCAAATGGGGAGGTCCTGTCTGGTTATAGGAACACTGGATTTCTAATATGAGTTACTGTGCCTGGCTTTACATGTTCTAGGAATTTGAAATCTAAGTCTCCATGCTTGTGAGGCAAGCACTTTGCTCACAGGCCTGTCTCCTAGCCCTCAGATAGTTTGAATCTTTTATAAAAAAGCAGTATCAATATGAGCCTGATGTCAGGTGATGATGATGCACACCTTTAATTCCAGCACTCAGGAGGCAGAGGCAGGTGGATCTCTGTACAAAGCCAGCCTGGTCTATAGAGCAAGTTCTAGGACAGCTAGATCTATGCAGAGAAACCTTTTCTTGAAAAACAACACAAAACAAAATATGATCCAAGTTGTTGTTGTGGTGGTGGTAGTGGTAGGGTGATAGTGGTGGTGGTGATGATGATCTTTTTGGTTTGTAGCCCAGGATAGTCTTGGGTTCCCTATTTTCCTGTCTTAGTCTCCTGAGTGCTGGGACTACATACCTAATTCACAGGAGTTATTTTTGAACAAAGCATAATTTCCTCTGTATATTATAATTAGAATGGTGCTCAGATTTTTCTTTTTCTGAACTGATAGAATATCTATTTTTTGGTCTGTTCTCCCTGATGATTTGCTGTTTTACTGTGTCATAAAAAAATTTGAGTGCGCCTCCTGTCTGCTCCATGTGGATTATGAACAGGGAGTCTCTGACTTGAGTTTATGTTTCCTTTGGTGTCTTTGAATAGGGGGCAGCTATGGCATTAAATCTATTACTCTATGGGAGAGGAGGGCTGGAGAGATGGCTCTGTGGTTAAGATCACTGACTGCTCTTCTAGAGGTCCTGAGTTCAATTCCCAGCAACCACTGTATGGGAGAGGAAAGATATAATAATAACTCACTAGAAGCTACACCAAAAATCGTAGGCTTTAAAACTTCAAAATCATAGGCTATTTAGTGGGGAAAGGGAAGTTCACTGAAGTTCTGATTTTTGTGAGTTAAACAATTGAATTACGTTCATCATCATTACTATTATTCTATCACCTATCTATCATCTATCTATTTTCTGTCATCTATCTATCATCCATCTATTTGTCTGTCTGTCTGTCTGTCATTTACCTATCATCTATCTATCATTTCTCTATCTCCCTACCTCCCTCCCTTCCTCCCTCCTTCCTCCCCTCCCTTACCTCCCTATCATCTTTCTAATTATTCAGAGATCTGCCTGCCTCTGCCTCCCGAATGCTGGGATTTAAGGCATGCACTATCACCACCCCACTCTATTATCATTTTTTAATTATGTGTAAGTATGTGTCTTAGGACAGGTGCCCACAGAGGCTGAGTTACAGGTGGTTATACACATCCTGATTCACTTGCTGGGAATTGAACTCAGGTTGTCTGGAGGAGTAGTACATGATCTTAACTGCAGAGCCATCTCTCCAGCCCCTGAATTACTTTCTTGATTTGTCAAACTCAGATGCCTAGGACATTGTCACTGTTGTTTGGTTTTACTGAGGCACGGGCCACTGTATTACCAAGGTTGGCCCAAACTCCAGATCCTCCTGGTTCAACTCCCTGTGGCGTGCATGTTACAGAGACGCATCACTCCAGCAACTGCCTGTAGAGCAGTCTCACAGAGTCCATGTGTCATCTCTTTCTCCATCTTTATACACCACACAGATGGTAAAGGATGGAGAGCTCTTGAACGAAGGTGAAGAAGATTCCTCATGTATTCTGTGCTGTGGATGTCTTACCCTGAAACCCATCTTCCTTATTTTGATTCAAAGTTTTATATTGTTGCTAATCTGGTCTCAATCACAATAATTCTCCTGCCTCACCCTCCCAAGTCCTTGTGGTATCATCATCATCATCGTCATCATCATCATCATCATCGTTAGTGTGTACATGTTCATGAATGAATGTGAGGACCAGAGGTCAAAGCTAATTAGTTTTTCTCAATCTTTTCCCATCCTTTTTGTTTGAGACAAGGTCTCACTCTATAGCTTCGGCTAATCTAGAACTCACTATGTAGGCTGGCTTTGAACTCAGCTTCTTTAATGGGTGGTGCACTAGAGGACAAGCCTTCATGTTTGTACATAAGTACTTTACTGACCAAACCTCCCCAGTCCTAGAATGCCTTTAAATGCACAAAATGGGTAGGATTGCTAAAGGAACTATCTCAAAATACAGTTAACAATCCTGGTGTTAATCCAGGCTAGTTCAAGCCTGCTCAGGCAAGAGAATTGCTACAAGTTCCAGGCCTAGGATACAAAACAAGAGGCCCTGTCTCCAGAAAAGAAAACCAAACCCATACAGTTAGTTAGCATGGTTTTGACATATGATATAGTAATATGTACTTTTTAGTATAATTGTGAGAGGTTGGGGATGGATCTGAGTAGATGGTACTTTCCTCTATTGCAAAAGGCCCTGGGTCAGTTCCCAGCACTGCATGAGCGAGCGTGATGGTGGCACACATGGAAGCCCAGTGCTCAAAGGTAAAGGCAGGTGTCTCAGAGCGCAAGGTCATTCTAGGCTGGCCTGCATGAAACCATGTGTGTTTGTGTGTGTGCGCGCACATATGTATGCATGTATACATATGTATAAGTTTTGGCACTAAGTACAGATAATATTTAATGATCTATTGCACCTTTTGTGGCATGAAAATACATGCCACACTCATGATTAAAGATTGTGTTGAATTTTATTGTCAGGAGGTTGGGAAAAAAATGAGTCTCTCTCCTTTCTCTGGTCCAAGTTCCCTAAATGTTATAATGAGCCTCTTGGCTGTGGTCTCAGAACAAAAACATCTGGATAAGGCTTTGTTTGTGCTCTGGGAGACTTAAGTTGAGGAAAGGAGGCTTGAATGTTAAACTTAGTCATTAGAGTTAATATATTTTATCTGGGCAGTGTTGGCGCATGCCTTTAATTCCAGCACTTGGGAGGCAGAGGCAGGTGGATTTCTGAGTTTGAGGCCAGCCTGGTCTACAGAGTGAGTTCCAGGACAGCCAGGGCTACACAGAGGAACACTGTCTTGAAAAACCAGAAAGAAAGAAAGAAAAAAGATTGAATGTATTTTATGTGTCTGTTTTAGTGCTATATAAAATACCAGTCACCTAACTGTTCTGGGTCCAAGTGTCACAGCAGGGCATACATACCTTGGGGTTATTTTGCCTTTTCTGTGGGCTACATTTCCTCATTACATTTGGTGTTCAGTTAAATTAAAATTCATATTTTACATTTTCTAAGCTTCTGTGTTGCTATTGGTGTGTGTTGCTTTTGTATGTTTTGTTTCTTAAAATGTTTTAATTATTCTGCAGGATTCGGAAACTTCAGATACGAAATATCCCGCCCCACTTACAATGGGAGGTAAGAGCGTCTATCTATGTTAAGATCTCAGTGCTGGAGCTTACTTACTTACTGTTTTGTTTTTCTAAAGATTTTTCTCTTTCCTTCAGCTCTCAGATATTCTAGAACCTAATTCTTCTCTCTAATGGCTGTGAGATGGGCTTTTCTTTGTATGATTAAATCCCTTAAAAATCTGTTCTTTGAAATCTTTTTTGAAATGCCCAACAGTTAGTAGTACTTGTCGCCTTTCTGATTCAGCTCCAGCAGTGTTGTGTTGATATGAGCTGCCCATTAGAGTTAAATGTGGCATCAAATACCTGCTTCTTAACACTTTATTTAAAAATGTGATTCTGTTTTTTTTTTTGCTTAGATGATGGCCCTTCAGTGATTGTGTATCAGCAAACTGGGTAGCACAATTCACTAGCCTGTGTCAGCAGTTTCTACAGCATCATGACAGTGTCATGTTGAGAGCTTGAGAACTTGAAGAGGTCACAGTAAATGATTGTTAACTCTTCCAGACCATGAACTCTGAAAATTTAAAAAAAAAAAAGTCACTCTTGTGTTTACTGTGTGTGTCTGTATCCTTACTTAAGGAGGTCAAAGGTCCACGTTCAGGAGTTGGTTCTGTCCTCCCACTCAGGGATTGAACTCAGGTCCTCAGGCTTGACGGCAGTAGCATCCTTACCAGTTGAGCTATCTTCTGGCTCCCCTGAAAGGTTTTAAAACTTGCCTTGAAGCCTTGCAAGGGAACTGCTCAGTGTTTTTATCATTAGAACATAAACATCAAGAGTGACTTCTTCTGTGGTTTTAGATTAGGTTTCCAAACGAATTTGCTGCGTCATTAAACTGGACCCCTTATTAAATGCAAAGCATGGTTTCAAGGTTCCCTTGGCAATGAGCTGAGGGAAGTTGTGAATTTTGATTTCCCAAGGTCCCCGCTTAGAATCAAATCACTTGTGTGTAGAATATCTTACCCAGTGCTGTCTCGTTTCACAACTGCTGCATTTGATCTTGGAAAAGATGGTTAGTTCCTTAGTATGTTCTGAGTGTTTTTGTTATATACAAAATCATACATTGTAGGTTAAGTGATGACTTCAGAGATTAAACTATATACATTTTATCCAAAAACTAAAAAAAAAAAAAAAAAAACCAAAAAAAACTATATACATTTCCCTGTTCTTTTTAAATAAATATTTTCTTATTACATTTCCCTGTTTTAGAGTAATATTTGCTTATGAAATTCATTAGCTTGAGGGGTGGGCCTCAAACTGAGTGTGAGAACATCAAGATCATAAATTTGCATCCCAGTTTTAAGATGGGCCATATTAAATATGGTTTAAGCAGATCCTCTGTTCAGGAATCACATGTAGTGTGACGCGGCTGTTGGTGAGATAGTTACAGCAGCCAGAGACAGGCAAGTGAGCGGCTACTGCCGTGTGGTATCTGCTGGAGCTACTGGCAGAGTTTTCATTGAGATTGTATGTCTTGTCTTGACAATTTTCTTTTTTAGATTTTTCCCCTTGTTATGAGTAAAATCAAATTAATAAAACAAACCTTTATTTACTCTTTTTTTCATAATTTATTTTCTCTTCTCTCCCTCCCTCCCTCCCTCCCTCCCTCTCTCCATCCCTCCCTTTCCTTTTCCCTTCTTTGACAAGATCTTGCTGTGTAGTTTAGACTGGCTGTAGTTCAGCCTTAGCCTTCTGAGTGCTGGGATTACAGGCATGTGCCATCACTCCTGGTCCAATAGTCTTTGAAGGGGCAAGTGAGATTAATTACATGAGAATGTGGAAGAAGATTAGAACTTGAATTTGGAGTGTTTTCAGCTGTGATTTCCTCTTAAGCTTTTGATTATTATTATTATTTTTTGACATTAACCTAGACTGACTTCAAACTTAGCAACAAACCTCCTACCTCAACCTCTTGAGTCTTGGAATTATAGGCATGTGTGAACATGGCTGACTGAAGCCAGATTGAGCCAGGGCTTGTCAGGCGGAGTTTGGTGGACGGTTCTATTCCCTGAAGGAACTTGCTCAGCACCTTTCACTCCATCCCTGCCCTGAAAGATCATTTTGTATCTCTTTATCTGCACCCTAGGTAAGCTGGCTGCCTCCTGACAGACTCTTGCTGAAGACAGTGGTAACTGTGCTCTTACAGTCCAGATTCCATTCTAATGGAAGGGTTAGAGTTTGATTCCACCGATTAATGTTAGGATTATAGAGAGTGACATAGCCAGACATGTGACCCATGATTAAATGAAGGAAATGCATTGTACAGACAACGTGTTCCTGCCTTAAAAAGAGGTTTGACTACATTCTGTTTTAAGTAGATTTTGCCAGAAATATGGATGATGGGATACAAGTTAAATACTAACCAAGCTTGTGGAATGAGGCATTTCACGGCATAGGCAATACTGTTTTGTGAGACAGTCAGTGGCCTGGCAAGAGGTAGACAACCTCCAGGGCATGACTTGTGCATGTGCCTGTAGTGAGCTGTGAGTAGTGTGCAAGCTCAGTGGAACAGTGCGCCCGAAGCATGGCAGCCTGTAGCCTAGCACCATGACTTTATCTCTGAACAGAGTTTTTACATAATATGCACATACCGTACATACATACATACACACATACATACATACATGCATACATACATACACACACACACACACACACACACACACACACACACACACTGTGACATGCACATGACAGTTGGAACCAGTTCCTGCCTTCTACCATTTAGTCCCAGGGACTGGATTCAGGTTGTCAGCTTGGCAGCAAGCGCCCTTACCCACTGAGCCATCTTACAAGCACTGAACACACTTTAAAGTGGTGCATTTTCCTTACTTTTGACCCAGAGATGAGATTAAAGGCATATTAGTAAGTGGGGGACTTACTAATATGCATTTAATCTCAGCACTCAGGTAGAGGCAGGTGTGTTTGTAAGTTTGAGGTCAGCTACCCAGAGAAATCCTGTCTCAAAAAAAAAAAAAAGCAAAATAAAAAACAAAAACAAATAAAAAAGAATCACACTTACTGTGGCCATAAAACAGTACTTGGTCTATGTGAACATCCAGTACATTACGTGTGTGATAGAACAAACTCATCACCTCCCAACCTTGATTAAATTCTTCCTATGTCTGTCAGGTCCAGCAGATCTCACAGCACACACAGCAGGCCCTCACCAGGGCATTTGAACATGGAGAATCACTTGAGATCTCAAGAGGTTAAAGAGCAAAAGGGATAGAAGTAGTTGTGACTGAAGGGAACAGCCGTTCAGAACGTAGGCAACTGGAATAAGAGCCAGAGTAGCTGAGACTCAGTTCTCTGAGCTGTGCAAGCTCATGGTCGGAGTCTTGTTCCTGGAGCCTACAGCCAGAAAAGACTGGAGTCAACTGCTGGAATGGGGCTGAGCACAAGACCAGAAGGAGCGCCTCCTACAGGCTCTATCTGCCCCTGTCTGCTGTGGCAGAAGCCTACAAGGAACAGATGGGAAGAAGGATGATTTGAGTTCCCAGAGTCTCAAAGAAAAAGTCGACTTGGGATTGAGAACTTCTTCTGCTGATGATCTGACATGGAAACAGAAAGTAACGGCCTCCGTTCTACCACTTACCTTGAGAGCCGTTTTCTGTGAGGTCTGACTTCTCCAGGGTCAGAGCATAACAGAAACACCTCAGCCGCAGTGCGGTGTGCTAGTTTGTAGGTGGTCTACTGTGTTGCTAGATTTACCCGCCATCCTGCTTAACTCTTGGCATCTCTATTCTTCTATACTTCAAAGAGATGAGAAGCCCATTCCTCCAGGTCCTTTGGGTACATCCTTTCCTGCTGTGTGGCTTCTAGTGTTTTAGCTTTTACCAATGATAAAGCATTATGAACACCAGGGTTAGAAGAATGTTCCACAGCATTTGTGTCTGTGGCAGATAAAGTTAAGAGGAAACTTAACTTTCTGGAGACCTGGTGCTGGAGAGCATGGAAAGCTTATTTCCCACCATATGTAGGATGTGCACAGGAAATAGAATCCTCTTGTCCACCCTTCACCTCCTAAGTGACTTGAGGACTGGGCACTCGCCTCTTAGGAGTCCGGGCGGGCTCTGAAGCACCATACTTCCATCCTTTTCCTTCACCATGTGCTTTCTCAAGGTGACATCACTGTTAGATTTAAAGAAGGCACATGTGAGATTAATGCCAGTGTCTTAGGAGAGAACTTCTATGAGAGAACTTCCTGATTGTCTGACTGTTGCTCTCTGATGAGAAAAATCAGAGTCCCTAGTAGCATTCGTGGAGTGCAGAAGGAAAACCCTAAGGAAGCCCCATCTGTTCGTAAGCCACATGGAAATGGTGGTCCAAGAATCAAGAGCAAGTTTAGGTCCTCCGTGGGGAAGCAGAGTGAGCTGTGGATGGTCCTCACTATCTTAAGGCTCCCTGCTGATGGCCCTCGGCTGAGATGACAAAGGGCAAATACATGGTTTGGCAAATACTTAAGAGAAGTGTACTTTATTTATTACATTTCTCTACTTAAATGATGTACTTTTTATTCATGTGTATGTGGAGTGTGTGCTCATATCATGGTTAGATTTTGGAGGCAACTTGAAGGGAGTCTGTTTTCTCACCGTGCCAGGCTCGGCAGCAAATGCTTTTACTGCTGACCTGTCTTGCTGACCTGGAATGCATACTTTAAAATCATAATCTTGCTTATAAAACAAAACAGAAATATAATCCACTGTGTCTTTTTAGCTTTACCTCAAAACCTGAATGTCTGATCGTGGGACTTAGTTGATCTGGGAAGACTGCTATCTTAGGAAGAAGTGCTGAAGAAGCCATCTTTTCCTGTTTGTTGTCTGGTGTGGCTTAGGACGTGGAAAATTCCCTGGCCTGAGCAGTGGGGAGAAGTGAGGGCGCCTCATAAATTGAGAATCCTCAGATTATCCAGACTTCTGACATGCCAGTTGGCCAGCCTTGCTGTTTGGTATAGAAATCAAGTTACTGGTGCTGTTACTGGGAAATCCTTATTTAGAGAACTGTGTGAGTGGTGTCGTCTCCGAGTGGCTGCTCTGGGATGGCCAGTTTCTTAACGTCATTAGAACTGAAATGACCTTTGGTGTGCCTGCATGGGTGGATTCCAGTTCCTATGGCTGGTACGTTATCTGCAGGAATCTACTATGCCATTTTCCCATTGCCCTATCGTACCTGACTGCTTGTTCTCTGGTGGTGGCTGCTGCTACTTTGAGATGTCACTTTACAATTTTATAACTTGTTATGAAAAATACCAAATGTAAAAGTAGAATGATACAGTGAAACTTGCCATTACCAACATGTGGTTGGCTGGTTTTGTTCTGGGTACAGGCATGTACTCTTTCCCCTTTCTAGGTTATTTGGAAACAAATTTTTTTTACGACATTGTTAGGTATTTCAGTTTGTGTCTCCAAAAGACATGGTCGGTCTCTGTCTCAGATCACCAGGGCTTCCATGTATAAATCCAAACAGGACCTTCCTGCCTCATCCTCATCCTTTTGGAATCTGGAAGCCCTTGGACCAAGGTGCCTGCCTGAAGGTTTGTCATTTCCTGGGGTTGTGAGAGAAGGAGCAGTCTGCTAGCTCTTAGCTTGTGGCAGCAGAGCTCTCTTCCACATAGTGCTCTGGATGCGTTCTGACTCCAGACTCCCTTTGATAAGGAGGGGTCTGTACAAGCCTCATTGTAACTGTAACACCTCCTGGAAAGCTCTTCAAATAAGGTAGCATTCTGAAAATTGGAATTAGGATGCATTCACGAAAAGTTTTGATGGGGAAAGCTATCATTGAATCCCAAAAAGTATTTTTAAACTTAAGATCTCATGATGTTAAGATCTCTAGCAATATGGCTTCAGCAGGAAAAGGCACTTTCTGCCAAGACTGACGACCTAAGTTCAACCCCTAGTTCCCATACTGTAAAGGGAGAGAACTAACTACATTTAAAGTTGCCCTCTGGTCTTCACGAATATACACACGCCCAAACACACACACACACACACACACACACACACACACACACACACACACACACACACGAGCAAATACATGAAAAAAATATATAAGTAAAAAGCTGAAAAAAATCACGTTGAATTTGATTCTACTAAGTATTAGAAGTATCCATGTTTCCTAGATTGTTTCCTAAAAAGTTGATTATTTTAGTTAATTCATTTCCTTTGTGTCTACATTTTCTTTTCTGGTATATTTGTGGAAGTTGGTTTACACTATAGAGTTCCACATTCTTTCTTTGCTGAATATATCCATGTGTGGTCACTTAACATGTCCCTGTGACCGTTGTGGAACTTGGATTACACACAGGTTTGCTTTTTGTTAGTTTGGACAAGGCATGGTATGCTTCTTCCATGAAGAGGTGTGTTGTCTGTCTCTGATGTGGACGGCACTGGTTTTTGCTAACAACATTCATTAGCTGTGGTTCTGGGTGGTGATCCTTGGGTTCTTCCAAGTTTTCATTCCCTGATTGCATCTGGATAAAGATGAGCTTGTCTTCTTGGTTATTTGATCATTTAGTTATTTGAGGTAGTTTATATAGAAACACAGGACTAATGCTCAGCCTCCCCGTCCATTGAGTCCTTTTATGAGAGCCAGCAGATGTTTGTATGCATAACTGTATGCTTGTCAGTGTAAGACTCTTCGGGTTTCAGATTGGTGTCACTTTTTTTCTGTGTTTATATTCTGAGATGAATGTGGTGACTTCTTGAAACCAGTGTTGTTTTTATGCTGCCTCAGCACTTACTTACTGCATTTTGTAGCACAAAGCTCCAGGTTTATTTGAGTGTTTCCTGGTCTTAGGGGGTCCTGATTGCTTGGGGGATAATATTTATTGTTCACAGTGGGGCCATTCCCCTCTTGGGACCAAGTCACCAGCCTTTCCAGGATTATGTGACATTTATGCTCTCATTTCTGTAGGCTGACTCATGCTTTCTAGTTCTCCCCTTTGTGCCATATTATGCTTTATCTTGTCTGGGGGTTCATATTGACACCTGTCTCACTGTCCCCCTCAGTTCTGGGGATGCAGCTCAGGCCGGACTGCTTGCTAGGCAAGTACTCGAGTGCACTGAGCTCTACCTGAATTTTATCTTACTTATTTATTCATTTATTCATTGATTTATTGTATCACTTCCTGGCCTTTTGACTAAGATCAAGTTTGTTTGTTTGTTTGAAACAGAATTTTTCTGTATAGCTCTGGCTGTCCTGGAATTCACTCTGTAGACCAAGCTGGTCTCTAACTCAGAGCAATCCTCCTGCCTCTGTCTCCATAGTGCTGGGGTCAAAGGTGTGTGCCATCACCACCCATCACACCCTGATACTTTTTTTTTTATTGGATTTCTGTATGCGTGTGGGTAGGGCCTGTGCAGCTGTAGAGGCCGGAGGACACCTTGTAGCATTTGTTCTTCTTCTTCCATGAGGGTCCCATGACTCTGCTTCACCTTGGGTGAAGTGTTGTAACAATTCTTGGACTTCCTCTTTCCTTACCTGCCATGGTTACTGGGCATTAAACTTGGAACACAGTGTTTTCTAGATAATATATAGTGTTCTATCACTGAGCTATGTCCTCAACCCTGATGATAGTCTCTAAAAAATTGGTTTGCTTTATGAAGTTAATCAATGAAGAGGCATGTTTTGTAGCATTCTTTTATTAGCCTTCAAAATGCTATGGAATCTGTAGCGATGTCTCTTTATTTTCGCACTGCTCATTCCAATGTCTTAAATCTGTCTTGCTAGAGGTTTTTTTGACTATTTTGTTTTATGTGTAGGAATGTTTGCTTATACATATGTATGTGTACTATGTGTATTCTTGTACCTAACAGAGATCCAGAAGAATGTGTCGGACCCTCTGGAATGATTGTGAGTGGCCATGTGGGTGCTGGGAACTGAACTCAGGTCCTCTTGCAAGAGCAGCAAATGCTCTATCCTGTTTGACCCTCTTCCCTGTTTGCTCACTTAAAAGAAGTACTTGGTTTCATTGATTTTTACTGTTGTGAACACAATTTATTACATTTTTATTTATTTTGTATATGTTGGGGTATTGGCATGGTCATGCCAGGGCAAGCCTCAGAGATTAGAGGACATATTTCAGATGTTAGTTCTCTTCTACCACATGGGTCCTGGGATTGAATATAGGTTGTCAGATTTAGGGGCAGGTGCCTTTACCTGGTGATGTATGATGCCTTAACCATCTTACCTGGATTCTCTATAAGAGCATTAAGTGCTTTTAACCACTGAGATGTTTTCTTTTGCTCCTGATTTTACTCTTTTAAGAATATATACTTTTTACTTTTAAATGATTGGAAATATTCTTGTTATCTCCTATTGATGACTTATTTACAGTTTGATTCTTAGGCTGCCTTTCAGATTTTTTTCCTTGGCTCTCATTAATTAGTTACAATATATTCAGAGATAGATTTGGGGGAATTGCCTTTTTCAGTGTTCACTGTATGCTTCTTGTCTTTTGCTAAATTCTTACCCATCACTGCACATTCTTTTTCTGCATTCTGTTTTCTTTCTTCAACACTGATGGTGTGACTTCACCCTTCTGGTTTTTCCCATAGGACTTTGAACTTTTCTTCATTTTTTTTTTTTCAATGTCTTCTCTGTGAGTTGTTCAGAGTAATTGATTTGGTTTGTGTGTGTGTGGCAATGACAGTTTCCTATCACCTGTAGCCTACTGGGAATTCGTCCAATACATTTATTAAGGTTTCTTATTTCTTATCATTCTTTTAAAGAATGGTCACCCTTTGTGGAACATTTTATAGTAAACATCTCTAAAATCTGTCAAGTAACTTTACATCTGTGTCAGCCTTGGTGTTTGTACTGACTTTTTGTATGAGTTGATTTTCTTCCTGGCTTTCATATGCTAAGTAATTTGGGGTTGTATTTTGGATATCTTAAATATTTTGAGAGCCTGCATGTGTCTTATTTAAATCCTGTGGAGAAGTCTGATAATCTTGTGGGGTACCCTCCTCTTAGCTGGGTTCATATTGCAAGTTGGAAGCAGTCTTAGATGGTGTAGAGTTCCAGTTTTTTGTTTTCAGAGTTTGGGGGCTGTCTGATTTGTGGAGCAGTCACGTGTCAGACCCAGGCAGTTATCTAGCCAGGACTCATTGCTCACAACCTAGGGTGTGCTGCTGAATTCTGGTTGAGCAAGGGCTCTGGCTGGCTCCTGGGATGAGTTCCCTGTCCCCTCACAGTGTTGGTACTGGCTTGTGCCCTGGGCCTTTCCTATCTGGAGAAGTTAGAGTCTTGAGTCCCGGTCCTTAGTCACAGACATGTTGGTTGGAGGGTTTAAATGACAGGACAGAGGAAATAGCACAAAGTTCAACCCAATCTTTGGGACTGTAGCTCTGCCTTCCATGGGAGGTTTGTGTAGCATCCTGTTCTCAGGCGAGGATAGCAAGGTTTTTCCACTTCCTTCTCCCCTAGGTCTGAATTGTGCATGTCAGAGGGCAAAGGGCAAATGACACACCTCAGACCCAACAGTACTCCCGCCCTTGTTATTACTGTTGGGGTTCACGTCTAGTATAGTACAGTTCAGATTTTATAGGGGCACTCAGTGAGAGAAACAGTGGAGTAGACCAGTTAGTTCAGTTGTGTCTGGTTGCAGAACCTGGTACAAAAGTTTAGTTTCCTTGACTGTGTGTAGTTTTTATTCCTTCTAAATTTCAAAGGGGATAGGATGAGTCCTTCATTTCTCAAGAATGCTATTCACTGTTGTCCATTGGCTCTGAAGTTATCTCTTACTTTTTAACTTTTGGTTAAACTAAGGCCCAGCAGCAGGTCTTTAGCTATCTTTTAAGGTATGAGTTAGTTGTCCACACGGTTGATTCAGCACAAGAGCCATGCGAGTCACATGTGCTGTTTGGATGTGTCAACCCTTTTCTTGGTTCTCCAATTTTTATTGTTTTCACTTCTGATTTAATGAATAAAATAAAGTTAACATGGGAGGAAGAGAACGGTCTCCAGGTGAGGATTTAGAACAGCGTGTCAATTGAGAATGTTCTGTTTAATTCTGTTTCTAAATTTAGCACCAGTATCTAGAAAGGTAAGTGTGCCTCAGTACCAAGGGCTATCCTTTCTTCTCTGCCTTGCTGAAGGGCCTGCTTTATCTCATGCAAAATACACTTTTGATATTAGAGTTCTCCCTTGTGGGGCTTTACTTTTCTGTTTTCTTTACTAGATGTCAGTATGTGTGCACCGATGGCTTCTCAGGCTTCCTTTGTTTATGGTTTCTGTCTGATGGGTGGAGGTACTTAGTGTCGATTGAACAGAGGATGTATTATGTCCTTCCACTTTCCACAATCAACTGAGATCAAGGTTTCTGTGTTCATCTGACTAGTGTTCTTTATATCCACAGTCCCTTCCTAATTGGTATTATAAAGTTTGTGGAATAAAAGCGTTCTGAAGATGGAAGGCAGTGGTTGTAATGTAGGTGAGTGTGTGCAATGCCACTAACTGTACTGAAGTCTGTTATTGAAAGTATACCACAGTGTACTGGCTGGTTTTGTGTGTCAACTTGACACAGGATGGAGTTATCACAGAGAAAGGAGCTTCAGGTGAGGAAATGCCTCCATGAGATCCAGCTGTGGGGTATTTTCTCAATTAGTGATCAAGGGGGGAGGGCCCCTTGTGGGTGGTGCCATTCCTGGACTGGTAGTTTTGATTTCTATAAGAAAGCAAGCTGAGCAAGCCAGGGGAAGCAAGCCAGTAAGAAACTCCCTCCATGGCCTCTGCATCAGCTCCTGCTTCCTGACCTGCTTGAGTTCCAGTCCTGACTTCCTTTGGTGACCAACAGCAATGTGGAAATGTAAGCCAAATAAACCCTTTCCTCCCCAACTTGCTTCTTGGTCATGATGTTTTGTCCAGGAATAGAAACCCTGACTAAGACACACAGTATCAAAACATGCAAAGTAAAACAGGGCAAACAAGAAGTATTTGGATATGACTGGAGCCTAAAGACTCTAATAACTCTAATAATGAACCGGTCAAATAGTAGAACACACATAAAAGAACCTGCAGTGGACCAGTTATTTGTGCTAACAGAAGGATGGCTTGTGGCCATCTCAGAGCTCACTTAACGGATACTCTTTGCTTATATGGGCACCTGTATGTGTGCGTGACTGTGGAAGCCAGAGGATAATCCTTGGTGTGATTCTTAAGGAACTGTTCAAAACCTACCTACTCACCTACTCACTCACTCACTCACTGCCTCGCTCACTCACTTTTTTAGAGACATGGCCTCTTATGACCCTGAGACCCACCAAGTCTGGCTGGCCAGTGAGCTCCAAATATCTTTACCATTTCCACTTTTCTAACACTGAGATTATGTACTCAAATTTTCTTATATGGATTTAGAGGGCTTGAACCCACAAGTACCCATGTGTAGTGGTTTGAATGAGATGTTCCCTACAGTCTTGGACATTTGAATACTTGAGTTCTGTGGTGATTCTTTTTTTTTTTTTAAAAGATTTATTTATTATATGTAAGTATACTGTAGTTGTCTTCAGACACTCCAGAAGAGGGCGTCAGATCTCGTTACCGATGGTTGTGAGCCACCATGTGGTTGCTGGGATTTGAACTCAGGACCTCTGGAAGAGCAGTCAGTGCTCTTCACCACTGAGTCAGCTCTCCAGTCCTCTGTGGTGATTCTATTTGGGAGGTGTAGGAGGGAGGTATGGCTTGGTTGGAGGAAGCCTGTCACTGGAGCTAAGTTTTGAGAGATTGTTGACTGACTGTCTCTGTCTTCTGCTTATTTTGAGATGTAACTCTCAGGTCTCAGCTTTCAGCTCTGTCATGTCTGTGGCTTGCTTCTATGCTGCCATCTCTACAGTGATAGACCATAACTCTCTCTGGAAACATACGTCCACAAAGACCCTTCCTTATAGATGATGCCTTGGTTATATAAGTTGGTACCAGAGAGTGGATAGTTGCTGTAAAGATCCTGTTGTCCTCCTCTCCCCCCTCTGTTTTTGTTTGTTTTTTGTTTTTTTTTTTTTAATGTGGAAGATTTCAGAACCTTGGACCAGAGAAGCAATTGAATGCTGGAAACAGAGCTGAATGAGCCAGTGTAGTAGGCCTGGCAAGCAGTGGTACTGAGAGTAGCACAGACCGTGGAAGCCCAGGGAAGCAAAGACCTTAGCAGCCACTCATGTGGTATTTTGACAAACAATCTGCCTGTTTTCAGCCCATGTCGTGAGGCTAAATTAAAAAGTAATAGACTAATTTCTTTGGCAGGAAATTTTAAGAGAACGTATGATTGAGTCTATGACTTGGTTGTTACTAGTAACGTATGCAGATCTACAGTGAAAAGGAGAAAATGAGGCCAAAAGAAAGAAATACTGAATGTGAAGCTTGGAGAGGATAGAGCATTGGCAAGCACCATGCTACAGCCAAGGCTGTGCTGGAGGAGAGGCATGAGCCTCACTGGAGCAGTGGGAAGGGACCTTCAGGGAAAGCTTCCAGTTTGCTTCAGTATACAAAAGCTGATGCTAATGTGGTCATAGCTGTCAGCCAGAGTTGGCAGCAGGGTTCATGTGTACTGGATTTAGAGGCATAAAAGGTAAAAGAGATTGGATTGTTGTATATTCGGACAGGCAACTTGTGGCTGGGGAGTCCCTGTGTGAAGGCTCTGAGAGGGCAGGGTTTGGCTTTCTCTGCTTCCTCCTTGCAGTTCAAGATGTTGGGCCCTTAGCCCTCAGCCATTATGGACTCTCACCCCTTGGAGAACAGTAAGCACAAATAAACCCTTTTTTCTGTGACTTGTCTCAGTCTTTATGACTTGTCACAGGAATAGAAAAGTAGCTAATTCATCATGTAGAAAACCTACGGGTAAATAAATGAGGAAGCCATGCAACAGCTGCCTCTGGCTTACACCACACACACACACACACACACACACACACACACACACACACATCTGCATACATGTGTGCACACACAAGCACGTACACAAAAAGTAGCCTAAGGCCATTTGAAAAATAGTTGGCAAATCTGGCCTAATATCAAGTAAAAATTCACTTAAAGATCTTAGGAAGGAAGGAAGAAAGGAAGAAAGATATTCAAGTTACTGATTCAAATTGCATAGTTTGGGGGTGGGTGGATGCTGATTGAACATGCTAAGCACTTTTACCACAGAGCTAAATGCCCAACCCTCAAACAGTAGTTTTTAAAATCAAATATTCGAACATAGTAGAATCCAAAGATACCTGAATTTGATACATGTGGAGGAATGACAGTCTGAAAAAATTTTATTTCCACAATTAAACCATTATGTTTTTGTAAGAACTGAAAACTTTGCATGTTCAGTAAAATCATAATTCCAGTCATAACACAGAATAGTCTCAAATCTGAGCTCGGGTGTTATAAGCAGCATTCATCCATACTGGGTGGTGTGATGGCTCACACAGTGTACACAGTGTGTATATTCAGAGCCTAGGGTGGTGTGAAGGCTCGCACAGTGCACACTGTGTGTGTTCGGAGTCAAGGGTGGTGTGAAGGCTCGCACAGTGTACACAGTGTATGTATTCAGAGCCTAGGGTGGTGTGAAGGCTCGCACAGTGTACACAGTGTGTATATTCAGAGCCAAGGCTGCAGTGCAGCACCAGAAACACCTCAAATTTATTCCACATTCAAGTTTGGATTTTAATTGTTGTGCCTTTAGAAATCTTTCCTGCTGACATTTTTGTAGCAACCTCTGTGCTCAGTTATATCACCCTAGGGGTCTTTGCCCACTGTTTTAGCCACACAATGGCTAAGAGAACTTGGTGCTTGTCTGAAATGCCTGAGTTTGGTTTCAAACACACACACTGGGCTGCAGGGAGTCTGATGATATCTTTTGGCTTCATTTGTTCATTTATTCTCTCCTCCTGTCTCTCACACAAATAATTCATAAAAATCATTAACAAAGCTGGTTGAGCTCTAGATCCTTCTTAACCCAGCAGTGGTGAAGGACAGTTGTGACAGTGACTTCCAAGCAATCACTAGCTTTTAAAATCTACAATAAGAATGAGTTATTAGAAGAGGAAAATTAAGTCAGTGGAGAATCCATTTGAGGTGTGTGTGTGTGCGTGCGTGTGTGTGTGTGTGTGTGTGTGTGTGTGTGTGTGTGTGTTCATGCTCTATTGCTCTTTTGAGAGGGCATCTCATAGAACCTCAACCTAAGCTGGCAGCCAGCAGGATCCAGTGATCCTCCTGTCTCAGTCTCTCACAGTACTAGGGGCCCACGCCTGACTTTTTCTGTAGGTGCTGGAACTTGAACTCCAGTCCTCACGTTTGCAAATGAATGTTTAGCAACACTTGTTCCTCCCGGAAGATTTCTGTTCCTGTCTTCTTTGAGTCTTTATGTTTTCTCTCTCTTTGTTCAGACTGACCCCAGACTCTCAGGCTCAAGTAATTCTGCGTATTTGGGATTACTTGTGTGGGCCACAACACACCTAGCTTACTTTCTTGTTTTCATAAATATCTTAGTCAATTTTGAGAGAAAACATCTGATAATGGGCATGAACTTAATTTGCCTTCAGGGGTCTGTCTCTTTTGATTCGTTATTGGATTTGCAAGGTACTTTATATGAACACATCATTGGCTTTTGTTTCTTCTTAGATCTGCATATTTAAAGTCTGTGTTCCTTCATGCCAGGACACAGGAAAGCAAGAGTTTTCAGGCCTGGATGTTAGAAGGCTTCTTGCTGTGTGTGTTTCATACTGTGAGTCTTGGCTAACACATTCCAGTAGCAAGGTAGGAAGAGTCCTGGGCTGTCCATGTTCTGTGCTGATAGTGAGCTACAGCAGGTCACCCACAGCTCTGCTGGGGAATGTGGAGGTTAGCCCCATAGTAGGGATCAGGTGGACTAGACCTTAAATGTAATTGATCTCATTGCCTAACCTTGGTAATGTATCAGTTGAACAATGAAGGAAATTTTTGTTGTTCTGTGGTTTTGTGGGGCTGGAGATCAAGCCCAGGGTTCTGCGAATGTGAGGCAAGTACTTTTCACTAGTAGCAGCAAATTGTCCCTTCCTCCATGTAAGATAAGGAGTGTCACTATGTAGCTTTGGCTGGCCTGAACTAGCTCTGTAGACCAGGCTGGACACAAAGAAATCCACCTGAATTCTGCAATTAGAGACCTGTACTACCTCCTGGTTAAGACTATTTACTTTGTTTTATATGAGTATTTTGCCTACATGTATATATATGTGTAGCACATTTGTGCCTGGTGCCTGTGGAGGCCAGATGAGGGCATTGGATCCCTTGGGACTGCCATACGGGTGCTGGGAGTTGAACTTGGATCCTCTGGAAGTCAGTGCTCTTTAACCATCTCTCCAGCCTGAGGTGTGTGTGTTTGTTGTTCTCTCTCTCTCTCTGTACACACACACACACACACACACACACACACACACAGAGAGAGAGAGAGAGAGAGAGAGAGAGAGAGAGAGAGAGAGAGAGAGAGAACGTGTGAGTGTGGTGAGTGTGTAGGTTCAAGTTGAAGGCTTACATTGGGTGTCTTCCTTATATATTGAACTGGGTCCTCCCACTGAACCCAGAACTCACCAGTTGGTATAGCTCAGTGGTTCTCAACTTTGACCCTTTAATACAGTTCCTCATATCGTGGTGACCCCTGACCATAGAATTATTTCATTGCTGCTTCATAACTGTGATTTGTTACTGTTATGACTTATAGTGTAAATTCTGATATGTAGAATATCTGATATGTGATCCCATGGGGGTCACAACCAACAGGTTGAGAACTGCTCGTCTCACTTGTCCTGGAGATCCTCGCCTGCCTTCTTGTGCCTTGTGATCACAGGTCCTACCCTGTACTTTAAATAGTTCTAGGGGTCAGAATTTCTTTTGAGTTAAGCACTTTGCCTGCAGAGCTGTCTGCCCGGACCCAAAACCATGATAATTTTGATAGCTTTGTTAACACCTTTGCTCTCCTGGCTGACTTGGTTCACACTGGGTCGTTCCCTGTGCTGGTGGATGGTTGGCTCTAGGTGTTTATGGTCAGACCCAGGGCTAGTTTGCCAACTTTTTTGTGGATTGAAGTGCTTGCATGTTTAGGTATTTGGCTGGGTCCGTCTGAGTTGCTGACCAGTGCACATAAACAACATACACACTGTTGTTCAGTCTAGAGACTGGGGAGTGTTACGATGAAGGCACCAGCAGATCAAGTCCAGGCAGGACTGCTCATGGGTCCCTGGTCCAAAGACAGTGGTAAAGGAGCTTTCTGGGGCCCCTCTTTTTTTATTTTTATTTTTTATCAGTACCTATCCTATCCTAAAGCTTTGTGATCTTTTGCCCTTTGCCCTTGTGACCTAGTCACCCCGCAAAGGTCCCATCACCGTAACCTTCCATCGTGTTTCACAGGATGATGGCACAAGAAGTCTAACACATTTGAACTTTCAGATTATTGCAGGTTTTGATAACTGGAGTTTTAGAATGTTTTATGTCATGTGCTGATATAAAAGAATACTAGGTATAGTGTCTCCTATGGAGTCAGGAGCAGATTCTCAAATGCTATGGCTTAAAGCAACAGAAATCAATTCTTGGGCAGCTGTGGTAGCCAAAAGCTTGAGGCTTAGTGGATGTCAGTCAGGCTGGGTGAGTGGAGCAGAGTTACTTTTATAGGTTCTTGTGGTTGCTTGTCTTCCTTTGCTCATGATCTCTTCCTCATCTTCAGAGTACAGTGTCCCTATCTGTTTCTGCTATTAGAACCTTCTTTTTTATTTCCTTATTTTTTTATTTTTGAATTTTATGTATATGAGTACACTGTAGCTGTCTTCAGACACACCAGAAGAGGAGTCAGATCTCATTACAGATGGTTGTGAGCCACCATGTGGTTGCTGGGAATTGAACTCAGGACCTCTGGAAGAACAGTCAGTGCTCTTAACTGCTGAACCATCTCTCCAGCCCAAGGCTTCTGATTTTTACCAACATTTCTTGTCCTGGACAAAAACTCCTCTGGTCACATCAAGCCCTCCTGGATGAGCCTTTGATTCCCTGAAAACTAGGTCCTTGATTACACCCACAGAGCCCTTTGCTGTAGGAGAGGCGTCACTGGTTTTGGGGAGTAGTAGGTAGTTATATGAGACCTGCCACTCTGGGAACACTGCAGGACCACAGTGTAGTTAGCACTTTAATATCAACCCCAAGAGGGGGAAATATAGTTAGAGAAAGGTATGAAGATGACTTTGTTTTTTCCAGAACTTAGAGGGATCTCTCTATTCAGGATAAAAGTCACATTGTGTCACATTGCTTAGAGGGTAATTCCTGCAGATAGTCAGATCTGTGGAGATGAGCAGGGCCTCCCTTTTTGAAGATTGGGAGACCACTGCAATCATTGCTGCTGAGATGGTGCTGGGGCCTTTAATCTGGAGTTGGACTGGAGCCAACTGAGAGCCGGCGCTCTCTTGTCTCTCCCACCAGAGCACTGGAGTCTAGCTAGCGCCTGTCTCTGTCAGTGTTTCCCCACCCCCACCCCCTCTTAGTTGGGTGTGGTGCATGCCTTTAATACCAGCAGTCTGGAGGCCGAGGTAGACTGGTCTCTGTGAGCTGAGAGTCCAGCCTAGTCTATATAGCCAGTTCAGGCCAGTCAAGGTAACAGCAAGACCCTGTATCAACAAACAAACCCTATGTAGTCTAACCTGTCTTAGAGACCAGCTTCAGATCTTCTGCTACACCTTCTAAAATGCTGGGGTTATAGGAATGCAGCACTACCCAGGGTTCTGCCTCTGTAAAAAATATTATTTATCTATTTGTGTTCATGTGTGCATGTATGCGTGCTCAGACTGCCACATGGGGAATGTGGACGTCAGAGAACAGCTTGTATGGTGGGTTCCTTCCATGGTGTGGGTCTGACTGTGTAACTCCTGTATTCTGGCTTGTGGCAGACACCTTTAGCCATATGAGGCAGCTTTGCTATCTTACCCAAGTCAGTGCCTCTGGACTGCACAAAATGAACCAAGATCTTTATTCACATATTCACTGTTCCCAAGGCCTTATATGTTCTCCATATAAATCTGAACAGTATTTTCACAATATGTAAGCCAGAGGTGGTAGGGTTTCATATGTTAGCAAGCCCCAGGGTACGCAGTGAAGTTTTTGGACTTTGAGGACAGCCCTGTACTGACTGTGGCATTTTGGGCAAAGGGACAGACAGCATTGCAGAACCCTTTTCCTGTATGTGCGAAGCAGATTCAGCAAGACAGTTTCAGCAAGGCCATCAGCAGTTGACACAGGCTCAGGTGTGTACATTCTGAGTTAATCGGCTCCTACAAGGCCACTAGCTTTTGGCCAGTGTCCATGTGTCCTGCTGGGAAGAGGAACTTTTCCCCTAACCCCACTTCACTCTTGATTTCAGAGCTCTTAGCACAGTCTTTCAGGGATCCCTCTGCTCCTCTCCACCTCTCTCAATTCCCATTAACTGTTTTGTTCCCACGCTAGCTGCCATTTCTTCCACAAAGCCTTCATTTATCTTCTGGCCGCACCTGGGTCAGGTGTCTCCAGTATTTCTCCCTACAGCACTGTGGGAGCAGTCACTGCCTTTTATATTTGTATTACCTTCTGACCTTTGTCTCTCCCTCGCAGACTCCAGGCTTTGGGGACAGGGTTGTAGTTCCCCCATGTTGTTTCCAAAGACTTGGAAGGCCGCCAGATGCAGGTCAGAGGCGCTCACAGAACACATCGTGGTCAGAAACTTTGTCAGCCCTATCACAGGCTATTCTTACTTATTGCTTGTGTATGTGTGCATATGTACACGTTTGTATGTTCATGTTTGTGTGTGTGTGAGTGTGGGTGTGTAAGTAGAAACCAGAGGTATGTGGGCGCCCTACCTCAGTAGCTGTCTTCTGTACTTTAATACAGGGTCTCTCCTGTCTCCGTCTCCTCAGTGCTGAGAGTACAGTACATGCACAGCTTACTTCATGAGGGCTAGGGATTGAAATTGGATCCTCCTGCAGGGACAATTCCCTCAGCCTGGTGTGCGCTCGCTTGCTCTTGCTCTTGCTCTTGCTCTCGCGCTCTCTCTCTCTCTCTCTCTCTCTCTCTCTCTCTCTCTCTCTCGCGCGCGCGCGCACACACACACACACACACACTTGTAATCCCTAGATTTTTGTGGAGAAGGTTAGTATAAGAAAATAGAATGTAAATTTGTTGTCTCAAGTTTTATTGGTATAGAAATAAAACTCTTTTTAGGTAATTTTTGTTTGGGTTTGGTGGAACAGACTTGATTCATAGCGTAAGCTGTGTGAACCTTTTACTGTCATGGGACATACTATCCTGTACATTTTTCATCTCAATTTGGTTATTACTTTTAGTGTTTTATGTAGTTCAGTTTTGGTTAGTCTTTTTCTTCTTTGTGAAGGTCAGAAGGCAACTTTTCTCAGTTCATTTTCTTTTTTTACTGTAAGTCCCAGGGATTGAACTTTGGTCATCGGGCTTGTGTGGCAAATGCTTTTACCCACTGAGCCACCAAGTTGCCCCGGATAGACTTTGTAATAGTGGTCTATGCTGATACTAAACATGATCTTTGAAGACAGCTCAATTTCTTTTCTTTTCTTTTCAATTTCCTTTTTCCTTTCCTTCCCTTTTTCCTTTCCTTTTTCCTTTTTCCTTTCCTTTCCACTTGTGAGTGCAGTGTTGGAGTGAGTCATGAAGAGTGGGGAGCGTCCCGAGGGACCCTCCTTACAGCTGTGTTACTGAGCAGGCTGCACCCACATGCAGCCTCAGATCCGTGTTGAGCCCTTCCCAGCCTACAGCCGGCATTGCTCTTCTGAGCAGGTCTCTTGTCAGTGACTCCAGACACACTCTGGGCACTTCAGGACTTCAGTGAGGTTGAACAGGAGCCAAGCAAATAGTTCTGATTTGTAATAATCTTCATCATTTCTTTCCTATTAATGATGTGACTTCATTGTATTGGGTTCTTCCTGGCTTGACAAAACATGGGCAAACCTTTCATCAGTCACAGCTTTGTTTCTCTATCATAGGAATTTTATCTGACTTGGTGTTAAAGGTGTTTGTTTAGAAAGAGAACCTTTGCTCGGACCACCCCTTTGCTACTGGGGACAGTGCTTTGCAGCGCATGACAGAGTCTGAGGCTCTTGCCAAGCAGGTTTAGTCTGGGAGTGAATGCTACCAAGCTTAAGGGTCACCTCTACCTTACTGTATAGTTTTAGAGTATTACCACTGACTTCTCATTAATCTTTAACTTTAGGTCTCCCTAGCTTTGCCCCCACACCATGCATATTAAACAATGTGGTGGTTCTAAGTTGCTTCATTTTTTTGAGGAATAGTTATTTTGCATCTGTGGTTTTGGTTTTTTACAAATTAAAAACATTTTCATCTAAAATACCTTGGCATGTGAGTTAGATCCATGGCCCCACCCTTAGAGTCTTACAACTGTAAGGTGTGTGTGTGTGTGTGTGTGTGTGTGTGTGTGTGTGTGTGCTCCTGTGAGGGTCAGAGGACCTCTGGGGTTGGTCCCTGCCTCCCCCTTGTCTCGCTCTGCTGGCCTGAGAACTTCTGGATATTCCTCTGTCTCTTCTCACCACTGTACTTTACATGGGTTCTAGGCTTCAGAACTCTGGTTCTCACGCTTGTATGGCAATCACTCTACAGGCACCAGGCAAGCATACCCTTCTTAGTCAAACATTCTTAGTACCTAAGAACTAGTTGTAATCAATGACAGTCTCCTGTTCAAGGGAACATGTTTTAATCCCAGCACTTGGGAGGCTGAGAAAAATCTTTTTCCCCCTTATTAGTGTAAGTGTAGTATTTGAGGGTTTGTCGATTGAACTTATGTCTGTGAAAAAGATGTGGGCCTCTGAACAACTAGGGAGGGTTTTTTATATACCCTGACTGAGGAGAGAAGGCAGGAATAGTACAGGGCTTCTAGGGGAACAAAGAGACATCAATCACAAAGGAAACCAGAAATCTGTACACATGTGGGTAGTGACACCCCCAGCAGAAGCAGCACTAGGGGAATGGATAAATACCAACATCTCAAAGTAGGAAGAGTATTTAGAGGGTCGCTAATTTGTAGGTAGCCTGGGATAAGTAATGAGGTCAGGACCCTAGACTATATATAGTTCCTGTCTCAATGATGGTGATGATGATGACGACGATGACAAATGACAACCATCACCACCACCTCACACAAAGCAGAAGGCTTTTGGAAAGGCTTTCAGGACAGTGTCATGGTTGACTTCTTCAGATATGAACCCTCAATAAAACCCACATAGGAGCTTAATGACAGTGGCTGAAGGGAAGATGCCTTCCTTAGAGTCACACATCACGGGTACACACGAGAATGTTTCATTCAAAAGATCTGAAAGGAACTGGGGATAACTTCGGTGGAAAGTGCTTCTGTGCGAGCACGTGGACTCGTGTTTGATTCCTCCATCCCACATCACAAAGCAGGGTGTGGCTTCCAAGTGTCAGTGCACCCTTAGAATCTCAGCACTGGGAAGGCAGAAACAGAGCGATCCCTGGGCTTACTGGTCAGCCCATCCAGACTAACTGGTGAGCTCTGGTGACTGCGTGTGTGTGTGTGTGTGTGTGTGTGTGTGCGCGCGCGCGCGCGCACGTGCGTGTGGCATACACATAGAGATCAGAGCATACATGGTTGAACACAGGATAGTAAGCCTCAGTGGCAAGTTCTCTCTGAGCCCTCCTGCTGGTCCCCCAATCCCCTTTGAAGTGCACACAATTCAGTGACTCTTAGTGTGTTCGCTGAGTTGTGGTAGAGCACCATTGTCTAGTTTTAGAATATTTCATTTCCCCTAAGAGCCACCCTTATCAGAAGGTACTCACTTCCTGCTTCCTTCTCTTTCCAACCCTGGGAAGTTCACTTTCTATTTCTATAGGTTTCTGTATTCTAGACATTTTATAGACTGTACATGTAATGTGTGCTATTTTGCAGTTGAGTCTTTTCAGGGTTCACACACATTGCAGCATGTACTAACGCCTTATCCCTCTTTTGAAATGAATTTTGCATTTCAGAATAGTTGCATATTTACAGAAAAACAAGACAAATGGAGAGGCTTCCCCTCACTCCCGACCCAGCCAGTCCTCTGTTACTAAGAGGATGCATTAGTGGGTGTGTCTGGCACACGATGAACCCGTGTTATGCATCTTTATTCAAAACTGAAGTTGATGCTTGATAAAGATTATGTCCTTCTTTCTCGCTGTTGCTTGCTCCAGGACCCTGTACTATATGCGGCTGTGATTCCTCCTCTTGCTCCAGGACCCTGTGCAGGACCCTGTACTATATGCGGCTGTTGTGGCAGTTGTTGACACACTGTTTTTGACGACCTTGACAGTTTTATTGAATAGTGTGTAGACGGTCTTAGTTGGGGTTAACTGAGGTTTCTCTCCTGGTTAGTCTGAGCTTATACATTTGAGAGGAAACACCACTGTCAGTCTATTGAGTGGACACTGCTGTCAGCACAACTTGCCACTTCATAGCAATCCTGATCTCCTGGAAGAGGGGTTGAAGCAGTGTGGGTAGCCTGTTTGGTGTAAAGCTACCTTCCTTACCTTCCCACAGACCACTGGAAGAATGTCACTGCAAGTCTGTAGAGGTGGCTTAGCAGTTAAGATTGCCTGCTTCTCTTGCAGAGTGTCCTCGTCGCTGTTGAACCAAGAGCCCAGGATCTTGAGAGAGCTACTTGTCCATGAAGAAGTGTCTGCTCTGTGTAGTCATTTGGACTTGACCATTTATTTTGTATTTTAGGGAATAATCCCAATCTTTTTCCCTCCCCCTGCAACCTCCTTTGATTGTTTATTTCTTTTTCTTTTATGCGTGTGGGTGTTTTGTCTTCAGATATATCTGTGATCCATGTATGTGTGTGTGCCATGCCAGGAGGCCTGAGAGTGTTGGAGCCCTTAGAACTGAAGTTACACAGTCGTGAGTCACCATGTGGGTGCTGAGAATGGAACCCAGGGCCTCTCTGTTGTCTGACTGGGCAAGAGGCCTTTTCTCTTTGAAGCATATCATACATCTTGAGGACGTAGTTAGTGTTTACACTGGCAGATAGTTCGATAACTAAATGGGATAATGTGTGTTTGACTAATTATGTGTGTGGAAGAGAGTGGAGAGTCTCTCCTGCCTTTAGAACCTTCAAGTATGAATATCCGAGCAGCTTGTTCTAGACATAACATGGAAGCAAGGGCTGGGCAGTGGTGGCTCATGCCTTTAATCCCAGCACTTGGGAGGCCGAGGCAGGCAGATTTCTGAGTTCGAGGCCAGTCTGGTCTACAGAGCGAGTTCCAGGACAGCCAGGGCTACACAGAGAAACCCTGTTTGAAAAACCAAAAAAAAAAAAAAAAAGAAAAACAGGGAAGCAAGGACTCTTACCAAGACATGGCAGTGAATGGCCTACTCAGACAAGCCCCTGGGCTCAGTTCAAGGTAGATACTGTGCAGATTGAGGGGGTTATGGTTGTGCCCACAAGGCAAGAGGTTTTAAGGAACACAGTCATTCTCTCGGAATTCTGGAGATAGCAACCCCAAATGATGGCATGTGTGAGCCTGGAGCTGCCAGCAGTCTTAGTATTTCATAGCCATTGCTGCACCCACTACAGACTGTCTGTGTAGTTGTGCTATGCCTTTGTCCAAACGTCCCTCTTTTTATATGGTACCAGTCACGCCTGTAGGTGCTAATGACTAGTCCTGATGACATCAGTCCTGAACACAGTAGAGTGATTAGCTGAAATGAGGTAATGGGCTGCATTCCAGAGTCAAGGAGCCCTAAAGTGTGTTCTAGGCAAAGGGTAGTTAGTGGGGATTCAGTGGGGAGTGGATGAGAGACGAGGCTGTAATGCTTGATAGTAGCCTTGAGCCTCATTAAAGTATGTGGATTTCTCTTCCCTCCCCAACAAGCCAGAAAGACTAAAGGTTTTAAAGCAGAGCCAGACGGATGCCTAAGATTGCAACACCAGCCAGCAGCCAGGCCTCTGGTGCCCTGATTTCAGACTTAGAATCTCAGAGATTTCTAGTTTGTGGTAGAGTGAGTTTCTTTTCTGGGGAACAGACCTCAGAAATTAAAATATAGTCCCAGAGTCCTCATAAGTATTTTGACCTAAATATCTATGGAGCTGTCTTACCAAAAGACTTTTGTTTTGTTTTGTTTGCACAGTGTGAGTATGTGTGTGTATGCTCGTGCGCACATGAGCGCGCGCATGCATGCATGCATATACATGTTCATTAACTACAGTAGGTAAATTTTAAGTTGGTGAGCATGATGGTAAAGCCAGGCGTGGTGGCACTGGGCTAATCTCAGCATTTGGGAGGCAGGAGAATCATCAGTCCCTGGTTAGTCTGAGCTATAAATGTGAGACTCTAAAAACAAAACAAAAAACAAAAACTAAAACTTAGCAGCAAAAGGAAACAAGAGGCTGGAGAGGTGACTCTGCAGTTGGGGCGCTGGCTGCTCTTTCAGAGGACCCAGGTTTAATTCCCAGCACTCATGTCCAGAAGTTAAAAAGGAGCTTTGACATCTTAGGAAATGTGGGCAGGCTTATCGTGGAGGACAGATGCTGTGAAGGGGAGGGATTCCACCGGATCTTGTGCCAAACCAGGCCTTGTCTCAGTAGTGTGCGCAGTACTCCAGTGGCTGCCGTGGTTAGCAGCTTTCTCTTTTCTACCAATTTCCAAGTCATTTCTTTCTGTGTGTTGCTCTGCCTGATCCATTGTGGTGTTTTTACCTGTGTGCTCAGGAATCTGGACTGGGTGCTGCCAGGTTTTTGCTCCTTATTTGAGGGATTGAACTCAAAGCTCGTATTCAAAAGTGAAGCAGTAGGTTCAGATGGAGAAGAAGTGCGCCAGGAGGAGTGGCCGTGGGCACTCAGTGTTTGCATAGACAAGCCTTCTGATTTCTGCATTCAGTATCCCATTTTCTGTATCAGGAATCTTAAGAGATATATTTGGATAAAGATTTTACACAAAAAGGGGCACAGTGTGTGTTTCGAGGGTGTGTATGGAAAACTAGCTCCACTTTCCAGAGTATTATGTGCAGCCGGTGTAGGCAGATCCTTAGGAGAGGGGTGTGCATTGTCCAAGCCAAGCAGAGTCCTAGATTGCTAACCTATTCCTTGTGCTTGCCTGCTTCGTTTCTTCAGGGAGAACCTTAGAAATAAGAAAGAAGACATGTCTATTTTCTTCTTTTGTTTAAAGATTTATTTATATGAGTATACTCCAGAAGAGGGCATCAGAACCCATTACAGATGGTTGTGAGCCACCATGTGGTTGCTGGGAATTGAACTCAGGACCTCTGGATGAGCAGTCAGTGCTCTTAACCGCTGAGCCATCTCTCCAGCCTCCACACCTCTTTTTTTGACATTCCTTGTTCCCTAAACAATTTCTAAAAGTCAGTATAACCTATATAATTTATGTTTTCAATTCTTTTCTAGAATAATACTGTTAAGGGACTCAGTTTCTTAGCATGGCAAGCATGTTGTATTTTATGCTTTGTTAGGTTTTTAAAATTGAGCCGTTATTTATAGAGTATAAATTTTACCTTGTAGAGTACATAATACAATGACTTTGAAGGAGTATCCACAAGGTTGGAAACATCAGTGTTAATTTCAGAATGTTTGTCCCCTAAGATCACTGTGGTTCTTGTCATTGTCTCCTTGCTTCCTGATCATAGAGACATGGATATACTTTTTGTCTTTCTAGATTGCCTGCTCTGATATTTAAATGGAGTTACTCCGCGTGTGGCTGCGCTTGTTGTTTGGTTTGCTGTTTTAACCCTGTTCCCACTGTGTAACAGGGTAGCTTAGTGTTGGCAGTCTCTGGAGTCCTGGCCTCACGGTTGCACTGCTGGCACGCTCATGTTGGCATCTTTCAGTACCAGCAGCCTTTTCAAGGTGCCATGTCTTAACATGTATGTCACTTTCTCATGACTGAAAGACTGCTGCTGTGTGAGTGTACCAAAGCAGTCTTTCCGTTGGCCGTGCAACTGCACAGCTAGTGTGTGTGCTCCTGGGAACATTGTGTGCTTATTTGTGGTGAGTAGAGATTTTCAGAGTTTTGAAGGGTGAGTACCTAAAGATGGGATTGGTGAGGCATGTGGTAGCTTTTCAAGGAACTATCAGACTGATTTCTAAAGTGGTTGTATCATTTTTATATTCCTGTCAGCAGTGTTTGAATGATACAGGAATTTGGAGTGCCCGAGTTCTTTAAACACCCTGTATGCACATACCTCATCACATCCATTGTCTACAAACATCCCTTCCCGTGGCCATCTTCATTTTCTCGAAGCATTCTGTGAAGCTTTGTGGGTCAGTACTTGGAACTGGACTAAGGGCCTCCCTTGCTCATTTTAGTCTGTGATAGGATCTCTCGAGTTCTGGGCTAGCCACATGTGTGCCAGCAGGCCCAGCTGCAGCACAGAAGTTCTAAACAGTTAAAAATGCACTTGGTCTCTTTCAGCGCTTATGATGATTCTTAATTACTGTGTTTTCTGTGTGGCTTGTAATTTTCTAAAGCATTCCAAATCGCTGCCTATGCAAGTGATTTTTACTCTCATTCCACCAATTGACCTATTAGTGAACATGTCTGTGCATAGATTTTTCACTTACATTCTGGATGAGTTCTTTAATGTTGACTAAACACAAATGAAGTTAGTGCGTCAACGATAAGGAGTAGCTTCTTGACACTTTGTCCAGGCTGGCTTCCAACCCTCTGTTCTTCTGCCTCAGCTTTTTGAAGGCTGGAATCCCAGAAGTTCATCACCACATATCTATATAATTGGCTTTGTTTTGTTTTTAATTGTTAGATTGCTGTGCATGCATGCATCCCTGTGAATGTTTGAAACAGTCTCGTTCTGAAGCTCAGGCTAACCATGAACTCACAGCAATCCTCCTGCTTCTGCCTCCTAGAATAGCTGTCATGAGGCACTATACCCAGCTTGAAGTGTTTCTATAGCTTCTTTCCAGGCCCTTCTGTGCATTGACTCTAATATGTATTAGCTGGGATCATTTAGGCCTGTTAGCGTTCCTTGTCCTTTTATAACTGGAGCTGCTGTGATTTTGCTGACTACTGGTGCATTTTAATTGTACCCAGTTGTGTATTTTAGTGGTCTTTCACTAAACTGGTTAGATGCGACACTGAGACCTCCTTATGTTAAGTTCAGTCCTAGCATGACGGGGCACCGAGTTTTCTTTTTTCTTCACGTAGTATTCCTATGTGTATGATCACAAAGTGCTCGTCTGCGGGCAACATTCTTAACAGCGCTGACTTTGGAGGTCATCTCTTCATCTTTTTGTGTTTGCTGTTGTTTGGCTACAGCCTTAAAGCAGGTCTGGAGAAGGCAGTTTGGTGCTTGACTCCAAAGTGTGGACCTGAGTTTGCTCTGTCCTGTGTAAAATGCCCACATGGTGGCGTGTGTGTGTGTGTGTGTGCGTGCGTGTGTGTGTGTGTGTGTGTGTGTGTGTGTGTGTGTGTGTGTGTGTGTGTAATGGGGTTTGCTATCTTGCCAGTCCAGGCCAGTGAGAGAACCTGCCTTATAGAGTCTGCACGAGTCTGGACTGATGGAGTCCCAGTGCCGAGAGTGTAAGTGAACATATGCCCCCATCCCTAACCTCATGCTATCTATACTGATAACCACTTGCAAATGAAAAATTAGTTTTCTCCAACAGAGTCTCACTGGGTATACAGAACAGGGATTTTATCCAGAGTTCTGTAAGGACTATGACTGGACTTCTTTCTTTTCCCTTGGCCAATCTAGGGGTGAACTCTGGGCCTCACACATGCTGAGCAAGTTCCCTGCCACTGAGAGACCCACCCCACGATTAGGCTTTGCTTCGCTTCCTACCACCCCCTTTTCCTGGGCAATGGTTTTGCTTTGCTGGTTGTGGAGGACAAAGTTAGGGGGGTCTGAATAGTTTGATTTTTAGGATCTTGGTTTTGAGATAAGGTCTTACTATGTAGTCCAGTTAGTTCCTGAATCACAGTCCTCATGTCAAAGCTTGTTAAATTCAAGAATTAGAGGTTTGTGCCGCCGTCTTGGCTAACTGTAGAATTCTCCAGTCTCTCATTGTTGGGTTTAGGGGCTGAGGCCTGGAAGGGGCCAGGCTGTCAGCACTGTCCTATCTCTCAGATTCTCCTGTTGGGGTGCACGGTGACTCAAGGCAGGTAAAGGAAAAGGTAACAGTAACAGTTGGTTCTGGAGATGTCTTGAGGCACTTGTAAAGTTCATCAACGTGGATTGTTCAGATGGTCAGGTGAGAAAGACCATGCGTCAGCCAGTTACTTTAAATCCCACCTCAGCTCATACAACTATAATGGAGACACCAGCCACATTTGGAGGAGCAAATAAGAGTATATTTAAGGGTGTAAAACAGAACTGTATATACAAGTGTGAAAATGCATTACTCCTCTGAGTGTGAGTTTACATTTCTATATATGTAAACATAAACACTTACAAATGTCTTTTAAAGAAGTTAATAAAATTAACCACCATGTACAGTTAGGTGTTAGTGTATTGTGTGACCACCATTAATTATAGAACCATCTCATCATCCCTGAGAGAAGCCCATGACCTCTCAGTGGTCACTTCCATTGGCCTCCTCTCGACCCCTGACTACCACTTTTTCTATGGGCTCAGTTATTTGAGTAAGCAGAACCCTGACATCTGGGGCTGACTAACCCTTTAGGCCTCCCTGCCATAGTTTATCTAGCTGCAGAATATTACCTTGTGGGAATGTGCGGAGTGAGTGATGGTCAGGGCTGCTTCCAGACAGCACAATTCAAAACCAAGGGCAGCTGGTGCATTGCAGAGGGTAGTATATGCCAAACAGGATGAGCAGGTCACGTGAGCGGGTCACAAAGAGACTTCCCAGTACTTGCAAGGAATTGAGACAAGGGTGTGACTAGCTCACTCAACTTTTGAAAGCCATCATGGCTCAGTGGAAACATGGGAGTCCTTTCTTAGGACCTCAGAGATGATGGTGGGCAGGGCTTCAGGGAAGGTGACTCCTGCTTCTGATCACATGACTGAGTGCTAACATTCCACTTCCCCACCTGCTTAGAGGATCAACTGATGAAAGTTACAGTTTCCAGAAATCATGCCTTTGCTCTAAAGACTCCACACTGGGCCATCTGTGTGAGCCCAGGAGGGCTTTCCTGGTGCGATCAGGGTGCTGTGTCGCCAGTGATCTGTGAGGGCAAGTCTTCTCAACCTAAAAGCCATCCTCAGACTTGCTGTAAGAGAAGTCTCATCCAAATTATGGTGTTGGTGATATTTTAGAGAAATAATTAGGCGAAACCTTTATTTTGTTTGTTTCGGTTAGTATTTACTAGAAATGGCTCCTGACACCTGCACTGTATGAGTGCTTTTTGTTATATATGTAGTCTTTTCAGAGATGCAAGAACAGAGTTCCTGGGCCTATTCCTGAGGAATCATTGGGTGCATCTGAAGGAAGTTGCTTTGCTCACGCCTTGCTCTGAAGAGCAGTTTCTATGGACATGGTTTCCACCTCTTGACAGGAGGAGTAACCCGTGTCTATGGTGAGCCTACCCTAGTATCTAAAACTGATTTTGGTATCAGAGGCTATCAGGTGGCTGAGGATGTTTGGGTGCCCTGCCTTTGACTTGTACTTCACTGCGGTGTGAGTGCTGAGACTACTTGCACTCCTTTCTCATGAGTCTGTAACAAGTGCACCTGTTAGCTTAAATTACCATGGACGTTTAATGGAACTGAAGATTAGCTTTACTTGCACTCAGGACAAAAGCCTTTATTATTATTATTATCTTTTTTCATATATTACATACAGACCGAAGTTTCTTCTCCCTCCCCCTTCTCCAAGTCTTTCCCCCCTCCCACCTCAGAAAACAGCAGGCCTCCCAGGGACATCAACCAAACAGGTCATAACCAGCTACAATGAGACCAGGCACATACAATCACATCAAGGCCAGACAAGGGAACCCAATAGGAGGAAAAGAGTCCCACAAGTAGACAAGTCATGGACAATGGACAGCCCCTGCTCCCACTGTTAGCATTCCCACAAGAACACCAAGCTACTCAGACATTATATGTATATATATGAGCACATACCATGTTTGTCTTTCTTGGGTCTGGGTTACGTCACTCAGGATGATTACAAAAGCCTTCTTTAAAGACAAGATCTTATTACATGGTGTAATTTGACCCCAAACTCTTGAGTGCTCTCTTGCCTCAGTCTCCTGTGAACTGGGGTTATAGCTGTGTCACTACAGTAGACACAGACACTAGTTTATGTCTTTCTTTTAATCTGTTTCAGTCTTTATTAGGTAGGCTTGGAGTAAGCGGATGTAAGCCCGAAGCTTGTCTCTCAGCCCTAGAGGTTAGTTCATCTTTGTTTGGAGAAGAGATGACTGGCAACTGCTGGTGTGGATTGGCACAGAGACTGTCGTGCCAGTATTCTCCCACTGGTGCCATCGCTGTGTGAAAAGTAAAGAGCTGTGGCATGGAAAGCATACAAGGAGTGAGGCCACATGTATGTGTTAGGTATCACCTGCCACCTTCAACAGCTAGTGTGACGGCAAAGAGAAGGTTCCTGCCACACACACCTGGTAACACCACCACCAAGTGTAATAACTGCTAGTGTGGTGGGTAAGGAAAGACATGATAAAACAATACTTTTTCTTTTCCAGGATCAGATGTTGGGGATGAGAGACAGATGTAGAGAAAATCAGAGATAGACACTTCACTACTCAATCTTGAAAATATGATTGTAGTATAGGTGGTGTTGTCTCTCTCTCTCTCTCTCTCACACACACACACACACACACACACACACACACGCACACACACAACCTTGCTGAAGTATGGACAGTGCACACCAGTGAATTGAAACCCCTTTGGGTTACATAACTTCTGGCAGAAAGATGGTTGGACTGGAGGCAAGCCTACTGGCCTCGCGTGGATCAGACAGCGTGAGGAGCTGGTATGAAAGCAGCACAACGGCAGTACAGCAGAAGGTTTGGCCGAGTGCGTGTACCTCCTGTGCCTGGCGGGTCAGCTGTGGCACAGTTTTGTGGAGGCAGAGCTGAGGCTGGAGCAGCAGAGGAAGACTGAGGACGTTGGAGCTAGAGCTGCATACATATTTTCAGCTATCTACTGAGGTAATCATGGATAGATAAGAGCAAACGACAGTACTAGGCTGAAGAGACACAAGGAAACTGCTTCCGTGATAATTGTGATGGTTTCATTTGTGTGACAAAACTTTTCTTGGGGAGACACAGTACACACACATCTGCTTACTTCAAATAAGGGAATCCACAACAGACCAAAGTACAGATACCACCGAAGTCTGACTTGGTGAACCAGTGAGTGTTATGGGGGTTACATATAGAAATATGAGTGAGGGGTTAGTTACAGGAGCAGAAATGACTCAAGGACAGCTGCATTACCAAAAGCCTGCCCTAGCCTGGGTGGCAGCTCTCATGGCAAGCTGGGGACCATGAGCTCACTGCAAGCCTTCAGGCAGCACAGTGGGTTGGAGGGTGTTGGAGAGTGTCCTGTTCAGGCGTCTCAGTTGATATAAACCTCTTTGAGGCAGCCTAGCTGGTTTCTGCTTCTTCCTGGCAGCTGGTGTGGTCTCAGTCTTGTTTGAAGCTCAGCTCTACTGAATTTGAGGCTTTTATTGTTTACTCTGGCAGGGAGGGGCCTAGTGAATCTAGTCAGTTTCAGAGACTTCCTGAAGCTATTGAATTCTTTACCTTCCTATGCTTTTAAGGAGCTTCCTCCATGATGGAAAATCCTTTTGATCTCAAGGAAACTGGTACACATTAATTTACAGTATCAAAATATACCAAAGTTCGTGTCATTTGATCTTCAGTAATACTCAACAGTTTTGTTGAGATGGAGTTCAGGTACTCTGCAGTTCACGCAATGGCTTTTATTATTTCACTGTTTATTTCCAACCATCATTGCGACTTTAGAAAGTTTTGTTTTGTTTTGTTTTGTTTTTCGAGACAGAGCTTCTCTGTATAGCCCTGGCTGTCCTGGAATTCACTCTGTAGACCACTCTGTAGGCCTTGAACTCAGAAATCCGCCTGCCTCTGCCTCCCAAGTGCTAGGATTAAAGGTGTGCGCCACCACTGCCCACTAGAAAGTTTTATGAACACAAAAAGAACCTCCAGATGTTACTGGCCACTTTCCCTCCTCCCCTTTTTTAGCAACCAGTTGTCTGCCTTGTGCCTCTGGGATTTGGTATTCTAGACATCCATACAGGTGGAATCAGACAATGTGCCTGGCTTCCGGTGTTTGGCTTACTATTTTCAAGGTTTGCCTGTGCTGTAATGTATGCAAATGCTTCCTTTTGTAACCAAATGTTGCTTCTCTATAGGAGAGTACCATGTTTTCTTCAACACACATCAGCTGATAGATATTGAAGTGGTTTCTACTTTAGGCTGTTGTAAATGATCTTGATTTGTTTTTGTTGTTTTGTTTTGTTTTTTTGAGACAGGGTTTCTTCTTTATAATA
The DNA here is from genome assembly GCA_036184795.1 of Tokudaia tokunoshimensis. Taxonomy (NCBI): domain Eukaryota; kingdom Metazoa; phylum Chordata; class Mammalia; order Rodentia; family Muridae; genus Tokudaia; species Tokudaia tokunoshimensis. The sequence goes on along the minus strand of BTHU01000002.1, from coordinate 70,705,506 downwards.
GTTCTGGCTGTCATGAGACTTGCTCTGTAGACCAGGCTGGCCCCAAGTTCTCTGAGATCCTCTTGCCTCTGCCTCGCGAGTGCTGAGATTAAAGGCATGCACCACCATTGCCCAACGTGACCTTGATTCTTCACCACCATGTTCAAGAAAGCAAAAACCTTTGCGTGCATCATGTAACTTTCTTTACTATTTGTGCTTTTGGGTGAACAATGTAAAACAAGGGTCCTATATTTTTAAGTGATTTTTAAGCCCTAAGTCCTAAAAGGAAAAATTCTAACAAGACATTACTTCTGAGGCTTAGCTTGCCTTGATACATTCTTTCCCCTTCACTTGGGTTTTAAACTTCACTAGGCATGAAGAAATATTTCCAATCCAGGTTGAATGAAGTAAATTCACTTAAGTATGGATTCTGGTTTGTGAGAGATTTGTGGAGATGTTACAGAAATAAGTAAGGGATTTGGGGGGAAAGGGAGGGGACGCTCAACAATATTGAATGAAGAGGAGTTGAGCTAAGAAGAAACCACAGGCACATGGCACACCTACTTAACTTGCAGGACAAGCCGACTGCGTAGGAGATGCTTGTACTCTTGGCGAGGGGATGATTTGCCTTATGTAGACTAGGCTGGCCTCAGACTCACTTGTTTCTGCCTCCTGCGTGGTGGGATTAAAGACACCATTGAACTCACCCAGTGTGAAGGGTAATTAAGCCATTGGCACCTCTCCCATTCTCTGAGTCATGATTATCCCTAGATTTGCCCATAAACTTCTAAGGCACCAAGGACCCACCGAATCCTTCTGTAGCCTGGATATAAACTTCCCACATGGTGCCCAGTTATGTTGTTAATTTGTTCACAACTAAATACCAAAATTGATGTTGGACCTTTTTTTCCCCTTTTCTTTTTTTAAAGGATTTTATTTTAAAATCATGTTTGCTTGAGTGTGATTTATATACCATGAGGCTTGCCGTTGTTAGTGTGGTAGATGGCAAGTTTAAATAGCGTGCTCAGAAACCAGAAGCATTTACTTCTGGGAATGAGATGTTTAAGTGTACAAGAATTTTTTTGGTTTTGTTTTTTGTTTTTTTAAGTCACGGTTTCTCTGTGTAACCCTGGCTATTCTGGAAATCATGTGCCGCTACTGCCTAAGATGTTTTATTTTGAATATGTGAAAGCTAATAAAATAATATGTAGTAAAGATGTGATTGATACATATATATTTCCTAAACTTCAAATCTTACTTGTACATGCACATGTATGTGCATTTGTATGTATGCATTGTGTATATTCATTCTGCATGCACACATGTGTAAATGCATATCATACACCCTCTGCAGATGGAAGTCTTGGCCCCTTTGCCAGTGGAGCTTTTGGAGAATGTTGGCTCCTGGTTTTGTTTTGTAGGTTTTAGCCATGTTGTCTATGGGCCACAGGACTTAGCTTTGTCTCTGGAGTAGTAAAGTTGAGGTGGCAGAAGCAAAACTAAGAGCTAATATATTTAATTACTGAGCAAATTGCTTTCAGAAAGAACTAGGAATGATTAAGTAAACATAAAATAGGTAATTATCCCTTCCTGCCTACTCTTCTCCTCCACAACCACCCTTATACTGCCTCAGCTTTCAGTGTGGCCACATTACAGCTACACAGTGAGTTAGAGGCCAGTCTGAGTTATGTGAGACCCTGTCTAAAAGGACAAAGAGCATTAGGCATTCTTTTAACAAGTTAGAAGTCAACCTTCCTCGAAGAAAGTGCATTCCCAGACAGCTAGTAGGCAGAAGCACAAAATACTCCACAGAAGGTGAAGTGTCCTTTGAAAAGTGCTTAAGAAGGAATGAACCCTGATGAAGTAGGAAATTACCTTTAAAATATAGCATGCCTCAGGCTGGAGAGATGGCTCAGTGGTTAAGAGCACTGACTGCTCTTTCTGAAGGTCCTGAGTTCAAATCCCAGCAACCACATGGTAGCTCACAACCTTCTGTAATGAGATCTGATGCCCTCTTCTGGTGTGTCTGAAGACAGCTACAGTGTACTTACATATAACAAGAAATACATATTTAAAAAAAAATGTAGCATGTCTCTTAACAGTTTACTGTGTCCTGGGGCCAGAGGACAGCTTCAGGGACTTCTGCCTTTCATATTTTGGCAATTAAATTAATAAGTAATTTGCTGCAGATACATAGAAACTAATTTTGCTTAACATTTCATGTGGGGAGGGAGTTGGAAGCTAAGAGCAACTGAAGTTGGCTTGTATGGTGAGACAGAACCCAGTTCTTGTTATAATGACCCTATAATTACTGCTTAGCTTCTCTCTCAGAACAGTGTACAGCTCAGGAGAGAGGAGACAGCTTTGTGTTTATGCTTTCCACTCTTGCTCAGTTCTAGAAATGCTCACAGAACCTCTGTAAGCATCTGCATGCATGCTGACAGCTGCTGCAATTGTCCTTTAATTCGCTTGTGCCTTGTGCTTACCCTGACCTGCTAGATTCAGTGGAGCTATAAAAGGAAGTTCTTTGGAAAGGACCATTCTACAGATAGACTCTTTAACATAGGCCTCACCTTATGACTTTGAGTTCACGGAGGAAGTGAGATCTGTGTATGAGAAATAGCATGCACTTGCGCTGTGCCTCCAAAGCCCTGTAGCGGCTCCCACGTTCGCTGAGGTCATCACGTACCCACCAGAAAAGAGGTGAAGGCTGGGATGGGAAGGGCAGGCTTGTTAGCAGAGAGAAGCAGTGAGTGTGTTCCTTGCGGTTGTGTAAGCCAAAGCCCCAGCTAATTCTTTGACTCTTTCCATCATGATGGTTTGCTATTTGAGAGCATATACCTGCCCTGTTAATATCTTGGGAAACTCAAGACTTAACTCAAAAATTTTCTCTCGCCTCCTGCTAGGTGCTGGATAGTTTACTAGTCCAGTATGGAGTGGTGGAGAGCTGTGAGCAAGGTATCTGTCTTTTGAATTGCTTTTAACTTTATAAAAGGAAGGAAGTGGAAAGAAACTAACCAATTCTCTGTTTTTCTCTTCCCCCAGTGAACACGGACTCAGAAACGGCGGTTGTAAATGTAACCTATTCCAGTAAGGACCAAGCTAGACAGTAAGCAGCCTGAAGCCTTGTCTACCTGTAATAACTAGATTAAGTTACTACAGTCACTTATACTGTGTAGTCCTCTAAATTGAAGACGGGCTGGTGGGTCACAAAAGGAAACTTTATTTTGTATGTTTAACTCTTCAATTAATGCCTTTTAAAATCTGCATTACTATTGAAAATCTAAGTTTTGAGGTTTGTTCCATTTTTAACTTTAATACCATTTTCAGAGTGATGTATGAAGCTAAATTCCAACTTGTTTGCACAGAGGGTCTGAGTATTTTTCCATGTTCTGTAATTTGCCTCCTTATTCTTTGGTGCTTTAGCACTGCGTTAAACTAACAAGAGGTAAACGTTGTCATTTTCCTCCCTGAAGTTGGTCATGATTACACAGTTCACTAACTGAGCAGACACTGAACCAGTGCAACTTGCAACTGACAGCTTTTGGATCAACCCAGGATAATTTCCCAGCAGTGGGAGAGAAAATAAGGAGCCCGCAGAAACTGCCTTTGGTAGCTCTGCCTGGGCAGTGGAAGCAGGTACTCTGCCAGTGAAAGTGAGTGCAGAGTCCCGGGCAGCAGGACAGTGACTGGGAGTCTACTTGCCTCCTGGTAGAGGGCTGGAACAGACTGGTCTTTTCTGTGGGAGAGTCAGAAGGACACCTGGCGAAAGGAAGGAGTGCTACCCAGATCTCACAGAGTATCTGCTCTGGGTGCTCCTAGGTTTAGGAGACACTTAGCAGCCTATTGGAGTCCCGGTGCTGGCAGTCTGGCCAGTTGTTCCTCATCTGGAGAAAGAGATTTCTAGAAAGACCCCTACCCCTAGAAAGGTGGTCCCAGAGCAAGTGTTCTGGCACTGACTACGTACTGAAACTTAGCCAGCAGATTGTCCCTTGGGGGATGAACTTCGATCAGAACACGCATTGTTCAGCCGGAGGAGCCTGACCAGAGCCACAGTCTGTAGGGCCACAGACTCAGGTTCCAGGACATCTACCTACCAGATGTCAGGAAGGACTGCAGGAGACGCCCTGCAGAGATAATCCAAATTAGGACTTAATCGAGGGGCTAAAGAGATGGCTCAACAGTTAAGAGCACTGGCTGGTCTTCTAGAGGACCCAGGTTCAATTCCCAGCAACCACATGGCAGCTCACAACTGTCTGTGTAACTCCAGCTCCAGGACATTCAATATCTTTACACATAGATGCAGGAAAAACACCAATGTACATAACATAAAAATAAATAAGTCATTTTAAAAAAGATTTAATTGAAAAAGAAGACATTATAACAGACATCATTAAAATTAAGAAAATCATTAGAATTTACCTTACAAAACAAAATCCCATCTATTCCACTAAGTTGAAAATCTAGTAGAAACGGACATTTGTCTATATGCTTATCATCAAACAAAATTAAACTAAGACGACATAAAGATTTTAAGTAGATCTCTAATGCCCAGTGAGACTGAAACACTAATAAGAAAGTCCCCTGGCTAAAAGCATTCAGGCTCAGACAGATCCACTGCTGAATTCTGCCATCTCTTTGAGAAAGACCAGTGCTTTTCAAACTAGTCCATAAATTAGAAAATGTAGGAAAGCTACCAAACTCTATCAAGCTAGTACTAACTGCATACCCAAAACTAGATAAGGAGAAAACAAAAAGAGAAAGTTATAGGCAAGTCTTCCTGGTGAATATAGATGCAAAATTTCTCAATAAAATATTTGGAAAATAATTAAGTAATGTACCAGAAAGATGTTTCATGATGATTAGCTTGGCTCCACTCCAGATATGTATTGATGTTTCAACATGTGCAAATCAATAATTTTATACATAAATGGCCTCAAGGACAGAAATCATTAATTTCCATACATGCAGGAAAGGCTTTTTAACAAAAATCCAACATCTCTTCATGAGAAAGCCTGGAATACACTAGAACTGGAAGGAGTGCATCTCAGCCTAATACAGGATATCATGTCAGCCTGTCATACCAGATGGAGAAAACCTCAAAGCGTTTCCATTAAAGCCAAGTACAAGAGCTGGGGTCTCTGTTCTTAGTCAGTACAGAGCTTGAAGTCTTTATTAGAGCATTTGAACTAGAGAGGAAAATAGGTTTTACAAATCCAAAAGGAAGTCTGACTATCCTCACTGGTAGATCTTATTACCCTACATATAAAACTGTAAAGACTCCATCAGAAAACCCTTAAAGCTGAATTACCACCTTGAGCAAAGTAGCAGGACACAATATAGCATTAAAAAAAAGTCAGGAGCCTTCCTGTATACCAATGACAGACACACTGAGGAGAAATCAGGGAAATAATCCCATCAACAACTGACTAAATAAAATACCTTTGAAGAAATCTAACCAAGGAAGCAAAACCAAACCAAACAAAGCAAGTTAACCAATGACTGACCCAACTTGAGACCCACTCTGTGGGAGAGAGCCAACCCCTGGCACTATTAATGATACTCTGCCATGCTTGCATGCAGGAGCCTCGCGTAACTGTCTCCTGAGAGGCTTCATCCAGCAGTGGATGAAAACAGATGCAGAGACCCACAGCCAAACGTTAGGCAGAGCTCAGGGAGCCTTGTGGAAGAGTCAGGGGACAGGATTGAGCAAACTGGAAAATCTGGAGGAAATGGACAATTTCTTAGATACCAAATACCAAAATTAAATGAGGATCAAATAAACCATCTAAACATTCCCATAACCCCTAAAGAAATAGAAGTGGTCATTGAAAGTCTTCCAACCAAAAACAGCACAGGACCAGATGGTTTTAGTGCAGAATTCCATCAGACCTTCAAAGAAGACCAGTACTCTTCAAACTATTCCACAAAATAGAAACAGAAGGAATACTACCCAACTCGTTCTATGAAGCCACAATTATGCTAATACCAAAACCACACAAAGATCCAACAAAGAAAGAGAATTTCAGACCAATTTCCCTTATGAATATAGATGCAAAAATATTCAATAAAATTCTTGCCAACCGAATCCGAGAACACATCAGAACGATCATTCACCATGATCAAGTAGGCTTCAGTCCAGGGATGCAGGGATGGTTCAATATATGAAAATACGTCAATGAAATCCACTCCATAAACAATCTCAAAGAAAAAAACCACATGGTCATTTCATTAGATGCTGAAAAAGCATTTGACAAAATTCAGTATCCTTTTCATGCTAAAAGTCTTGGAAAGATCAGGAATTCAAGGCCCATATCTAAACATAGTAAAAGCAATTTGCAGCAAACTGGTAGCCAATATCAATCTAAATGGAGAGAAACTTGAAGCAATCCCACTAAAATCAGGGACTAGACAAGGCTGCCCTCTCTCTCCATATCCTTTCAATATAGTACTTGAAGTTCTAGCTAGAGCAATTAGACAACTTAAGGAGGTCAAAGAGATACAAATTGGAAAGGAAGAAGTCAAACTATCACTGTTTGCAGATGATAGGATAGTATACTTCTGTGACCCAAAAATCTCCACCAGAGAACTCCTACAGCTGATAAACAACTTCAGCAAAGTGACCGGATATAAAATTAACCCAAGTAAATCAGTAGCCTTCCTATACTCGAAGGATAAACAGGCCGAGAAAGAAATTAGGGAAATGGCACCCTTCACAATAGCCACAAACGATATAAAGTATCTTGGTGTGACTCTAACCAAACAAATGAAAGATCTGTATGACAAGAACTTCAAGTTTCTGAATAAGGAAATTGAAGAAGACCTCAGAAGATGGAAAAATCTTCCATGCTCATGGATTGGCAGGATTAATATAGTAAAAATGACCATCTTGTCAAAAGCAATCTACAGATTCAATGCAATCCCCATCAAAATCCCAATTCAATTCTTCGTAGAGTTAGAGCAATTCTCAAATTCATCTGGAATAACAAAAAACCCAGGATAGCTAAAACTATTCTCAACAGTAAAAGAACTTCTGGGGGAATCAGTATCCCAGACCTCAAGCAATACTACAGAGCAATAGTGTTAAAACCTGCATGGTATTGGTACAGTGACAGGCAGGTAGATCAATGGAATAGAATTGAAGACCCAGAAATGAACCCACACACCTATGATCACTTGATCTTTGACAAAGGAGCTAAAATCATCCAGTGGAACAAAGATAGCCTTTTCAACAAATGGTGCTGGTTCAACTGGAGGTCAGCATGCAGAAGAATGCAAATCGATCCATTCTTATCTCCCTTGTACTAAGCTCAAGTCCAAGTGGATCAAGGACCTCCACATAAAACCAGACATAGTGAAACTAATAGAAAAGAAACTAGGGAAGAGCCTTGAGCTCATGGGCACAGGGGAAAATATCCTGAACAGAACACCAGTAGCTTATTCTCTAAGATCAAAAATTGACAAATGAGATCACATAAAATTACAAAGTTTATGTAAGGCAAAGGACACTTGTCAATCGGACAAAATGGCAACCAACAAATTGGGAAAAGATCTTTACCAACCCTACATCTGACAGAGGGCTAATATCCAAGATATACGAAGAACTCAAGAAGGTAGACTCCAGAGAGCCAAATAACCCTATTAAAAAATGGGGTACAAAGCTAAACAAAGAATTTTCACCTGATGAATATCGAATGGCTGAGAAGCACCTAAAGAAATGTTCAACATCCTTAGTCATTAGGGAAATGCAAATCAAAACAACCCTGAGATTCCACCTCACACCAGTCAGAATGGCTAAGACCAAAAACTCAGGAGACAGCAGGTGCTGGCGAGAATGTGGAGAAAGAGGAACACTCCTCTACTGCTGGTGGAATTGCAAGCTGGTACAACCACTCTGGAAATCAGTTTGGTGGTTCCTCAGAAAACTGGGCATAATGACACTCCCAGAGGATCCTGTTATACAACTCCTGGGCATATACCCAGAGGCTTCCCCTGCATGCAATAAGGACACATGCTCCACTGTGTTCATAGCAGCCTTATTTATAACAGCCAGAAGCTGGAAACCCAGATGTTCCTCAATGGAGGAATGGATACAGAAGATGTGGTATATTTACGCAATGGAATACTACTCAGCAATTAAAAACAATAAACTCATGAAATTCTTAGGCAAATGGTTGGAATTGGAAAATATCATCCTAAGTGAGGTAACCCAATCAGAAAAGAACACACATGATATGTAGTCACTGATAAAGTGGATATTAGCCCAGAAGCTTGGAATACCCAAGACACAATTTACATATCAATTGATTCCCAAGAAGAAGGAAGGAGAGGCCCCTGGTCTTAGAAAGACTTGTTATAGCCATGTAGGGGAATACCAGGACAGAGAAGAGGGAGGGGGTTGACTAGGGAACAGGGGGAGGGAAGAGGGCTTATGGGACTTTTCGGGGAGGGGGAACCAGGAAAGGAGAAATCATTTGGAATGTAAACAAAGAATATAGAAAATAAAAGAAAAAAGAAATGAACACTGTTACATTTTCCACCTTTAAATCTTACTCCTGTACATTATAGCTTTCAAAGTTAGTTTTACTGCACTGCTTGTATGCTTTTTTCTTTTTAAATTATGTTTGTTTTATTTGCACATGTGCATGTATGCACATCTTTAGTGTATGTGGGGAGGTCAGATGACAGCTCCCAAGGCTCATTTCCATCTTTCCATCCTCTAGGTCTGGGTCTGGGTCTTGCTTGGATCATTAGCCTTGCAGCTTGGCAGCAGCCTTTACAAACTGAGCCATCTCACTCACCCGCCACCTTGTGTTTGGAAACACAGTTTCTTGCTGGGACCTGGAACTCACTGAGTGCTAGGAATCTACCTGTTTCTCCCTCCCCTGGGCTGGGATTACAAGTGTGTGCCACTGTGTTCTTTTGTGGGTGCCGGGAATCAAGTTCAGGTGTTTGTGCTTCCATAGCAAGCACTTTACTGACTGGACTGAGCCCCTGACGTTGGATTTTGTTTTTCTTGTAGTAACACTTTACTCACAAACACTTTAGTCACAAAGCCCTCTGTAGGTAAATGATTGTGCTTGGTCTGTAATTAAGATGCATCCATGCAATGGTGTTCCTAGTACTTTGGTAGTTTGTGCTTATTATCAACCTCTAATTCTTAGAATGCCACCTTGTTTTCTGCAACTGCCACTGAGTGCTACAGACAGGAATGCAGACTTATATGATTCTTAAGTGTAAGACTTAGAAGGTCAATATTCAGGGCTATATCTGCTGAGCTTTTTCTTGCCAGTGGGGGTTTTTTAGAGTACCAAGGCTGTACTGGACTGTGTGTGGCAAAACTGACCATCCTAGCTGTAGTGGTGTGCATATGCTTGGCCCTATTAAAAGGTGTGACTTTGTTGAAGGAAGTGCAGCCTTGTGGTGGGCTTTGAAGCTTTGCTCAGTGTTGAAGAGTCAGTCTCTCCTGCTACAGTCAGATCAAGATGCAGAACTCTCAGCTCCTTCTCTAGCACCATGTCTGCCTAATGTTGCCATGCTTCCTGCCATAATAATAATGGATTAAACCTCTAAAACTGTAAGCCAGCTACAATGAAATGTCTGCCTTTGTAGGAGTTGCTTGGGTCATGGTCTTCACAAACAGTAAAACTTTAAGACAGAAGTTGGTATCATGGACTTGGGTATTGCTGTAATAGGCCTGACTGTGTTTGTTTGTTTGGAGGAATGTAGATTTTGAGATTTTGGATTTGGAAATCCATGGAATGCTTTAAGTGGGACTTAATGGGCCACCCTAGTAGAAATTTGGAAGACATTGGTGCTGAGGTTGAATTGAACTCTGGAGATAATTTTTATGATGTTTTGGTGAAGGTTGTAGCTGCTTTTTGCCCTTGTCTGAAGAATCTACCTGAGGCTAAGGTAAAGAGATTTCAACTAATTGCATTGACAAAGTAAGTCTCTGAAAAGCTCAGCATAGACTTTTTCCTCTGGTTTATTCTCATGAAGAACATTTTGATCAAGCATAGCAAGCTTAGAGAGAAAGAATACAGAATGTATGGTTCAAGCATTAAAGGGGCTGCAGAAAGTCCAGTGGAACTAAATCCTGTGTTCAAGGAGATACACAGATTGAGTGGTGACTTTGGGGCAAGATCCCACCCAGCCAAGCTTATTGTTGACACGTTTGCAGTTGAACAACGGATACTTATGTGTACTGCTATGACCTGGTAATTGCTTTCATTTGATTCCCACATGATTGTGTGTCAATTTGACATGGGATAACACAAGCTTTTGATCTGAATCTTGAGTCATAGTCACTATAAAGAGCTTAAATCCTGGTGTGGTGGTACATGGTTTTAATTTCAGGAGACAGAGGAAAGCCGATCTCTGAGTTCAAGCCAGTCTGGTACAGAGCAAGTTCCAGGTAAACTAAAACTTATGTTTAGGGGTGGTGGTATAAGCCTTTAATCCCTGTATTCGGGAGATAGAGCTATGCAGATTGAGTTCAGTCTACAGAGCAAGTTCCAGGTTAGCCAAGCTTAGGCAGAGAAAGAGTTGGAAAACAGAAAGCTAATGATAATGTAATAGAGCGGGAGTGGCTTGGTCCATGTTCCAGCCCCAGCAAGCAGCAAGCATCTTTGGTCATGTAGCTCTGACTTTAGCCAAGAATAGAAGGAATTACTGGGACAACTGATGCTGGTAGCTGGAGCTAAGAAATTAGCAGTGATTAAGAAGAGACCAGCATCACCAAGGTCAAATCTTCTGGGAAGTGTTTTCTGAGTGTTCCAGAGATAGCCAAGGTTATACCTCATGCTACATCTGGACTTTGTAATGTGTAAACGTCACCCAAGTGGTACTGGTTTTGAAGTCATGAAGCAGGATCATGGAGAGCAACTGAGGTTTGGCACTGTGAAAGGCCATGGAAGGCCATTGGTGAAGGTGCATCCTCAGTTTCAGTTGATGGCCCAGGACTGGGGGTCATGCAAAGAAGTTGAGGCTTGTCACCGTGAAGGGAGCCTATGAAAGGCTATTGGTGAAGCTTAGTTGCAGTGGAAGACCTCAGCGTATTGGAGATGGCAGTACCATGGGATGATCACCAAGAACAGCAGCAGCAGTGGGATGGAGCCAACCAGAGCCTAGAGTGGTACAGAGGGCAGAGCTGGAGAAATGACTCAAGTCCTTTGGAGTAGCCCAGAAAATCATGTGTGAGTTCCAGAAATTAGAAAAAGGTATAAAGTTGAAGGTGCCTTGGATACCCCAAGATATCAGAGCCATAGGATACTTGACTGAGGAAAACTACTAACAGAGAGTGGAACCAGCCCAAGAGAATGAAGTTTTTGGAGTCTTCAAAGCTGAAAGGAGTTGGAGATCCACAGAGTACTTTGACATCAGACATGAAGATGCAGAGTTTGGAGTTTGCCTTTTGGTCATGCTTTGGTCCAGTATTCCCTCAATATGATGTTTCAGAATGATAATGTATTTCCTTTGATGTTGGAAGTATGTGATCTGCTTTTTTATTTGATTTTATAGGTAATTACAATTAAGAAATAACATGAATTTCCAGAGATGGGAACTTTTGAAGTTGGGTTAAATATATTTTGCATTATGTTATGACTAGGTATGGCCCCCATAGACTTATGTGTTTGAATAAGCCTTTCTCGGTCAGGAAGTGAAATATGTTGGTTTGAATATGCTTGGCCCATGAGAAATGGCACTGTTAGGAGGTGTGACCTTGTTGGAGAAAGTGCATCACTGTTGGGGTGGCCTTGGAAGCTCCACCCAGTGGAGGAAGAGTCTGTCTCTCCTGGCTACAGTCAGCTCAAGATGCAGAACTCTTAGATTCTTCTCTAGCATCATGTCCTCCTGGATGCTGCCATGCTTCCTGCCATGATGATAACAGACTAACCTCTGAGCCTGTAAGCCAGCTACAATTAAATGTCTAGCTATATAAGAGTTGCTCGGGTCATGGTGTCTCTTCACAGCAGTAAAACTCTAAGACATTAGCTCAGGTCTTTCCTCTTTTAATGAACCCACAGTTCTGTTGGATTAGGGCCCCACCTGGTCCTTTATTTATTTGTATCCACAGCCCCCACAGATTTTAACTGCAAATACCATGAGTTTTGATGGCAACATTAAAACTGTATCCTGTGCCGGGCAGTGGTGGCGCACGCCTTTAATCCCAGCACTTGGGAGGCAGAGGCAGGTGGATTTCTGAGTTCGAGGACAGCAGGGGCTACACAGAGAAACCCTGTCTCAAAAAAACCAAAAACCAAAAACCAAAACCAAAACCAAAACCAAACAAACAAAAAACCCCCACTTGTATCGTGGTACAAAGAGAGAAGTGCATTTTTGACTTTCAAAGGCGATTAAAAGTCATTGTGTTAGCCTGTACCTCAGCAGTAGTATGGAAGTAAGAGGAGGAGACCTATGGAATCATTCTATGGCATCTTTCTATGGAAAGATACTTAGTAGGCACAAGACACTGGGTACAACTGTTAGCGAGACACTGAAACAGCCCATCAGCCTAATCTTTAGTTTTCTATGTGGGGTAACAAATACCAAACTGAAAAATGGCCTCTCTAGGGTAGCATGGGTACTTATTAAGCTGGATGAGAGTGCTAGTCAGCCATCCATTTTCTTTGTCATTCACATCACTATGGGTAAGAATAACTTCTGGCTATCATTTCTTTAGTCTTTTCTCCCTTTTCTTGGTCCTCAGGTTGAACTTCCTAGTCTAGAAAGGCCTTTTTTGTGTTGACCCAATAAAATTAATAGTTAATTATAATAAACCAGAAAAATACATTTCATAATTTTAAAAGTTACGTTTATTTATAATTGCCCTGTGAATATGGGCTGTGTCTTAGTTAGGGCTTTACTGCTATGAACAGACACCATGGCCAAAGCAGCTCTTATAAGGACAACATTTAATTGGGGCTGGGTTACATCATCAAGCTGGGAGCATGGCAGCATTCAAACAGACACGGTGCAGGAGGAGCTTAGAGTTCTACTTCTTCATCTGAAGACTGTTAGTAGAAGACTGGCTTCCAGGCAGCTAGGACAAGGGTCTTAAAGACCATGTCCACAGTGACACATCTACTTCAACAAGGCCACACTTCCTAATAGTGCCACTCTCTGGGCCAAACATATTCAAATCATCACAGGTTGTATCTCTGTGTGCAGATGTATTAGGGCACATATAAGTATGCTCATGTGTGGAAGTCAGGAGAAAGCATCCAGGGTTGATGCTGTCTTCCACTACAATCAAACCCTGTTCTTCTGTTTTGTGTCTACAAATTACAAAGATCTTTACCCATTAAGTCATCTAACTGGCCCATTCAGCGTCTTCTGAATGATTTAGAATAGCAACACAGCTCCGTGAGTGCTGTTGAACAGCAGGATGTAGGCAGCACATACATTGGATGAAGTGCCTGAGATCTGTTGAACGGTTATGACAGCTCTTCTCTCAGGTCTTACAGAAGGCTTAGGGAAAATACTACAGCCTTTTCTCATGTACTTAGCAGACCACCACCACATGACAGAGCTAGATATCAAACTTTGTATACAGAAAGGTTTCAGCAGTTGGTTTAAAATCTGTAAACTAGGGAGCTTTAGCCACTGCTCTGCAGCAAGGTGACTCCTGTACTCTCTTAAGTTCTGACCTCATTTGGAGTGTTGCGGTTTGAGGGAGAACTCAGCTTGTGTCAGTCACATACACAGCTGGGTGCACCTGGTATAGCTGCTGTCTTCTTGCTCCCCAGAGTCGCCTGTGCTGAGACTGTGGGTCCCTGACTATACTGGGGACCACAAATTTTATGTCTTCTCACTTTTCTGGGAGGATCTCTCCCTTCAGAGGAACATTATTTAAAGCAGTGCAGTAGAATGTACAAATTGTAGTTTCTGCCACGTTGAGAGAGTTGTTTCTTGGGACACGTGTGTCTTTGTTTAGAGTGTTCTGGAATACACAGAGGCATCTGGCAACATGCACTTTCCTCTGCTTATCCCCATGAGGAAGGATGTGTGCACATCTCTCTCTCTTTTGCCCTTTTTGTAACATTCCTGGCTTCATTCCATGGTAAGATCCTGCTGACTGCTAAAGACAGCAGTGCCCAGTTTCGTAATGAAGGGCAGACGGTGAATGGTCTCCTTTTTATGTCTATAGAAGGATTTGTGACTCCTTCATTTAGTTGAGATTTTTGGAAGAATCTTTCATGATTTCTTCTGGCCTTCAGAATGGCTTTAAGTTACTTTAAATATATAAAATTGTTGGAACTCCAATTTTGTAGAGTAAATAGGCGTCTATTTATTAATAAAACTTGTCCATTTTTTCCCTTCAGATGTAGGCAATGTATCTTATACCCCTTAACCTACATTCGCTTAAGAAGAAGACAAAGACCAGTGTGTGAGGTCCTGTTACTGAGGCACTGGTGATAAGCTGGCCTCTGGTGTTTGTGGAAAGCATAAAATCTTTCCATAAAATCATATGGAAGCTACCCCCCACCCAGTATATTTGAAGAAAAGTTAGCCACAGAGTGCTGCACATCATAGCCACAACCGGCCTTCAGCAGACGCTGGAGATCACTCGCTCCCACATGTGTGTGAAACAAGCAAAGGGCTGAGCCATTTGCAGAGGTGCTGTACTTAGCAGCATGAGAAAAGTCACAGAGCTCCTTGCTCCTGCTGTATTCTGGAACTCCAGATCTTGACAAGGGTTCATTTGTGTGCCAGGGGAAGTAGGGCAAGGCCAAAATGAGGGGAAAACAGAATTCTGTGTCTGAAGACAGCAGAGCTTTTGTGGCAGCCTGCCTAGGCCTCCTGACCCATTCTCAGACCCTTGTAGTGCTAAGTCCACCTAACATCCTCCTCTTTCCACCTAAGAATTGAGAAGTAGATGCTCAAATAAGAAAAGGAATTAAGAAGCCAGAAATGGTAGCATGGAGCTGCTAGAGAAAGTATTTGATGCTTTTATCTTTACCTGCAGAAGCTGAATGGTAGCTCAGACAGAATCTGACCAGGAAAAGTGGGAGCAACCCCCCCCCCCATTACATTTTACTGTGCTTCAGGGAAGTTGTGCCTTAAGAGCTTGAGTATTTGAATGCCTGAAATCTTGGCTGCAGAAACTACACCAGTTTATCCCTCGGCTTCCCTGTCTGAAATATGTAAGGTAGACTGTAATGGGAATGTTACATTCAAACAAAAGCAGACCACACAGGATATTTAGTGTATGTAATTATGTAGACTTTTTAAAAGGCAAAATTAATCTGTATTCGTGGTAGAAGATGAGAAATTACTGAAGCAGGACCCTGACAGGTTTCCTGTGGTACTGGCATGTCCTAATTCTTGGTTTGAAGGGACTATGGGATGACTTGGCAGGTAAAGGTCCTTGCCTCCTGACAATGCAGCCTGACAATCTAACTTTGATCCTCAGAACCCATAAAGAGAGGGAGGGAGAGGTCTGACTCCACAGAGCCCTTCTCTGACTATCACATACACCCTGCACACCCCCACCAGCAAACATTTAATTTAAAACCCATTGGAATGTGTGCTGGAATTGTGTGCCATCTCATACAAATGTCACAAAAAGCTGAAAATGTGGCCGAGCCTCAAGTTCTCACCAAGCAGATACAAAGTGTAATAGGTGGATGAATAGAAGAGTAGCTTCCCTCCTTCCTTTCCTTCCATCTGCCTTTTCTCCCTCCTGCTTGTTCCCTCCCTGAGATCAGATCAAAACCCCACCCAAGATGAGGGAACGGCTGGTGTCTCCTGGGTGAGGCTCAGCAAGAACACTGAGTCCACAGCCAGTGTCCTGTAGCTGCAGCGATGTGTGCTCAGTGACTCTTTAAGGCCTTTGCGTGGGACAAGGGATAAATTACTTTGGAGCTGTGGGCTCCTTTTCTTGGGAGTATTTCTAAGCTATTACTTAGTTCTTGATTTAAACAAATCAAGAATTTACCGTGACTTTTTGTTCCCATTTCTCACTGGTAAATGGAAATTGTGTGTCTTTGGAACCTGCTAGTCTTCCCTAGGTGAAGACTTCAAAGAAGAGTGTGGTTACTGACAGGATTTGTCTTGTGCTGTGACTGTATTAATCAGCTTTGGGACTGATAATTCCTAGTTGAGGAGTTGGATTCTGCTGTGTGCAGCTTACCATGTCTCAGCTCTCCTTCCCAACCTCTGCTTCTTGTAACTTTTCAGAGCCTTAGACAAACTGAATGGATTCCAGTTAGAGAACTTTACCTTGAAGGTTGCCTACATCCCAGATGAAACCGCTGCCCAGCAAAATCCCTCGCCACAGCTCCGAGGGCGCCGGGGGCCAGGGCAGCGGGGCTCGTCCAGGCAGGCATCTCCAGGATCAGTGTCCAAGCAGAAACCCTGTGACCTGCCACTGCGCCTGCTCGTTCCCACCCAGTTTGTTGGGGCCATTATAGGAAAAGAAGGTGCCACCATTCGCAACATCACGAAGCAGACCCAGTCTAAGTGAGTATGTGGGAGTGGGTGGGCATCTGTCTTCCCCTTTGTGTTCAGTATCAGGGTTTGATGCAGGAACTTGATGTCTTCTGGACCAAGCTAGGAGCTCCCTTCTACAATACCTGGGACTGTGGCAGGGGAAACCTTGTTACCTGACCATGCATTGTTGGTGGTATAAAACCTCAAAGAAAAATTCATTTTCTCACGTGAATGGAAAGCAAATGGCACTCGACGCCACAGTGATGGGAGAGACCTAGCAGACCACAGGACTGCGTGTAGGTTGTTCTCTGCCACTGTCCCCCTGCCAGTCTGCACTGCTCCACCTGTCTTATCTCTGCATCAATGTAAAGATGACATTTCACTGAAGAGTAGTTCATCCACTGGGTATGGTGGTACATACCTGCCTCAGGAGGATCAGGAGTTCCTGAACATTCTTAGCTATGTAATGAATTTGGAGATAGCTGGGGCTACATAAAACAAGCAAAACCAAAGGGGGCTGACAAGTAAGCTCAGCACATCAGAGCACTTATCGTGGGGACCAACCACCACCTGCAGTCCATCCCTGCATCCTAGGATGGAAGGAGAGAACAGGCTCCTGAAAGTTGTCCTCTGACTCTTCAGAAAATGTTCTGCATTTGTGTGTGTGTGTGTGTGTGTGCGCGTGTGCGCGCGCGCGCACCTGCCTATAATAGCCAGAAGAGAACATTAGGTCCCTTAGAACTAGAATTATAGCTTGTGTGAGCTTCCTGGCATGAGTCCTGGAGACTGAACTCAGTTCCTCTGCATGAGCAATCTTTCCAGCCCCTCAGACCTCTTTCCAGGTGCATCCAGGCATCATGCCCACTACCATTCATTCATTCTCATTCTCTCTCTCTCTCTCTCTCTCTCTCTCTCTCTCTCTCTCTCTCTCTCTCTCTCACACACACACACACACACACACACACACACACACACACGAAGAAGAAGAAGGTTCCATCCTCCAGTCTAAATTTGTCTTGTGATTAAACTGAACTTAGAATGGCTTTTTCTTGAGGATGTTTGATAATGTTATTTGTCATGCTTTAAGGGATCAGAAAATCATGATCAAACAACTCACTTGGGAGTTGGAGTCAGGCAGGACCTAATGTCATTTTTCACCACAGCCTTAGTGTACAGGGCCACTGCCTGATGCACAAGAAGCCACTGCATTTCCATTTGTTTGTTTGTTTGTTTGTTTGTTTGTTTGAGACAGGGTTTCTCTGTGTAGCCCTGGCTGTCCTGGAACTCACTCTGTAGACCAGGCTGGCCTCAAACTTAGAAATCCACCTGCCTCTGCCTCCCAAATGCTGGGATTAAAAAGGCATGCGCCACCACTGCCTGGCTGCCACTGCATTTTTAAATGATCAAAATGGCTATGCGAGAATTATGTTTGAAACCTATCACCCAAATCGAAGATCCTATCTCAGACTGCAAGTTCCATTGCATTACAGGTTACTTTTTTTACCCTGCAAACCATACTTTGTGCAGTCTGTGGATATTTCGATTCAAAGAAGCTTGCCGATGAACTCTGCCTCCACTCCTGCCTCTGTAGAGTGCTCCCACACGGCAGATGCATTGCCGGCCCTGCTGAGTCATGCTCCCAGAGGAACTGAAGCTTCCCTAGGAAGGAAGTTAATCATATACAAACCACATCTTTCTGCAGCTTGACCCATCTACAGAAATGACTAGATGACTTTACTTTTTAGATTTAGTAAGAATAAGGGTTTCATGTGATTAGAGGAATTAAACATGGTCTTTTTCTGAAACTAGCACCATGATGTGCTGTGCCTGCCTGTGCCTGAGTGTGTTCCAAGGGCCTTAGAGAGACATTTACAGTCATCACAGGTGCCTTGCCTGAAGCCAACTGGGAGATTCATTTTCATGCAGAACCTAAAAGAATTATATCTAGTGATGGGACATTCTCTCCTACTCGCCCCACTTTGAAGCAAGAGACACGGAGTGTTTAATACCCATGTACAAAATTAATGATTCCAAATCCATAATTGTTCTAATTGAACCTTTATCTAGGTCAAGGCCTCTTAAAATTTCCATGTGACCCCTGTTTACCTAAGAAAATTTTACATATCCTTCAGAAACTAGTCTGTAAGGTTCAAATCAAGCATTTACTGATAATAAATCCTAAAAAAATTATTTAAAAATAATTCTTTGGTATTCATGTGATTTTGCCATCAATTAAAGATGAAAACTGATTTTGAACAGTAATGAGATAGATGTCTTGTTTGTTGCCACATAAAGAATTAGATATTGGCGGAGTAGTTGACCCTGCAGCCATGGAGTAGCTTCAAGCTTTCTCAGCGGGTGGGAGCGATCGATGCTTTGATTCTGTGCTCAGTGCTGTATGCTGCTTCACGTAAATATGCAGGACAAAATGGCACAAGGGTGTTTAGGTCCTTCTAGAAGTTGTTGGAAATTGTCCCAATCCCAAGCCAAAATCATTTAATGATTTTTTAATAAAACTCAAATCAGCAACTCAAACACCAATCTCTAAAATCAAATATTCTTACACAGTGTAATCTAGAATATGCCAGTTTGATGTATGTTGAGGAACGATGGTAGGAAAGTGTCAAACGTCTTGGTTTTTCTCAGGGAAGCCTTATGTTTCTCTAAGAACAGAATACTTTAGGTGTACAGTAAGAACACTGGTTCTGCACCTAATCTTGCATCTGAGGTGTTGAAGGCAGTGTTCTTGGTGTTAAGGAAATACATACAGCGTGCGGTTCAAAGTGTGCGTGTTGTCTGTTCAGAACCAAGGCTGCAGTAAAGTTACACGACCCGTGTCTGAGTGCTTCCAGACACACATTGGGTTCATTCCACTGAGAGTGGGAAATGAATTTTGGTCACCCCCTGTTCAGAAACCTTTTCTATTACAAAAATGTTCACAGCCCTCACATTTAGTAATGGGGCCCATGTGAGGTTGTGACCCGCAGTTTTAAGAAGCTGGGCCATGGATCAGGTTACCTGGCTTTCATCTAAAAGTGTAGAGTGGCTTACCTCCTTCCATCCCTACCTTTGGGAACTTAGTACATGGTTGCTTCTTGGTGTAGCAGCTTTCATTCCTTTCTAGACTGCTAATGAGTTCTGTCAGATAAAGGAGCCTTAAGCTGAACTTAAGGCAGGCAGATGGGGCAAAGCAGAAGGGAGTGTTTTTTGTCATATCTGATGATTCGGTTGCTGAGCTGTGCTGGTGGATTTAATTAATTCTCGCCGTTGTAACTAATCATTACCAGAACCCATGTTTCTGGAATAGTCCCAGGGGAGGGTGCTGATCACCAGAGCAGCATTCCCTTCTCAGGATCAGAGCCCTCAGCCCAATAAAAGGGTGGAAATATACAGCAAAGGCTGGGCCATGAGCATGTTAGAGGACAACCATGTCTGATAGTGACTAGGTTGTAGAACTGGTTAGGAAGATGGGATTGGAGCTGTTATCTTGAAATACTTTAATATATGTTCATAGTACTTTTTTCATTTCTATATTAAGTTACAGGTTTTAATTCTGAGGCAAATTCTAATAAAATGAAAGGCAAGCTTAGTTTTATTGTCTTGTTAAAGGGGCTGTTCTCATGACAGTGAGTCCTTAAGAGAGGAAGAAACTCAAAGAACCACCCAGCAATTGCTTAGATGTCCCTAAAACACACACTTAGACGTAGTTAATGTTCTTACAACAGCAAACTTAGATTCTTGGCACCCCAGTCATTAAGTTTTGGGCTTTGTATCTTTACATAGGACCTCTTAGGTGCATCTGTCAACTTGTAACTTTAAAGATGACACATGGTATTTTCACTTAAGATCAAGGACTTCTTACTGTGTTACTATGGTCTGTAAAAAGTAGCAGCAGTTGTAGCTTAATGGTACTTGTTCCTTGCTCCCGATGTCCTGGGCACCATCTCTGGTTTCACACAAGGGAAACCAGCTGTATGATTCATATATACAGACAATGACTTAACCATCTCATTCCAACGAGCAGAGTAGTAATTCCAAAGTTTTTTTTTTCTTAGTAGAAATAGTACTATAAAAAGCATCACCATGCCAGTGATTTCTGGCTAGAGGTGATTCTCTGCAATGAACATTTGACACTTTCTAGAGAAGTTTTTGATTTTCACATCTGGGTGGAGGGTACTACTGTCATCTCATAGGCATCATCTCATCTCAACAGCTGCTGCTAGATCCACAGAAAGAATGAACTTGGCATAAAATGTATGAGTGTTGAGGGCGAGAAGTCCACTCTCAGTCAACCCACTCGTTGGACTGTTAGGTCAGAAATGGTGAGGACCTGTGAGGTGGCTCGGCAGAGGAACGGGCTTGCAGTGGGTGCCTAACCACAGTGTGACCTATGAATCCATGTGACAGCTGGAAGCAGGCAGCACAGTCAGGCCCTCCAGCACTCCTGCTGGGAGATGGGAAGTGGGAACAGAAGACTCCAGAAAACTGCAGGCTGGCTAGCTGGAGAACAAAACATGGCAGAAACAAGAGGGACCTTTCATCAATAAAGTGGAACAAGAGATCAGACTTTGTCTGATCTCCATCCATGCACTGTGGCATGTGTGTGCCCTACTCACAGACATTGCCCTCAATGATAATACTCCTTAAATCAGTCAGCCCTGCCAGTTTGCCGCCAAAAATGTGCATCAGCCTCATTACCCTTCATTTTATGCACCTAAAATATTTACAGGTCTAGAACAAAACAAAAAAAAAACCTCTCTCTCTCTCTCTCTCTCTCTCTCTCTCTCTGTGGGTGTGTATGTGCGTGTGTGTGTGTGTATATGTGCGTGTGTGTATGTGTGTGTATGTGCGTGTGTGTGTATGTGCGTGTGTGTGTATGTGCGTGTGTGTGTATGTGCGTGTGTGTGTATGTGCGTGTGTGTGTATGTGCGTGTGTGTGTATATGTGCATGTGTGTATGTGCGTGTGTGTATGTGTGAGTATGTGCGTGTGTGTGTGTATGTGCGTGTGTGTACGTGTGTGTGTATGTGTGTGTGTATGTGCGTGTGTGTGTATATGCGTGTGTATATGTGTTTTCTTAGACAGTTTCTCTGTATGTAGCTCTGGCTCTGGCTGTCCTGGAATTCTCTTTGTAAACCAAGCTAGCCTCAAACTCAGTCTCCTGCTTCTGGCATTAAAGGCGTGCCCTGCTGCCACCGGGCTTTTTCTTTTTCAAAGCTAATTGCCACCTCCTTAGTTGCCTTCCCATCACCGTTTGCTGCTGCCTTTCTCTGTCGAGGAGGAAGAACCCTGTAAACATGCTGGATGAGTAAAGTCCGCCATAGGGTGACTGGTGAACATTCTGTGTCTGACAAGGGACCGACCTGCCAGGGGCATTCTGGGTCTGGCTCTCTGCATCTCAGGCCCTCAACACTACATGGTTGCCCTGAGCATGTAAAGGGAAGCTTTAAGCACACATGGCATAGGCAGAATGAAAAGATGTCCGTGCTTGGTTGGATTGAGAAAAGAGAGCATTCCAGGAATTGAAGTTTGTCTGTGGGCCAAGGCTGAAGTTCAGTGTTGCTTAGTGTATTAGTTACGTGTCTAGTTGCTGGATAAAACCAGCTTAAGGCAGGAAAGGCTTTCACTGGCTCAGGTTCTAGGGAAGACAGCCATCACATAGTGACTGGGTAGAGCAGGAAGCATTTTGTCACATTGCATCACAGTCAGGTAGCAGGGAAGGGTGAAGACTCCTATTCATATTGCTATCTCCTTTTTATACAGTTTAGGATCCGTGAAATGGAGTTGCCCCCATTTATAGTGTGCTTTCTCCAATCTATAAACTCTCAAACATGCCTAAAAATTTGTTACCATGGTGACTGTAAGCCCATCAAGATGACAGTCAGTATTGCCCACCATTACAAGAATGCAGGAAACTTCCCAGGTTTGCATTAACTGGGAGTGTTGGTAAATGCCTGTGGTCTTAGAACTCTGCTGGCAGAGGTAGGAGAACTGGAAGTCAAAGTCCTTTCCCACTTTGTAGGGAGTTTAAGATCAGCCTGGATACATTGGACCTTGTCTTAAATCATATCCCCTACCCCATCTGTAATGTACTGGTGTTGACAGCTGATCATGAGTTTCTGCTTTTTATCAAAGCGGGTCGTCTTTCTTTCCCTTATTCCTGAGGCTCGCAGTTTGTAATTGAAGACTCCTTGTGGTGAATCCACACTGACTGCTCTCATTTTCCTCTCCTCGTGCCTGCTGTCAGAATCGATGTCCATCGTAAGGAGAATACAGGGGCCGCGGAGAAGTCCATTACTATCCTCTCTACCCCTGAAGGCACCTCTGCAGCTTGTAAGTCTATTCTGGAGATTATGCATAAGGAAGCGCAAGATATAAAATTGTGAGTAACGAGGTCTAGCCTGCGAAGAGGGTTCTTTGCTTTGTTGCAGATTTCTCTGACACGGTTCTTGGGAATTGCTAAGCAGCAGAAGGGAATGCTATCCCGATGAGATGGTGTTTGTTACTATTGCCTTGGTGTGAAACACGAAGTCTTTTAGAAACTGAAAATACTCCATTTTCATTCATACTTGGATATGGAATAAGCAGCCTTAATGGGGAGGAGACATGCACCTAGAAGAAGGCCGCTGGGGTGTATGGCCAACCAAGGACTTCACCCCAGATGGGCCCCAGCCCCACCATGCTTAGTAGGGCATGGAGGTGTGACAGAGCCTAATCCTGTGCTAAGGCGACTGGAGATTGGTCTGGGGGATCAGTCTAGAGTTGAGTGTCTTTGCCATCAGAAAGTTAGGTTGGGTTCTGTGCCACTTTGTTGCACTGAACAGGGCAAGGAAGGCTTGAGGAGGTAGCCTGGGACCTTATTGCCTTTATTTACTTTGTGGATCCACTGTATGTATGCTTTAGTGATCGGTGTTTGTGTGGGTATAATAATGCTTTTAGTATAGAGAAAACAGAGGGAAAGCCCACTGCCATGGAGTCCCCTGTGGCAATTTAAAAGCAGGATATATAATGTGGAAATTCTGAAAGGGGCATTGGAGAAGAAGTCCAGTGGGTAAGGTGTCTGCTGAGTAAGCTTGAGGACCTGAACTCGGTCCCTGGCCCAGCAGAGCTGGCCGCGCTGGTGGCATTTGTGTATCTCTACCTCTGGGGAAGCAGAGACAGCAGGTCCTGGGGTTCTCTGGCCAGCATGTCTAGCCAGTCATAAGGTGGTGAGTGATAGAGGCAGATACGTGACACTTCTGGCCAACACATATGCACTCATGGGTGATTACACCTACATGCAGGTGTATACACACTCATACCACCCTAAACACAGGAGAGAGGAGAGCAGGGCTCCCCAAAGGCACAGAACACGGAGAGCAGGCTCCATTTCTCTCCCCAGTGGGACCACTAGCGTTTCTAGTACTTGCTTATCTCTAGGTCTGTGGTTTCAGGGCTACCCTGGCATTGCACTTTTGAGCAGTGTGTTGTATTTTTGTGCAGTGTTTTGATTTATACATTGTGTTCCACTTTGACTAAGAGAATCTATCAATGAGTGTAGATATTACCTGATGTGACTAAAAGAAAGACTGTCTTAAAGATGAATTCCTATGTAAATAGCCTGCCATATTTGCCCTCTGACCTGCATGAGTTGCTGGAAGGTAGGTTAATTGCCAGCTCACTTTACACTGGAGTCAGTGTAAGGTTTCTCATTCTGCAGTCAGGGAGGGGGTGTTTAACGAAAGAACACTTATCTTTTTATCCAGTGGTTTACTTTCCCTGACTTAATTTTTCTATTTACAGCACAGAGGAGATCCCCTTGAAGATCTTAGCTCACAATAACTTTGTAGGCCGTCTCATTGGTAAAGAAGGAAGAAACCTTAAAAAAATTGAGCAAGACACGGACACTAAAATCACAATATCTCCGTAAGTGCCGTCTCATTTGTGAATCAAGAGACTTTCATATCCTGTTTTGAAGCCTCGTGTTCTGTTCACAGCTCCCTGCTTACAGCTGTTCCTGCTCTGCTGCTAGGCTGAGAGCCTGCTTCTCAGCCTGGTGCCTGCCCTGTTGCCCTGGTTAGAACCATCGTGAAAGTATTGTGTGTTCTCACAGGGGCAGCAGGCATTTGAATAGTCAACATTCATATTTTCTAGCCAAAGTCTTCATGGTCTTGTTGGTATTTATTTCCCAAGTTGGAATTTTAACCTAATTTATTTTCTTTTGCGGTATTACAAATTATTCCACCATTTGACAGCTTAAGACAATAGTCAACATGTATTGCATGGCTCATTTATGTACAGGTGGGCAGCTCAGGGCCTCAGCATGGGGCCTGCTCTTGAGCAGTAGAGGGAGGGAGCCAAGGGAGAGAAGGTCCTGGGACCTGCACCATCTTATGATGAAGCCTCAGAACTCATACGGTCTGCACAAGTCAGCCCTTTTCCATGTATGAAGGGACTGCATATTTCTTTTTGGGGGGCATAACTTTCGAGGTGTGCTATCACACCTGGGTACATGCCTACCATGATAATAAGGGAAAGTTTCTCTTTTTCTGGGGTGATAATCCTGTTTTCTATCATAGGACCCCAGAATCTGTATATACAATCTGTAAATGGATGATAAAGTGCTTGACAGGGTGGCTTGAGAGTAGAGTTACATACTTACACAGTCTAAGAACATTTAGACTGTTACATTGAACTCATGCCTTCATTATATGATTTACATTTTAAACACATATGAGGAAAAGGAATAGTAGCCCATCCATCTGATGCAAGGTTAGTCTCCACCATGTTCCTAGCAGTGAAAATGGGTGTTTAATTCATAAAAGACAGTCACCCACGCCCCATCCTTTGAGTCTAGGTAAGTCCCCTACCTGTGGTAAAAGTTGCTTTTCCTGTCAAGGCCGTTGACTGCTGTAGGCTTTGATGTGCCCAGATAGAACTTCTCATGGCTTTTGAAGCTTCAGTGGGACCTGAGCTAAGCAAAGAATTTCTTAATGTTGTTGTCTGTTTAGGGGTTTAAGTGGGGTCAACATAGACCATTTAAAAATTTAGTCAAGATGGCTTGATTTATGTTACTTCCTTTAGCTAACTTTAATCTAAATTCTGAAAATATTGGAAAAAAGTGAGCACACACACAGATGCTGACCTGCCTTTGGAGAGAGCTTTAGTGCATTCACCTGCTTCTTTCAGAAAACACTGTTGTCAGCTGCTTCTGACTAGGATTGACCGGTAACGCCTAGGTGCTTCCTGGCAGCACCGAACATCCTTTTGCTCCCTCCTCAGTTCACTGTCAGGGGCGGAATGAGGGGCTCAGAAGTATGCTGTGTTTAAACATGGACATATGAAACCATGTGCCTAGTCGCTGCTGTGGACGGAGTGGGAGGGAAGTCGTTACAAGATTGGGTTTGGGTCCTTGGTTCTTTTTTCTTTTTTTGGTTTTTCGAGACAGGGTTTCTCTGTGTAGCCCTGGATGTCCTGGAACTCACTTTGTAGACCAGGCTGGCCTCGAACTCAGAAATCCTCCTGCCTCTGCCTCCCAAGTGCTGGGATTAAAGGCGTGCGCCACCACCACCTGGAGGGTCCTTGGTTCTTGATCCCACTCTTTATCCTGATGTTGGGCCAGCCTTTGGGTTTCAGTTGCCACGTGGGGCTGAATGACTGTCACCTGTCTCCTCCTGACATTCTTGTTTTTACTCTCCTGCCCACAGATTGCAGGAGCTGACGCTGTACAATCCGGAACGCACCATTACAGTTAAAGGCAATGTTGAGACGTGTGCCAAGGCTGAGGAGGAAATAATGAAGAAGATCAGGGAGTCTTATGAAAATGATATTGCTTCCATGAATGTTAGTTCCTAGTGTGGGGATGTCATTGTTCTGATGGAGAGTTGAAAACTGTCTTTTGCTAGGAACTCTTTCAGAGTGCTTCAGTTGTCCTGAGTGAGTTGTCAGCACCATCCCAAGTCCCTGAGATGGCGTGCAAGCCTTCGCACTGGGCTTCGCGTCGGTGATTACTAACAAATTGGTAGCTTTCTCGCCTTGCCTACCCAAGGTTGTTACCTCCTTTCCTGTGTTGAGGATGTAAGCATTAAAGGCAGGTGAATTAGGTTTGTGAGCCACAGCTTTCTTCTCTGTGTGGATAGCTGGTGCCTCCTGTTTTACATGCTCCTTAAGATTACAACAAGTACCGCGCATGTAAACTTACTATTAGGAAGGCACAGGCTTCAGTGCCAAGGGGTGTGCA
Organism: Tokudaia tokunoshimensis; assembly: GCA_036184795.1. NCBI lineage: Eukaryota > Metazoa > Chordata > Mammalia > Rodentia > Muridae > Tokudaia > Tokudaia tokunoshimensis. Next base: position 70,678,872 of record BTHU01000002.1, on the reverse strand, counting down.
GTGAGCCCAACCACCTGGAAGGCTGAGGAGGGTGGATTGCAAGGTCAAGTTCATCCATGTCTTGAACACAGTAGGTGTTTAGGTTTAGGGGCTAGTGTAGCTTCTGGGCTAGAGCACTTGCCTCGCATGCCTCGGCCCCTACCCTGCAGAGTAACAAAGCAGAAACACAGGTTTGAATATTACTGTGTTACCATAGAAGCCTGGGAGACTGAGAATTTCATATGGCAAATGTAGCGAGGGCTTTGAAAGCAAACTCCTGCCACTATTTAATGGGTGGAATGGTGCAGGCAGTGGAACAGTTCAAAAGCCCCCTCCCCCACTGTGTAAAAGGTGCTCCTTAACCTTGAGGTGAGGAGAGGTGAGGTGCTTGATTTAACAAGCTTCCATTGGACCTGTCGTATGGCACAGTAACCTGAGAAGGGTGCAGCTATACAAGCAACCAAAGTATCTATACACATATATTTAAAAAATAAATACACCAACTTAGTATTCCCTCCATGGTTCCTGTATTCCCCCAAAGGTGTGCTTAGTGTGAAGACTGGACCTGACGTTTTTTTCTTGCACACCTTTAATCGGGATAGGATTTTTTTTTTTTTGATATATTCTTAACATTTCAAATGATTTCCCCTTTCCTGGTTCCCCCCCCCAAAGTCCCATAAGCCATCTCCCCTCCCCCTGTTCCCCAATAAACCCCCTCCTGCTTCCCTGTCCTGGTATTCCCCTACACTGCTGCATCGAGCCTTTCCAGGACCAAGGGCCTCTCCTCCCTTTGATGTCCAACAAGGCCATCCTCTACTGCCTATGCGTCTGGACCCATGGGTATCTCCATGTGTACTATCTGATTGATGGTTTTGTCCCTGGGAGCTCTGGGGTTACAGGGTGGCTCATAACATTGCTCCTCCTATGGTGCAGCAAACCCCTTCAGCTCCTTGGGTCCTTTCTCTAGCTCCCGCATTGGGGACCCTGTGCTCAGTCAATGGCTGACTGAGAGTGTCCCCCTCTGTATTTGTGACTCAGATGTCCCTCAATGGAGGAATGGATACAGAAAATGTGATATATTTACACAATGGAATACTACTCAGCTATTAAAAACAATCAATTCATGAAATTCTTAGGCAAATGGGTGGAACTGGAAAATATCATCCTAAGTGAGGTAACCCAATCACAAAAGAACACACATGGTATGCACTCACCAATAATTGGATATTAGTCCAGAAGCTTGGAAGACCCAAGACACAATTCACATATCAAATGATGCCCAAGAAGAAGGAAGAACAAAGTATGGATACTCTGGTCCTTCTTAGAAGGGGGAACAAAATACCCACAGAAGGAGATACAGAGACAAAGTGTGGAGCAGAGTCTGAGGGAAAGACCATCCAGAGACTACCCCTCCTAGGGATCCATCCTATATACAGTTACAAAACCCAGACACTATTATCGATGCCCACAAGTGCTTGCTGACTGGAGCCGGATATAGCTGTCACCTGGGAGGCTCTGTTAGTGCATGGACCTGATTTTCGAAGGATTCAACTAGAGGCGGGGAATGAAGATCCTCTCCCAGCGCTTGTTCTGAGTACCTGGTGTGATTTCAGAAGGTGCAGCTCACTTAGTTCCCCTTCAGTAGTGCAGACTCTGAGGCTGTTTATGGAGGACCCACAGTGTGCAGAGTGCCATCCTGTCTCCAGTGCTCTGAGTTGTGGACAATGGAGGGACCGTGCTTCCCGTACCTGCCTTCAGTGCAGTGCAAACCAGCCCTCAAATTTAGCAGTGCTGAGAGGTGTCAACACTACCTATAATTCTGTGGGAATAGCATGTTAAAAATTGAGCCTTAGTGTAGGATTTTTTTTCCTTATTAAATAAAAGGTCACAATTTGAATTCTGACATTTACAAATACTCACTCTGTTGATTCTTTTGGTAGAAAATTAAAGGTCCTCTTTACCATTGCAGCTTCAAGCACATTTAATCCCTGGATTAAATCTGAATGCCTTGGGTCTGTTCCCACCCACTTCAGGGATGCCACCTCCCACCTCAGGGCCCCCTTCCACCATGACTCCTCCCTACCCACAATTTGAGGTAAGTTCTTTGGCCCTTGACGCCACACTTAAGTGCCACAGTAGTGCTATGGTCCAAGCTAAGTGGGAAAGTGTCCATGCCAAACTGTCATGTGATCTATAACTTGTCAATGGAAACTTTTAATTAGATCCCCAAATAATAAGCATGAGTTGTTTTGAAGTATTTGTGGTGATAGAGTAATGCAAATATGTCATTTCAATAAAAAAATTAGTTTTGGTGGTTTTGTCTTTTGGTTCAGTACTCTGGAGTCAAGGCTGATAGTTTTAGTGTTGAAGCAAAGAGGTTTTTAGGAGAGTTCCATGCTAAACACAGTGTGCACACTTGTAAGTCTAGCACTCATTGTTTAGACAGTCTTTCTATGTAGACCTCATACTCGTTGTCTTCCTACCCTGCTTCCCTGTGTTATGAGCCATCATGCTTTTTGTAAATCTTATTTTGATATCCAGTTTTTGAGAATAGCTCTGCAGTCGAAAAGACACCTATCCAGGAAAGTAGAGAGCATCGCTGAGTTTGCATCATTAGTCTTCAACATTCTAGGGTCATTCATGGTGCATTTCTTCCTCCATTTGTTTGACTCTGTTATACAGCTACCATGCACCTTAAGAGATGTTCAAGTGTTACAATTTGAGCCATTTCAAAAGTAAGAATTTCCTTTTCTGTCCCTGAACCTGGTGCTATGCTTGTGCTTTTACATGAGCAGGGAGCAAGCAAGCCAACAGTGTTCCTCCATGGTCTCTGCTTCTGTTCCTGCCTCTAGGTTTCTGCCTTGAATCTTGTTTCTTTCTCTGCAACTCACCTGCCATATCTAGTTATCTAAGCCTGGAAACTATGTAACAAATTGAGGTTGGTTTTACAATGGTAACTCAATAAGCACCTGGACGTGATATTACTAACGCACCTATATCTTCAGCGACCTGGTGAGTGGGGCAGACTAAAGAAGGGAGGACTGCTTGAGCTGACAAGTTCACATCACCCTGGGCAACCTGGAGAGCCCGTGTCTCCAGTACAGTGTACACAGATTGTCAACTGAATATCAAGTATGAATAGATTTAGTATATTATCATGTGAAGCCCTCAGCTCAGATATGGGTATTGTGAAGTAGCTGGCAGGTTTGCACCTGATAGTGACTCTTAGGGAAAGAAGATTGGAGTCACCATAGTCTGTCTGACCTAGCTCTGCTGTGAATTTTTGCTGCTGATGGGCAGGCTCCTCATTGCCCTGGGTCTGTTTTCACAATGAAAACCTGTAATCTCAGCCTCTAGTGGCTGGGGCATGAATATTGCTGTGAGTTCTAGGTCAGGTTGGGCTACTTGGTGGGACTAGGCAAGTCTGGGCTACAGAGTAAGACCTCAACTTGAAAGCAAGTTGAGGGGGGATAGAGAGACCTGTGTTTCTTAGGAAACAAAGACAGGTGGATCTCTGAGTTCAAGGACAGTCAGGTCTACAGAGTGAGTTCCAGGAGAGTCAGAGCTAAATACAGATTCTAGCTCCATGTTCCCCCAGAAAGCGGAATTTAAAACTACATAAAAACATGTGAAATTTACTTGTTTTCATAAAGAATTTCCTTTAGAATTGCCAATAGAATAAGGTATTTTCATGAGGTATATTTAGATTGAGGGGTAGCAGAGAATGCTAATACAGGTAAAGTCAAGGCCACAAACACTCCCGCTATAGGAAAGAAGTATAGTTTAGTTTTTGCTTTTTATATCCTGATGGTGATGTCTTTAAGAAACATTGGTTTTAGGGGATTGGAGAGAGAGTTCAGTGGATAAGAGTACTGGCTGCTCTTCCAAAGGATCCAGTTTGCGCGCGCACAAACACACACACACACACACACACACACACACTAATAAATAAACAAACATTTGGTTTTTATCAGTCCTGTGGAAGTTAGCAGAAAATTTAAACTGGCTCTTCAGGTGAGGGTTTTCTTGCCTTTTATGATCCCTTGTTATTTCAGTCCTCCTTTCTCTGCTTGCCACATTGTGGTCTGGTCCTCCCTCCCTGGTGCCTTTCTCATTCACCCACTGCAGTCTTCTGTGGAGTTGGGCTTTACTATCTCCCAGCCTGAGGGGAAACTAGCTCTTCTGTGGATATGGTTCCCTGGGCTGGCTGATTAGAATCCCCTGGGAAGGGCCCTGCCTTGCTTCCTTTGAAAGCTCCCAGGTAACCTGGTCTGTAGTGAGACTCACTGGCGGCAGAGCCACCCTGAGTGGGAGAGGGCAGAGCTCTGGAGTGTGGCTTTGTGGAGGTTTCTTGCTGTTCACTCAAGAATGTGTACTAGGCAGGAGAGGAGACATGATTGCTGGAGGAAAGCATATTTTCTTTTCACATTTGTGCATGTGAGAAAAGATTTGAGGAGCATAAACACTCTGCTAATGTGTTCCTCTTTTTATCCTGTTCTGTTTTATTTCAGAGAATAGTTTAAACACCCCCCCCTCTACACACACACCAAATCCCCTTACCCTTTTATCTTGAGAGACCTGTCATTCAAACTCTAGGCATTCATCAAACCAAAATATGTCTGTGGGATGCTGCCATGTGTCTGTTCTCAGTCTTCTGAATCTACTGTGGTATGCTGTGTAGATGGAGAATGTGCTTGTCTGTGTGGTATGGGAGCAGAGGGCTAGCTTAAAAGTTGTCCTAGGGTCAAGAGTAGATGACCCAAGGCTTGTGGTGAGCTCGTCCCAGGACTGTTTAACACCATTCTCCAGTCCAAAGTGATTATGCAGACTCCAGCCAGTGGTTTTCAGTCCAGTCAGCAAAGAAACAAGCATGTGTTGATATTTAACCCTTGATAGGCACCCAGCTTTGTCTAGGTGCAAGAATGCTGGGAAGCAATTGCTCTAGGTGCAGCAGTGCGTCTATTAAACATGGATAGGAAAATAGATGTTGGAGCAGCCATTCCTGTCAGTCTAGGTGGATTTAGCCTTTTCGCCTCTTAAAGGAAACTCCAAACCTGTGAGTTCTTTCAGAGAGAAAGGGAGACTCTAAGTTGCAGTCTCTACACCTACGGGGTATTTTTATTGACATGCAGAGCATAAACAGCTGTTCTGAGAATTACCTTGTATCTGTGGATACCACCTGATATAAATTCCTCTTTCACATGGATGTCTGTGACTCTCAGCTTTTTTTCTAAATTCAAATCACTGATATGTTCATCTCCCAGTTTGAGTTACCCACAGTTGACCATTACTAGATACTCATTGAGGAGGCAGAGAGAGCCCCTTTACTCATTGAGGAGGCAGAGAGAGCCCCTTTGTACAGCCTTTTTTTCTGTTTTGTTATTGTTCTAGTGTATTCCTCTCTAGCTCATTTCAGATGGTGTCTATAGAAAACTCATAGTGTATGTAGGGCTTTGAAGGGTCAGTGGCCTTAGGTATCCACTAGGGGTCTTGAAGGCAGGAAGTAGTATATGCAACTGTACTTACCTATTTGTATCTGGTAAGTGGAACTACTTTGGGAAATACATTTTAAAAGTTATTTTATATGTGTGTGTGTGTGTGTGTGTATATATATATATTAATTGGCCTGCATATGTCTATGTAACACACCTGAGAAGGCCAGAGGAGGGTTTTGGATCCCCTGGAACTATAGTTTCAAAAGACTGTAAGACAACATGTGAATTCTGGGAATTGAACCCAGGTCTTTTAGAGCAGCAGCAAGTGCTCTCCCGACTGCTAAGCCATCTCCCCAACCCAGAAAGTATAATTTTTTAAGGGTGATGGTTAAATTGACTAAAGCCTTACCAGTTTTGTTTTGTTTTGAGACAAGGTCTCATATAATCCTGGTCGGCCTCAAACTCATTGTGTAGCCAAGAGTGATCCTGAATTTCTGGTCTCAAGCTTCTTTCTCTGAAGTGCTAGGATCATAGGTGTGCACTACCCTGTCTAGTTTTCTGTTGTGTTGTGGGGATTGGGCTATGCACATGCTAAGCAGGCTTCTGCTAACTGAGCTACATCCCCAACCCTCAGCATTCTCTTGTCTGTTTTTTTGTTATTACCTCCCTGAAGAATGTAGCATTGTGGGTCCTGGGTGTGAGCTAAGGGTTCCCAGGTATTTACTCGGGGAATAGTGAAGGTGACCCTGTGCCACACTGACGTGAGGTGACCGTACTTGTCATAAGAAGCTTTCTTTCTTCTTGTTCTTTTCTTGTTCCTGGCTAGGGAGATAGCTCAGTGGTAGAGCTCTTTACCGTGCAAAGCTCTGGATTTGATTGATACTCAGTCCCAAAAGAAAGACCTTGCTATTAGCACTTATTGCAGAGAATTTAGAATACTTATTAAAACCATCTTCATCCTTGACCTTGTGTGGGGGTAAGAGTGAATCTCTGCTTTTATTATAAATGCATATTGCTTGTTAAGAGGAGTTTGGGGCTGGAGAGATGGCTCAGCAGTTAAGAGCACTGATTGCTCTTCTGAAGGTCCTGAGTTCAAATCCCAGCAATGTCATGGTGGCTCACAACTATCGGTAACAAGATCTGATGCCCTCTTCTGGAGTGTCTGAAGACAGCTACAGTGTACTTACATGTAATAAATAAATCTTTAAAAAAAAAAGAGGAGTTTGACTGCGTGCGTACATATGTGTGAGTGTACATGTGTGTATTTGTAGAGCGCACATGCATCAGTGTGTACGTGGAGATCAGGGACTGGCTTTGTGCATCATCCTGTTGCTCTGCTCTGTTTTTTCTATTGTATGTTTCTGTGTGTTTGTGGGTCTGTATGGTATGTTTGTTTCTTTATATGGGGGGGGGGCGTCTTAGTCTGAGGGAGCTGCCTGCCTCAGAGCCTCATGCTTATGTCACAAGTACTTTGAGCCCCTGAGCCATCTCCATGGTCCTCCGTCTTATTCTTTGGAGTAAAGTTTTGTCATTGAGTCTGGTGTTCATTGATCTGGCTCGGCTGCCAGCCAGGAAGCTCCAGGGATTCCCCTGTGAAGATTACGCTCAGGTGTACAGATGCACACCACCGTGCCCGGCTTCTCCTAAGTGCTGGTTTTTAATTTACTGACTAACACATCTCCCTATCCCTGAGAAGTAGAATTTGGTGTGTAAACCATCCCACCACCACCAGGACTTTTTATGGACTTTTAGAATTGTCTGTCTTCTTTATGTAGACTTATTCATTTCTGCTTTGTGAGAGGAGAATGAAGTGTACTGTCTATGGATAAACTTACTGCCCCTGTCCCATTCCAGATCTCTACCCACTCATCCTGCCAAACTATTCTCTCTCCCAGAACCTATGAGGTTGATTTCTCCAAACAGCCAAAGTGATATATCTTTCAAAAGATTTCGGAAAGTCTCTAGTTCCTGCCTTGAAGCTGGTTCAGTCAGTACTAACTGGCAAGACGCTCATTTGTAAATGACAGGAAATGCTCCTTTCAGAAATGCCCAAACAGTAGGGAAGTGAGAGTTGGCAGCTAGAGAGCCAGAAGAGAGCTGGAACTCGCACAGCGCATGCACAGCGTCTTAGCTGCCATGTTGGCAGCTTGCAGTTGGGTTGTCAGGAATAAACCTGTGGGCTCTGGTCTTCACGACTCTGATAGCTTCTTTACACTCTTCTCTGAAGGCTCCAAGATAGTAGTTTGACCTTGAAGTGGCAAGTATTCTGGTCTGACGGGCAAGAAACAAACCAAGTTGCTGTCTCCTTCTAAGGCCAGGTAGTATCTCATAGTATTTAAGATTTTTCATCGTGGGTGCTGTAAAACATTTCTAAGCAACTAAATCACTGCATCATATGAAGCCTTGATTTTCTTGGTTATAGGAAAACTTCCTTTTTCTTTTCTTTCTTTCTTTCTTTCTTTTTTTCATTTTCTAAGCTTTAGTATTTTGTTCGAGTCATAGAGTTGAGTAAACTTCGTTTTAGTTCCAGACCCAAATCTAGTTAAAAACAACTTTTCCCTCCCCCAATACCTATCTTACAGGCCAAAGGAAAACACTGGCACCCTGCCAGGTTCCTGGAGGCTGATCTCCCGGCTGCCAGGCACGTCTCCATGCCTTTGTGATGCCTGAGATTTTGTTCCTTGCAAAGTAAATACACTTAACCTCACTGTTTGCTCTTGCTTGTGTCTTCTCGATAGTGGGTGATTAGGAATTATTCACTGGCAGACTTCACCAGTTACTCAAACGATCGGCCTCACAGCTCTGTTCACATTATTTCAAGACACAGCACAGTGCTTGCCAAGAGTCCGAAGGAAGCTTTGCCACAGGCATCTGGCAGCAATCCACTGGGAAGCAGCTTACATCCTGTGACTTTCACCCTCAAATAGTATATTCAGGAACAGGTCTCCTGTGTGCTCAGGGCGGTGAACTTATAACCAAGGAGTGTGTCAGAGGGATGGTGGTGAACTTACACCCAAGGAGTGTGTCAGAGGGATGATGGCAAACTTATACCCAAGGAGTGTGTCAGAGGGATGATGGTGAACTTAGACCCAAGGAGTGTCAGAGGGATGATGGTGAGAGGCTTTTCCTCTGTCTGCATAGGTCTGCCAGTCAAAACGAAATGCTGTGCTTATCTGGGGCAGATCCTGAAAACATGGCTTCTCATGCTGGATTCCATGTGAGAACACACTGTACAGACAGTCAAGTGGATGGATGTTTCCACAAGCTGCCCGTGCCTCAGGAAAATTCCCTTGTGAAATTATTTATGGCCAGTGAGATGGCTGGGGAATGGAAGTAGAGCCAGGGGAGATGGTGATGTTCAGAATGCAGTCTTCCAGCTTCAGATGGCCGATGAGTCATCAAGTCTCAACTTAAGATGTGTTGCCAACAGTGCACATGACGTACCGTTGGTCTGGGGCACCATTGCCTGTATGGAAAGCACAGTTGCTTCACACTTGGCTTGTTCTGTTGGGCAGGTCCTCATGCTTTCAAAGCAGCAGCTTCCATCACATTGCAGGACATTCAGGCCAGCAGAGACTCCTCACATTGCACTTTGCTGCTGTTGTGATACTGTACTGTGGTCATTTCAGCCATTCATTTTCCAGAGCTGGAGTGGGGATACTTCATGAGACAGTTCTGAAATTCTCACCAAGTCATTCATTTTTAAAATTCAGCCACACACACACCCCTTTCTTTGAGACAGGGTTTCTCTATGAAGCCCTAGCTGTGTTGGAACTAGCTCTGTATACTAAGTTGTCCTTGAACTCAGAGGTCCACTGCCCCTATCTTTACATTTTTATTGTAAACAGCTTCTTCCATCTCTAGAGATGTAAATATGTAACATTTTCTTTAAAGCACAAATGTGTTTTATTGCTTTATTGGTGACTTACCTTTTTCCCACCACTGTATTTTTATTTCAGAATGTGTTCGTGGTGTTTGTGTGTATGGGTGGTTTGCTTGCATGTATATCTGTGCAGCACATATGCACAGTGCGCACAGAGGTCAAAAGGAGAGGGTGGATCTCTTGGAACTGGAATTACAGATGGCTGTTAGCCATGTGGTGCTGGGAGCTGAATCCGAGTTCTCTGGAAGAGCCGCCAGTGCTCTTAACAGCTGAGCTACGGCTCTATTCCCCACTATGTATGTTTTTCAAAAACAAACTTATGAGCAACAAGCTCCAGAAAAATAATTTATCCTAACTATAGGTGACAAAAATGTTTAAATAGGAATAGAAACAGGGTGGATTATCTCAGCCACAAGGAGCAGCTTCCTTAAGCCTTATCTTCCTTCCCCATCTCAGCTTCTTGAACTCTTTTCTGACATCTTCATGGCCCAACATGATGCCTGTGGCCCCTCCCCCAGGCCCTTTGGTGGCTGTCTTAGGGTTTTATTGCTGTGAAGAGACATCATGACCTCGGCAACACTTATAAAGGACATTTAATTGGGGCTGGCTTATAGTTTCGTAGGTTTAGTCTACTATTATGGTGGGAAGCAGGCATGGTGCTGGACAGGTAGCTAAGAGTTCTACATGTGGATTGCAGGCATCAGGAAAAAAGAGTCACTGGGCCTGGCTTGGGCTTGAGCTTCTGACACCCCAAAGTCCTTATTCCAGTGACACTTCCTGCAACAAGGCCACACCTCCCAGTAGTGCCCATCCCCTAGAGCCTATGGGGACCATTTTCATTCCAACCACTACCACTGCTAATGTTAAATCTTCCTGGAGCAGGTCCTGTTGTTAGAAGGTGAATAGAGAATAAGCTGGGTGAGTAGCAGTGTTCTCCATGAGAACGCTCACTCCACTGCTGGCACTGCACCTTGGGAGGCCCTTGTGAGAAATCTGGTCACTGAGCTCTGTCCTTTAGTGACTGTGCCCTGCTGTAGGACTATGTGACAGGAGCCTGGAGAGGGCACATGCGACCAGTGTGAAGCAGGGAGGCTTGAGTCCATCTGTGCATAACCTTTCAGGACTTAGCTTTCAAAATGGTTTCTATTTGTATATAAGATGCCAAGGGTGTATAAAGAAGTGTGCACGGGAGGGAAGTGTCTTATTGTGTTTTGTTACTAAAGTAAATGGGTTTTCCTTTTAATACTGTCTTACATGTGCTAAGTATAGAATGATGTGTTCTGCTGTATGTAGGAGCTGTTTACTCTTTGTTAAAAGCCTAGGTTGGGGATTTAGGTCAGTAGAACAGTGCTTGTGAGTGTTCATCCTTGGCTCTGGGGGAAAAAGAAGGAAGGAGCAAGAAGGGGGGGGGAGGGCTAAACTCTGGACTTCGTATCCTTCACTGTGTAGTTTGTGATGTGTAATCTGAAAGTCACTTTGGATGTAGTCTATATGTTTTAAATATTAATAAAAAAGAAGGCAAAGTATCTATAATTCAATGAGATTTTGAAGTTTAGGAAAACTGTGTAGAGAAAGGTGAGATTTTTAGTAACTGGTCCTTTCAGGACCAACTTTGGCTGTATAGGTAAGCTCTGGTTAATTCATTACAGTTTTCCATGACCCTGGTACTCCTACTGTATGAGAATGTGCCTATGCCAAAGGTGAAGGTGCCAGTGACTTATCTGCAGCAAATAATAAACATTCACGTCCTGGCTTTCTTTTCTTACAGCAATCAGAAACGGAGACTGTGCACCTGTTTATTCCCGCCTTGTCCGTCGGTGCCATCATTGGCAAGCAGGGCCAACACATCAAACAGCTTTCTCGTTTTGCAGGAGCTTCGATTAAGGTACTGTTCTGCACACTGTGGCTCGGTGGGCTGAGTCAGGAGTAAGACGGGAACCTTACAGCAGTGGCTTAATTGTGCTTAGTTAACATTTCTCTCAGAAAAATTGGTCTGTGGAGAAGCCAACTGGACATCTTGATGCCTCTGAGATCCTGACTTACAACTTCCTTCTAGCTCACCTCCACTTTCCGTGCATGCCCTAGCCGGGCAGTGGTGTGCACTCCCTTAATCCCAGTACTCAGGAGACAGGTGGATCTCTGAGTCTGAGGCCAGTCTAGTCTACACAGAGAAGCCTGGTCTTGAAAACAAAGCAAAACAAAACAAAAACCAAAAAGCCAAACAAACAAACAACAACCAGAGCCATGTTTGTTACCCGGCTAATGAGGACGGGGGATGTAGTGGAGTCTTTCCCATAAGTTCATTGCTATGGGATATTTTTATATATATTCTGTTCTCAGAACTTGGCCAGGCAAAGCTGAGGGGCAGCAGGGAGATGAAGTTTTATGTTGTCAACTAAGCATTTATTGTGTAAATGTGGGACCACTAGTGTTTGTCAAAAGAGATTGTTGTCTCTCTGCAGGATCTGTATTTTGATCTGTTGATGCAATTCATTATTAGCTAAAAAAGGCGTTTGTGTGCATGCACACCTGTGAGACAGTGCTTGGGCATGTGTGTATACATGGGGGTAATGTCTGCTGGGTCCTCAGTCACACGCACCTTGTATTCTGAGATAGTATGTTACTGACCAGCTTACTGACTCCGTGGGCTGCCTAGCCAGTGAGTTTCAGGACTCCTGTCTCTGCCCTTTCCACCTCTGGTCTGTTTATATGGATGCTGGGATCTAAACATTCTATCATCCGAACCACACCCCCGTCCTCGGATTCTTGCTTTAAAACAAAGGTTTCCAGGTTTGATAAGTTCACAACTTTCTCCTGGAAACCATCAGTGGGATCTTTTAAAAGCTCCTTAAAAAAGATTTAATACAATTTCTGTACAACATATAGATTCCACTTCTAGATATCCATGAGAAATGAAGCTTAGCATCAGCTTCCCTCCCCAGAGAACACTAGAATGTTAATAGCATGTTTCTTGGTGACTATCCCGAATGCCCTTCACGTGCAGATAAGCTGTAACCCTCCATGCCATGAGTCTGCACAGGAGACACCACTGAGTCACACGAGGTGTCCACTGGAGGTAACAGTGTGCGGGAAATTTCATGTATTGTGGTGATAGAAGTCAGGAAGGAAGCCCTCACGCTATATAGCCCATTTATGGAATAATTCTGGAAAAGGCAGAGCTACAGGGACAGCAAGGACATCTGGTGGCTAGACACTGACAAGGGAGAGGCACAGCTTGAGGGGCTGGGAGAGTAAGGACTGTTGTGGGATTTCATTGTGGGGCTGGGGAGAAAGGACTGTTGTGTGATTTCACTGTGGGGGTAGTTAACCTGAGTACATATTTGTCACCCCATAGAACCGGACAACAAAAGGTAAAACTTGCTTTATGTAAATTAAATTAAAATTCAAAACATAGAAACAGCCCTTACATACTTTCTTGTAGAAGAGACCGCAAAATCAAGGGACAGGAAATCCAGTTACTGTCAGTGTGTAGTAAAGGATTGGGCATGGGAATGATGAAATATGAAGTCTATACTGCCTTGCTAGTTCTTAAATTATGGCAAATCAGTGTTTGACAGGTGGAGAGATGGCTCAGCAGTTAGGAATACATACTGCTGTTGTAGAGGACCTCAGTTCAGTGTCTTTAAGTGTCAGGATCCAACCCACTCTCTGGGCTCTTTGGACACCTGTACTGAGGTGTATACCCTATCCCCAACACATTTACACTTATTAAAATATTTTACAAAATTAATCTGGCACATTCTCACACACACAGTGACTGCTCACTTCTTCCTGCCTTCATTAGGTCTTCTAACTGGGCTGGGGACATGTGTGTTCAGAAAGCCTGAAACACAGTCTCCAAGATTGGCTGCCTCTTTTGCTATGTAATACAGGATTAGATATGGTTACCTTTTTGTGCAGTTTTATTACACAGATGCTGGGGTTTGTTTTGTGTACGTGTGCACGCATGTGGACCTCAGATGTCTTCCTCCATTGCTCTCTGCCTTATTCACTGCCTTGGGACAGGGCTCACTGAACTGGCAGTGTGCCGGCCAGCCACTGTGCTTTGGTGATCCCCCTGTCTCTACCTCTAATGCTGAGGGTCCAGGCACATGCAGCTGGGCCTGGCTTCCTCTTTGGGTGCTGGTGGATTCAGTCTAGTCCTTGTGCTCACCTATCATCTCCTGCACCCTGAGACAGATACCTGGTACTACCAAATCATCATTTAATGTTGTTCACTTATTTGTTGACATTGCAGTTTCTTTTAATGTATCCACAATAAATAAAATAACACAGCCTTTTTTTCTTTAACAGAAGTTTATATGAATAGACTTGGTTAGTCAAAGGATAGGAACCCTTTTCCATGCTTTAAGAAATGGTAGCCAGCCTGGTGGTGGGTGTACATACCTTTAATCCCAGCATTTAGGAGGCAGAGGCAGGCAAATCTCATTGAGTTCAAGGCTAGCTTGCTCTACAGATCAAGTTCCAGGACAGCCAAGACTACACAGGAAAAAAAAAACTATCTTGAAAAAAATCAAAAAGGAAGGAGGTAGCCGGTCAGTGGTGGCGCACACCTTTAATCCCAGCACTTGGGAGGTAGAGGCAGGCGGATTTCTGAGTTCGAGGCCAGCCTGGTCTACAGAGTGAGTTCCAGGACAGCCAGGGCTACACAGAGGAACCCTGTCTGGAAAAACCAACACACACACACACACACACACACGGATATAGAAGCCATATATACTATCAGTGTGTGCATTCCCTTAGCCTTGGTTCTATCATTGAAAGTATTTAAAACAAAACAAAGAACAATAGCAACAACAACAACAAAAAACTGGAATGCTAAAGAATGACACCTTTACAGAATTCCCTGTCAACAAAACCCCAGCAATTTGGACTAAATGCAAGGAACTATTTGCTTGTTTTTCAGTCTCAAAACAAGTCAGTGCCCTGCACAGAGTATGCCTAGGTTTCAGTTTGACTCTAGGTAACAGTATGGTAGCTTTATTTTGAAGGGAGCTGAAAGCAAGACTTGATTTATCCTAAAGTCTTTCTCTAAAAAACTACATCAAGTAATTGGCAGTGATGATCTTCAGTGATCGAATTGGGGTGGCTTGTATTTTTTTGTTCTTACATGGTTTTATAATGTAATAATTAGGTTTTATTTGCATAAGTGTCAGGGTTTCTCAGTTGAACCAAGAGCTTATCAATAAGGCTGGTTGGCTGCCTGGTTGATCTGAAGAACCCATTTTATCTCTTGGTGCTGGAATTGTACAGAGCAGCTACACTCCAGTCCTTGCCATTCACAGCAGACTTTTTACTGAGCCATCTCCTCCGCCCAAATGTCCTTAAAATAACTCCCTAACTGGGTTACAAAACCCTTTCTTGTGACTCTGGGCATGTTGGCTCCTCTCCCTATACATTTCTGCACTATTTCCCCAGCCTGAACTTTTGATTCCATATACTCCACGAGAACTGAGATGTCTCAGTTTACCTGTCTCCTGCTCATTTAATACTGGTTAATAGCCTATGTCTTTCCAATGAGTAGACTTGAGAGCAATTTACCCAGTAGTCTTAGCAACAAAAACTATACAAATAGCTTAAGCAATCCAGAGAGTTTATTTCCTTCATTTAAATATAAAAGCCATAGCTGCCTTGACAGCATTACCCTTTTCTCTGAAAGCTAAGGAGAGACTATGCATGTGTTGGCCTCACAACCGAGGAGCCCAGAACCTCTGCACTTGATGGATCACTGGAGTTATGACCAAAAGCACAGGCAGTGGACATATCCAGCTCTCAAGCCTTTTATCTATACAATTATGGGTCAGGTCCTTTAATGTCCCGGCCTTCTGTGCTCCCATTGTAAAGTCCTTATTCTTCAGCTAGGTGTGGTATGGGTTGGCTCAGTGGCTGTGCATCCAGTTTTACACTAGAGTCAGGCACCATTTTAATACTCAGTAAATAGTGTGCTATGCCTGACTGGCCCATATTATCATAACCTCTCCGCAATTCCTTTCCAGAAGGCATTTAATTCTGCAGCTCAGTCAATCATGTGCAGATGTCAGGCTGGTTTGCCTAAGGTTTGTCAGTGACACCTGAAAATATCATAACTGGCTGGTGATGGGTCTGTTACAGATCGCTCCAGCAGAAGCACCAGATGCTAAAGTGAGGATGGTGATTATCACTGGACCACCAGAGGCTCAGTTCAAGGTATGTGTTGCGGAGGGCACAGGTAACGTGAGGGAGCAAGATGATGTTGCCTTTTCCAGTCCCTGTATCAGTAGAAATTCCAAAGATGAGAGTGGGCCACACCAGAATTATTTCACAGCCATGAACCTAAAGCCTTTAGTTTTGAGTTCTGTAATGGTGTTGGTTTACTGTCACCACTTAGATGGTTGGGACCTTAACACTGGCATAGGCACACTTGCCTGCTAATGAACCTTGTAAATCTGGTTTTCAACGTCCCATTCTGCCTTGGAGACGGTGTGATCTTGAGTTATAGTGGCCCCTTTTTTCTTACCTTCACCTAGCACTGTCCTTGGATCTTAGTTAGAAGGCTGGGGCTGTGATGGCATGAGACCTGGCTTTAACTACTGAACATTGATGGGTATCTGTGGTCCTTTGGATCTGGAAAATCTTTGTGTGTTCTGAGGTGATGGAGACAACTTGGCAGCTAGACCCCTATTTCAAATCCTAGTTTGGCCAATCACCATTTGTGTGACCTTAGACAAGTTACTCTCCTCCCCAGTTCCTCATCTATAGAATGGACGGAAGTGTCTCTATCCTACAGAGCTATCCAGTGTCTAGTGCTCGAGACAAGCAAGACCAGCTCCCTTTGTGTTCCTCAGAGCCAACACTGAGGCAGTCAGTGACCAGTCCCAGGGGCCTTTATTCTAGTGAACGGTTAGTGTGGAACACTCTGTCTTAGGCAGCTAAGTGTTGAGTTCTGTAATGGTGTTGGTTTACTATCACCATTGGGATGGTCGGGACTTTCCATTCTACTCATTAATCCAGTACCTACATCTTTTTTAAAACTTACATTTATGGGAGGAGTGGGAGGAGCATGTGTATCGTGGCATGCTGTAGTCAGAGGACATCTGTGAGTCAGCCTTCTCTCATTGTGGGTCCTCAGGACTTTGTTTACCTACTGAGCCACCTCACCAGCCCAGCACTTGTATCTTAGTCCTGTGTCCCACTAACAGCTGTGTAAAAAGTCAAGCACTCACTCTTGACCTCAGTCTCTGCTGTTTCTTAACACTCCACAGCACTGCCCACAGCTCGCCCACCTTCTCTATCTGGGAAGAAGACTAAACCAGAGCCTTGCTATGCAGGCGCTCTGCCTTAAGCTGTATTCCAGATCCTCTTTTGTTGTGAATCAATGAGAATCCAAAGCGGCTTCACAGCATTTACAGAGGGACAGAGCATGCAAATGTTAGTATGTTGAGTATGTTGCTTACCACTGCCTTTGCATCAGTGACATTTAGCCCTCCCAGCAGCCTCCTAGTGCTCAGTTCAGGCCATAAATAGGAAATGATAAAAACTGGCTATGAGTAGGATACAGCTCCCTTGTAGCATGTGAGAAACCACAGGTCTGATACCCGCCATATGTGCATACACATATGATACAGGCAAAACACTCATAAAATTAAAAAAAAAAAAAGAATGTATAGAAGATTGGAGAGTAGGATGAGTTTTGTCTTCTCTCTAATCCTCCAAATGAGCCTAATTAGCATTTCTACACCAATAAAAATCTGGCTATTTGGGCTTTTCTGGCTTTCTGGCATCTTGTCAGGTTAGCCCAACTTCCTAACTTAGAATTCCTTCTCCTTTGAAGTGTATGAGAACAAATTCATTGTTCATGGTTGCACATAATAAGAGGTTCCTTACATAAAACATCTAGTTGTACACAGGACCCATTAGTCAAGTACTAGAAGTGTACAGTAACTTGATTTCTGTCGCCTTTTTGAGAGGAAATAGGAGTCAGGCCCCACACTTGTAGCTACGCTCTTCCTTGGCCTCCTAAGTGCCGGGACTACTTACCTGAGTGTCATGCCCAGCATTTTACCTTCCATAAAGCGGAAATCACCTGAGAAAGAGATCTGTTTAAGTAGAAAATGCTCACGTTGGCAGGCTGGAATCTGTCCTATTTAGACATGAGCTCAGCTCCTTGTGAGCCTGGTGTCCCTGACTACAAAGTTCTTCCCTAGTTTTTTGCTCACGAACAGTGCAGTCTCTTACTTTGAGAGTAGAAGAGGCTTTATTCAAGATTGGAGTGTGAATGGTCATTTGCACTTAAAATCATTTTTAATTAGACCTCCTAATGCCTTTATTTCCAGCATACTGCTTACTCTTCAGGTGTTAGTTACAAATGCATTGCTGCATTCTGCCCATACCCTCCTCTTGTCAGTAATTCAGTCGCCTTGCCTGTGAAAGTCATCGTCAACCCTCTCTGATGCTCCTAACCACCGCCTCCTACTGTCGTCAGTCTTCATTCCAGATGTGGATGTACCACTACAATGGGTATTCCAGGCTGATCCACGCTGTCTTCAAAGTTAACTAACCTTTTGTTTCAAGGATGAATGATACTAATAGGATATATTGTCATCTGTAGGCTCAGGGAAGAATTTATGGAAAAATTAAAGAAGAGAACTTTGTTAGTCCTAAAGAAGAGGTGAAACTTGAAGCTCACATCAGAGTGCCGTCCTTTGCTGCTGGCAGAGTTATTGGGAAAGGAGGCAAAACGGTAAGTACCCTAGCAGCAGCCCGCCATGCTGGGAGAGGCACTGCAGGAACCGAGACCCAGCTCCACCCCGGCCTTTAGGTAGTTTATAAAACGTGGGATCATTTGACCAAGGTTTAGAGGTTTCCTTCTTTCTGTAACCTGCCAGTAAGACTGCTGCATATTTCAGACCAGGGCACTGGCCTAGGACTTGAAAGGGGCATGCAACATTCTTTCACACATATAACTTGAACTTTTTACTCTATAAACCTTAAAGGATAGGAAGTGAAGTTTTAAAATATCTTCAAATTGCAAAAAGTAGTTTGCAGTCTTTCTTAACTAAGTCATTTCCAGATCTTTAACTTTAGAGTAACATAGAGCCCACCCTGAGCAGAGATTGAAGACCCAAGACTGATTTTGCTTTTTACTTCTGTAATGGGTTTCTTTGTCCAGACCTTAGTTTTTGTTATGTTAAAATGGGAGCTCTAGCTCGGAGAACTGTAAGTGGATAAAATGACCTCTGTAAAGCCAGAGCTGTGTCTGGCGTACAGGAAGTGCTTGGGAAATGAACTTTTAATGCTTAGTGATTATGATTTTATCTATTTCAGGTGAATGAACTCCAGAATTTATCAAGTGCTGAAGTTGTTGTCCCCCGTGACCAGACACCTGATGAGAATGATCAAGTAGTTGTCAAAATAACTGGCCACTTCTATGCTTGCCAGGCAAGTGGCTTCTAAAATGACAAGTTCTTTTTTTTTTTAAGATTTATTTATTATTATATCTAAGTACACTGTGACTGTCTTCAGATGCACCAGAAGAGGGCGTCAGATCTCTTTATGGATGGTCATGAGCCACCATGTGGTTGCTGGGATTTGAACTCAGGACCTTTGGAAGAGCAGTCAGTGCTCTTACCTGCTGAGCCATCTCTCCAGCCCCCAAATGACAAGTTCTTAAGCTCTATCATAGTGCTACCATTCCATATGTATAAGAAAACCTTTAGATAGATGCTCATGAGTCATAGTGTTGGGTGGGGTATTAAAGTATGCTGTGTCTGCTGTGACCCAGGCTATCCTTGAACTCCTAGGCTCCAGAGATCCCCGCACCTCAGCTTCTGTCCTTATGCACCACTGTGCCCAGCTGTGCTTGGTACATCTAGTTTTCCTTTTAGCCAGCACACTGTTAAGTATTTGGCACAAGGATTTCAACTTGATGCTGTTGCAGTAGAGTAACTTAGTAACTTCGGACTGTGCAGATTATGTGAAGTTCTGTCCTTTTGTAGGTTGCCCAGAGGAAAATTCAGGAAATTCTGACTCAGGTAAAGCAGCACCAACAGCAGAAAGCTCTGCAGAGTGGACCACCTCAGTCAAGGCGGAAGTAAAGGCTCAGGAGACAAACAGCCACCACAGAGGCAGATGCCAAACCAAAGACAGATTTGCTTAACCAACAGACGGGTGCCGACCCATCCAGAATCACGTGCACGAGTTTTTACCTAGCTGGTTGTTTCTGAGGACCAGGCAGCTCGAACTCCTGTCTCTGTGAGAATGTATACTTTATGCTCTCTGAAATATATGACACCCAGCTTTAAAAAAAAAAAAAAGTGGGGGTAGGGAAAGAGAACTCTGCACTTCCCTTGTGATATCAAAGTATAACAAACGTGCTAATTTTTCTTAATTTTCCCTCCATAATGCCAGAAATTGGCATAAATGGTACATTCACTAAATTTTATCAAATAAATTTAAAACTAGATTGTTCCTAAGTCCAATTGTTGAAATTGGATCAAAGTAGAATTGACAGAGGAACACAACATTAAGCCATTAGAATAGAAGAGCTGTTGTTTCCTGTTTCTCTAACACTAACGTGGATAACCTAAGGGAAGTGCCAACCGCTGTTGGCGGGGTATTAAACGTGCATTTTTACTCAACTACCTCAGGTATTCAGTAATACAGTTAAAAGCAAAATTATTCCTTTTTTGAAAATTTTATATACTTTATAAAAACTCCAACCGTTTTTTTAAAAAAAAATAAAATTTAACAGTTATCAGCTGATAGGCAAGTAATTGAAAAAGTAATTTTACGTCTGGCTGGTGACAGTAAAGTTGGAAAAATAATTTTGCATTTTTTGAGCCTTTTGACAGTTGAAAAGTCCACTAACTGTTCAAAGATAAGGAGCAGTGCCTACTCTGAGAGCAGCAATACCATGTACTCCTTTGTTCACATTTGGGACGGTGGATGATGGCACCGACGGAGCAGAGTGGTGGCCGGGTTGGGGATGTCTAGTGGAAAGGGCTCCAGAAGACCTGGGGCTTTGTGTTTAGCTATGTGCGGGAATTCGCAAATGCTTTGTGCTTCCTTTGCCACAAAAAGGAAGCATGTCAGTGAAGAAATGCAGAATTTAAACAAAATCAGCTTGAGTTTGTTTCACAGGATGCTCAGCTCGCCAACACACTGGAGCTCAGACCATGCTCTGAGCAGACACGGACAGGATTGCTTTGTGAAGACCAGGGGAGTCAGGTGTCATGACAGGGCTGAAGAGCAGAAAAAGCTCCATCTCCTTGTGCCTGGCACTGTCACCAGCCTAGGCTATTTTGAAGACTTTTTGAACAGTGATAGAATTATGTCCACCGAAAGTCTTCCATGGAATGTAGCAGAGTTTCTGTCTACCCTGCAGTTACCTGACAGTGAGTCAAGGTAGGGGTCCAGCGAACCGTTTCGGGAATTCAGACTGTAGACATATCTGACTTCCCTCTGCCCTTCCTTAACTTAGTGGCAAAGCCCTGTATGGATACTTGTGGGTGTGGGTGGTCCTCAAGGCCATGCTGCTTTCTGAATTGTTTTGTTGCTTTGTTCATAAGGTGGTTACAGTCATATTACACTGACCTTGAGGGTATTATGTAACCCTTCAGAAAATCACTTTGCCTCATTTCTGTTTCAGGATTAACTTCTACATGCTTTTAAGTTTTTCTGAACATCAGCATATCATTTAGACATTGTGAAAATGAATTCCTAAACATTTTCATAAAACCAGTCTATTTTGTAGTTTTAGCCCTTTTTACAACTGAATTCATCTAGCATTTTCATCTGATGGATTTAAACTGCTTAAAAAAAATGTGACCTGCTCTCCTGCTTGGATCTCAGGGGAGATATGCTTAAGGCCAGAGCTCTTCCTCAGTATTTGATTTTTCCAGTGTTTGTTTTTTTAAAAACTGACAGGTGCTACATTTCTAACTGTTGGTTTCAATTCTGCCATATTTCATGTCTAACCTTTTAGAGTGGCCAATCATGTTTTACTTTCACTTAAGCACTGGTGGTCTGGAGTACCTGGTACTGAGTAACTCTATAAACTCTATAATTGTGTTTTGTGTTCACCATATCCAGATCATTGCTCATCTGTAGTGTGCCCCAAATACAGCTTCGTTTTCCAGGTACCCTGATGCAGAATAAAGTTTTCATCATAAGCCACAGCTTGTGTAGTATGTTTTCAGATGAGTGTTCTTGAGTTATTTTCTATGATATCTTACAGTAAGCAGTAACCTACCAGCAAGTTATTTTTTCAGTCCCTGGTACAAGAACCTTGGTTGTCCTATTTAATAGAAACTAAGATCTACAGATTTACATGGCTTTTCCTAATAATTTCAATGTAAATATTGTACTTGTGCCACTTGAGAGCACTCTGGAAGGGTTACAGAAATGCTGTCCCCGTACCCGAGCACCCTGATACTTACTACTGCCCTCAGACATCTCTGTAAAACTGGGGAGGGGAGGAAGGCTGATGTGGGTGGGGTTTTTTGTACTTTTTTTTTTTCAAGCTTTGGCCATTCCATGGCAAAGAAGATTTGTGTTTAAACGAAATGAATAATCTGAACAGAGAACTTGAGTCAATCATGGTGCTACTGAAGGCATCATGCTAGAATCTCAAGAGTAAAGACAGTATGCTGAAAAACTGGGATTAAATTACTGGTTCTTGGTCTGTGAGCTAATTTATCTAGTCTCTGCACAGCTACCAGCATGAGTGTTCAAGAGGTAGACAAGAACTTGTAGTGACCAAGCAGATAGGGCTAGGACCTGTATTTGTAGATGGCTCAGTCATATCAAAGGAATGAATGGCATTAACTTTTATTTACATTTGAACTCCACTGGAGTCAGGGATGAAGTGTCATCTTCTAGTCCAAGAATGAAGTCTTCAGGTAACGTCTCAGCTGCTATCTGAGCTAACTGGTCATCAAAAGAACGTAGAGTCCATAATTTCTCTAATTCGTAGGTTTCTCTGGTTTCTGGAAGCATCAAATGGATCACCATACTGCCTATCAGGAACAGATAAAAAATTACAAAGAAGAAAAATCCTTGGTTTATATTTTTATCAATGCGCGTTCCTCACCTTCAACTTCTTAGGGGCATATGATAGACCCCTTCCTGCAAAATCATGCTGTGGCTTTGTTAGAATACCTGCCACTTAGCTATCAATGATGGCTGTTAACTTTAATCCATGGGAATGCAAGTAGGGTCTGTCAAGTTCCTCTGGTCATATCCTGCAACAACTGTCTCCCAGGTTTCACTTTTCTGTACATCTTTTGTGAACAAAGTTTTCAAAGTCAATAGTCCTACCAGATAGGGCTTGCCTCCAAGGCATCTATGTTCACAGCACTGCTTCCATGCCCACAGACATCTTTAACTGGAGAGAGGAGAGTGGATACTGCTAATAGTAAGCAACCATGTTCTGCACTACATAAGATGTTCCCCAAGCACACAGTAAAACCACGAGTGTGACAGAGCTGAGAAACCTAGGTTTACCGCCTTGCTGTCTCACATCAGAGCAAAAAAAAAAGTGGGCCTCCTTATGTGTCACCTGGCCTGTGGGCTACCTTATGGGCTCTGAAGCTCAGAGAGCCAGCAGAGTTTACAGTACTGGTCACTGCCATTTCGGCAAAAAACACTATGCTTTTCCAAAATGGTCTTGTCTTCATGAAATTGGAATGACAACATGTAAGCTGGCAAGTTTCATGTCAACTGAAAGCAGAGATCCTCTACTGAGAAAATGCCTCCAGAAGATTGGGCTGTAAGGCAAGCCAACAGGGCATTTTCTTAATTAGTGCCCAGTGGTCCTGGTTATAAGACAGCAGGCTGAGCAAGCCAGTAAGCAGCACTCCTCCATGGCCACTTCAACAGATCTTGCTTTCAGGTGCCTTCTTGCCCTAACTCCTTCCAATGATGAACTGTTACACGGAAGTGTGACAGCCTTCTCTCCCCAAGTTACTTTTTGCTCATGGTGTTTCACCACAGCAATCGTAACCCTAACTATGAAAGCTTGCAAGTAGGCTAAAATTTCAGATGACTGCCACTTGGCCCCAGAGTAGGGATACAGCTATTATTTTCCCTTAGTAGTTCATATCTGACTGGACAGAGTTCTGAAACTATGACATATTAATACACCATTACTCACCTGTGTGGTCCTTACATACAAGGCATATAGTATGTGTTCTACCAAGAGTGTATTGTCCAGAGTTCTCTGGGTAGGCACAGCTTTCACATGTGACTAATACCACCTGATATAATCAAATCAAACTTTTATTACAAGAAACAAAATTCAAAAATTTTTACATTGATATGAACTTACCAATTTTATTTCTACCTTTTTGCAGCTGGAAACAAAGTTTAAATAATGGGTATTCATTTGTAAACTGCACATTAGTAACTTACCAAAGTCCACACAGAGCCAGTCATCAGTGTCCTTCCCCTCGATCTTGACGTATGGATCGCTTCTACATTTCAGGTGTTTATACTGAAAAACAGGCCATGCATTTAGAGGAGGGAAGAAAGTCCCTGCTCCTACTTAGGGTCTAGGGACAGTTTCCTTAGACTGAATTTAAGGATTAAATCATTTCATACATCCATCGTCTGCCACATGATTCATAATTTAGAGAAAACAATCTCCTGCCCTAACCTTCTCCTTGGCTGCATTTCAAATGAACACCCACAGAACGGCAGCGTTTACAGGTCACAAATTAGACAAGGAATTCATATGCAGAAAACACAACAAAACAGATTTTTTTAAAAACTGCAATGTACAGATGAATATTCTCCAAAAGAATTTATAATACAGCCAACAAAAACTAGTACTGATTACTACTAATGCAAGTCTAACCTATGGCATGCTATTTCATACTCATATGGATGCCTACTCTCAGAAATGGGAAGTGGGAATTCTGATCAGAATGTGGAAAAAAAATTGACACTTCTAGTGAGAACAGAAATTGTAGTATAGTCAATTGTATATTAGCAGTTCCTTAAAAGTTAAAAACTGCACACTGGAGATTCAGATCCAGACAGCACCAAGTGAGCAGGCCTTTCTGGCTTCTTGTGGTTCAGAGAATGCCAGCTGTGTAGGCCTCTAGCTTCTGAGGAACCAGAAATCACTCAGCAACCAGCCTCAGAGGTCAGTGCAGGAACTTGACTCCCAGCTGCCCCTGGTCCCCTGACAGACTGGGGCTTCGGTTCCAGTGGTATCTAAGGTCTGTATGTGTGTGGGGGGGAATCAAGGATGCTCACTCTGCTGCTTATGTAATACAGTAAGTACTAGAAGTGTTAGCTACAGAGATTAGATAAGAGAAAAACATAAAAGAGATAGAGTAGGAAAAAAGTCAAACTTGGCCAGGCATGGTGGCGCACTCCTTTGTCTCCAGCTAGAGGTTGGGCAGAGACAGGCAGATATCTCTGAGAGGCCAGCCTGGTCTACAAAGTTCCAGAACTGCCAGGGCTACACACAGAGACACTGTCTTGAAAACCCCAAAACTCTATCTCAATTTGCAAATAAAGTGGGCGTGATGACGTACACTTTAATCCGGGCACTCAAGAGACAAGTGGATGGGGCGGTGGTGGCGCACGCCTTTAATCCCAGCACTTGGGAGGCAGAGGCAGGTGGATTTCTGAGTTCGAGGCCAGCCTGGTCTACAGAGTGAGTTCTAGAACAGGCAGGGCTACACAGAAAAACCCTGTCTCAAAAAAAGAGACAAGTGGATGGATGTCCGTGAGCTCCAGGCTAGCCATGCTGCACAGCTGAGACCTTGTCAGTAAGTAAGTAAATAAATACATGGCAAACCAGCCCCCACCTGAAATAAAGACCCAAAAGTCTACTAAAATCTTTTACTAAAGCCTAATAAAAACTTCAAGGTGCAGAATACAAAGTCAGTGTATTTTTAATTACCTTCGTGTGTGTGTGTGTGTGTGTGTGTGTGTACAATACTGAGTAAGCAAATGGGAAAACACATTAAAAATAACTTCACATTTACACAATGGAGTACTACTCAGCTATTAAAAACGATGAATTCATGAAATTCTTAGGCAAATGGATGGAACTAGAAAATATACTGAGTGAGGTAATCCAATCACAAAAGAACACACATGGTATGCACTCATTGATAAGTGAATACTAGCCCAAAAGTTCAGAATACCCAAGACACAATTCACAGACCACATGAAGCTCAAAAAGAAGGAAAACCAAAGTGTGGATGCTTCCGTCCTTCTTAGAAGGGGGAACTAAATAGTCACTGGAGCAAATAATGGAGACAAAATGTGGAGCAGAGACTGAAGGAAAGGCCATGTAGAGACTGCCCCACCTGGAGATCCATCCCATATACAGTCACCAAACCCTGACACTATTGTGGATGCCAACAAATGCTTGCTGAAAGGAACCTGATAGAGCTGTCTTCAGAGAGGCCCTGTCAGAGCCTTACCATTGGACTGGGCACGGGGTCCCCAATGGAGGAGTTAGAGAAAGGACTGAAGGAGCTGAAGGGGTTTGCAACCTCATAGAAAGAACATCAACCAACCAGACCCCCCGGAGCTCCCAGGGACTAAGCACCAACCGAGGAGTACACATGGCTCCAGCTGCATATGTAGCAGAGGATGACCTTGTCAGGCATCAATGGGAGGGGAGGTCCTTGGTCCTGTGAAGGCTAAATAGATGCCCCAGTGTAGGGGAATTGAGGGTGGGGAAGTGGGAGTGGGTGGGTGGGTGGAGGAACACCTTCATAAAAGCAGGGGGAGAGGGAGGAGGGTTTCAGGGAGGAAGGGAACCAGTAAAGGGGATAGATAATATTTCAAATGTAAATAGAAGAAAATATCAAAAACAAAAACCTTCAAAAAATTAGATATTTAGGGATTGTGATGGTTTGTATATGCTTGGTCCAGAGAATGGCACTATTAGGTGTGGCCCTGTTGGAGTAGGTGTGTCACTGTGGGTGTGGGATATAAGACCCTCATCCTAGCTGCCTGGAAGTGAGTATTCTGCTAGAAGCCTTCAGGTGCAGATGCAGAACTCTCAGCACCTCCTGCACCATGCCTGCCTGGATGCTGCCATGCTCATGCCTTGATAATGGACTGAACCACTGAACCTATAAGCCAGCCCCAGTTAAATGTTGTCCTTATAAGAGTTGCCTTGGCCATGGTAACTGTTCATAGCAGTAAACCCTAAGACAGGAATATAAGAAGTCAAAGAAGAGAAGGATCTCTACAATGGAAGCCTCAAGACACTGAAAATGAAAATCACAGAAGATACTCAAAAGGACAGACTTTCTCTGCTCCTGGATCGGCAGATAGTGTGAAAATGACTTTACTACCAAAATTAATTTATTGATTTAATGCAGTACCTATCAAAATTCCAGTGCTATACTTCACAGGTTTAGAAAAAAAATTAGTGGAACAAGACAAGACTATGAACAGCCAAAGCAATCCTAAGGAGCAGGAGCGCTGCTGACCTTGAGGTCAGCGGAGTGACTGGGGCAGACAGCCTGGCACGGGTATAAAAACCGACAAGCAGGGCTGGCCAGCGGCCCTACGGTTAGAGCATGTATTCCTTTTGAAGGGCCTGGTTCAGTTTCCTCCACCCACAGGGTGGCTCACAACCATCAGTAACTCCAGTACCAGGGCATCAAACACCATCTTCTGACCTCCAAAGGCACACAAGTGGTGCACATACACATACACGCAAGCAGAACACTCATATGCATACAATTTAAAAGTCTAAAAGTAATAATAATTAAATAGATGTGTGAACCAATGGGATAGTAGAAAGCCAGAACTAAAGTTATGCTGTGCCCACATAGTTTTAAACAAGAGAAAAGCAGGTACTGGGGAGATGGGAGATTCAGCAAATGGTGCTGGTGAAACTGGACATCCACCACGGAAGAACTAGATTGGATTAGTATCTTTCATCTTATTAAAAAAAAAAAACTCATGAATCCACAGCCTTTAATTTAAAACATGAAACACTGAAACTTACAGGAACTAGCCTCAAGATCAACAGATGGGGCTACTTGGAAGTAAAAGACTTTGAGTGTGGTTAATTTCACAGGTTCTTTATAACAAATTTTAATTTAAAAGAAGTTAAAAACAGAATGACTGTATGATCCAAATATTCCACCTCTAGTTGCATACCCAAAGTTAAAAGCACTAGACCGTTCTATGGCCATATTTAAAGTAGCAATCACAACAGCCAAGAGCTGGGCACAACCCAAGTGTCCATCGGTGGGTAAATGGATAAATACAAAGGTATGTACCTACAGCAGGGTGTCACTGGGCTGGGGTGTAGCTCTAGGTGGAGCACTAGTACTCACAGACCCTGGGCTCAATCCCCGTCACTGAACAAGGAAAAACAAAACAACCAAACAAAATCTGGCACATGCTACAACACAGGTAAATCTTGGCAACACGATTTGAGTCACAAAAGGCTGAACGCTGTATGATTCTATTTAGTATTTGTAAGATACTAAAAGTCAAGTTCTTTCTTGCCTTCCCATATAAACATTTTATAAAAGTAATTTGTACTTCTTTACTCTTTGCAACTTCTGAAAAACCTATCTTTTTTAAATACTCAAAAGCCTTACACCTTGGTAACTTTTCATCCACCCCCAATTGCATCTGAGAGATTCTGCCTTACAACTCTCTCCAACTTTCTTGGTCTTCCTGTCTCCAAATACTTCCTAAGAATGTTCCTCACTCGACTGATCTGATGGTGGTGGCATATATCTTTAATCTCAGTACTTGAGAGGCCGAAGCGGGAGGACCTCTGAGTTCAAGACCAGCCTAGTCTAAGAAGTGAGTTCCAGAGTAGCCATGGCTACACAGAAAAACTGTCTCAGTAAAACAAATAAAAAAAAAAAACCACTTCCTCCACTCTATCATATTGCACTAGGTTTGCTTTCAACTCAATTTTCTTTTAAAGGACTTGTCTAGGCATTCCCAGCTGTTCTCAACCGCCTTTTCTTTGAACCAGTCGTTAACAAAGCATGTCTACTCCCTTGTACAACGGTGCCGCAATCAGCTGGCAGCTGCTGGGTATACACACACCTTTTTTCTCCTGTTCTGAATCACATTCAATCCAACTAGAAAATGACTCCTCTTCTTTCTAATGAGACCCAAGGTTAATAGCATGGGCTCAATTTTCAACAACTACACAGCAGCTCACACACGTCCTTTAACTCCAGCTCTGGGAGGACAGCACGCTTCCCTCTGACTTTCATGGGCACAGGCACACACATGAAATACAAAATAAAAAGAAACCTCTAAATCTTTTAAATAATTTTTTAAAATCTTCAATAGCTAGAGGCTAGATGCCACTCTAGAACAAACTCATACAGTCTTCTGGCTTGTTTCAGATTACTAATTTTTCTTGTCACAAAAGACACGAATTAGAAATTATCTGGACTCAACAGAGCTAAGTACTTGTTTCCAAACCTTTCACTCTGAGAAATCATAAAAATCACTCTTGGGAATTCTGGAAAGTGGGCTTCCTGTAGCCTCTGAGTGTTACTCCCATCCATGTACCAAGTCACTCTCTAGGTAAAAGTTCAAAACACAGGAGAACATCCTACCATCTTCACAATGTAGTGGACCATGGCGTGTAAGTGTCGGGTGGAAGTCCCACTACCAATTACAAAGTAGTCTGTGTATCTTATTTCTGGAGGAACCTTGATCACACAAATGTCTCTTGCATTTTCTTGCCTCAGAAGTGAAACCAGCATATCGATGTCAAACTTGGCACCAATGTGATCTGAAAATGCAGAAATGCTTGTGTCAGATGGCTGAGGAAAATACAGACCTACGCTTAATCTACAAACAGGCTGACACGAAGTTTCCTGGAGACAGCGGAACTGCTCTTCTAAGAGTGTATTTATATCCTGCTTTGGTGAACACCAGGCAGGAGGATCTCAGGTTCAATGCTAGGCTGAGTAACTCAGGAAGACAATGTCTAAAGATTTTTTTTTTTAAACTAAAAGACTGAAGGTGTGCTTCAGTGGTGGCATGTACGTCCAACCTCTAATACCATCTCCACCCAAAACAGAACCAACCAACCAACCAAAATTCAGCTTAAAACTGGACCTAGACAACAGTTTCCTAAAGCACTGAATACTGCGATTACCAAGTGGAGTCAGCACCAGTTCTATTTACTAGTACTGAAATGAACAACATATGGCAAATGTAGAGATGCTACACAACGACCAGCGGCATTATTTGGGGGAGAGGACAATACCCTAGGGCATGGGGCACGTTAAATCGAATCACAGCTTTAAAAGGTTACTTAACTATATTGTGAAGTAGGCGGTTCCACAGCCTTCAACGGGTATGAAGAAACGTGGATGCTAGGGCTAGTGCTACTAAGACCAATCAGTCCATCGTGAGGCGGGGTGAGGACCCTGGGCTGTGATGCCAAGGGCCGGATGTGGCCAGTTATATATGACTGGAACTTTGAAGACAACACGCCACCTGGCCTCTCGGATTCTTCGCTACGCAAGGAAAGTTGGTGCCAACCAACCTCCTAAATCCCTTCCAGTTCTGCGTCTGCGCGAATGGTTAATTCTCTGCCCCCCCGAAGCGCACAGGGAAGCCCAGGGCCGACTGGGTCAGGCCCGGTCACCAGCTGTCCTGCCTACGTACCTGCGGCTCCGGGCTGCAGGCGAGCGTCGCCACCGGTCCGCTCCTCGGGTTGAGGCCCATGGTGCAGGCCGCGCGTCAGGCTCGGGGTCAAGCAGGTCGCGGACCCCGCGGGAAGCCATCGCTCTGCCTGCCGCGGAAGCCAGGGAACCGACGCCACTGCGGGGCCCGCTCTCTGGGAGACCGCCCCGCGCCACAGCAGCGGCCACAAACGCCGCGCGGGGGACCAGCCCGGACCCATAGCAGTCCCGGCAACTTCTCTGGGGGGCGGAGCTTCCGGACGGCTCCAGGATTCTACGTCACGAAGTGGACGGGGCTGTACCCGGAAACAGATTTAGACGGATTGGCTGGGGAGTAGTTTATTGAGGAATGACAAAGAAGGTGTTAATTGTGGTGGCTTACGGTTTTACTTCCCGCTCTTGGGAGGCAGAGGCAGAAGATCTCTGAATTCGAGGCCAGCCTAGTCTACAAAGTGAGTTCCAGGTCACCCAGGACTACACAGAAAAACCTTGTCTCTCTTTAAAAAAAAAGAAAGAAAAGAAAAGAAAGGAAGGAAAAAAGAGAAAAAACGTGAGCCCAAATGATCTTTATGGGGCTGGAGAGATAGATGGCTCTATGGCTAAGAGCACTCTCTGCTCCTCCAGAGGTCCTGAGAATTGATTCCCAGCAACCACATGGTGGCCCATAACCATCTAGAATAGAATCTGATGCCCTCTTCTGTCTTGTAGGCATACGTAAATAAATACATCTTAAAAGGAATTAAAGGGTTCCTCCTCCTCTTCCTCTTCCCCCTCGTTCTTCCTCCCTCTCTCTCTCTCTCTCTCTCTCTCTCTCTCTCTCTCTCTCTCTCTCCCTCTCTCTTCTTTCCCCTTTCCTCTTCTTCTTCTTCCCGCTCTCCCACTTTCTCCCGTCCCTTCAAACCCTCTCTAGCTCCCTCCTTTCTCTTTTTCCTCCCCCCTAAATATGCAGAATTTAATCCTGTCAGAAAGGAATTAAATATTTTTAGCCATCTCCTACTGTCAAAAAAAAAAAAGCCTAAATTCAAGAACAAGAAAGCTGACTGAGCAGTCAAGAACACAGTCGGCTCTTCCAGAGGACCTGGATTTAATTGCCAGCACACACATGGCCACTCACGACCATCTGTAACTCTGTTTCAATGGCATTAAGTGCCCTCTGCAGATGGAGTGCACACACATACTGTACAGACATATGTTTGAATGGAGGCATCAGGTATGGTTGATTCCTCCCAGCAGAAGAAATGGGTCATTAAATGAAAATCTCAGTGCTGGGTTTGGGATACTAGCCTCCCTAGATTATTGGTCAGGGCGGCCATAGACCCGCCTAAAAACAACCTAGGCTATTGGTTTTGGTTGTCTACCACAACTAGATGGTAAGACCATTTTGCTGAAGACAACACTCCTTGTTTTCAAGCTAGAACTAATCTAAAAACTTCTTCCCTGCTGGCCAGCTTTCATCGAGTCAGGAGGTGGCATGCAGGTCACTGGGGGAGAAAAGTCATCAGTGGACTTACCCTGAATGATATAATTCCAAACTGCCAGGCAAGATGTGCTCAGCAATTCAATAGTGGCATGAGTTATGAAATTGCTTAAGGATGAATTTTAAGATATTCTTTAAAAATATCCTGATTCCTTTGTGAAATTCCACAAAGAACATCTACTATTCTGGATTAAAGTGGGACAAAGACAGAATGAGGCCTGATTTGGGGCTAACTTGGGTCAGCCCTTCCCCTACAGCCCTGGCATGAAGTTTCCACCAGTGGGCAGCAGTGTAGAGGCCACCGCAGGAAGAACACTGGAGTGACCAGAGGCATGTACTTAGGGGACAAACTGAAAGCAAAAACCAAGTACCTGAGAAGAAAGTTTCCTGAGCAGCCCCAATACATAGTGGAGCACCACCAAATATAGTAGGTGTCCCCAAGGCATCTGATACTATTAAGTCTTTAAAGAAAAAAAGGAACACCAAGCATTAATGTTGGGAAATGTTTTATCAAATTCAAAAAAATTGCCAGGAGTAATGGTGCATGCCTTTAATCCCACATTTGGGAAGCAGAGGTAGGTGGATTTCTGTGAGTTCAGGACAACCTGGTCTACAGAGTAAGTTCGAGGTCAACCAAGGTTACATGGTAAAACCGTGTCACAAAATAAATAAATACAGAAGTAGTATATGTACCTGTGTGTACCACTCCAAAGACTTACAAATATTTACAATTGTCCCATTACACAAGAAAAGTACATGATTACAGATGAGGTTACCTTCTCTGTCTTCGAGTTCTCATCCCTTCTTCTTCAGTTCCATTTCCCATGGGTATAAAGTTGGTATGTCTTGCCATGTTTGCCAACTCTTCCGTCTTTCCACATGATCATCCCAGAGGTGTATTTTCACCTGTATTTGTTGTCAAGAATTATTTGCATATGCTGTAGAACTTTATGTGATCACAAGGAAATAGGTATAGTTATACACTATTAGCCATAGAAACCTGCTCTGCAAAATGGCATCATTAATCAATTCCACTGTACAAATGTCATACATAAACTAAGCTAAAATATTACCAGGCACTGTGATCTTCTGGGACCAACACATAGACCTCCTTTTATCCCCATATTCTCATAGAGGGCTTTTACAGGTTTTCCATGACAACTTGAACTTGTGATAACCTCATTGTTCGTTGTGTTATTTGTATTCCGGCTTCATTCATCCTAGACTGTAAACATGTAGAGGTCAGGGAATTCGTATCATGTTCCCTTTTGCACAAACAGCATTACTGTAAGATTTGCTCAGTAACATTCTCATTGGTCAGAGTACTATCATGTAGAGCTTGACTATATAGTATTATGCTATGAATTGGCTTCATGGGGAAGATATTGTGAGAATCCTGGAATTTTGGTTTCTTTAAAAAACACAGAAATCTTATAAGAAACTGTTTTCATTTTGATTCCAAAAGGTGTAGGACTGTGAGGCTGCTTCTTCTGAATGTCCTCAACAGCTATGTTTGCCCTGTGCTCTAGCGGAGGCACGGTTTTACCAGCTGCAGATAGTTTCTGCGACTGGGTGATGTTAGGAATCCTGGGAACTTTTCAGGGGGTACATAAATGCTAGAGCCCTCTAGTGAGCAGCAGGGTGGGTAGGTGGTTGTTGGTCATTGGTGGGGGGTGGTTTTGGTTTGTTAGTAGTCATGCTCAAAGAAGGAACAAGAAAAAAGAAATTCGATTCAGAGCTCTCTAGATCTCTTCCCCCCTAGGTCCTTCTTTCTCTCCTATCTAGTGATAGGGGGTGAAACTTGGGGTGGGGGGGTGATAAAGGGTGGGAAAAAGAAGAACCCACAAAGCAGCAAAGACTGACTACAAGCAACATGGAAACAAGAAGAAATAAATTAGATTCAGAAATCTCTATTTCTCTCTCCCCTCTGTCCTTCTTTCTCTCCTGTCTACTGATAGGGGGTCGTTTTAAACAGCGGGACAAAGGATGGAAAAGAAGAACCCACAACGTAGCAAAGCCAGCTACAGGAAGAAATGCTTCAGACTTAGGCATTTGTATACACTCTATTAGAAAGATCCCATCAAGTACACATTAACAAGTGACAGTGTATCCAAAGGAGGCCAAAACATACCAGTAGGTTGGAAGACAGGTCTTTGCTTAGGATTTTTGCTTGTGCTGCCCAAGGCTAATGAAGCTGAGAAGTAGGATGATCCATGGCTTGGGAAATGTCCTGAAGCAAATTAATAATCAGCCACTTTGTCCCGGAAACCAGGGATGTTGTGGATCAGCCACCAGCACAGTGTTATGTTGGGACGACTGAAGTTCTATAAATACTGTTGTACATTCCATTATTCCATAAGAACCCCACACTTGGCCCACCAGCTGGGCTAAGCAGCAGACTCGGGGACCTTGTTTCTCAGGGATATAAGCCAAGAGCTTAGGAGCACTGGCTGTTCTTTCAGAGATCTTGGGTTCAGTTCCCAGCAACCACATGATAGCTCACAAACATCTAAAATGTGATCTGATGCCCTCTTCTGGCATGCAGATAGAGCACTCACATTAAAAAAAAACCCATAAGGCAAGACTCTCTCTCTCTCTCTCTCTCTCTCTCTCTCTCTCTCTCTCTCTCTCTCGTGTTTGTGTGTGTGAACTTCCAGCAGAAGGTTCACAGTGAGATCTTGTCTCCAGGAAACAGAAGGGAAGGGAAGTAGGAAAGGAAGGGAAGGGAGAAGGAAAAGAGAAGGTGTTGGATGGTAAATTCATGCCAGGAAGCTCAGTAAGGAAGAGCAGCTTGAGACCCGAGACTCGGTGGGCACACACCTGAGACCTAGGTGACTCCCCGCTCCCTGCCAGACTCATGATCTGGAACACATGCCATGCTCCTCACATAAAAGAAATGTGTCCTATGGTCACGTAGGCCCAAAACAGAGTTCTCCATGCTAATGAGGTACCTAGAGGCCCAGAGGGCTTAGCTAATAAGCTTCCCTTCCCAGACATTCCTCCTTGCAAAAAGTATTCAATCTCAGGTCTACCCTGAGAAGTGGGTATGGTACCTTATGCATCCATTTTCCTCCATGAACAACCAATAAACTGTTTAGAACCAAGGACTGTCTCATCAATCTTCTCCATGAGGAGCCATGGAGAAGGCATTCAACTACAGATCCGCAGCTTAATTCTCCCATGGAAGGCCTCTCTGCACTCCCAAGCCTGCCTCTGCCAAGATAAGGGCAGTCACCCCACTGGGACAAGCCAGAGACCCCCACTCCTGCACCCCAGCCCTGGTCCCCCAACTCTGTTTTCAGCTCTTCTGAGATTCCCAGCGGTGCCTGAATGTCCAAGAGTCTGAGAACCCCATGGCCCTGGCTTTGTCGCAGGCCCAGGGATCCCTGAACCAGCTCTGGCTTTATTACATCTCAGACTGCACTTTTTCCTACAGCCCAACCCCTGCCCCAGCAGCTGTGTGGGATAAGCAAACTCCCTGCATTCTGCCTCCCCAAATGGCCATGCCCAGTGGTGGAGCGGATGTGGTCCCACAGGTAGGTGTGGAGTGTTAAGCCTGGGAAAGGAGCAATGCTATGATATTGAAAGGAAAAGTATGAGGAAAGCAATACCAAGAGAACCTTTTTTAGTATGGCTGGAAGGCCCTGTAGAGGCAGGACAAGCACGGTTCAAACTGCAACCTAAGAATGTGAGCTTTGTCACCTCCACCCTTGGCAACGTCTGAAACAAATGCTTACATTGTATTAAAGACTCAAGACACATTACAAGAGGCTATGGGACCCTTTTATGGATTTTTCTTTTACCATGAATATACATTGCTTTCTTCATCTTCCATAACTCACCTAATTGATGTACAGCTGATGTCAGCTCTAACAGAAGTTTCCCCACAAAAGAATGTTTGCTGCCTTGTAATATTTACTCATATGGCATGAGCTTCCACCTTCTCCATGCCCTTCAGAACACAAATTAGTAACTCTCTCAACCTGTATCTCCTGCATACCGTACTGTACCCACTTCTCAGGATAGACCTGAGATTACATACCTTTTGCAGGGAGAAATGTCCAGGAAGGGCAGTGCATTGGCTAAATCCTCAGGGCCTCTAGGTACCTCATTAGCATGGAGAACTCTGCTCTGGGCCTATGTAACCTGTGGTCACGTTTCCTATGTGGGAAGTGTGGCCAGGACTTTAGCAGGGAGCAGGGAGTTGCCTAAGTCTCAGGTGTGTACCCACCAAGTTTCCAGGTTTCAGACCCACTCTACGTGGTTTACCGTCCCACATCCTGTTCCCCTCCCCATGCCTTCCTCCACCCACATCCCTCCCTCCTATGACCATTTTGTTCACCCTTCTAAGTGTGATTCAAGCACCTTCGTTTGTGCCTTCCTTCCTGTTTAACTTCTTGGGTCTGTGGGGTGAATCATGGGTATTCTGTAATTTATGGCTAATATATACTTATCAGTGAGTACATACCATGCATGTCCTTTTGGGTCTGGGTTACCTCACTCAGGATGATATTTTCTAGTTCCATTTATTTGCCTGCAAAATTCATGATGTCCTTGTTTTTAATAGCTGAATAGTATTCCATTGTGTAAATGAACTACATTTTCTGTATCCATTCTTTGGTTGAGGGACATCTGGGTTGCTTCCAGTTTCTAGCTATTATAAATAAGGCTACTATGAACATAATGGAGCAAGTGTCCTTGTGGTATGGTGGATTATCTTTTGGGTATATGTCCAGGAGTGGTATAGCTGGGTCTCCAGGTAGAACTATTTCCAACTTTCAAGAAACAGCCAGACTGATTTCCAGAGTGGTTGTACCAGTTTGTACTCCCACCAGCAATGGAGGAGTGTTCCTCTTTCTCCACATTCTCACCAGCATGTGCTGTCACCTGAGTTTTTGGTCTTAGCCATTCTGATTTGTGTAAGATTGAATTTCATGGTTGTTTTGATTTGCAAGTCCTTGATGACTAAGGAAGTTGAGCATTTCTTTAAATGTTTCTTTCCCATTCAGGATTCCTCTGTTGAGAATTCTGTTTAGCTCTGTATCCCATCTTTCAACTGAGTTATTTGTTGTTTTTTTTTTTTAAGGTCTAACTTCTTGAGTTCTTTATATATATTGGATATTAGCCCTCTGCTAGATGTAGACCTTTTCCCCGTATGCAAGCTGCCATTTTGGACAGTGTCCTTTGCCTTACAGAAGCCTTTCTGAGCTTCTGAGAAAGTTTCATGAGATCCTGTCTATCAGTTGTTGATCTTAGAGCCCAAACCATTGGTGTTCTGTTCAGGAAATTGTCTCCTGTACCAATGTGGTCAAGGTTATTTCCTACTTTCTCTTCTATGAGATTTAATGTGTCCAGTTTTATGTTGAAGTCCTTGATCCACTTGAACTCGAGGTTTGTGCAAGGTAATAAATATAGACCTATTTGCATTTTATACATGCAGACATCCAGTTAGACCATCACCATTTGTTGAATATGCTTTCTTTTTTTCATGGTATAGGTTTGGCTTCTTTATCAAAAATCAAGTGTCCATAGATGTATGGATTTACTTCTGGGTCTTCGATTCAATTCGATTGATCAACTTGTCTATTTCTGTACCAATATCATGTTCTGTAGTACAGCTTGAGGTCAGGGATGCTGATTCCTCCAAAAGTTCATTTATTGTTCAGAATTGTTTTGGCTATCTGGGTTTTTTGGTTTTTCATATAAAGTTGAGAATTGCCCTTTCAAGTTCTGTAAAAAACAATGTGTTGGAATTTTGATAGGGATTGCATTGAATCTGTTGATTGATTTTGATAAGATGGCCATTTTTATTATGTTATTTCTACCTATCCATGAGCATGGGAGATCTTTTCATCTTCTGATATCTTCTTCAATTTCTTTTTTAATGGGCTTAAAGTTTTTGTCATATGTATCTTTCATTTGTTTGGTTAGAGTTTCAGCAAGATATTTTATATCTTTTTATATATAGTAAATAAATAAAATATATTTTATATTTTATTATTTTTATTATTTTATATTTATATTTTATATTTTAAAATAAATAAAATATATTTTATATTTTATTATTTGTGGCTGTTGTGAAGGGTGTTGTTTCCCTAATTTCTTTCTCTGCACATTTATCATTTGTATAAAGAAAGGCTACTGATTTTTTTGAGTTAATTTTATATCCAGCTACTTTGCTGAAGTTGTTTATCAGCTATAGGAGTTCTCTGTTAGAATTTTCAGGATCACTTATGTATACTATCATATCATTCTTGAATAGTGATACCTTGACTTCTTCCTTTCCAATTTGTATCCCCTTGACCTCCTTTTGTTGTCTAGTTGCTCTAGCTAGAACTTCAAGTACTATATTGAATAAATAGGGAGAGAGTGGGCAGCCTTGTCTTGTCCCTTATTTTAGTGGGCTTGCTTCAAGTTTCTCTCCATTTATTTTGATGTTGGCTATTGGCTTGCTGTATATCACTTTTATTGTGCTTTGGTATGTGCCTTGTATCCCTTATCTTTCCAAGACTTTTAACATGTAGGGTTGTTGGATTTTATGGAAGGCCTTTTCAGCATCTAATGGGATGTGACTTCTTCTCTTTCAGTTTTCTTACATTGTGGATTGTGTTGATCAATTTTCATATATTGAATCATCCCTGCATCCCTGGCATGAAACCCTGGTGATCATAGAGAATGATGTTTCTGATGTGTGCTTGTATTTGCTTTTCAAGAATTTTATTGTATATTTTTGTATCAGTGTTCATAAGTGAGATTGGTCTGAGGTTCTCTTTGTTGAGTCTTTGTGGGGTTTAGGTAGCAGAGTGATTGTGGCCTCATAGAATAAATTAGGTAGTGTTCCTTCTGTTTCTATTTTGTGAAATATTGATATTAGCTCTTCTTTGAAAGTCTGGTAGAATTCATTAAAATCATCTGGGCTTTTTTTTGGGGGGGGAGTTGGGAGACTTTTAATGACTTCCTCTGCTTCCTTAGGAGGTATGGAACTGTTTAGATAGTAACCTGATCTTGATTTAATTTTGGTAACTGTATCTGTCTAGAAAATCATCCATTTTGTTTAGATTTTCCAGTTTTGTGAAGTACCAGGCTTTTGAAGTAGAATCTGATGATTTTTTTGAATTTCCTTAATTTCTCTTGTTATGTTTCACCTTTCATTTCTGATTTTGTTAATTTGGATACTGTCCTGTGCCTTTTATTTTGGCTAAAGATTGGTCTATCTTATTGGTTTTCTCCAAGAAGCAGCTCTTGGTTTTGTTGATTCTTTGTATTGTTCTTTTTGTTTCTAATTCATTGATTTCAGCCCTGAATTTGATTATTTTCTGTTGTCTATTCCTCCTGGTTGTATTTGCTTCTTTTTGTTCTAGAGCTTTCAGTTGTGCTGTTAAGTTGCTAGTATGAGACCTCTCCAATTTCTTTATGAAGGCACTTAGTGGTATGAACTTTCCTCTTAATACTGATTTTGTAGTGTCCCATATGTTTAGACATGTTGTGCCTTCATTTTCATTGAATCCTAGAAAGTCTTTAATTTTCCTTTTTTTTTCTTTCTGGACTAAGTGATCATTGAGTAGAGAGTTGTTGAGTTTCTATGAGTATGTGGGCTTTCTGTTTTTTAGTTATTGTTGTTGAACTCTAGTCTTATTCTGTGGTGATCTGATAGAATGGATTGGATTGTTTTCAATCCTCTTCTCTCTGTTGAGGCTTGCTTTATGCCTGATTACATGATCAGTTTTGGAGAAAGAAGGTATATTCTTTTTTTTTTTTTTTGGTGAAAAGTTCTGTAGATCTCTGTTAAACCCATTTGGTTCATAACATCTGTTAGTTTTGTTGTTGCTGTATTTAGTTTCTATTTTGGTGACCTGTCTTTTTATTGGTGAAATGAGTCCTTTGATATTGAGAGATATTAATGATCAATGATTATTAGTTCCTGTTATTTTGAGTTGGAAGTGTTACTCTGTAATGCTTCTATGTGTGTGTGTGTGTTAGTCTCTTTATGTGTGTTGTGTGTGTATGTTAGTCTCTTCTTTTGGTTTTGCTGTGAAATGATTAAGTTCTTGTGTTTTCTTTGGTGTAGTTACCCTCCTTGTGTTGAAAACTCCCTTCTAGTATCTTCTGTAGGGCTAGATTAGTAGAAAGATATAGTTTAAATTTGGTTTTTTCATGGAATATGTTGGTTTCTCCATCTATAAGTGATTGAGAGTTTTTCTGGATATAGTAGTTGGGGCTGGCATCTGTGGTCTCTTAGGGTCTACAAGACATCTATCTATCCAGGACCTTTTAGAGTCTCTGTTGAGAAGTCAGGTGTAATTCTGATAGGTCTGCCTTTATGTACTACTTGGCCTTTCCCCTTACAGCTCTTTCTTTGCTCTGTACATTTAGTGCTTTGATTATTATGTGGTGGGAGGATTTTTTTTCTGGTCTATTTGGTGTTCTATAAGCTTCTTTTACATTTATAGCCATCTCTTTATGTTAGGGAAATTTTCTTCCATGGTTTTGTTGAAGATGTTTTCTGGCCCTTCGTAATGGGAATCTTCTTCTTCTATTCCTGTTATTCTTAGGTTTGGTCTTTTCATACTGTCCCAACAATTGGCATTTTCTTTGTCCAATATATCAGTTTCTTCTATAGTATTGTCTACGCCTGAAATTTTCTCTTCCATCTCTTGTATTCTGTTGGTGATGCTTGCATCTATAGTTCCTGTTCTCTTTCCTCAGTTGTCCATCTCCAGCGTTGCCTGTATTTGTGTTTCCTTTATTTCTTCTATTTCCATTTTTAGATCTTGGAGTTTTTATTCATTTCCTTCTCCTGTTTGATTGTATTTTACTGTATTCCTTTGAGGGATTTATTTGTTTCCTCTTTAAGGGCTTCTATCTACTTGTTGTGTTTTCCTGTATTTCTTTAAGGGAATTATTTGTATATTTTTAATAGGCTCTATGATTTTCATAAAATGGGGTTTAAGGTCATAGTCTTGCTCTTTAGGTGTGTTAGGACATCCAGGGGTTGCTGTAGTAGGAGATGACTTCTGATGGTGCCATATTGCATTGGTTTCTGTTGATTATGTTTTTGTGCTTGGCTTTCATCATCTGTTTATCTCTGGTGTTGGCTGGCCTGGGTGTCCTGGGTTTGAGCAGGCCTCCTGAGAGGCAGGCAGAGCTGTGGGGTGTGGTTGTGGTACACTGATCCAAGACTGCCGGTGTAGGTGCAGACCAGGAGGATGGAGCTCTGACAGGACATGGCAGAGCCCATTACTAGTGGGCTTGCTAGGGTTCCAGTGGGCAGGGTCCCATTGGGATGGGGGGGGGCATGAAGTCTCGCTGTGTGTTGCAGGTTAGAGCAGACCTCCTGGGAGGCAGGCAGAATTGGGGGTGGGGCGAATTGTGCCCATCCATAATTGCAGGTATCTCCAATTAATTTAAAAAACAAAAACAAAAAGTTACACTAGTTGTAAATGTTGTGCCCACTACTCCCTGGCTTCAGTGTCTCTTTATCGCCTCACAAGGTAAGCTACGACTGGCCCTCTGCAGCTCATGGTGACTCTTGATATTGCTGAATACTTTTCTGAAGTGGAAACTTATGGGGTTTTTGGAAAGTCAGTTGTGTTGGATGGTGTTTTGCTGGAGCAAACATGTCAAGTAGTGTTTTCCTGAGGTGGACACAGGTGAAAGACTAAGGGAGACTCATGATGGAACATTTATCTGATGCAGACACAGGAGAGAGGCTGTTCTGCTAAAGCAAGCATGTGAAAGGACACGTGTTGAAGGATTCTTTGCTAACAACTCACGTGTATTGGTTAGCTTTACATTGCGTAGTTGAGCTCCATATGTTGGGACTCCATGGACACACACACACACACACACACACACACACACACACACACCAAAAACCTTCTGGTGGTGTGCTGCAGTTTCTTACCACTTCCTACAACTCCGGCTGATTGGCAGAGTGATGTCAGCTGGGACAGACACACTTGCTAAAGTAAGACACGTGCTGAGGCAAGACCTGTAGAGGACACTTGATGCTTGGAGGGTATATAAAAAGGACTCGATGGAAAGTGACAGAGCTTGACTTGCTGGTACAGCCAACTGTGTAACACTTGTTGATCTCCCTTCTTCACTGATCTTCGTTTCCCCTAGAGAAGCACAGCTGAGAACTTCTGGCGTCCCTCTCCGTCCCTCCTGCTGACTTGTGCCAAGACTGAGGCCTCACTGTCTCTGCTAGGCAGCGCCACCGCTGCTGATTTGTGTTTGACATCCTGACTCTACTGAACTGGCCTGCTGATATTTCCATGAAGTGTTTGTGAGTGGATCAAGCTGCTACCTCTAAACTGTGAACTGAACTGCCAGTTTCCAGACAACACAGACAGGAGTTGCTCCAAAGAACCATTCTAAACAGATCCACTTTCCCCATATCCTTTCTTTTCCACTACTTCTGGTGGGTAGTGGGTTTCAAGGGAGGTTAAAGCATTTAAGAACCATCATTAAAAGTAAACTTTGAAAAAAAATTAAAGTTACACTTTTCCTGCATTTTTTCCCTCTTCATGCGGTGTTTCTGTTCCTCAGAGACCTTGCTGGAGGAAGGACTAGGATGCAAATGACTTCTCCTATAGTTCCAATCTAGTATACTTCATATGAAGTATACTAGATGGATCACCCATTAAGAGTACACTGGTTGTTCTTCTCGAGGACCCAGTTCCAGGGCATCCAGTACACTCTTCTGATCAGAAACACAAGTGGTACACAGAAATATATGCAGGCAAAATACCCATGCATATTAAATAAAATTGTCTTTAATATAACAAAAAACTGAATAATAATAAATATGAATTTATAAAATATATTTCCTTTAAAATATTTTGTTACCTATTTTGTAAAAATTCTACTTGAAAGTGGGGGTGTGTAGCTACTTTTCTTTTTGTTGTTAATAGGTACCCAACAAAAAGCAACCTAAAGAAGGAGGGGTTTATTTGTACTTACAGTTCAAGGGCACACAGTCCATTCTAGTGGAGAAGGCACAATGGTCACTCCACGTCCATAGTCATGAAACAGAAACAAAACCTGGTGCTCAGTGTACTGTCTCCCTCACTCAGGCTGGAACCACGGAGTGTGCCTTTCCTATCCAGCTAAAGCTTTCTAGAAACACCTCACAGACATACTTAGATACTTAGACAAACTAAGACATACATACTTAGACAAACATACTTAGAGATGTGTTTCCATGGTGATTCTAAATATTGTCAAGTTGACAATGAAGATTTGCAGTCATAAGGGACAAGCCTTTTAAAAAGAAGATGATGGGGCTGGACAGATGGCTCAGCATTGGTTCTCCAGTGCCCACCGGGTTGTTCACAACTATTTATAACTCCAGTCCTAGAGGATCTAATGATCTCTTCTGGACTCTTCTGGTACCATACACATGTGGTACACAGATACATGCAGGCAAAGTACCCATACACATAAAATAAGAAAATGAGAGAGAGAGAGAGAGAGAGAGAGAGAGAGAGAGAGAGAGAGAGAGAGAGAGATGATTGGGGATATACCTCAGTGGTAGACCACTCACCTTGCATGTCCAAGGTCTTGAGTTCCAGCACCATAGGAATGAGCAGAGGCGCACTACATTATACATGTAGGGGTACAATATTGTCTCTAAACACTAAAGGGTATGGAGTCTGGGCTGTCCACATGCTCAGATGTTTTATGTTGGGGCTTGAGGCATGTCCAGTTTTCTATGAGGACAAGGAGTGGGCATGGAGCCGTGAGATAGAATGAATTTCAGGAAGCACAGAGCTGGTGGTTTGGGGCTACTCCAGGGTAATTGGCATTTGCCACCTTGTGGGTTCTTTTTGCTTCCACCCTTCTCCATCCTTTCAACCCCTAACACTAGGTAGGAGAGAAGAAAGAATAGAGGGGAAAGGGGTGACCTTATTGTTAGACTACTTCCTGCTGATTAGAAGCATCAAGTTCCTTGGGGCAACTTTGATCTTCACTGTCAGGATATCAAATTTCTTCTTGTTGCTTCTTTGTGCATGAATACTTAACAAACCTGGACCAACAGTAACCAACCAACAACAGCTAGTCCAACTCTCAGGGCTCTCGCATTTATATACCTTCTCAAAAGTTCCCAGGATTCCAAACATTACATAATCACAGAA
The DNA here is from genome assembly GCA_036184795.1 of Tokudaia tokunoshimensis. Taxonomy (NCBI): domain Eukaryota; kingdom Metazoa; phylum Chordata; class Mammalia; order Rodentia; family Muridae; genus Tokudaia; species Tokudaia tokunoshimensis. The sequence continues at coordinate 70,635,298 of BTHU01000002.1, read as the reverse complement.
ACTCTCTGCAGCTGGCAAACTCATGCCCTTGCCAGAGCATGAGCTAAATCACAGTCAACTGCTGTGGACAGTCTGAAGCAGCTCCATATCCCATATCTGGGATTAAAATGAAAACATGTCCTTATTATATTTCTGTGTATTTTTTTTTAAGAAAAAGAAACCAAAATTCCAAAATTGACACTACACACCAGAACCTCACACTCAGAAGGTTCTCCCTTGGGGAGTCACTTCTACAATTTCTCTGTAACCTCTTTCTTAAACCGAAGTGCAAGCTCCATTCCCCACACTTGCCTTGGGCACAGCGTTCCCTGAACTTTCAGGGTCATTGTTTGCCTTGAGTCAGACCTCTACCTGCCCACAGGCATTATTTCAAGAAGTTATACTGGCTGTTCATTATGGCTTGGTAGCAAGAACTTTACTATTTGATGCCAAAGACAAAAACAACAGGGTACCTGGAAAAAAATTCAGTCTAGTTCTGAGGATAAAACTACACCTTCATTATGCACAGGGAAGGAACAGTCAGCAAACTTTTATTGACAATGACTTTGACCTGTAGAATACAGATAAGAGCCAAAGCAATGATGAGATGCTGTGACCGTCTCTAGAACGCTGAGATTCCCTTTCCATGCTAGGCCACTCTGCCAGTTATCTCCCTGTCCCCAGGAGGTGGCTAGTTCTGTAAAGCCTTCCTCTCTCCTCTCTAGGCTGCCCTGCTCACTTTTCTTAGCAAGTGTAACCCATACTACCCACTGTCCAACATCTGGAAGCAGCTCTTACAGAGGTTTCCAGCTGTTATTTCTAAGGCATGATTTATGATAGTCTTCCCCTTTCTCCTTCCCTCGCTCCTTCCCTCGCTCCCTCCCTCCCTCTCTCCCTTCCTTCCTTCCTTCCTTCCTTCCTCCCTTCCTTCCTTCCTTCCTCCCTTTCTTCCTTCCTTCACTCCCCTCTTTCCCTCCCCTCCTTCCCTCCCTTCCTCTCTCTCTTCCTTCCTTCCTTCCTTTCTTCCTTCCCTCCCCTCTTTCCTTCCCTTCCTCCCTCCTTCTTTCTCTTTCTGATAATGTTTCACATAATCAAGGCTGACCTTCAACTCCCTATGTAGTAGAGCATGACCCTCCTCTACTAATCCTGATCCTCCTGCCTCTGTCTCCCAAGTGCTGAGGTTTCACGTGTAGAGCACACTGGCTGAGAATCGCTCCCTGTGTGTACTGTATATTAGTCTTCTAGGGTTGTTGTAATAGAGTACTATAGACTTGATGGCTTATAGGACAGAACTAATGTGCTCCCAGTTATGGAGGCTAGAAACCTAAGGTCCAGGAGGTGTCAAGTTGACTTCTGGTGGTGCCTCTCTCCATCACTTGTAGATGGCTACCTTTTTACCATGTTCCCACTTGGTGCTTTCCTCTTCTTAGGACATCAACCATTGCAAATTCTGTCCTTATGAGACTTCACAAAATCTTAAATCCGTGGATGTGTTGGAATACATAATTCAGATCATGGCAGTTGTCTTTGTTGGATGCGCCTTGGATTATGATAGAACACAGCCCAAATAAACTAAATTTAAATAAAATTCTCAAATTGTAAATTAAACATACAGTAAATAAAAAATGGGATGGGTTTAATACACTTTATCTACCCAACATCCTAGCTAAACACATGCACCACAGAAGGCTAGTGTTTTTCCTTATGATTGTTTGGGAAATTCTGGCCACTACCCAGAATTGGAGAAAATATTATATATCACAAAATCTACCCCGGGGGGGTATCAAATTTCAAAATTTGATATCTAGTTTCTACTGTATTTTTACTAATATTTTGAAATACTAAATAAATTATGCAAAAGATAATTACTACACAAGAAAATCTGAGCACTAACTGGATGTTTTATTAGAACAAAATGACTGCTAGTTACTTTATAAGTGATGAAATAATTGTATATTTTCTTAAAAAGTCTTAGTTTTATAGAATAAAACTGAAATATTTTCAGATAAAATGATATAACTTCTGGAATTTTCTTTAGAAATTAAAGTGAATAGAGCCATCAGTGCTCTGTGACCTGGGGTTGATCCCTGGAAGTAAAGGTGGAAAGAGAGAACTAATTCCATAATGTTGTCTTCTGACCTCCACATGTACAATATGTACCTTAGTATTGCACACGTGCACATGCACATGCGCGCGCACACACACACACAAATACATACACATACATACACACACAAATATATACACATATACACACAAACACATACATATATACACACGCAAATACATACACAAACACATACAAACACACGTACACACATAGACACATGGCTAATCAATAGATTTAATAAAATAAATTAAAATGACTAAAGAGATCAATTAGATAGAGTTAACCATAAATTGAATAATGATTTGAATTTACCTTATAGATTTTGTTTGTTTGTATATGAAAATTTCCACTCTAAAAAACCCCACAAATTAAAATAAAACCAAAACAGACAACTGGTTACTGTTTTTAACTTTTAGTGTTATGATTTTCGTCTCTAAAAGTTCTTAGGGGGAAGCCCCCATGCCTTGATGCTTCTCTCATTATGTTAGCAGTCTGTCAGTTTCTTTCAACTTCCTCTTCCTAAATGTATGAGGTCGGCTCAACTTTATTTTCAAATTCTACGGCTTGCTATAATTCCCAGGTTGGCCTTGAACCGCCTCCCTCAGTCTCTTGGGCTGGGTCTACGCCACCATGCCCAGATGAGACACACTCTGTACCCAGTATCTGCTGCAGTAGCTGCCAGGCTGCTTCTCTTGGCTCACTCATAAAGGATTATTTGTACATGTGTTCAGTGAGTTGCTTTTAATTGTGAGCCTATGTTTTTGAGGTTTTATCTGTGGCTTGGCATTCCTGCAGAGAGAAAGTTCACATGGCTTCTGCCAGGCAGGCAGACAGATGCATCCAGAACTGCTTTAAACATGATGTTTAGCTCTTATTTTTTGTGCTAGCTTATGTTCGTTTTAAAAACTTATTTATGTTTACATGTTTGTATAAATGTTCACCACATGTCCGTGGGTGACCTCAGAGTCCAGAACAGGATGCCAGGTCCCTTGAAGCTGGAGTTGCAGGGGGTAGTTGTGAACTGCCTGATAAGGGAACTGAACTTGGGTCCCCTGGAGGAACAGTTGATGTTCTGCTTTCAAGTGGGTCTCTGCTGCCTCTGTGTGGGTTTCTGTTTCATCCCAGGTTCCTACTTAGGATCCCGGCTTTATGCAGGAGAGTCATCCTGGCAGTGTCGGGTACATGGGGCTTCCTCATTTGCTGATCTTCTACCCCAAGGACTGACTGTGCGTGCGGAACCCTGTTCCTTGAACTGGAAGAGCAGCCAGAGCTCTCAACCACTGTGCCATTTCTGCAGTCCCTGAGACTGAGTCTTGACACTCACGTTTTAAGGCCCCCAGGTTGTCTGTTCATTTACCCCTCCTGAGAAAACTCGGACTTGCTGCTGATTTTCTCCTGTTGTCTTTTGCGGGGTGGGGTCATGAAAGAGTCCTCTCTTAGTTTCCTGCTAGCTCAAGCGAGTGTTGAAAGGTGGTGACTCTTTATTTAGATTTCTCCTGACAGGACTCTCAGGTGCTCTTTCTTCTTGCAGGCCTGTTATGACACCCACACACAACAATTCACCAGCAATGCACTCTAGCTTTTTCTTCACGGCACAGCGTATTGTCATTCAGACTGATGGGACAGGTTGCTTGAGAACTTGACTAAGAACGTGGCACCTTGGAGACCGGAGTAGTGCCTGGTTCCCAACATTCACATCAGGCAGCTGACAACTGCGTGTGACTCTAGCTCTAGGGGGATCTGCTGCTCTCTGGCTTCTGAGCATCCTCTGAGAGAGTGAGAGAGAGAGAGAGAAAGAGAGAGAGAGAGAGAGAGAGAGAGAGAGAGAGAGAGAGAGAGAGAGAGAGAGAGAGGAAGGAGGAGGAGGAGGAGGAGGAGGGAGCTCTAATTCCTTGTAGAGTCTTGATGATAAAGGGGATGGCTATTGACTACAAACAGAAGTTGCCCTTGCAGGTGAAGTTGAGGCCAGTGGGTGGGCCAGGTCAGTGAAGTCACAGCAGTGACCACATGAACAGTGACGTACTGTGCTGGTCTGGAATCTCAGCTCCACCACCTCAGTCCTGTGTCTCTTATCTCTTTGTTCTCTCCTAGACCCAGGATCATCCTGACATTCAATAAAAGATGATTAAATGATCAAAATCAGTCTGCAAGGGTTGATCCCTGGAAGCAGACTTTTGAATTTTCATGGTATCTATTGCAGCAGCATTGGAAGCAGCATTCTTCAACAAACGACAACAAATAAGCAAACAACAAACAAGAACAAACAAAGAAATAACAATAAAACACCTTCAAAGAATTGTTCCCCCACCAGGGTCCCCCTCAGCCTCTGGACAACTGTCTTCTCATCTGCTCTTCGTGTGTCACTGACCTTAAGAGTGTTGTGCATTCTGTGTGACGGGTACTCTGAATGCATCGCCTTCAGACTTTTATATTATGGAAATTTCAGCCCAGGGAAATCAACATTCGTGACTGACTCAGAGAAGCTTAGGCTGCAGACACTTATAAAAGCCCTAGGAATGAGCAGTTCCCGGAATAATCTGTTCCGTACACACGTGCTTTTTGCGAGAAGTTTTAATCCTCAGCCAATGTCAATCAAGTCATCCCTGTCTCTTAGGCTGTTTCCTCCGTTCTGCAGACAGTTAGTTCCCTTAGAAGAAGTTGAATGACTTCTTGTCAGGATCACTTGGAAAATATAAATTGACACAATTTACTCTTTCAGACCTCTTTCCTGCTACTACATTAACATTTGTTTAGATGAAGTTAGATAACCAAGTCATGGGCCTGCTGCCTTGGAGACTGTTGTGTATCTGCTGTTCTCTGCTGCCCCCTGTTGACGTGAGCAAGGAAGCGGATCCCAATCCCCAACCTTTGCTCATTCACCTCCTGGAACAGCAGGAGAAGGATTCTCTGTTGATTTTTTTTGAAATCCAAATTATAGGGTCCCACCTCCACAAGACTGAGTTAGGAACCATGGGGGTGTGGCTAAGCAGTCTGTGGATACTGCGGCAACCTGAAACCGATGTCCTGTTTTGGGTACTAGTGAACTGGCTCCTTAGTATGTATAAATCAATCAATCAATCAATCAATCAATCAATCAATCAATCAATCAAGCTTCTTCACAGTGTTTCTGTACTCAGGTTCAGAATATAACACTAGACCATATCTGCATTTATTCCCGCAGCTGGAGCTGGAGCAGCCCTGTGACGTGAGTCAGAGAGGGACCGCATAGCCCTTCATCAGCTGAGACAGAGGCAGAAAGGACTCCTAACACACCATGGTTACAAGGTTACAAGGCTTTAAATGTCAGGGCTGGGCTCAGATACAAGGTTTCTGTTCCGACACCCGTGCTTAGGACTCCTTCAGTTGCTCTGGGCTCCTTGACTGTGGGGCTGCCCTGCAGGTACAGGGTGTCCAGCAGCCCCGAGCTCTCCCCACTAGATGCCAGTAGCACCACACCTTAGTTTTGACAACCACAAATCTCTCTAAACATTGCCAAACACCCCTGGCTGAGAGTCCCTGCCCTAAGTGGCCAGCAAGTTTTTTCATTCTTTGGAGGCAATTTCCAAACAAAAAGCTTCTTACTTCTAGGCCATCTAGGGGTCAAAGTACCAGAATGAATGTTGGTCCCCACAATGCCTCAAAACGAACCGTCACTCTATAATACCATCTAGTCTTCGGGACGTGTAATCAGATTTATCTAGTTGTCTCACCTTCATCAAGGTAGATACAGTCTAGACTCTCAAATCTCACTTGGTGGCTATTAAGAGTCTGCTGGTATAAACAGACAAGGTCTCATAGGTCAAATGGGGCCCACCACATGCTTTATAAGTGTCCATGGATAAGTGAATGGATGAATACTTCATTCAACTACACAGGGAAAGTTTTCACCCCAATATAATAATCACACTAGCTTATTAGACTGTCTTTTTAATGAGTATAATATATATACACACATACCATATAAAAAGCTCGGGCCCATTATAATTCTGTCAGGAGCTCGGGCAGGTTCAGTTGGGATACAGTTAGCTGAAGCACGGCCTTCATGTCAGGACTGGCTGGGTTCTTACACGTTATGTAGAAAGCTGAGGAACCTGTGGTGTCCTCCCCCAGTTACCCTAGGCCCTTAAGTAGCAGTGACCTCCCCCTCCCGCTTCAGACACAGTGTGCTCACCCTACTAACAGTGTAAGAACCATGATACAGATAGGAAGAGACACTAAGACTTCCCAAGCCTTCTCCAAAATGCCTTTTAACTACGCTCCCCAAAGCATGATATACATTTTACAATAATCCTTAGAAAACAACAGTTCCCAGTCACGTCCTTCTGCATAGCTCACATAAATGCACAGAAGAGTGGGCTCCTTGTTAGACGTAAGGCCGGAGACTTAGAGCGTCCTTGGCTTGCCCTGGAGCAGTGGATCCTTCTCCGGGTCTCTGCGGAAGAACGGGGCTTTTGCGTGGCTGAGGAAAACACCCAGGTCTTTGCTCTTGACCATGTTCCTGGTGCAGTTTCCTATCGGCTTGTATGCCTTGTGTTTTCTGAAAACAATGTGTTGGACAGGACTTTAAAAATATCTTTAGCTGAACTAAATTCTTTTCTATAGTGTTTCTCATGACGGGTGCAAAAGAGCTAATTTCATTCAACCCAATCTGTCACTTACAACACACCAGCATCTTAGGAGAGTATAGCTATTTTCTCTTCGAGCAAGAAGAGCTCACTTTGAGATTTTGTTAAACATTACAACAACCAATTTTGTCAAGTTACTGACATCTGGTAGCACTTTCAGGATTAAAACAAACAAATCCCAAACCACAGTAAAATTAATAGGTCCCAGTTTGGTGTTCATGGTTTGATGGATGCATTTCTTCTCATACGCGTAATATTTAAAAGGAAGAAAGAAAAATTGGCACATTCATATAGACCAAAGAGATTTGCTTTTGACTATCTGCTATAGAGATGTAAAGTGTTAAAATCAGAAACTTACTTGTACAGTAAGATGGTAACCATGGTGACAAACATGGCCAGGCAGCTGATGGAGATCAGGACCCCATTCACTGTTCTCAGAGGGGAGCCAGGGTCTTTAAAGCAGAAGGAAAACCACATGAGTTACGCTTGCTTCATTCCATTGGAGGACATCTGCTTGTGATGCTATTGAATAAACGGCACTGCTTTCAAATGCTTTCAACACCGAGGGGCTAAAAGGCTCTCACACTCCATTGTGTGGCCTCTGGCCTCATCTCAGGCTCTGTGCCTGCCCCTGGGCTAAAACCCCTGGAATTCCGTGAGCAGAGCTGCACATGGCCCCAGTTGGGAACGCCCTTCCCTGGCTCATCTCAGGTTTCCTCAATCGCCCAGTGCCTTCCCAGCATTTTGGAGGGCACCATCTCTTCTCTGTCACTACCCTGCCTGCCTCTTCCTAGGCCTGGATCACACTGTGTCCATATTTCTTCCCTCATCTCATCTGTACCAAGGGCCAGGAAGGCAGAGACTTTGTCTCTTTCTTCTCTGTAACCAGCAAACCAGCCAGTTCTGTCTCCATCCCAAAGCATATCTGATCATCTGAGCTGCCTTCATCTGCTCAGCTGCTGTCACCATCCGGCCCTCCGGATCCCTCCTAGGAGGCCCTCTTTACTGATTGAGTCTATGCTTACAACTGTCTCTCCATCCTGCGCTCATGAGATCTTCTCACCCCTGAACGCCTCACCCTTGCTTACAGAATGAAACTTCAATGACCCTAACAGTGGCCTCCATGTGATTTCACTGTTTAGATTTAGGTCTTAGTTCCCAGGAGGTCCTTTACCACGATGGTACCACTGAACAGCAAGACTTGCCCCCACACCCTATCTAGGCTGACCACTGCCCTCACCTCCCATTCCAAGCTTACTCTCTCCTTCCTCTGACCTGTGTTATTTTCCTCCTCAAAATACCATCTTGTTAATTTGTTTATTGCCTTGGTTACAATAGGTCTGATTAGATGTTTTGAGTTGGGATCTAACTGACAAATTCACAGGTAAGCAACAACAACAACAACAACAGCCCCTCCCCCCCCACACCACACACACTCGAAACAAAAAACAAGCGGCTGGAGAGATGGCTCAGTGCTTAAGAGCACCGACTGCTCTTCCAGAGGACTTGGGGTCAATTCCCAGCACCCACCTGGCAGCTCAATAACCTGATTTCAAGGGGATCTGATGCCCTCTCTGGACTCTGCAGACACTGTACCAGTGTGGTACACAGATGTCTATGCAGGCAAAACACACACACACACACACACACACACACACACACCCCAAATCCTTTAAAACAGAAACAATTACGTTTCAGTCAATCATAAGCAGCTTAATTGACTGACTCCAGGCCTCAATTTCGGAAGCAGTCAGCAGTGGCTGCCCCTGGGTCCTGACAGCCAATTCGGGGTGGGGTCAGTGGGAGCTGGTCTGGGCCTCTTCTGACTCCAGTGCTGCTCAGTTTGGTGCTTAAACTGTGAAATTGAATTGGTCTAAAGGTTTTCCAATAACATCTGTTACTGCTCAGGAAAGCAGGGGTCCTCCTTGTTTTGTTCCTTAGTCAGTGACTTCTGTCCTGTGTAGAGCTCTGGGCTGGCCATGAAGTGGACAGCTTAGTGACTATCAATCAGTAAAAAGAACCTCAACTAAACATCAGTGAGTTTTCAGTTGAACTACTACTATTTCTGAAATTCTGATTTTGAAATTTGAGTTATTAAGTTAGAAGACTCACTGGATTACAGGTTTTGTTGTTGTTGGGTTTTTTTTTGTTGTTTTTTTTTTTTTTGCTTTTTCTGACTTTCCTTCTCACCACTGTGTGTGTGTGCATGGTTGTGTATGTGCATGGTTGTGTGTGTGCATGGTTGTGTATGTGCATGGTTGAGTGTACATGGTTGTGTGTGTGCATGGTTATGTGTGTGTGTGCGCATGGTTGTGTGTGCACAGTTGTGTGTGTACATGGTTGTGTGTGTGTTCATGGTTGTGTGCATGCATGGTTGTATGTGTGTGCATAGTTGTGTGTGCATGGTTGTATGTGTGCATAGTTGTGTGTGTGCATAGTTGTATGTGTGCATGGTTGTGTGTGTGTACATGGTTGTATGTGTACATGGTTGTATGTGTGCATGGTTGTGTGTGTGTATGTGCATGGTTGAGTGTGTACATGGTTGTGTATGTGCATGGTTATGTGTGTGTTGTGCGCATGGTTGTGTGTGCACAGTTGTGTGTGTACATGGTTGTGTGTGTGTTCATGGTTGTGTGTGTGCATGGTTGTATGTGTGTGCATAGTTGTGTGTGCATGGTTGTATGTGTGCATAGTTGTGTGTGTGCATAGTTGTATGTGTGTATGGTTGTGTGTGTACATGGTTGTATGTGTACATGGTTGTGTGTGTGTGTATGGTTGTGTGTATGCATGGTTGTATGTGTGTGCATAGTTGTGTGTGCATGGTTGTATGTGTGCATGGTTGTGTGTGTGCATGATTGTGTGGGTGTGGGTGCACTTGTGTACATGTGGAGATAAAGGAAAGCCCCAGTCATCATTCCTTTTTTTGTTTGCGACTGGCTTTCTCTGGCTTGGAAATTGGTCAAGTATGTTAGACTGGACAGCGAGTGAACTTCCAGGAGTCTGTCTGTCTCCACCTCCCATCTTACCACTTACCATTGCTGGGATTTCAGGTGCACATCACCACTCCTGACTTTTTGTAGGGGTTCTGGGCATCTGAACTCTGGTCCTCATGCTTGCAAGGTAAGCACTTTAATGATTGAACCTCTCTCTCTCTTTCTCTCTCTCTCTCTCTCTCTCTCTCTCTCTCTCTCTCTCTCTCTCTCTCAGGTTTTGTTATGTGCTATGCCTGAGTAGGCTTTGCACTTGCAGACCCCCTCCCCCCCGTATCAACTTGCTGACTGTTGGGAGTGTAGGCATATCCTACCACACACCCTTCAATTTTCCCATTTTATTGTATTTTCTTATGATGCTGGGATAGAACCCGTGTCTTGATGGCCTCACTCATGCCAGGACAGCAGCCTCCTACCGCCCTACCATTATGCTCCACCTCAGCTCGCTTCCTTTAGGTTTCAATCACTCACTACAACAAAAATAACCCACACAGGAAACCAGCAGTTTGCCAGTACACCAAAACAACATGGAATGAGCTAGGATTTTAAAGGTAATTTGGAAAGACATAGTGTTGACATTTCATCTAGGCTCTGCCCCACAGTTACCTGGCAACAGCCAGCTGTGCCTGACTCACTATAAAAGGGCTGCTTGCCCCCCTCCTCCTTCTCTCGCTCTCTCGTTCTCTTCTCTTCTCCTCTTACTCTAGCCTCTTATCCTCTTTCCCCTCTCTTCCCATTCCCCTCTCTCTCCACGTGCTCATGGCCAGACTCTACTTCTCTCTCTCTCTCTCTCTCTCTCTCTCTCTCTCTCTCTCTCTCTCTCTCTCTCTCTCCCTCCCTCTCTCTTCTCTCTCTCTCTCCCTCCCTCTCTCCTCTCTCTCTCTCTCTCTCTCCCTCCCTCTCTCTTCTCTCTCTCTCTCTCTCTCTCTGCCTTTCTCTGTCTCCACTCCCTCCCCATGTCCTAAATAAACTCTATTTTTTCTATACTGTCATGTGGCTGGTCCCTGGGGAGGGGGGGCAGGGAGGAGGAATGCCTCAGCATGGGCTCATAGAGGCATCCCCTTCTCCCATACCACATCCAGTCCACACCAAACATATTTCTGGCTTCTCTTTCTTTTTATAAATCGCAACACATAGGGCTGGGGTAGTCCTAGCTGCACATTTCCTGGAGGTCAGGACACTGAAATGTCCACAGTCTCTGGCTGCCCCATTCTATCTTTCTGCCCCCCCCCCCCAGCTCTTTGGCAGGTGACAGTGTGCCCTGTCCTGTAAGAGGCAGGATGCTTTCTCCACCTTGTTCTTAGTGCTACAGCTCTGGTAAACGTTCTCCTGAGTTACTGCATACCTATGCTGTGTAACAACAACTTGGTCAATGACAGACTGCACACACAATGGTTCAAAGAACCTGGCCATGAGATAAACACTGCGAGTGACGCCTTCGAGGGCTTTGATATTGGCTGTACACTTCTGCCGTAGGAAATGTTCATAAAGTTATAAACTAAGCCTCACCTTTGCCAGGGATAGAGATGAGGGCGCTGGTGAGGGCCTGGCTCGCATCATCTCCCAGAGTGAGATTTACACAGTACGTGCCAGACCCATTGAAGGCTCTTCTCACAGACAGCAGGCACAGCTCACCCACAGCCACCGGGCTGCAGACTCTGCTCTGGGCAAGCTGGCAGGTGGGGTCAGAGACGATCGTGCAGGCTTCCATGGGAGTGCTGTGACGTGAGATAGGTGTGAGGGTACACAGACACCACGAGGGAGAGAAGAATGCATGCAAAGTTGGGGGGGGGGTGCTGGGTTTGAAACACAGTTTCACATTGTTGGCCTGGAACCTATGGTGATCTTCCTGCCTCAGCTTCCTGAATGCTAGGATTATAGACACAGGACCCCATGCAATAACTGCTTTAAACAGGGCTTTTACCGTTCTTTTCTTTCCTTTCCTCTCTCCCTCTCTTTCTTTCTTTCTTTCTTTCTTTCTTTCTTTCTTTCTTTCTTTCTTTCTTTCTTTCTTTCTTTCTTTCTTTCTTTCAAGACAGGGTCTCATGTAGTCAGGTTGACTTCAATCTCACCATGTAGTTAAAGTTGTGCGTAAGTCCCTAATTGTCCAGCCTCCACCTTTAGGTGCTGTGATTACAGGCATGCAGTCCATGTCCTGCTTTAGGTGGTGATGGGGAGCCAACCCAGGGTCTCTCATATGCTAGGATGCCCTCCACCCCACCCCTTTTATTTATTTATTTATTTATTTATTTATTTTTTATTTTTTATTTTTTTGAGAGAAAGGCTCACTATACAGCCATGGTCTCCGACCTTACTTAGCCTCTCGTGACTATGGGGATTACAGACATGCGCCGTTCTCCTACACACAGCTCATCTGAGGTTTCTAATATGTAGGCATTTAAATCACCTTCAAAAGGATGACGAGTGGTCAAGCCCTCTATTCAGACTCGGGTCCTCACTTAGCCCTTCCGTTGGCACGAGCCTGTACTTACGCGCCTTTGCAGGTCACAATGAAGTCCATCAGTGAGTGGTCAGGCTGCGGTGCGGGCATTGGGACATCTGCTATCTGGACGATGTTGACCTCTAGGATCCCCTCTGGCAAGACAGCCACCATAGAGAAATGTCAAAAGGCAACCAAAACCAAAGGACATCATTCTGCCATAGATAGTTTGTTGGGTTGAAATCCCAACTAAGTTATGGTGTGAGGGGGTAAAACCTCTGTTGGGGATGTGGTCAGTGCCCTTAAGGAGAGACCTCAGAGAGGCCCCCTGTCTCTTCTGCCATGTGAGGACACTGCAAGGGGATGGCCTTTCATGAACCAGGAAGTGCTCCTTTTCAGACACCAGACCTGATATTCATCCTCTAAGACAGCAAACTATGAACCCCAGTTGTAGGCCCTGAGCCTACAAACCCTGTTAGTTCTGTAACTTCTTAACTAACTATAGAATGTCCCTTAACAAAAGAGAAGGAAAAAGAATAGAGACACCTTCTTGCATCACCTTAGACAGGACGAGGGAACCCACTTCTCTATCTCCATCCTCCTAGTATTAGCTAAGTGAATGGGTGCTTTGCAGAGTCTGACATCCTCCCCCCCTCCACCCCCCTCCCCCGGTCTTCAGCCTTACCTACAATTGTGATGGTGGCTCTGAAGTAGCCATATCTGTTTATTTGGCAGTTTTCATCGGAAATGTCACTCGGCTCCACGGATTTGTAACCAGTAGGCACTAGAAAGTTTGAGTAATCAAAGTTTAAAGCAAACAGGGATGAAGAATGTAATGGAGTTAACATAAAACAACAAAATACAAAGATACGTATCCATTGTTCTTTATTATCTTTGCCCAGATAGGGACTCATGTAGCCCAGGCTGGCCCTAACTCTGTTTTTTTTTTGTGTGTGTGTTTGTTTGTTTTTGTTTTTGAGACAGGGTTTCCCTGTATAGTCCTGGCTGTTCTGGAACTCACTCTGTAGACCAGGCTGCCCTTGAACTCAGAAATTCGCCTGCCTCTGCCTCCTGAGTGCTGGGATTAAAGGCATGTGCCACCACTGCCCAGCTTAACTCTGGGTATTATTATCCCTAGTTCCTAAGTCCTGGAATTGTTGATGTGTACTGTCATGCCCAAGACACCATCTGCTCCCAGCTCCAGCTTCTCTTCAGAAAGCATCAAGAAGCCAGATGTGGTGGCTCATACCTTCAATCCCAGAGTTGGGGTAAGAGGACCTTCGTGAGACTGAGGCCAATCTGACGTACAGCCCAAGTTCCAGAACAGTTAGGACTAAAAACCAAAAACCCAATCCAACCCAACCCAACCCAACCAATCCAAACTCAACTAAGCATCAAGAATTCTAGAGCTTTCCAATTAAGGCAGATACTTGTGTAATGTAAATGTGTAGATTCTTATAGATGTAAAAGCATTATGTAGGCATTGTAGCCATTAAATTCTATAAATAAACTATAGGGAGCAGATGAAGCCCCGAATGGGTGAAATCCTAAGAGAATGTTTGCTGTTGACACAGGCATGGGTCATATGAAGGACCTCAAAGCCTCAGGTCGATGACAAATGCAAAACCTTCCCCAGGGAGAGACCGGAAGACATGCCAAAGCCTTCCTCAGAGTACTAAGTTTGAGTGCTGATGGTTCAGGCAGAAATTATCCTTCATAGCTTTCTCCCCACAGGTGTTTACAGCCTAAAGACCACTCCCCTGCAGAGACAGCTCCTCCTGAGATCAGCTAAACCAGCCTCCTTGATCAGCTGTATACCATAGACCCTGCCTCCCTCTCCATCATCTCCATGCAATAGACATGTGCTTCCAGGGGGCACTAAGCCTTCTTCACCTGAGAACCCAGAGCTCAGATCCCAGCTCTCTGTCTGAGTATGCCTCTTTTGGTCCTTTCTTCATTCTCTCTACATCTAGTCAGGTCAAATCCCTGGAGGTTGAGAAAGGAGTCAGCAGTATATAACCTTTCCCTTTCAGGTGGAGCTGGTGATGGAAACCAGGCCTATTTTACTGCTGAGTCACACCCGACCAACTCAGGATGTAAATGAAGCGGAAGCCCTATTGGAATGTATGAAGAGGCCGCGTAGAGAAGTCCCTATTGGAATGTATGAAGAGGCCGCGTAGAGAAGTCCCTATTGGAATGTATGAAGAGTAGAGAAGTCCCTATTGGAATGTATGAAGAGTAGAGAAGTCCCTTTCATCAGGGTGCAGATGCTCCGGCCTTAACGCTAGCACCACCTGTTTGCCCGCACACCATTAAACTGGTCTTTGCCTCTATTAGCTCATCAACAAAACAGAATTGCTATCACTGTCCTTCCAGGTTGAATCCCTTAAACCAAAGTGAGATTAAGGCATACGCAGCCCACTTCTCTACCAGGTGTGGTATTCATGCCTGGGATCGATCGCAATGCCTTGAAGGCTGAAACAGAGGAATTGCTGGGAGTTTGCGATTGACATGAGCTATAGAGTAAGTTAGGTTACCATGTGAGACCTTGTGGGTTTTTTCTTTTCTTTTGTTTTGTTTTTTTAAAAACCAACACAACAAAACTAACTGGGGTGTTTTGAATGGGATGAAACCCATAAGCTATAAGTCACAAGGCATTTGAATCCTTAGGTGCTTGGGAAGAATTAGTAAGTGTGGCCATGTTGGAGGAGGTGTGTCGTTGGAGGTGGGCTTAAGATTTCCACAGCTTCCTGTCATTCCCAGAGTACTCTCTGCTTCCTGTTTGTGGTTGGGAAGTGAGTTCCCAACTGGCCTTAACTCTAGCACCCGGCTGCTGCCGTGCTTCCCATTCCCGATAGTGACAGCCTCCTGTCCCTCTGGACCTGTCATCCCCAGATAAACCCTTTCTTCTATAAGTTGCCTTGGTCACGGTGTTTTATTACAGCAGTGGAAAAGTAACCATAATACCAATCAACCAACTAACCTACAAATAACAACCATAAAATATTACAAATCAGTTAAATACAGAACTCTGGCAAGTCTAGCTGTTGGAAAGCTGTAGGTTCAGTGAGAAACCCTGCCTCCTACTAAGGTGGCAGACAATTTAGGAAGACACCTGTCATTGAGCTCTGGCTCTGTGCACACATAAAGATGTGACCAAAACAGTTGTGAGTATAATGAGCAACGAATCCAATGCCTCACTCGCTATAATTTAGAACATGTTGGCGTAACTTTAGGATTTAGAGTCTGGAAGGAAAACATGATAATGCTCATCTTTATCTTCCATTTAATTCCATAAGTCACTAAAATGGAGGGAGGGAGTCAAAGATTTTTTTCCTGCATAGCCCTGGCTGTCCTCGAATTCTCTCTGTAGACCAGGCAGACCTGGAGCTCATAGTGATCTGCCTGCCTCTGCCTCCTGAGTGCTGAGACTGAGGGCACACCCATGGCCCAGTTTGGGAGTCAAAGTTTAAAAAAGATCTTCATCTTAAAAAAAAAATAGAGCTGAAGAGACAGGTCAGTGGCTAAGAGCACGGGCAGCTCTTTCAGAGGACCCGGGTTCATTTCCCGCACCCATATAGTGGTTCACGCTGTGTATAATTCCAGTCCCAAGGGATCTGATGCCCTCTTCTAGCCTGCTTGGGAATTAGGGATGTATGTGGTGTACAGACAAAGCAACCACACATATAAAGTAAGTAGATTAGTTAAAAAAAAAGTTTTGAGGCTAAGTAAAGTGTAGGTGCAGTGATGCATATTTGTGATTCAGAGGCTGAGGTAGAGGGATTGCAAGTTCCTGGGGCTCTATAATAAGATCCTTTCTCAAAACAGAAGAAAAAGAGAGAGGAGGAGGCAGAAATGAGGAAGGGACAGAAGGAGGGGGAAGGATAGGAGGGAGAGGAGGGAAAAAATGGATCTGTGTTTAAGTTCATGACATGTAAGGACGAAGCCTGCTGGGAGGTCTCTTTGGTTTCTCAAAGCTTCCTGAGTGTGACATGCCCATGCCTGGTGGGAGTCTCAGAATGAGGGCATTCTGGGAAATGCTGTTCCACGAAGCCCAGAGAGGCCCCAAGGCTGTGTTGGATTCTCATGCGGTTGTTCATCAGCAGGACAGGCCGGGGAGCATCCCTGGCTTTCTCAGGGGTCCTGTGGCGGCGATTACAGACTCTGTTCAGTCTTTCCTGGTAGAGCTGCAGCAGGAGGCTGGTTTGTGCAACGCTGCTAAGAAATCCCAGCATTTGCCCTGAGAGCTGTAGGGTTCCTTCATTTAAAGTTCTGGAGGAGCAGACTTTAGCTGTCAACCTGAGTGTAGAGCTACAACTCTGCTGTATTTTAAAGTAAAACTTGTTTAGGAAGAAGACAATGAGAGTTAGTTGCCCTGCTTTAGGGAGAATACTATACAGATGCATATGAGATTTTGTAGATGTCAGATCTGTAAAGTCAACATTTGTCAAAGGATCAATAGAGAGAAATAAAGATCTTAAACTGCAGGTGAGAAAAACTCAGCACTTAATTTCCTGTTCCTCAGAGGATGGTGTGAGAAGTGTTCACTATGAATGCAGGAAAGTTCTACCCAGAATGAGACCATATGACATGATAGGGTGAGAGAGAGTGTGTGTGTGTGTGTGTGTGTGTGTGTGTGTGTGTGTGTGTGTACTGGTTTACATGTGCATATGTGTGTGTGTGTGTGTGTGTACTGGTTTACATGTGCATATGTGTGTGTGTGTGCGTGTGTGTGTGTACTGGTTTACATGTGCATATGTGTGTGTGTTTGTGTGTTTGTGTGTGCCTGTGATGATGTTTAATGCAATACAAACGATGTCACACTGATCAGCGCCTGTCTTACAAAGGCTGTTCTGTTTCTCAGGTTTGTTCACAAAAGTCAGGAAATGAACAAGTGTGACCAGATAAAGAAAAAAAAAACTTTAATGGAAAAGTAGGACACACTTCCCAGTCTCATGACTCGGTCAGCTGCCCAGTGTCCTCTTTAGCTTGGCTATGGTTTTTCAGGCCTGTAGTTGCAATTGGCTAGCCCGGGCTTCAAGCTGCTGCTTACTGACTTACTGGGAATGGAACCCAGGCCTGCGCCCTGCTTCTCAGCTGCATTCCTGGTGCCCCCAACTTCTGAGTTTATTCTGAAGCTACTTGCCAGAACAGAAGGCACATACTTGTTTGTCAAACAATAATGTTCAATAATTCAAGCTGGATCAGTGAGATGGGTCAGTGGGTAAAGAAGTGGGCCCACCTGGATCACATATCACATGTGGAAAGAGAGAAGCAATTCCCTGTACACCCCCCACACATGCAATCACCACCACCACTAATAACAATAATAATAATAAACAGCATTTTATAAAAAAAATTACAAACCTGTTTATATGGTCTACATATCGACATAGCTGGAAATGCTCTCTAGTGGGGAAAAATCCTTTTAAGACCATGCTTAACCACCTGACAGTACATATCTGTAACCCCAGGGTGGAGCTAGATCTCTCTGGCCAGCCCGCCTAGCCAGAAAGCAAACTGCAGGTTTATCAAAGGACCCTGTCTCAAAATGTAAGGTTACAAGCCTGGTGTGGAGTGAGGTGACCCACACGTATACACATATACCACACATACACACACCACACACATAGAGACACATAAACACATACACATATAAGTGAATAAAAATGTAAAAAGTTGTGGCTAACTTCTGTAATCACTACAGGCCCCATTGGTCAGCCCTCTGCCCAGCTGCTCTAAGGTGTTTTGGGTTGATTATGAGTGAGTGAGCACCTTGGCATGAAGACAGCGCTCCTCTTGGTAAAGCTCGACTTAGGAAAAACAATAGCAGCAAATTAAGATACCTTATGAAATTGGCTTCAGAAATATGTTTGACATATGGCATGACATAGCTTCGAAGGTAAACGGCTTGATAAAAATGTGATTTCAAAAGCCCAAATTAAGTAGATTAACCAGATTTTTTTTTAGACACTAGAGGCATCTATAATTTATTTAGAATTTACAGCTGCTCTTTCTATTTATAAGGAAGATTATCCATTCTGGCAGGAGTTGGTTCTTAGAGATGTAGCTCAGTTGGGGGAGTACCTGCCCATCATTTGAAAAGCCCTGTGTTTGGTTCCCAAGTGTGGTGCTGTGTACCTGTAATCCCAGAAATCAGAAGGTGAAGGCTAGAGGACCACCAGGTGATAATATTGAGTTTGAAGTTAGCCTGGGCTACATAAGAGGCTGGGGAAAGGGAAATGGAGGAGGAGGGAGGAGAGAGGGGAAGGAGGGGGTTTAGAGTTATACTAAGATGAAGCTGCCTGTGTGGACTAGCCCAGTATTGCTACATTTGATTTTTTTTAGAATGTTCTAATGTTTCTACATATATATTATATGTTGGTACACTGTAGCTGTCATCAGACACACCAGAAGAGGGCATCAGATCTCATTATGGATGGTTGTGAACCACCACATGGTTGCTGGGATTTGAACTCAGGACCTTTGGAAGAGCAGTCAGTGCTCTTAACCTCTGAGCCATCTCTCCAGCCCCTACTGCTACATTTGTACCTGGACTTGTGATTCCTTAGCTGCTCACTTATACCCTGTGCTGACAACTGGTCAGGTGGGATAGATTTCCATGCACAGTAACCGAAAGTTCTCTTTGGTTATTTAGCAAAGAGGGGGGGGAAGAACAAAGCATTTGACATGAACCCATTTACATAAAATCCAAAATGGCAAAACACATAGGATGTTCGTAAACGCATAGAAAATGATCTGGACAGAAACACAGCCAGCAATGTCAGGATGAACTGGGGAAGAGAACACATGGGGACTTTTCCTTCTATGCTAGGATTCTTTGTGGCTAGTTCCAATTTTTAGTAAGAAATGTGAATTGACTATTTTACAATTTAAAACATTCTATAATGGAATAAATTTGGGTAATGTAAACCTAACAGGAGCTAGGAAATCACTACAGATTTGAGACTACCCTAGCTTACATATGAAGTTCAAAGCCAGCAGGGCAACATTGTATCTCATGCCGATTGACTAAGTTACTGAATAACTAAGTAACTAATGAGGACCACCACACCACCATCGAGGCCGCCACCACCATCATACTGCTCAAGAAATACTCACTTGAAGAGGGGCTAGGTGTTGATAATGTGAGTGAAGGCGAAGACGAAGACGAAGGTGAGGGTGTGGGCGAGGGCGTGGGCGATGGCGAAGGCGAGGGCGTGGGCAATGGCGAAGGCGAGGGCGTGGGCGAAGGCGAGGGCGTGGGCGAAGGCGAAGGCAATGGCGATGGCGAAGGCGAAGGCAATGGCGATGGCGATGGCGATGGCGAAGGCGAGGGCGTGGGCCAAGGCGAAGGCGAAGGCGAAGGTGAGGGCGAAGGCGAGGGCGAGGGCGAGGGCGAGGGCGAAGGGCATGGCCCAGGCACTGCAGTTTGCACGGTGAGGTTAAGGTTGAAGGTTCCATTGAGCACATACGTGTGATTCAAAGTGTGATTGTTGGAGACAAACAGGCCAGTGTTGTCCCCAAAGTTCCACTTGTAGGAAATGGCAGAGTCGTTGAGGAAGTGGCTTGGGTCATGAACGAGGACATCGAAGACAATGGGGAGGTCTCTGAGGAAGGTTTCATCAGACGAGTTCCGGTCATTCTTCTGGGACATGGTCACGAATATAGGGATCTGATCTAGAAGGTACAACACAAGAAACAAAGAAAACGCATCGTTTGCCTGTGAGGGGAGTGCTGCAGGGATGCCTTCTGCCTGAAGACTGAATCTAGACCTTCTCATGTGTAAACTTTAGAGTCTCCCAGCTGGCAATAGGTGGGCAGCACAGAATTAAATAGTTAAGCTCTGCTGGAGTCCAGTTGAGTCTTATCCTAACCCAGAACACTGGGTGAGGACTCTTTCTTAATCTGCTAACTGCCCTGTCCTCCTCCGCTGCTGTGCATTTCACACCACTCACCTGTTATCACATACACGTCTTTCACCTTCGAGATGGGAATGTATGCCCGGCCATATCTTCGAAAGACAGTCACTTCCATGACCTGAGGGCCAACTGTCAGGTTGACTGTATTTATAGAAACTCGTGCTGAACACCGACCCAGTTTTTGGAAATACTGACCTGTAGGAGGATGGACATTTTGAGTTATTGGCAACATCACATGATGTTCAGGCGAAGTTGTTTCTGAAAGGTTAGTTAAGGGTTGCTCTGTGGGCAAAACAGGCTGGAAGCTCCAGAAAGGGAGGCGGTGCAGGCCTCTGTGCAAAACCGGATGAAGCAAGTTTACGGCTGCACGCAGGTAGCAACTGCACAACGCTGGTTAAAGTGATAGAGCTCTATCGAGAGTCAATCCAACCAATTCCTAATTTATCGATGAACACTATTAGGTTTAAAGGATTTGCACATGAAGTGCATATTCTTCCCTTAGGACTCATTTAATGTCCTGGTGAGGTATCTGGAAGAATTTTAATAGGTTCTGTAGTCACAAATGTGCCTTAGTTTTGTAACAAATTAAAAGCAATCGATGTAAGTTGATGGTCAAGGCTCTGGTTAGGTTTTTCTGGGAGACTGGAATTCCACTTCCTAGAAGGATTTGTACCAAAACCCAGCAAGACACGAAAGAACACCAGTGGGTTACAGACATGAAGGGAATGGACTGGCCACAGGAACACATCTGAGTCATTCCGTTTCCCTCGGCAGCTGTCCCTGAAACTCACAGGTGCTGGCCACAGACGTGGCAGGTCAATGAGTGATACGCTCGGAGAACTGACCAACAGAGCCACCATGGCACCAGGAAGGCCAGCTTCAGATGGGCATGATACCCGGCCTCATCTGTGCTCTGTGCAGTGGGTGTGCTTTGCTAATGCTGAAGTAAAAGGATGCTCTCCAAGGAAGGACAAAACCTTTAGCAATCAAGGAGTTGCTCAATTGGAACAGACTCTGAAAATTCAGCCTCAGTGGGCTCCTGGTGCCCTGGTGGTGGTGGCAGTGGTGGTGTGTGTATGTGTGTGTGTGTGTGTGTGTGTTTCTGGTATATGGCATGCATGGTGTGTGTGTGTGTATGTGTATTGTGTGTGTATGTTTCTGGTATATGGCATGCATGGTGTGTGTATGTGTGTATGTTTCTGGTATATGGCATGCATGGTGTGTGTATGTGTGTATGTTTCTGGTATATGGCATGCATGGTGTGTGTGTGTGTGTGTGTATGTGTATTGTGTGTGGATGTGTGTATGTTTCTGGTATACGGCATGCATGGTGTGTGTGGTATGTGTAGTATGTGTGAATGTGGTGTATGTGTGTATATATAGTGTGGTGTGTGTGGTATGTATATATGTGTGGTATGTGTGTATGTGTGTATGTGTGGTGTGTGTGTGGTATGTGTGTGTATGGCTTTGATGTGTATGTTATATGTGTGGGTGCTTGTGTGTGGGGTGTGTGTATGTTTTGCTGACTGTGTATTTGCTGGGCATGTATTCTCCTGCTGGTCCATAGACGTGGCCCTCTGGTAATGTACTGAGAATTCAGCAGCCTTTTTACTAATGACCTAATTGTGTTCCTCTTAAAATAACACTTCACTAATAATACAGCAAAGTGAAACCTTTTATGATTTTTGGAAAATAGAGGATAGACTATGACAAAGAAGAACAGTATCTATATTGTTCTAGATTCTTACTCTAGAACAGTATCTATGTTGTTCTATTGCTGTAGTATATAGTCATTAAGACAATGTAAGGAATTTTAAATAGTATAGCCAAATGCTATGATGACAGAATAAAATGTCTATCCATTATCTTAAACAAGAAATATTAATACTGAAAACACCATCATTCAAAAGCAATCGGGCCTGACGTTGTTTGTGCTCTTCTGTGTTCCCAAATTTCCCACAGAGAATACGCTTCTCTAACTAATTCACTTAAGAACACTAACAAAGTAGTGAATAAACAACCATGTGCTGTTCAAATAAATTTTTTTCCCATAGGACTGTGTCTTCGTCTGTCATTGAAGACAGCCAAATTCTCTCCCTTCTCGCTCTCATTTTATGCCTGTTGTGTCCCGCGGACATGGCGAGGTTAGCCAGGATTTCATTTCCCCTCACTGTTCACCGAGTAAGAAGAAGCAACAGAGGGACGGGTGTTACGATTTCAATTAGAGAATAAGAAAGGACAAGGTCAAAATGTGAAAGCTGAGCGTTTGTAAGAGCCAAACCAAGTGTGTGAAAGACGTAGACGAAGCTCCACTTCTTCCGTCCGTGAGGGCGAGGGAAGGGCTTCCTGTCGGGGAACCTGAGGTGCTGGCTTTGGCTGCTGCCATCTTCCCAGTCACCTTCATCTGCCCCTGCAGTCCAGTTGTAGACATTCAGGTCAGAAGTCAGCCCCAAATCTAACCAAGAACGATAGGTTGAGTTAGTTTTCTGGCTTCCAAATGCCCAATGATTAAGATAAAAGAATCTCCTTCCAGCCCTACAGCCTGCTCTTCACCTCCCAGGACTTTGTCGCCCTCTGCTGGCCTCTGAGGGCACCTGCACACACAAATAGACATTTACACATAAGTAAATAGTAAAAATAAATCCTAAAAAGAGGATCTCCTTCTATGCATAGTTTATCAGATCTAAACAGATACAGAGAAAACTTAAGAGAAACAGACATAGAAAAATGCATAGTTTGGAATCTAGGGGACAGCATCGATCTCTCCAGAGGTGTGGTCTTTTCTGCTTCATTGTCATCCAGAACACTCCCTTGGCCTGTGTCCTTGAGCTCCTTTATCTAGCTACTATTCGTTATTCCTTCTTATTCTCAAAATTTCCCAAATATGGCCAAGAGCCCTTTAAGCTGACTCTTGTATCCTTTGGACACAACTCCATAGGCCTTTGAGTTCTTATTTTTGTTACATTTAAGATGTTATGACACATGCCTTTAATCCCAGCACCAGGAGACAGAGACCCCCAGATCTCTGATTTCAAGGCCAGACTAGTCAACAAAGTAAGTTCTAGAACAGCCAGGACAGCATAGAGAAACTCTTTCTCAACACCCCCATTCCTTCCAAAGTGTTTCAGGTTTATTTGGCAATGTAGTTCAAACTTGATATTTTCCTTTGTCAGCCTCCCAAGTATTGGAATTACCAACATATGCTACCACTCTGGTCAGAATCATTTTTTTTTAAAGTAAGAAGTTGGGCATAGTAACACACATCTGTAATCTCAACATTATGGAGAGTGAGGCAGGAGGATCATGTGTTTGAGGCTAGCCTGAACACCAGGTAATCCTCAAACAAGCTACAGGAAGATGGGGGTGGGGGGAGAGAATATTAAATACTAGATTACTATTAACCCCAGTCCAAACAGAATTTAGTGTTTTCCTCAAAGGGAGGCAAAGAATTAAGGAGGAACGAACATATCAACAGATTTACAAAAGCCCGAACAGTGTAGGCAGACAGCTCACCATGGAGGAGTAGCAGTGTAGGCAGCTCACCATGGAGGAGTAGCTATACCAGTGTCTGAGGAATCTCAGTGGTTATGTGAGTTCTTGAGAATGTACAATTCTCACAAAACAATGTCCCTTGGTGTGTTCATGCTCTTTTGACATGGATTTAACATGCATCTCTTTAAGAGCAGATGAGATCAGAGCTACACATACAGTATCAGCTCCAGCAGAACATCGGTTACTTTTAAACACTCACCGACAGAAATGAACCAATCAGCATACTCTCTCCGATGAGCCCTGGGTGGGTTTTTGTTTGTTTGTTTTTGTGTTTATTTTTTTTGTTGTTGTCTTTTTTGGCCAAAATAGTTTCAGGTAATACGAGAACCTGAGCATGGACAATAATACATTCTTTGTGCAGCAGACACAAAGGACAAGCTCGCTGTGACAATGGAGGAGACATAGGTTGGGTTTTTGAGTGTGTGGTGCTGGGGATGGAACCCAAGCCCTACACAATCCGGGCAAGTGTTTGAATACTGCATTCATCCTGTCCATCCCCATGGTGTAGCTCCCAGGGGTTACTTGGGAAGAGCTAGAACCAGGGATGGGGAGAGACAGGATGGGGGCTTAGAAGTGGATGTGATTCAAGCCGGTTATGTGCAGTAGGAGAAGTATTTTGTATGGTGAAGACAGGCGAATTAAAAAGGAGGATGCCTAGGGGCGGAACCGCTCCTGCGGGCGTTAGGATTGTGGGCGGAGCTCCGGGAGCAGAGCCGAGCCCCCTTACCACTTCTGCAGTTCCTCTCATAGATGATATTGCCGTCAGCATCTTCCTTCTGGCACCTGGGAAACACCAGGTTCACCGCAAAGGTGATATTGGAACCCACAAGGGCCGGTGAGTCACTGGTCAGGACTGCCTGCACACGGCCTCCTACGGCAGGAAAGAATGGAACTCAGGTCCCTGGAAGGCTTTCCACCAAGTGTTTAATGGAGTTCTATCTATAGGTAAGGACCATTCGCACAGGCAAAACACCAATACACGCACATTAAAAAAGCCCTTTTGGATTGAAGAGGCACATTTTGGAAGTCTGTAGACTTTAATCTTAAAAGCAGATGACTGGCGGACTCGGCTTCTGGCCCGGGTGGGATGAGTCACTTTCCAGTAAGCCTCACCTCTGGACCTCTCGATGATCTTCTGAGGGTGCCTACACTACGGTAGTCAATAGGCTGGAGGGCGAATCTGGCCGTTCTCTAAAATACTCAAAGACCCCGGATATGTCTAAAGTCCAAGTGATTTTTTGACCCTTCAGAAAGTGAAGATGTTGAGGGAGGAGGGACGCTCACCAAACCCAGGGGCTGCTCACTTTGCACCTAGCTCCAGTGCTCACCAGCACTGGAGCCCCAAAGCTGCCTTCTTGCTGGTGTAGTGAAGCTGTGGCTGCGGGGGAGGAGCTTCCCACTGGGGGAGGGGCTTCCCATTAGGGGAGGGGCTTTCCACGTGGGCAGAGCTTCCTACGGGGGCGGGGCTTTCCACTCACCTTCCCAGGAGTCCTTCCACCTGCTTTCTCCCCTCCTCCACACTGGATACAGGTTTTCATCCCACTCATTTTCATCGGAAGACCAGCCACGTAATTGGTTGTGCTCCCTCATGTGACTGGGATACTGCTCATGGCCCAGCACATCACGAAATCCTGTTAGTGTTTGAAAAACAGATTTTGTCAATTCCACTACTCAGCACTTCTGTAAGAATGGTTGATGGAGCTTTTCATTTCGATCATTGGGAAGCACATGCATAATCTAGCCAATACGCTAAGTAAAGAAAGGTACTTAAAAATAAGTCTGGATGGGTGTGTTGGTACATACTTTTAGCCTCAGCTCACAGGCGTCAGGGGCAGGCAGATAGCTGTGAGGAGAAGGCTAAGCCTGGTCTACATAGTGATTTTCAGGCCAGCCAGAGCTATATAAGGAGACCCCACCCCAAATGTCTACTGTGGCTGGTGAGGGTTCCTAGCAGGTGAGGTTCCTTGCCACCGAGACTGACAACCTGACTTCCTTCCCTGGAACCCGTATGGCAGAAGGAAAGCAGGGATTCATGGACTTGTCCTCTGACCTCCACACATTTGTTCCCGCTCCCCTGCCCAGCACGAATAAGTAAATACAAAAATAAACTAAATCTGCTGAAAGTGTTTTTAGAGAATTACAAAAAAAATCATTTATATTTTGACATAGCATCTCACTACATGGCCCTGGCTGTTCTGGGACTCACTATGCAGACCAAACTGGCTTCAAACGTGCATAGATATGCCTTCCTCTGCTTCCCAAGTGGCTGGGATTAAAGGTATGAGCCCAAAGCCCAGTCTTAAAGAGAAAATTTTAATAACCGCCTTTTCTAAGGTTTACTTAACATAGCTTCCAAATATTTAGGCTCGGTAATGGTCTCAAGAGGGAAGCTTGGATGGCGTTTTCCTCCTACGGCTTTGCAACCTTTCCCAGGCTTTACCCTCTTGTCTACAGGACGCTAACTCTGGGGATGCTCCCGGGATGCCAAAAGACAAGTATGTCAGCACGGGAGATTCCATGGGAAAACTGTATACATTGTGGTGAATACTCCACATACATTTGTGGAGTAAGGCATTTGCATCATACCTGTACCCAGGAAGCAGAGACAGGAGGATTGCCATGAATTTGAGGCTCCTCTGAGCTACAGAGAGACTTTGTCTCAAAACCAAACACCTCTGACTCAAATAAAGCCCTTGTATAGTCTATATTTGTTAGAGAGATTTAAAAAAATGTTATTTGAGACCAGACATGGTGGCACACGCCTTTATTCTTAGCTCTTGGGAGGCAGAGGCAGGTAGACCTCTGTGAGCTTGAGCCAACCTGGTCTACAGAGTGAGTACCAGGACAACCAGAGCTACACAGATAAACCCTGTCTCAAAAAACAAAAACCAACCAACCAAAAAACCCATGTTATCTGGGTTAGTGTTGTAGCTATTTCTTTTTCTAGTTCCGAGTCTTTAAAAATGCATTTGAAACTCTACTGTTAGGTATAGCTGCATTTAGAATTATTGATTTATTGATTTAATTGGCTATTTTATTAGTAATTAACTCTCTTTGTTCTTAATAATATTCCTTGTTCTTTTTTATGTTCCTTGTTCTGAAGAATAGTTTGCTAGTGTTTAATATATATTATATGTGATATGTACATATGTATATATGTGAATATATAAAAACTTTTTCCATTGTTTTCCTTTTTTCAAAAAAGACTTCTTTAGTCTTATTTTATGTGTAGGTGTCTTGCTTACCTCTATGTCAGTGAGCTATGTTCATGGTGTGGCCATGTTCCGGATTCCAGAAGAGGGCACTGGATCCCCTGGAACTGGAGTTCAGACAGTTGTGTCCTGCCATGTGGGTGTGGGGAGTTGAACCTGGGTCCTCTGAGCCATCTCTCTGGACCCTATTCTCCTATTCTCTTACTTCTAGCCTGAATATATTCTTATTTAATGTGAGGGGTGTTTTTTTTTTTGTAGGCAGTTCATAGTTGGTTGTGTATCTATAAATCAAATCTGAAAATCTCTCACTTTTATCTGAAGCACTGAGGTAATGGACTTATGATGTAATGACAGACATTCTGCATTTGAACCCACCTTCTTGATTTTCTCATCTTTCCCCATCCCTCACCTATCCACGATGACGGATTTCCTATCCATCTCATCTACTCTACCTTCTTCGCACTGAGACAGTGGATGTCCTGTTTTTGTGTACACCCCAATATGTTTTTCTTTTGTAGGCGCTGCATTCAGAATTCAGACTTATGCCTGCCAGGCTGGCAATGCACCCATTAAACCACCGCTCACCTTCCTGTTCCTTCCTCAACAGAAAGTCAGATACAGTAGGAAATAGGATTGAACTAGGAGTCATGGTGCGCGGTCTCGGTCATAAACAGGCTGTGTGATGTCAGGCCTTCAAATCAGACAAACCCCAAATCAGTCTCAGGATTGACTGTTCCTGCCTAGAACAGACATTAATTGAGGAATGGGCACAAGGTTTATCAAAAGATGCTTGTAACTGGAAGTTCACTTTGGCGGCATGTGGGAAGAACTAAGCTGTTTCCATTCAAACTAACCTTAGAGATGAACACATCTAGGTCTAGAGAGATGGGAATCGCCAGGATCATCTTCAACCCAGTGCATAAGTGGGCTCAGCTCCTTTCATGCCCAGAACAATCCCTTTTCACTGTTTCAGAGTCTTTGCCCACAGATTCTGAGACAAATGCAATCAGAGTAAGGATCAGGCTGGGGCGTGACCCAGGGGTGCAGTGCCTGAGGGCCCTGGGTTTGAACTTCAGCACCACCAGAAAACCAAAAACAACAGCGACAAAACCGCACAGATTTCTCCTCTGCTCCTAAAGTTCTGATGTCAAAGAAAAATACAGGGAGCAACAGGGGGTGGAGTGGGGCGGCGGGGACGGGGACGAGGACGGGGACGAGGACGAGGACGGGGACGGACGAACAGGGAAGCCAAGAGCAGACCCGTTCAATCTGCCCTGGCAGAGTTCACACGAGATACAAACTCAACAGAAGAGCTGGAGAGACGACTCAGTGGTTAAGAGTGACAAAAGCACTCGCACAGTGCTCTAGTGTGGATTTTAGGAGCCACCTCAAGGAGCGCGAAAACGCTGCCGCTCCAGGAGATCTGGTGCCCTCTTGCGGCCTCTGCAGGTACTGCCCCATAATACATCCTTTTAAAGTTTTTTTTTTTTGTTTTTTTGTTTTTTTTTTTTTTTTTAAAAAGAAAACCCAATAAAGAAAAGATACATTTTTAAAAAGCAGCAAGCAGAGATGAGAGCATCAGGATTCAGGACTAGGCAAAACTTCTTAGATTAATACCAAAAGCATAATCCATAAAAGAAAAAAACTGATGTGTGAGACCTTACTCAAAGAAACTTCTGTCCTGTGGCATCCAGAAGAAAGAAGTAAAAGAGTGGGAACACCACACTTCCACCGATGTTAAAATTCCAATTTGGAAATGTGAAAAGACATGCGAGAACACTTCAGAGGATGTATAAATGTTGAACACTAGAGGATCATTGACAGACCCTACTGCAGACCTATCGGGCCACTACTGCCCATTGGGCCACCACACACTGCTGACAGGAACCTGAGAAGGTGCAGCCACCCTGCTAGATTCTACAAAGACTGGACATACAGCTGAGCACTATATAACTTGTTCGAATTGCACTCTTTAGTACGAATCCCAGGGAAATGGACCTGAGAAGCCATAGCGTCTTGACTTGGAACAACTGATGTCCTTCTGTGGGTGAGTGGTTAAAGTGGTACTTTATGACCATGGACTACTACTCAGAAAGAAAAAGGAACAACCTTTAAGGTACAACAATGTCAATGAATCTCTAGGGAATCGTACTGAGGAGAAAGCCAAGCCAATGTCTAAAGTTCATACTGCAAAATTCCATTGTGTGACATTCTGGAAATAATAAGATTATTTAAATGGACAGACTCCGAGAGGCCAGGGACTGGAGTTGGATAGGAGGGTATTTGGCTATAAAAGGACATGGGTAAAGGTTGTGTTGGAATCTGTCTGAATTATTTCTTTCAATTTCACATGATTGCACCATTAGCCTAAACACAGAAGTTCAACTTACAGTCAGACAAGCCCGATAATAAGCAAACTATAACAGGAAAATGGGGCACAGGGATAGAGTGGAGGTAACTCTGCAGTTGGTTGCCTTCGCTTCACCCCAGCTCCCCAATGCTCGCCCAGGCTCTCACTACCTGCCCTGCCAGCGCTTTTCCTGCCTCCTCGTTACACTCCGGTCAGGATTGCTACCCCCTTCAGGGCTTGCTCCTTGTGTCTGGAATGTTTAATCCAGTATGAAATGAGCTCAAGAATGGCTGGGGCTTTGAGACTTGGATTAAAAGCCCGTCCCCTTCAATTTCTGGCTACTGGTTGTGCTGTGTTTCTTTTCTCCCCCTTGGGGGCAGGGGCGGGGGTTGGTTGTTGTTGTTGGTTTGTTTTTTTTTTTTTCAAGTCAGGGTCTCACTATGTAGCTCAAACTGTTCTAGAACTCACTATGTAGACCAGGCTGTCCTCGGACTCACAGAGATCCACCTATCTCTGCTTCCTGAGTGTGTTGGGATTAAAGACACAAACCACTTATCCTGGCTTTGGCTACTGTTTTACTGACCCTCAAACCATGGGTGAAAGGCCTTTGCTGGTTTTTCCTATTCTTATTCCTCTAGGTTATTATAATTTATCATCTGGGGGTATGGAGTGGGATGGGGTGAGAGAAGGGGAGCAGAGGTGTGTAGCTCTGTCCTTAAAAACCCAATCACAAAAGAACACACAAGGTATGCACTTACTGATAAGTGGATATTAGCCCAGAAGCTTGGAATACCCAAGATAGAATTCACAGACCACATGAAGCTCAAGAAGAAGGAAGACCAAAGTGTGGGTGCTTCGGTCCTTCTTAGAAGGGGAAACAAAATACCCATGAGAGGAGATACAGAGACAAAGTTTGGAGCAGAGACTGAAGGAAAGACCATCCAGAGACTGTTCCACCTGATCACCATCCATCCCAGTCACCAAACCCAGACACTATTGTGGATGCCAACAAGTGCTTGCTGACAGGCGCCTGATATAGCTGTCTCCTGAGAGGCTCTGCCAAAGCCTGACAAATACAGAGGCGGATGCTCTCAGCCAATCATTGGACTGAGTACAGGGTCCCCAATGGAGGAGCTAGAGAAAGAACCCAAGGAGTTGAAGAGGTTTGCAGCCCCACAGGAGGAACAATAATATGTACCAACCAGTACCCCCAGAGCTCCCAGGGACTAAACCACCAACCAAAGAGTACACATGGAGGGACCTATGGTTCCAGCCACATATGTAGCAGAGGATGGCCTTGTGGTACATCAATGAGATGAGAGGCCCTTGGTCCCGAGAAGGCCCGATGCCCCAGTATAGGGGAATGCCAGGACAGGGAATCGGAGTAAGTGGGTTAGCAAGCAGGGGGAGGGGGGATAGGATAGGGGGTTTTCAGAGGGGAAACGAAGAAAGGGGATAACATTTGAAAAGTAAATAAAGAAAATATCTAATAAAAGAAAAATGCCATTGACTGTGTGTTCTGGCCACGTACCCTTGCTAGCTGATCTCCCAAGACTCTATAGTCCACTTTTGCAAACGAGGAAAAGGAAATTCATTGAAGCTAACTCACTCATGGCCCAGCCTAGCAGCAGGCACAAACTCAATTCTGTCCTATCCCAAACCCTGGCAGGAAGAATAGGGGGAGAGATGGCATACTTCCCCTTCCGCCTGCTCTCTGTGTGACCTGGGCAAATTCCTGGCCCTTTCCGTGGCTGGGTTTCTCATCTGGGAAAACCAGATAGATAATTCCAAGGTCAGAATCCCTTCGCTTTGTGAAGGTACCATATCTAGACACAAGGTGGGCCATTCCATTTGTCACCCCGCTGGCTGCTGTCTTTGGGTTTAAAGTCCAAACCCAGAGGTGGAGTCTTGGGCAGGCGCCCCAAGTCTGGGGCATCACTGGCTTTGAGCGTCCCTGACTCGGGACGCGGTTCTGATAAGGCTAGGCTGCTTGCCCTTTGCCTGGCCACAGCCGGTTCCATTCTGCCTGGCCTGGGATCCACCCAGCCAGGACGACCTGCCTAGCATAAGAGGGGCCAGGGAGATGAGATACTCCTCTCCTCTGGAACTACCCGGCAGCCAGCCAGGCGGTCACATTCTTTGGGGCTGGTCTCCGGCTCCTGGAAGTGAGGTGGAGTAACTCTTCTCTTGTCCCCGCTCACTAGCTCTGCTACGGACAGGACAGCTACAACTTGGCCGGGACAAGTGGGCGTGCTGGAGGAGACTCCACCCTGGCTGCGCACAAGCATGCTAGACTAGTAACGCCCAACTCTGGAGGACGCCGCTGCCACTCACTAGGAAGCTTTGTTAGTAGGGTCCTGCCATAGAGCCCTCCCAGGGTGGAGCCAGCTCGTCCTCAGCATCTCCGCTAAAGCGCCAGTTCACCCTGCATTGTGCAGGGTGGGGGGAGTTCCGCAAAGTTAGCCAAAGCCTCATTTAAGAGCTCCGCCCTGTAAGCGGGAAGCAGATAAGGGTGGTTTGGGAGACTTGCTTTATTCTTGGGGTACAGGCTGTCCTCCCCTTCCAGCCACCATCTGGCCAGAGCGGAAAAAGCTTCCAGTGGCCTCGTGGCTTTTGCTCTCCATGAGTCCTAAGCAAAAGACACAGTCATCAGCATTTGGAACAGACCCTGTCTGCGGACCCCCAAACTCCAGTCGAGGGGCTCGGTCCATCATTTGGATCAACGAGTGTAAGCGCCCAGAGAGGACGAGGACGGGACTCACGCTTGGCCGCCTGGAGAGGCAGTCCTGCAGTCAGCAGCAGAAATCCCAGGACCCCGCAGAGACTCTCCATGCTGACTCTGAGCGCCTGCAATCAGTCAGGGCTTGACTCTGACTCCCCAGTCCCATCCACCAGGAGTCACAGTGACGGCCTGTTGCGATCCGCTCTGTTTTATGAAATACAGGGCCAGAGGACGATCATGTGATCTTTTAAGCAGTGTGGCTTGATCTCCCGAATTCCACCTCTTAACAACTCGTGCTCATGACTCATTGACTTCGGATGCTTCAGTGTTTTCATTTTGTGATCCCATACTTGCTCCTCCCACCCCCCTTTTCTTCCTCCCCCTCCATCTTTCCCAGCTTAAAGGGAACTTTCTAACATCCTGTTTTGACATTCTTCACCAAATGAAACCTGGTCGATGGTGGTTCCTCTTTTAGGTCACTTTGGTACTCACACTGAAGTCTTTCCAGAATCTGGTCAGCCCGCACCTCAGCTAGCATTCTCTTCCCCCCCGAAACGGACAGATCATTTCAGTCAATGTCACCGTGCAGTGCATGCATGCATACAAACATTGCATGCTATGTCAGAAATTGCAAGTTCGGGACAACCCACAGGCTTCAAGCAGAGGAGAAATGTATCCCAAAGCTAAAGTTTATGACACCTAGACACAAGGTGACTCTATAGAATGTTTAGAACAAACTATTGTTTTTTGGTAACTTCTTTAAGATAGCTGCTCAAAGTAACTTCAGGCAACTTGTGGAAAGCATACTTCGTTTTGCCAAACAGCAAGCGTTAGGTGTAAAACCACCCATTTTTGGAACATAGACGTCCTATGATTAAGTTGTTTCTGGTTGTGGACTGTGAAAATGTGGCCCTGTAACCCTCTCACTGTCAGGGTACATCACTATGACTGTTTTCTGGGCAGGAGAAGTCTTGGTTATGGCACACAGTGACTTACAGTCCATTGTAATTCAGGGAATAGAGCTTGTGTGTGGGGAAAAACTACATGGGGCAGCACTGGAGGCTTCTGTACAACCACGAAGAAGGAAAAGTCTCGAGGACAGAGGAGAGAGTGGAAGATGGCAAGACCTGCTTTTGTGTAACATAAATAATATAGAGAGCCCTTTCTGCTTTTTAAACACATATAACCTTTCAATTAAAAATGAACGCTAAAGGGCTGGAGAGATGGCTCAGTGGTTAAGATCACTGACTGCTCTTCCAGAGGTCCTGAGATCAATTCCCAGCAACCACATGGTAGCCACCTGTGGGATCTGATGCCCTCTTCTGGTGTGTCTGAAGACAGCAACAGTGTACTCATAAGTAAAATAAATAAACATGGAGGTGAATTCCTTCAATCCCAGCACTAGGGAGGCAGGGCATCTAGATTTCTCTAAGTTTCTTTTCTTTTGCGTCTTCCTTTTCTTCTCTCCTTCACATCTCTTCTTCATCATCTCACCTTCCTCCTCCTCCTCTTCCAGAGGGCCTAGATTCAATTCCCAGCACCAACATGGTGACTTACAACCATTTGTAGCTCCAATTCCCAGGGATCTGACCCCTTCTTCTGACCTCCTCAGGCATCAGTCTGGTGGTTCATGACCATTCATGAAGGTAAATCACTCATACATGTAACATTTTAAAAGGAAGTTTATTATTCCAAAGAGCTATACATGGGGTAATCTGCTTTGGACAATCAGAAATTGCCAACATGTGATACTTCGGGTCCAGGATATTGAGGAGAAGGAATATTCACACCTTATTTTATCAAAAGAACATCATCCTGTAAAAAAAATAATTTGGAATAGTTCACTGAAGGAAAGGAAGCCTCTGGGTGAGGTGTTACGATTGCTCTGCTTAGACACGCTGCCTCGGGTTGGCAGGCCATAGTCACCGTTAGAGAAACACCCTACCAGCCTTTCAGCACCTCTTACTGACTGTCCTTCTGGTGGCCGCTGCTGTGGCTTTGGAAGCTGTGGCCGGGATGTGGTGAGAGAAGCAGCCACCCAAAGGGATGTGCAAATCGACAGACCGCGGCCACATCCGGGAGTCATGGCTGGGTCTCGGGTCTGGTCTGTAAGTCTCCGTATGCTGATGATGGTTTGAACATCTGATCCTCATGGTTACACCCAGTAACTGCTGAGATAGCAAGTGTGCGGCCACCCTATGTAGTGCTGGGGAGCTAACCGAGGGCTTTACAAGCTGGGCAAGCACGCTGCCACCTCAGCTGCACCCCAAGAGATTCCTCCATTAACATGCTATTTGCAATTTTAGGAATTACTCAGGTCTTAAAATGAGATCACAAAAACCAGTTAAGATCTAGTCCATTAGCCTATATATATATATATATATATATATATATATATATATATATATGTATTTATGTGCAGTGTTTTGCCTACTTATATGTCTGTACAACACACATGTGCCTGGTGCCTGTGGAGGCTAGAAGAGGCTATCAGATTCTCTGGCTGCTTACAGATGCTCGTACAGTTACAAGTGCTCCTAAATGCTGAGCCATCTCTGTAGCCCATAGATCTATAACTCTCAGATAGCTACTCTCTAGTTTCCTTTAATAAATTGCCAAACTCTGAGGCTTAAAACAATGAAAATATAAGTCTGAAATGTCTCAATGGGGTGGAACCCAGTGTCAGCACGCTCCGGTGAGGGACCCACTTCCCGGCCTCCTCTCTAGTCTCTAGCTTCTTACACTTCCTGGTTTGTGGCTCCCTTCCCTCCCTGGCCCCATCAACAGTAGTGGAGTCTTTCTCACACGGCAGGGCCTCTGGCATTGATTTCCCCACCTCACCCCCACCCTGTGTGACCTACAGGTCCTTTCTTATTTCATGGGGCCCACTTGGATGTTCCAGAACCATTTCCTGTCACAAGATCAGTGACTTAGCCACTTTTTTATTTTTAATTTTTTTATTAGATATTTGTTTTATTTATATTTCAAATGGTATCCCCTTTCCTCGTTACCCCTCCAAAAATCCCCTATCCCATCCCCCCTCCCTCTCCTTACCAAACCCCCTCCCATTTTCCTAACCTGGCATTCCCCTACACTGGGGCATCCAGCCTTCACAGAACCAATGACCCCTCTTCTCATCAATGTCTGAAAAGGCCATCCTCTGCTACATGTGTAGCTGGAGCCATGGGTCCCTCCATGTGTACTCTTTGGTTGATGGTTTAGTCCCTGGGAGCTCTGGGGGTACTGGTTGGTACATATTATTGTTCCTCCTGTGGGGCTGCAAACCTCTTCAGCTACTTGGGTCCTATCTCTAGCTTCTCCATTGGGGACCCTGTGCTCAGTCTATTGGTTGGCTGCGAGCCATGGGTATTTGATCCACCTTCCAAGAAGGACCAAAGTATCCATCCACACTTTGGTCTTCCTTCTTCTTGAGCTTCATGTAGTCTGTGAGTTGTATCTTGGGTATTCTGAGCTTTTGGGCTAATATCCACTTATCAGCAAGTGCATACCATGTGTGTTCTTTTGTGATTGGGTTACCTTACTCAGGATGATATTTTCTAGTTCCATCCATTTGCCTAAGAATTTCATGAATTCATTGTTTTTAATAGCTGAATAGTATTCCATTATGTAAATATACCACATTTTCTGTATCCATTCCTCTGTTGAGGGATATATGGGTTCTTTCCAGCTTCTGGCTATTATAAATAAGGCTGCTATGAACATAGCACTTATTACATGTTGGAGCATCTTCTGGGTATATGCCCATGAGTGGTATAGCTGGATCCTCAGGTAGTGCTATGTCCAGTTTTCTGAGGAACTGCCAGACTGATTTCCAGAGTGGTTGTACCAGCTTGCAATCCCACCAGCAGTGGAGGAGTGCTCCTCTTTCTCCACAGCCTCTCCAGCATCTGCTGTCCCCTGAGTTTTTGACCTTAGCCATTCTGACTGGTGTGAGGTGGTTGTTTTGATTTGCATTTCCCTGATGACTAAGGATGTTGAACATTTCTTTAGGCGCTTCTCAGCCATTAGGTATTCCTCAGTTGAGAATTCTTTGTTTAGCTCTGTACCCCATTTTTTAATAGGGTTATTTGGTTCTCTGGAGTCTAACTTCTTGAGTTCTTTGTATATATTGGATGTTAGCCCTCTATTGGATGTAGGATTGGTAAAGATCTTTTCCCAGTCTGTTGGTTTTCGTTTTGTCCTATTGCCTTACAGAAGCTTTGCAATTTTATGAGGTCCCATTTGTCATTTCTTGATCTTAGAGCATAAGCTATTGGTGTTCTGTTCAGGAAATTTTCCCTTGTGCCCATGTGCTCCAGGTCCTTCCCCACTTTCTCTTCTATTGGACTCAGTGTATCTGGTTTTATGTGGAGGTCCTTGATCCACTTGGACTTGAGACTAGCCACTTTTGATGCGACCTTCATCAAACTCCTATCATCAAACACCTTCAAACACCCCTCTTTAGGTGTTTGCTGTGACACAGACTCGTCGTCCTGTGGGTTAAGATTAAACATCTCTGGGGACCATTACCCTGCCACAGTTATCCAACAGAGGGCTTGAAAAAAATCATAAAGGTGGACAATGGGAATATTTTGAATAATACCCCCCAAAGTAGACTCATTGAGACAAAGCTTTGACTTGTGGCAGAGTAGGAAGGTAAGAATAAACTCTAGGTAAGGGGGTCAGCTCTAAGAGTTCCACATGACCGCAGGGCCCTAGTGTGACTTTTGCATGTGTCATGAGCAGAGTCACAATTTTCCGATTTAAGCTCTAGCAAATGAGTAAGAGACAGCTGCTGTGCCCGGTTCTCAACTCTCTCCCGCCCAGCGGCTCTCTGCATGAATGAGTAATTAAAGCCCTTGGTTCTAAGGATCACTGAGCTTTGAGTCTACTCTCTCCCAACGTATTTCTTCTGTATCTTCAGAAAGGGAGAAAAAGAACTAACAGGTAAACATGTCCTTCACGAGGTTCCCTCCACTGCTGGCTTGTGTGCTCATTATTTTACTTATATGGTGTATTTGTGCATGCATGCACATGTGTGTGTATGCACGTGTGTGCATGCATTGAGTGTGTGTGTGTGCATGTGTGTGTGAATGTGTGTTTTTGTGTCACGGTGTGTGTTCAGTGGTTGATTCTTTCCTTCTACCTTGTAAGTTTCAGGGACTGGCTCAGGTTGGCAGGTTTGGTGGCAAGCACCTTTACCTGCTGAACTATCAGGAACGTGTGTCCTTTTTTGAGAACACTACTTCTCTTTCTTCCTTCTTTCTTTCCTTGACAGGGTTTCCTTCAGGTAGCCTAGGCTGACCTGAAGCTCCCAGACTTTTTGCTTTAGCCTGCCAATTGCCTAGATTCCAGGCATGCGCCCAGCATACCCAGGTGACAGGACTGTTGTCATGGAGATTAGGTGTGGGAGGAGGACATGGTGTCTCTTCTTTTATTGACACCCTTTCCCCACACAGCTCCCTGCTAGATCACTGTTAAGCCAGTCCTAGCCATCATCACTGTGTGGATTTAAAGGAACCCACGGAGATAGATGATAGGAGTTTGAGAAGCTGGAAGAAAGTCAGATGTGTTTCTAGATAAAGGATGAACTAGTTCTTAAATTGTGCACTGAATTGGCTAAAGCCCAAACACAAATGGGAAGAGAACAGCCAGGCTGGAGATGTTTGAACCGAAGAGAGACTTTGTTCTCCGGAGTCAGGGACTCAGGAAGTCGAGGCTAGCCTGGGCTTGACATGTAATTGAGGATGATCATCCTTGAACTTCTGATCCTCCTCTCTCTGTTTTTCAAATACTGGGATTATAGGCTTGTGCCACCATATCCAGTTTTCTCTGGTGCTGAGGGACTGAATTTAGGGCTTCCTGTACACTAGGTAAGTAAGCACTGTGCCAACTGAACTCTATCCCAGCTCCAAGAAAAATAATGTGAAAGAATAAAATATTAATAACATGTTGCAGTGTAATAAATCTCAAAATGCATTGTGGCAAGTGAGAGACAATTATGGGACAACCCCATAATTCCATTTGAATCAATACCCAGGGTAGACAACTCCACAGAAAGAGAAAGTAGGTTGGTGATTGCCAGGGACTGTGGGAGAGAGGTGGTAAGCAGGGGGAGTGCAGCGCCCTGTCTTGAGTGTGACCCACTCACAAGAGAAGCCAGCTCGGTGCTTGTGGAACGAGTGTCACCAACAGATGTTTTCAGGCACATCTGGTGCCTTTCCCTCTCAGATTTCTCAGGAGTGGATATTTAAAAGGAGGTAGCAGGGGCCAAGTTCCCATCACACACAATTAGGTTAATGGCCACTCCCACACTGGACTGCCTGTCTCCGGCACTCTTCAAAGTGGAAATGAATCTTGCAAAACTCAGTCATAAAGTTTTTGATCTTAACTAGTCATTAGTGTCTTGCTCAAGATAATGTTTCAATGTCAGCTGGTAATAGTCTTTCAGGCAAGGGGCTGTGCAGGTGCAGAGCCCACGTCTACAACTTCAACAGTTTCATAGTTTGTTACGAAATAACTTTAAACACAGAGTCCAAGAACTCATGTGCCCTTTACTCAGACACAACCAATTTTAATATCTCATCATATTTGCACATCTAACTTACGTGCACAAACACGCATGCACATACCCACACATACACCATTTTTTTAACGAACTATGAGTTACAGACAGTATTCTCCTTTGCCCTATCTTCAACTGCTGTTCCTGAAATGGATGCTGTCCAAGTTAGCACAGTGTAGTTGGTAAAACTGGGGACTGTAACATCAATACAGTGATCTGGTATTGCCAATCATCTCAGTAACAGATTGAGCAGTTCCCCCCTACCCTTATCCCACCCAGGATCCTATCCAGGGTCATGATTGTATTCAATGTCATGTTTATTCCACTGTGCTTCATGACACCACCACTGGTAAAGTCTAGCTTTTGTAGAGTGTTTCTCACTTTGGATGGTATGATGTTAATATTTAGGTACATTTGGAACAGGAATACTGCACATGTGATATGGCTTTCTGGAGTGAGTTTTGAGAACAACCTCTCACTTCTTGACTGGAGGAGAGAGGATTGATTGTAAGCAGCAGGAACTCTGGTTTCCAGGGCCTCTTGTTTGTTCTCTGCTACTGCAGACTCGCTGTGAGAACTCTTAACTGTGTAGTGATCACAACTCACCCATGGCTAAGATCTCAAAGGTGGACCCACTGGTTCATGGAGAAGAAACAAACAGAAAACTTTTATCAACATCCCAGAGCTTTAGAAGGGCTTCCCGTGACAGCTCTTATCCTTAATGTTTAGTATATTCTTTAAAATGGGAATGCTTTTCTTTTTAATATTTTAAGAGTTGATCAGGGTCTAATACGATGCACACATGGTTTGCAACAAAATGAAGGATTTATTAATCCAAAAACAAATTCATCAAGAGTAAGAGGGAGAACATTGAAAGCCAGGGCAACGAGCTTCTAGATTTCACTGAGGCCAGTTAGTCCAGCTGCCACATATAGCTGTTAGCCTGAGACTCTGGACGATACACTGCCGGTTGGTACAGGGTAGACCGTGAGCAACACCGGAAGTTAGCAAACATGCCTGCCTACTTGGCTATTAGCCCCTTGGTTTTGAACCCTTGATATTCCTTCCTAAAATGCTATGAGCCTGCTTGTATGCTCAGAGCCAGAGCATATCTTATGTCGGTAACTCAGGTACATCCGTAAGTCAGCATGGGATTTGCTTACTCGGCTTATATCAGCCCTGTCCTCATCAGCCAGGGGTGGCTTCATAGCTTTCCGAACCTTATCTTCCTACTTACTGTTCATTTTAAAACATAGCCAGGCCATTTAGCAAGCATCTCCACTCTACCCCCACTCGATGGGGAGTGCTCTTCTAAGACTGGAGGATTTAACACTTGCCTAGGTAATGTAACTGTGCAGAGCCGTCCTCCCGCCCAGTCTGGCTGAGCTAAGCGGGTGTGTGTGTGGGGGGGGGGCGAAGGGGAAGGGGGAGGGGGAGGAGGAGGCTTGAGACACAGTGCACAGTGATAATGTCCCACTCTTCGAGAGGACAGCTTTGGCCTGTGTCGTGCTTCTGTTTCTCACTGACACTATGATCTTGGGCAAGGGAGAAACTTCTTTTTTTTTTTTTTGGTTTTTCGAGGCAGGGTTTCTCTGTGTAGCCCTGGCTGTCCTGGAACTCACTCTATAGACTAGGCTAGCCTCGAACTCAGAAATCCACCTGCCTCTGCCTCCCAAGCGCTGGGATTAAAGGTGTGCGCCACCACTGCCCGGCAGGGAGAAACTTCTGTGCCTCAGTTTTCTCACCTGTGAGATGGGCTGTGCATGCATCCCTGTATACAATATGTTCCAGTTTTATCCTGCTAACTAAATAAGTTCATCTGAAAAAAAATAAAAATAAAATCCAGCTAGTCTTTGATCAGAAAGACCATATTGTCAAAGCAGCTACTGTGGGCATTTTGAAAGCTACTGCTATGGCCTCTAACGTTTTATGTAGCAGATTTTGGACACTGGTTCTTGATAAAGTGAAAGATGTCCAATCCACACGAACTGTGTAGCTGTAGATTCGTGAGGGGTGGTCCCTTCCCTTATCATTTACCAAATATGAGATTTAGCACACCACCAGCAGGTATGTCTTCTGTGTGCTGCTTTATTTCTTTGAAGAGAAACCTTTGTGAATGGCCTAATGGGGACAGCTAGACAGAGGACAAGGCTCAGCTGGCCCTGTGTTAACCACATCATGTGTCTGTTTTTGTGCATCTTACTCACACCTTTCTAGAATCAATGCTATCTATATCGTTGGCGGAAAGTTCACTGCCTGACTGAAACAGTGTGCCCATCCCAATACTTGAATTCCTGGGAGAAGTTTGTGTAAACTAAGAATTAATGGCAGGAACCAAAGCTTAAGTTTCAACCATTTGCACGTATCTTGCTCACCACCTTCTGATCAGAGAGCATAAGGTCAGGTCTGTGTATTTGACTGGTCAAGACAATTGCCTTTTTGAAAACTAATGTTTTCTTTGCTCTCTGAATGTTCGTCACTGCTCCTGATGGTCCTCAATTCATCCAGGTTCCTGTGCAGGGGGACTGTATGGGTTGAGTAGTCACATCTGGGTTTTAAAGGTGAAGGTGGGGGTGCTGTGGTGACATAGTCCACCAAAGTCACGGGTGGAAATGTACTTTGCTACAGCCCCAGTAGCATACTTCTGAGCTATGTATAAAACACATTGAATCAAAACTCTGTCCTTATGAAGCTGGAGTTCCAAGTTTTCTAGTTTTCGCGATCTCACTGCTTTCCTTGCTAGCCCGTGTTTGCATAGAGGCTGGTCTACACAGGTTCATAAACAGGCCATGGAGCATGTGAGTGGGGAGCATCAAAGGAGCTCTGTTGGTGCATCTCATGGGCTCTGACTCATGAGAGCTGGGGTCACATGCCCGGCTCTGGCTCTGAGACTCGCTGGAACCTGTGT
This sequence comes from Tokudaia tokunoshimensis, assembly GCA_036184795.1. Classification (NCBI taxonomy): domain Eukaryota; kingdom Metazoa; phylum Chordata; class Mammalia; order Rodentia; family Muridae; genus Tokudaia; species Tokudaia tokunoshimensis. The sequence goes on along the minus strand of BTHU01000002.1, from coordinate 70,593,924 downwards.
GTACACACCCCAGCCTTTCTTTCATGCTCTCTGTGTACTTTGGCCATAAATCATTGCCATCCTCTGCTGTGATTACTTGTGTTACTCTGGTGACCTTGACAAGCCTAAGCTTGGGAGGGCTTTGACCATGCAAGGTCCATGCAATGTCCATGCAATGCTGTCCTACTATGACCTTGTGCCACGGACGTCTGTCCATCTGGGTCCTGACCATGGAAGACTAGATGTCACCAGCAAAGGCTAAGCAGGTTTTATAGAAGCCCCTGAACTTTTTGGTGTGCCTCAGGGTTTGAAAATCACCTGAAATTATTTGAAAAAGTTATTTTTATTCTATTTTAAAACAAGTTATTTATCATAGGAAAAGTTGGAATTCATCTATTGGCTCCAAAAGCAGTTCAAACTGCTGCATTTCTTTTGTTCTTTATAATTGCTTTGTGTTTTTTAAAGGCAGGATCTTGCTGTGTGTCTGGAACGCATTATGAGGTCCAGGCTGAACTTGAACTTGTAGCAATCCACCTGCCTCTTGGAATTGGAATTACACCATTGGGCAAAGATCAGTGATGCTTTTATTCTTTTCACTTTCCTTTTCTTTCTCTCTCTCCCTCTCTATTTCTTTTTCTTCTCCTCCTCTCTGTCTGTCTTTCTGTCTGTCTGTCTGTCTCTTGAGATAGGGTCTTACACTGTAGCCCAGACTGCAAATCGCGTGACTTAACTTCTAAGTGTCAGGACTATAGGCACAAGACCTGCCTCAAAGATTCTGATCTAAGATCAATCTTGGTCTAAATGGTAAGTTCCAGGTTAGCCAGGGTGAATAGTAACATTCTGCCCCAAATCATCATCATCATCATCATCAACAACAACAACAAAAATGTGGGGAGCCAATGAAGTCCTTGAGAAGGTGTGCTGTTGACTTGGGCACGGCCACATATAGGACTTCAATGCCCCAGCCCCAGGGAGTAGCAAAGCTTTCCCTGGGTGAGGCTCAGGAAGATGGGAACAACTTCCTCTGGTCTGTGTAAGTGTTGCGGCTGGATGGTCCTTTAGCTAAAACCAGTGTATGTAGAAGCTATCAACCACAGCTTCCCCCTCTCCTCCCTACAGAGGCCTCCTGCTGAGACTCGTCAACATCTTGTTCTATACATAATATGCTGCTGATCTTTCTGGTACCCTCTATCAGGGTCAGCACAGCCCACCCAACCCCAGACTTTCTCTCTGTGTGTCTGTTGTCTCTTTAGCATCTGTTATTTTTCTTCTATCCTGCATTGTCCCAGTCAGGTTTCCAGAGCCCAGCCCTGCAGGACATGGCAAGCGATAAACTATATAGTATTATAAATGTGTGAACTGGTAAATGGCCATCTATTATTAACTATTAGGTGCCGTGGGCATGCATACCATGTGCAGTACAGTTGGCATGCCCACACCAGAGTCAGAATGATGTGCACCATTGTGATGTCATGACTGTATTGAAACATTTTTTTATTATTGTGCTGGGGATCAAACTGAGTCAGTGCCTTGCATGTGCTAGCTCAACCATTCAGCTACACCCTTGTCCCAGCTCCATCAACCAATGGGGCTACCTTATATGTGCAGTCTGTCATTGGCCCAAATGTCACTAAGTAGCACACCACACGACTGTGTACTATGTCAAGGTCTTTTCCCATGTTGCGGACAGCTTTTTATCTCTGAAGATGCTCTCACATCAGGAAATGATTTAAGGAGCTGTAGGAGCCATCTTGAAGCCATGAGGGCACAGGAAGGGCTGGGGTTTGCAGTCAATGGTAGGACACTTGCCTAGAATGCTTGATGCCCTGGGTTCAATCCCCTGTAAAATGCACAAGGCTCTGGGTTCAATCCCCTGTACTGAAAGAAAAGTAAAGAAAAGGAAAGAACAGAAAAGAAAAGGAAAGGAAAGAATGAGTAAGCAGAGACTTCTCTGACATTACTTACCTAAAATCAGTGCACAGCCTGTCTGGTGAGAATTCAAAATTCTCTGCATGGTTGTTCTAGTCCTTGAGACCCAGCGTAGGCATGAGAAGTTTGAACAGCACCAATTACGTACAATACAGGTAACTGCGCCACATTAACATTAAAGTGGACTGGATACTGAGGGGCATGCAGATTAGCTAAGGGGTTGTGGAGATTTTTTTTCCTGTACAAGTCAGTTAGTAAATATCTTGGCCTTGTGGCCAGCGTGGTCTCTGTCATAATTACTGCACTGCTCAGCTGCTGTGGCCAAGTAGACACCGTCGGCATGGAAATGAGTGGGCGTGCTTGGGTCCAGTGACGACACTGCATGTGCAGGCTAATGTCCCCGTGTCACACAGGATTTTTAATCGTTTGGGTGTTTCTCAACCAGTTAATGAAGCGAAAGCCTTTCTTTGCAGTCTCTGCTAAATATACAGCTGTCTGGATCTGGCTCACGGCCTTAGCTGCTGACTTGTTCTGGGCTAAGGAGATGCCTAGAAAAACTAAACCAAACTCTCTCTGGCACATACAGGAAGAGGAAAGGGAGGAGAGAAAAGACAGGTTTGAAAGTTTTGCCTTTCACTTGGTGTTATAAGCAGCTGTTGTGGCAGCTGAAAGGGGTTGAGCAAGACAGGGGAGCAGCCTGGGAACCAATTCCAGTGGAAGAAATGTGAGTGATGGAAATGTCACACCTCTCAAGTTCTGCCTAAGAACTTCTCTCCCAGGTCACTCAGCAGCTGAGGATGGCCTTGAACCCTTGACCGCCTGCTTCCACTTCCCAAGTGTGAGATGACAGGAAGGCAGTATTAGCACCACTCTCAGCTTGGCCTTTAATTGACCTAGACTTCACTTAGTAAGTAGCATTAGTTGAGTGTTCTGTTTTATGTGAGGGTGTGTCCATCACAGGGATAAAGGGATAATGAAACCTAAGACCAAACACCACAGGGCTCCGGGGGGTGGGGGGGGGAGGCGGGGACCAGGCTGAAATTGATGTGGAAGTATCTACCATATTGGATAGCCAGAAGGTGCTATGCAGGTTCCTGGAGGAGAAAAAGTCATCAATGGTGTCCTAACAGAGCAAACCAGGCAAGATGGACCCACTGGTGCAATAGTATCAAGAACATTTGAGGGTTAACCAATTGCATCCCAATTGAATCTGAGGGAATATATCCTGATGCTATCTATCAACCTAGCCAAAAAGCCTACAGCTAGGGAGGTCACAGAACCTAAGGGAGAAGGTACCACTGATGTTTTGCTAAATGAACATGTAGGCAAACCACTTTCTAAACCTTCCTGTTTCTATCTGTGGACTAGGGCAGCTTTCAACATGGGTCAGAGAAACTTTTTGCATAGGGCAAGAGTTAATGTAGACTCTCATAACTGTCAAAGTTCTGAGAATAAATTCAGTCCTTAGCCATAGGCAGGACAGCTATGCACCCCCTCCAAGGCTCAGGGAACAATACAGAAAAGAGTGGGAAGATTGTAAGAGCCAGAGGGTGGGGAGGGTGCTGCGAAATATTGGCACGGCCTTCACAAAAGCAGGCTCACAGTGACTGTGGATACCTGAACAAAACCAACAAAACCCATGGGAGTACGGGAGAGGGATAGGAGGGGGCAGGAATGGGGAGAACTGGGAAGAAGGGAACCAAAGAGTGGGAGAGGGGTAGGAGGGAGCAATGGTGAAGATGATCACAACACAGTCTACACAGATACTGAATTATCAAAAATGTATCAAAAATGAATAATTAAAAAAGATAGATGCCCCTGCAGCAGCATGTGTAGAGCCCAAGACTGTCTCACACATCCCTTATGTAACTTAAAGGTACTGCGTTCAACAGCAGCTCTTTCACATAGACACTCGGAACCAGAATGGTGGGGTAGAGGACACAGAAGACAGGCAAGAGAATGAAGGAGTAAGAAGAATGTGGTGCAAAGAAGAGGACTGGTGGGGAGAGAGCAAATACACACCTAACACTGAGGAATCCGATGAAAGTAAGGCGCCAGCAAGAAAAGGCGAAGAACTCACAAAAGCCAGCTCCATTCTGAAGTGGAAACCTAAGGGTTCTTTGGAAAGTTGTGTTGGATGGCGTTTTGCTGGGGCAAACACATGAAGTGTTTTCCTGAAGTGGACACAGGTGAGAGGCTAAGGCAGACTCATGAAGGAATGTTTAGCTGAAGCAGACACAGGTGAAAGGACACGTGATGAAGGATTCTTTGTTAATGACACACATGTATTGGTCTGATTTACATCGCATAGTTGAGCTTTATTTGTCGGGAGTCCATAGAGAGAAACGCACCAAAAAACTTCTGGTGGTGTGCTGCAGTTTCTTGCCACTTCCTTGGCCTCAGGCTGATTGGCAGAGTGACATCAACTGAGGCAAGACTTGTGGAGGAAACGTGATGTTTGGAGGGAGTATAAATAGGACTCGATGGCCAGTGACAGAGGCTGAGTTTGGCTTGCTTATAGAGCTAGCTGTGTGATGCTTGCTTGTTGGTCTCAAGTTTTCACTGATCTTCCCAATCTTTGTTTTGCCGAGAAAGGCATAGCTGAGAACTTTTCCTGGCGTTCCTGTTGGCCCTGGTCCCTCCTGCTGACTTGTGCAGAGGCTGAGGCCTGGCTGTCTTTGCTAGGTCATGCTACTGCTAACCCAACTCTACTGAACTGGACTGCTGGTGTATCTGTAAAGTGTGTGTGAGTGGATCGAGTTGCTGACTCCTGTGAACTGAACTGCTGCTTTCCAGACAACACAGACAGGAGTTGCTCCAACGAACCTTTCTAAACAGGTCCACTTCCCCCATATTCTTTCTTTTTCCACTACCTCTAGTGGGTGGTGGGCTACAAGGGAGGTTAAAGCGTTTAAGAACCATCATTAAAAATAGGATTTGAAATAATTAAAGTTACACTGTTCACATGGTGGCCTGGAGCTCTCCGCTCCTTGCTGCCTTTGTGGTGGCTTCAAATGTCACACTGCAGTAGTGGCAGCTTGATTTGGGGAGGGGGAGCAGACTCCTTGACCACTAGATCAAGCCAGCGCTTCCTCCAATGCTGCAGAAGTGGGCATGAGCATGAGGAGGGGCTACAGTAGTGTGTGTGTTTGGTCATCCTGGCAGGGCTGTGCGGGCAGAACAGAGCCTAACAATTATCTACCCAGAAGGACAGGTGTGATGCCCACCATGAGCGGGCTGGACAGAAACACAGGTCTTTCACCTGGGGTGGGGACTCTGACTGATCTTACAGAAGAGGAGACTCGGTCACAGAGAATAATTTGTTCAGTACCACGCTCAGTGCTGGGACAGGGATTTGAACCCCTGCCGCCTGCCTCCAGAATTTGCTCTCGATCGCTCCTATCATACAGAGGGCACGTGAGGCGCTGGCAGTGCCTGGTGAAGCCCTGCTGCCTCCTTTACTTCCTGCCTTTTGTATTTTAAATAGGAACAAAAATTCAATCTTTGTTGTTGTTAAATATTCAGTTCTACTGGGGAAAATATGTAGGTTTTATTTTTGGTCTTAAAGTCTTTTATTCCAGTGTGGCCTCAAGCACACTAGGCCAGGCTAGCTACAACTCGAGCTACAACTCCAGATCTTAAATCTTTTTAAGGATTATTTTCCCTGTGGTTTTAACCACACCAGTGACTATTTCTAGTCGAAACAAGGAGGCCGTGTCCCTTGCTGGTGGCACTGAATGAGCTGCGAGTGGTTCCACAAACAAACAGCAAGAGTGACAAGAACAACCCCCAAAACACAGTGACAGGGGTCCATTTCGACAAAGGCACAGGCACAAGTGAAAGCCTCCTGGGACTTTTCATCTCTAATTACACGATTTGTAGTTCAGTTAGTGGAAACGACCCTGGCACCATTTTCTGAGTCTTAAAAGAGATTGTATTTTGCATTAAGCTGATCTAGCAATGCCAGAGAACAGACCAAAAAGAAGAGGAAAGAAAATGTTAGGACCATGTCAATGGACTGTTTCAAAAGGAAGGTTAAAGATTTTCCCATTCACCCTCTCCAGCGTCACACTGATCTTCCAGGCCAGCGATTTGGAGTGTGTTCAAGTTAGGGAAAAAGGGTCACATTCTTCATTAGCAGTAACGAGTGCATTCTCACTGTGTCTAACGCTGGCTGGAAACCACAGCAAGCATTGGAATCACGAACAGGGCTGCACCCATTCAACTGATTTGTGCTGTTTACTGATGTTCAAAAAATAAAGACCTCATTGATCCAAGTTCTTAGCCCCTGAGTCCTTTCATCAAGTGTATAAGCCATTGGCATGGCACACAAGGCCCCAGAATGGGAGGGCCTGAAAAAGGGTTGTAAAGGAAGTCGACTTGGCTCACCGGAGCCTGTGAAAGGAACACTGGGAGTCTGTGGGGTTGGGCCAGGGGCCCCAGCTGTCAGATGGGGCCTGGCCGAACACGTGGTGTGCGGCAAAGGGGCGGAGTTTCCGAGAAGGAATGAAGAGCAGACTGATGTGGCAAGGGAGGGCTGGGACCGTGGAGAGCCAGCTGGGCCTGGCACCAGGAGGGTGCAGCAGGCACCTGAAAGGCACTCCTGCTCAAACGAGGGCCATTGTGCACAGCATGTCACCCCTCACCCTGGGGGCTCAGCTGGACCTCCTGAGAGGACGCTGCTCTTCTGTCATCTCTCGCCCATTATTCGACATGCAGACCTGTCACTCAAAGGCTTACTCCAGCTCATAAGAGATTATAAAATATGCTTTAGCAGGCATGCCCTTTGGTTGGAAGAGACATTTGTACAGAAGATGAAGTGACAACCAGGAAACAACATAGATGATGTGAAGGAGGAGACAGGTTTTAAGACTTTGAGTTCTCTTTCTCTTGCTATCCCTGCACACACACACACACACACACACAGACATAGACACAAATATACACACATAGACATGCATATATATACATAGATACACATACATACATACACACATACATACAGATACACAGACACACATACACACAGATACACATATAGACACACACACAGTCACACACATACATACACACAGATACACATACACACATACACGTACAGACACACACAGATACACACATACATACACATAGATACACACATAGACACACAGACACATAAAGGCACACACAGTCACACACAGAGACACACAGACACACAGACTCACACACACACACACACACTTTAATAATTACTAACATCTCTCTGCTTCCCTTTATTCTACAGACACTGCATGCTCTCATGGAGTGCCAGATGAGCCTTGATTGTGAAGGTCAGAGTGAGCAGGTGTGAACATACTGGGTAATTTGTCACCCAGGCTACTTTCAATTCTCACAAAGTAGACATTGTTGGGCATCAATGACCACTTGAATCGTACATTTCAATGGAGATATTCTAGAGAGACCTTTGCATCTCTCGACCTATCAGACTATTGAAACAATGAACCCCCAAAGACAGGGGGAGCTTTTCCAGGAATCTTGTCTGGAAGAAGAAAACTGCACCCACCAGCCAGTGGGTGCATGCATGCATTTGTGTGTGTGTGTGTGTGTGTATGTACATGTGTGCACACAGCATGCATGCTAGCTTGTTTCCCAGAAAGAGATTTCACATAGTTCTAATAATTTGTCAGACTACCTTACAGGATGAGACTGAAACCCAGATAATGGTGGTCCTGACTGCGTCAAGACTAAACTTAGCTGTGGAAATCCTGGACTCTCTAGTTACATTTTGATTTCCCTTTAGGACGGGAAATAGACTTGAGTGGCTTCCTGGATCTCTTTGTCTTTCTTCTCAATGTGGCCACATTGAATAAACCTCTGTTTTACTTTTCATTAGACAGTGGTCTGCTGCTCTCTGCAGTCCCAGGCCTAGAGGACGCAAGCTTGCGGTCTCTGTACCCTTTTACCCTTTTCCCTGTTTGCCTGGGAAAGCATTGTTTTTTCTTGTGATTGCTTTTTCTTTATTTTCTTTATTTACATTTCGAATGTTATCCCCTTTCCTGGTTTCCCTTCCCAAACCACCCTATTCCATCCCCCCTTCCCCTACTCTCCAACCCACCCACTCCCGCTTCTTTGTCCTGGTATTCCCCTATACTGGGACATCGAGTCTTCTCAGGACCAAGGGCCTCTCCTCCCTTTGATGACCAACAAGGCCATCCTCTGCTTGAGCTTTGTTTGTTCTGTGAATTGTATCTTGGGTATTCCAAGATTCTGGGCTGATATCTACCTATCAGTGAGTGCATATCATGAGTGTTCTTTTGTGATTGCTTTACCTCACTTAGGATATTTTCTAGTTCCAACCATTTGCCTAAGAATTTCATGAATTCATTGTTTTTAATAGCTGAGTAGTATTCCATTGTGTAAATGCACCACATTTTCTGTATCCATTCCTCTGTTGAGGGACATCTGGGTTCTTTCCAGCTTCTGGCTATTATAAATAAGGCTGCTATGAACATAGCGGAGCATGTGTCCTTATTATATGTTGGAGAATCTTCTGGGTATATGTCCAGGAGTGGTATAACTGGGTCCTTAGGTAGTACTGTGTCCTATTTTCTAAGGAACCACCAAACTGGTTTCCAGAGTGGTTGTACCAGCTTTCAATCCCATCAGCAATGGAGGAGTGTTCCTCTTTCTCCACATCCTCGCCGGCATCTGCTTTCGCCTGAGTTTTTGATCTTAGCCATTCTGACTGGTGTGAGGTGGAAGAAATTTTAATGATTGTTTCTGTCTCACTGTTTTGTTTGATAGCTCTTGTCAAGGCCACTATGACCTCCATGATTTTGAACTTACAGACCATTTTCAGCTTTTTCCTTGTTTCACTCAACAGGTTAAACAATAGAGGCATGTAACCTCTCACCCTGTCTCAGTCCTGGAGGCCAGAAGCCTGAGGTCACAGCTCTGGCAGAGCCACATTCCCAAGGGCTAGGGGAATAACTCTTCATTGTCTCTTTCAGCTCCCAGTGGCTCCTGGCAACCTTCAGTGTTTCTGATTTGGAGGCTCTAAATTCTGCCTTTGTCTTGGGGTGTCTCTCCTTTGGAGACCAAATTTTCATAGTTTTCTAATGAATGACCCCTGTTGTGTACTGAGAATAAACTGTGATTGCTGTACTTTTGGTTTCAAATGGGCGAGTTATTATGAGTTTAATGTAAGCAAAAGTACAAAAAGAAATAGCAATAGCAGAGAGATAAGATCCCTTACAACAGCCAGTAGGAGCAACTGGAGTAGCCTGATGGAGAGAACACACAAATGCGAAAGAACAAGCAGCGAGCAGCAGGTTGCTGGTTTACATTTCTGGCAGAAAGGACCAGGGAGGTCCCGCTGGAACAGTCCCACTGGGGTTGTTGATCAAAAGAACCCATGGCAGAGCATACTCTATGAAGAGCTTCTGCCTTCTCATCCCCACCACAGGCTTTCACAGCCTGGGATAAAAACAGTAACCTCAGTTGGAAGTGTTTTTGCCTTCTAGCTATTCTCAAGGGTGCACTGTTTTTGATACTGTTTTTCCTTCTCTCTTATAGATGGGGCCAGCCTACCACAGGACCAGGTGTCTGGGGGAACACTTGAAATAAACGTACTATAGTCTGAGACAAGAGCAACCCACCAGCCAGCAAGACAACCAACAAGATCCTTGGTTCCAGAATCCATTGTGAATAAGCACAAATGGCTTACAACAAGTTACCAATGTAACTTATACTCTATATATCATACTATACTTATAATTTATATTACAACCAAGCGAACACATCTGATCATTGTGTATACTCACCAAACTATAATCACAACAGGGAGTATTTCCATCCTCTGAAAAAATTCCCATGTCTCTTGGCAGGGTCTCCTTCCCTGACACTGAACCCCAGGACCACCAATCTTTTTGTGTCTTTGTGTCTTTTATTAGTTTACATATGTACAAATAATCTCACTGTACATGAACTCAGTTGTATCTGTGAAATGAACTCATACTGTGTGAATGCACTGTGTTTGGCTTCTTTCATTCAGTATGATGACTTGCTGTGTGTATTACTAGTTTGTTCTTCCTCATTGAGGGCACCAATAGAATCTTTATTCAGAGGCTGTTTCACCGACTTTGGCTAATGCAAGTTAAATCTGTCGTAAACATTTGCAGATAACTCCAAAGGGACATTCACGGCCTTCTGTTTCTCTTAATACACAGGAGTTGGTTCTTTTGCTAAGTGCCACTTTTTAAGGAAGCAACTAGTTGTTTTACAGAACGTTTGCATTTCTGAAAGCAGTGCAAGCATTCCCATTGATTTCGAATCTCTGTGGACACTCAGTTCTGTGAGTGTTTGTGTGTGCATGTGTGTGGGTGTGCACATGTGTGTTTGTGTGTGCATGTGTGTGTGCATGTGTATTTCAAATTTAAAAATTTAACCATTCTAATGTGTATGGGTATGATATCACACCAGTTTTGTTTCATTTCCTAATAGCCAAGTGATATTGGAATATTTTCATGTATTTACTGGAGATTTTTTTTATATCCTTTTGTGTCTGTTTAGAACAGTTGGTCTTATGCAGTGTATTGTGAGGAGATAATGAGCCATGTTGAAAGTTTCCATAATGTTCAACTATGGTATTAGCATCCTTCATAGTTATGATTTATCAGCATCACCAATTTTCTTTTGTTCTTGAGAGAGGGTTTTATGTATCCAAGAATTGTCTTGAACTCTGTGTAGTAGAAGAGGACTTTGAACGTCTGACTTCCCTTTCCTGAGTATAGGGATCACAGTTCTATACCACCAACTCTGCTTTTGTTTGGTGCTGAAGACTGTCTCAGAACCTTGTGTATGCTGAGCAGGCCATCTAAAACATTTAATGTCCCTAGCCTTGGCCTATTTTAAAAACTGGGGTTAGTTGGGGGCTCCTGAGATGGCTCAGAGAGTAAGGTGACCTGAATTTGATCCTGGCACCCATGGAAGGAGAGAACCAGCTCTGCAAAGCTGTCTCCAGCCTCCACATGTGTGGCGTGGCATGTGCAAATGCTAGAGCATATACATGTGCGCACACACAAACACATGTGCACACACACATGCACACACATGAGCACACACATGTACACACAAACACACATGTGTCACCCACACACATGCACACACACATGCACACACAAACCCACGTGTACACACCCCACACGTCCACACACAAACACACATGTGCACACCCATACACATGCACACACAAACACACATGTGCACACCCATACACATGCATACAAACATGAGCACACACACATGCAAACACAAACACACACATGAGCACACACACACACAATGCACACACAACACACACACACACACACTTAAATTTAATCTTTTAAAAATTAGCTTATTTGGCTTATTATTGACTTGCAAGGGTATTTTATACATTGGGACTATTTTCTTTCACTTTCTGATTTGACTTTTTTTTTATCTCTCTCAAAGAATAGAAGTTTTAAATGAAGTAAAACTTATCATTATCACACTTTACTACAGAAACTTCATGGATTTTTTTTTTTTTGGCTATTGTTCTACCTTGGAAATATTTCCTTTTATCAAGTCAGAAAGATTTTTACCTATATTTTCTCCTAGGAATTTTAACAACAATTTTTACTTTGTATTTGTGCAGATCTATGGTTCATTTAGAGGCAACCTGTTCGTCAGGAATAAAGAAATGACTAATGGCTGCTCTTTACATGTGGATGAACGACCCCATTAGACATATAAGAATCGTCTCAAGCACCAAATGACACTGTCATTCCAGTTCTCCCTTGACTTTAAAAAGTTCCATGGTCCCTTGTCGAATCCTATCCCACTTACCATTATATCCAGAATAGTGTGTGCTACAGACTAGATGGACTGTGAAACTATCATGGCTACATAGTCCATGATTCAATGCATGTGAAATGTCCAGAATACACAGAGCCGCATAGGCAAAAGTAGGATCATGACCCAATATTGTACTTCAGCGAGTGTACATTATATAGATTCTATACCAATGAAGTTATTAGAAACTCCATCAGAATCCGTTCGGTTCTCAGCACCACACCCTCCTGACAACCAGGGGCAGCTCCCTCCTTCCACTTTTATGCACATACTCTGTTGGGTTGTTGGGACGTGTCCCTTTTCCTGCAGAGAATTCCTGATGACACTGTCTAACCGCAGTCCTCAGGAAGGAGCACACTTTAAGGTCGTTTCAGAGATCCGGTTTGTTTGTTCCCTTAATTACCCATTGTCCTTACAAGAGAGGACTGGAATAAACAAGGAATCTATAAAAAGAAAGCAGCATCTTCGAGTCCCACACTCACATCCTCTATAGATCGTGGCTCTCTATTCCCAACTGAGGGGTCAGCATGGGCAGGTAGAGGTGGCTTGTTCAGCCTGTGTCCTTAACAAGCTCTCAGTTTACTTGTTGTTGTTGCTGTTTTTTTGTTTTTTTCTACTTCAACAAGGGTAAGAGCATCCTTTGAAGTGAGTGACTTGTCGGGTTCTTCTCTTAGAAAAGGTGGCTGTTTGGCTCAATGTTTGGATGTACCGATCTCAGAATCATCTCAGAATGTACCCATCTCAGAATCCTTAGATTCTGAACAAGGGATTTTCATTTTACATCAAATTTGACAAGTGAGGCAGTCAGTCCTGCATCTCAGCACCTTACAGCAAAGGATGGCGTGCCGGAAGCACTCGCTTCCCCAACCCCTCGCTGCGGAGAATGGAAGAGCTGCTTACTGGTTACATCCAGGGCAGTGTGGATAACGGTGGAGCCCACCCCAGAATCTTCCTTTCCTACAGCAACGATTGCTGACGGGCACTGGCCTGAAGTCTCTGCCTGTGTTAGAGGGTGTTGTATGACAGAGGCCGGGGAAGTCACTGCAGCACACCCCAGGGCAATCAGCTGGACGTGTTGGCTTATGTCTGTAGTCACAGCCTTTGGGAGTCTGGGGGATGGCACGTCAGAGGTCATCCTGGGCTATACTTTGTTTCAAGACCTTGTCTGAAATAAAAAGAATAGACAAGGGGCTTGATGAAAAGAATGTGTGGTTAAGAACACAAGCTTCTTTTTTTTTTCTCCAGAGAATCCGTGCCCAGCATTCATGTTGGGTGCTCACAAGGACCTTAATTCCAGCTTCATGAATTTCCCTGTAGACAGATGCTCCCACAACTTATATACATAAATAAAAATGAAAAGAAACAGAAACCTGGGCCCAAATCTGCTACTGCCAGCAGCAAACATAGAGCCCCCACAGAGCACGTTTTGAGAAATAATCTTCAGCTTCAGCTTTCTGTCACACTTCCTATCTTCCTTTTCTCTTCCCCATCTTCCCAGCCACTGATCGACATCTGTATCTCACCGTGATGCAGTTTGAAGCAGGGTCTCGCTATCTAGTCCTGACTGCCCTGGAACTCACTATATAGACCAGGCTGGCCTTGAACTCACAGATCCTCCTGCCTCTACCTCCCAAGGGTGGAGATTAAAGGTGTGTGCTGTGCCACCAGGCCGTGCTGCATTTTTGTAAGTCATTTTATATCCTTTCTAGAAAATAATTATGTAATAAATTATAACGATTAAACCAAGCCCTGCAAGTTTAAGCAAGCTCTTCCAATAGGATAGGGAGATGGTTCAAAATCTACCCTCTTACTCAGTATTGCTGACACAAGAGTGACAGTGAAGCCTTGTGTAGTCATGGGACTTGGTCTGCCTGTGCATGAGTCTGGTGTTGCAATGCTCCAGGTCAGCCGGCCCTGTGACAGCAAGTCAGCATGTCAGGGCTCTTCCTCCTTCTCAGAAGCATCTCAAATGCAAATCAATTCACTGACCACGGGGTCAGTGAATTCCCAATGACCTTTTCTGATGCCCAGATGTGGCGCATTGAGCCTCTCAGGCAGCCCCTCCTTGCCGTCCTGTTCTTGCTCTGCCTCAGCTCAGCAAGAAACAGGAGAGCCCAGGGAGCCACCCACTAGGCTGCCTTGCTGTGCCATGGTTAATGCATGAATGCAGAGCAGAAGAAACGATAGAGGCAGAACAGGGTATCATGACTTTTCATGTGGATGAAGCACACTGTGTTTGAGAGAGAGAGAGAGAGAGAGAGAGAGAGAGAGAGAGAGAGAGAGAGAGAGAGAGAGAGAGAGAGGTAGAGAGAGATCCTTTCAAGTTTGGTTATTTAAACTACCATGTAGTCTCCTCACATCTGTACCATTTATTATAATTTTGCTCAATATTTATCTTTGTACCCACTAGCCATACTTAAAATCATTCATTTATTCATTTATGTGTGTGAATGTGCCCATTCCACACAAGAACATGGAGGTCAAAGGACAACTTTAGACAGTCAGTTCAGTCTCTCCACCACTTGGGTCTTGAGGATCAATCTCAGATTATAGGGATTGGCATTGTCCTTACCCATTAAACCAGTCTCTCAAACTCTCTTGCTATATATATTTACATTTTTTAAAATTATTTTGGATCATGGACGTTTTGTCTGCATGTATGTTTGAGTATCATGTGCGTGCCCAGTGCCCGTGGGAGCCAGACAAATGATTGAGATCGGAAGAGCAGCCAGTGCCTTCAGCCGCTGAACTGTCTCCCCAGCCCCCATTAGCTATACTTTAATAGTATCCTAGGCAACAATAGCTGTGAAATCAGAAATGTAACGTACTAGCTATGATTTTTCTAATCTATCATAAAATATATCTTCTACTAGTATAAACAAAGGGTCCACATGTCTTCTAAGGTCACCCCCAGAATCGCCCGTTGTAGATGTGCACACCCCAGATCACTGGGAGAAAGCTTGGTCCTGGCTCTCACAGCACTTCCCAGAGAGCGCTTAGCTAGAGTAGGATTCAGAGAATTGAAGAAACCGTCTATTGTGGGAAATATTAAAAAGAACGGCAGCTGGGTAGTGGTGTTGCACGCCTTTAATTCCAGCATGTGGGAGGCAGAGGCAGGGGGACTTCTGAGTTCAAGGCTAGTCTGGTCTACAGAGTAAGTTCCAGGATAGCTAGGGCTACACAGAGAAACCCTGTCTCAAAAAAAAAAAAAGAAAGAAAGAAAGAAAGAAAGAAAGAAAGAAAGAAAGAAAGAAAGAAAGACAAAAGAATGGCAAGTTCCTGTGCTCCACCCCGCTACTCTCTGCCCAGCGGCAGTCTCACTGCCCTGTCTGTAAGCTAGCCCCCACAGCGACTGATTGTGGTCTTCCCAACTCCAATTTGCTTGTCTCAGTGCTGTCCATCCATTCCCAGCCATAACCCTGCTGTGGCCGGTGGTACCCACATTCCAGTAACCCAGTAAAACAAATCTCTAGAAGCTTGTAATTAATCAGTCAGATTTATATATCAATAAATTCTCAATACACAAGATGTCCACACAATAAATTCAGGGCCAATTGATAGTGGTACAAGCTGTCCACCTAGATTAGACAAGTTACCCCAATCATTCTATCCCTATTTGATATTATATCTACCTGTGGTTCTTTACAATCTTAATTATCCTGTTCGTCCTCCATTTTGCTTCCTTCTCCTCTACCTGTCTCCATTGTCTCTGTCTCTGCAACTCCTCGCTCCGCCTCTCTTTTCCCTGTGTAATTACAGGCTTCTTGTTGTATTAATATTTAAAGTAATTGGACAGGGAAAATTCTGCTACAATTGTCCTTTTGAAAAGTCAACACACAGAGTCTATTATAGATCAAGACATAATTGAATGACATGTTAAGCAACAAAAGTATAAATCAAATTAGCATTTGATTTATAAACATAATACACATATACACATACATACACACATACATACACACATACACATACATGCATACATATACATACATACATATACACACATACATACACATACACACATACATACATATACACACATACATACATATACACACATACATACATATACACACATACATACACATACACACATACATACACACATACATACACATACACACATATATACATATACACACATATATACATATATAGCAAACATATTTATGTTGATTTCTTCTTCTTGATTAAGCATTGATAGAGGGCCAGCTGTCTTTTCTTCAGCTTCAAATGTTAATAACTTACTTAGACATTTTGTATTGAAGATTCTTAAAAAAGATTTATTGTAAGGTGTGTGTGTGTGTGTGTGTGTGTGTGTGTGTGTGTGTGTGTGTGTGTGTGAGAGTGCAGGAGCCCTCAGAGGCCAGAGGCATTGGATTGCAGCTAGCTTACAGGTGGACGTGAGCCTCCTAATGCCTGGGTTGGGTTCTCTACATGAGCATGGGCTCTTAACTACTCAGCCATCTCTCCAGCTTCAGTGGTTTGCTTTTAAGTTGGAGCTTTTCTGTTAGGGTTCCTCTCCTCTAAGTCTCATGAATAAATGGGAATCAGCCATCTATGCTGGGATAAAGCTCTAGTTTCAGGATATAACACATGTATGCAAAGCTAGAACAAATGAACACTAATCACAAACACGTAACTTTGATACCATTTCCATTTCCCATGGTGCATCTCTTCAGATAAATCAGAGCCTTTAAAACTAATATGTTTGAGAATGCCTGCAGTGTAGCGCTTGCAAAACCCATTAGAAACAATGCTGCTCGTTAACCATGTTCCCTGTTAACAAATAGCACTTGTTCAATCAGTTTGCCATGTGACAGGAAAAGAACAACAATTACAAAAGAAACCCCAGCAAATTCGGGTCCAGGGAAAGTGCTTTCCACATTAACCTGGCAGGGTCCTTAGAATCTGAGGAGTTAGATGTGTAGTGGGCGAGTGTGGCAGGGTAGGGATGGGAGTGGGAGCTTCATGGGGGAAAGACCAAGGGAAACTTCTGTCATAGAACATGAAGTTAGGAAACTGACTTAGTGGCATTTTAGCAGGGCACAACTGGGGATACGAAGGCAAAAGACAAAGACAAACTGGAAACAGTTTGTACACCCCACCCCATCCCCAGAACAAAACAAGCCTTTCAGCAGCAACTAAGCAGAGATGTGAAGTACAGTCAAGCTTTAACTCCCTGGAGGGTGTTAAAAGTCGGAAATGGACTGGCCTAGAGAGATTTGTAAGATGATGATGATGATGATGAGGAGGAGGAGGAGGAGGAGGAGGAGGAAGAGGAGGAGGAGAAAATAGTAATCAAGTATCGGAAGTAGAAAGAACACATGACACATTTCTAAAACACACTCCAGTAAATCACCTAGGAAGCCATGGCTTCAGTGTTGGCTACAGACCACAGTGCAGGAACAGGGCACTATGGGACAGCCAGGACCATCATCAAGGCAAGGCATAGAACAAAGCCAAGTAGTCAGGTCCTAGACTTAGGACTGGATCTTGGCACTTTGGAGATAGAAGTTGGAAGGCTATAAACCATCCCCCATCAAAAAAAGAGTGGCTAAATTATGAGGGGTTCACACAGTGGGATGGGACACTATGTAGCTATTAAAAGACTGAGGTAGATGGTTATATTGGATTTAGCCTGCATCAAGTGTGAGGTTTCTTTGAAGGGGATTCTTGCAAGGCCCAGGGTGGGGGAAATGGTGATGGGAGGCTACTCTAGTTTTGGTCACAGGCAGCCCTTAGACAACAGCAAAGGAGAAAGAAAATCAAAAATTTCAGGTCTTGTCTTTTCTTTCTTTCTTTTTCTCTTTCTTTCTTTCTTTCTTTCTTTCTTTCTTTCTTTCTTTCTTTCTTTCTTCCTTTGTTTCTTTCTTTGTTTTTTGTTTCTTTCTTTGTTTCTTTATTTCTTTCTTTGCTTCTTTGTTTCTTTCTTCCTTCTTTCTTTCCTTCCTCCCTTCCTTCCTCCCTCTCTCCCTTCCTTCCTTCCTTCCTTCCTTCCTTCCTTCCTTCCTTCCTTCCTTTCTGCCACAGTATTGTGTGAAGAACTGAGTGTGGTAGCTTAAGCATGGAGTTTCAGAAGTTGAGGTAGGAGAACCCCAGATCAGCCTGGGGTACATGAAGAGACCTTGTCCAATAACCCCAAAGTCAAAACAAAACAAATACTCATCGCCCGCACCAATGACAAAACTCTGTGGACTGATAAGGTGGAACTGAGGCTGAGGCAGGGTTAACTAGGACAAGGGAGAACCTTACCTCAAGTGACCAAGATAAATTACACAGCCGATGGGGCTGTCTGTGGAGTGTGGGGTTTTGTGCTTTGACTTGGAGGACACAGCAAGCAGCCTCGTGTCAACAATGAGATTCCATCTGCTGAGTGGAAGACAATGAAAGAAAGCCCAGCTGCTGCTGTTATGTCCCCTTCTCCACAGTGGCCTTGGGAACCCGGCCATGTGACAGGACGGTGACAGAATGGAGAATTCCTTACAAATGCGAAACCTCCAAATCAGCAGTCATGTGCGTGGTTGAGGCTGGTGAAGAAAGAGCTGCGTGCATCTGAATGTGTGCTCCAAAAGGTTCGCCCTGAAATTCTGTTTGTACATTGCTACAAAAGCCTTCCTGTCTATCAAAAAAGAAAAAGAAAAAGAAAGAAAGAAGAAAGAAAAAAGGGAGGGGATAAATTAAGACAGTTGGCACAGTGGGATGCGATATTATGCAGCCATTAAAAGACAGAGGCAGATGATTATATTAAATTTAGTCAGGCCAGCAGAAAACTGTGAGGTCCGGTTGGGGAAACAGTGAGGAAAGCTACCACAGATGCCATTCACTGGGAGAACCAGAGCACTTCCTATAAGGTAGAGATGGGCCTCCTTTTGAATCTCCCAACTTCTACCAAATCATTTCCTATGTTTGACCAGGCTCTTGTCTGCCCTTCCTCTAAGAATAAAGTAGGAAGTCAGTAAAAGGAAATCAAGTTGGGGGCTACCTTTCTTGCCATGGGACAGGACAGTAAGGACCCAGACACTCTGTGGACAGGATGCCACGCACGAGAGGTTGGTAGTGCTCCCAGCTGAGCCCAGTCCTTTAGAGTGAGTGTGCATGTCAGGGCGATGCAGGACATTCCAGTTAGATGGTGCCTGCTTGTGCCTGTGTCTGCCCAGGAGGCCGATGCAGGACATTCCAGTTAGATGGTACCTGCTTGTGCCTGTGTCTGCCCAAGAGGCGGGGTCCTCATGCCAACAACCCCACCTGGCTCTC
The DNA here is from genome assembly GCA_036184795.1 of Tokudaia tokunoshimensis. Classification (NCBI taxonomy): domain Eukaryota; kingdom Metazoa; phylum Chordata; class Mammalia; order Rodentia; family Muridae; genus Tokudaia; species Tokudaia tokunoshimensis. The sequence goes on along the minus strand of BTHU01000002.1, from coordinate 70,574,904 downwards.
CACTGCAACCCAAACTGAGAAGCTGTCCACACTTAAGACCTACCATGCTTCTCCATTACCTGCCTACACAACGGAACCCCACTTCTCATGTTGGGGCACGCTCATGAGCCATTGTAGCTCACCAGGCTGTTGGCTGTGTGGGCAGGCTGTCTCCTCACTAACTCAGACAGGTCCTTTGCTCTTCTGTCTTCCCTCTTGGCCCTCACTGCATCTATGTGGAAAGAAAACCCCTCTGGCTTCTCTCAGTGAGCTGCTTCTTGCTCAATGCTTGATTCGAAGCTTACACTTCCCCCAGAGTAGTCCTGCTGTACACTAGGCTCTGAGTGATCTGTCACTTTGAAAGCACGCAAGAGGTTATTGCCATTGCTTTTGATCTTAAGTATCGTGCCTGTGATACCCTTCTGTATTCTCACTGGAAAAGAACGTTCTTTGAAAGTAGGTGTGTGCTTTTGCGCTCTCTCTCTCTCTCTCTCTCACTCTCTCTCTCTCCTGAAAGCCACCAGGTGAAGGAGTTTCTCTGGCTTCTCTGGAAAAGGACATTGTTTTCTTCTGTCTCTTGTGTTCCAGGTAATTTTGAGGCAGACAGTCTCCAGGACACTGACTTGTATATTCATAAAGTTGGTGAACTACTGCAACAAGAACATTCCTGTACTTGTCTGTATTGTTTGAAATTATTATCGCATGGGTTGGAGAGATATGTTAAAAGCACTTACGCTCTTGCAGAGGATCTGAGTTCAGTTCCCAGTGCCCACATTAGGTGGCTCAGAACCTTCTGGGCTTACAGGAGATCTGACGCCCTCTTCTGGCCTCCTTGGGTACTGCACACACATGGTGCACATAAAAACAAGCACACATATAAACGTATAAATAAAAAAATAAGAATACAATTATTATTACAGACCTACATTATTAAATAAATATGCAGATATAGGTCCAATCAAACTTTATTTTGTTGGAGCAATAAAAATATGATTGCCAGAGGAAAAATGCAGGATGGACAGTTAAATATGAATTTCAGATTAAAGACAGATACTTTTCTAGGGTAAAAATGCCCTGAATATTGCACTGAACTTAAACTAAAAACTATTCGTTATTTTCTGAGATGCACATTAAACTGTGCCTTCGATTTGTTTTTGCTCAGTGATGCAACTTAAGCGCATGGTTGAGGTGGGAAAGTGGTTGAATTTGATGGAGCACCTGCTGCACAGAGATATCATAAGAAACCCCAATTACTTAGCATAATTAATGGTGTTAATTGAAAAGCTTCCCATAACAGTCATGGTGAGCACAGACTGGCCACTTCTAAGAGTTTTCTGGGGAGAAGAGGACACATTCAGAGCAGACCTACACGAACGTTCATAGTAGCTTTAGTAATAAAAATGTAAAAGGTGCAGAGGGCTGGGGACATAGTGTAGTGAGTAAAACGTGTTCTTGTAAGCACAAGGACTTTTAAATTCAATCTCCATCACCCATGTAAAAATGTCAGGCCCGCTGTAACCTCAGTGCTTGGGAGGTAGCCGTGGTCTCCGAGACTCCCTAGGCTTTCTCCTTTAATGTGCTGACGAAATTCCTTCACTTGGGGAAACTCTTTTTTTTTTTTTTGCTTTGTAAACCGCAGTTTTTATATAAATATAAAGTTATACGTCTGCCAAGCTACACTCTAATAAAGACACTTATTCAATAAACAAGACATTTAAAATGAGCCAACAGTGGACAAATGTATTCACAACATAATCTAAAGACTCCAACAAAATTTACAGTAGCTACAAAAGAATCCAGCTGCCTACAATAGTTTACATTTGGTTTAGTCTATAGTGTATTGCTTTGTCTTAGGAAATAACCTTGATACAAATATGCAATTTATAATATCCCCATTATAAAAGAAAAAATAAATTCATACAATGTTTTATAGGCATTTATTATGCCAAGTTCTTAAGCAATTACTCTCATTATTACATAAGAATAATATTCTTATTAAAAGGTAATATTTCATTAATTTGATTTCAGACAGTTCCAGAGTGATCTATGGCCACAAAAGACACACAGCAACAGCAGACCCTGTATATCCACCACAACTACAAAGGTCCACTTATGACAAATGGACCTTGAGTGAATGACTTATTACCAAGTAAAAACAAAATTTAACAATAAAAGTTAACAATTGTGCCCAAATTTAGCTTTTATTTGCTTATACAAGTCTAAGATAAGGAACTTTACCATAAAGGACACATTAAAATTAATAACTTTCTAATTCATACATAAACCAACATATTCACCCTTACCACTGAACCAAAACTTACCTCGAAAAACAATGTACAGGAATGCTATGCAAACACAGACAGGCTGAACACCTATTCCTACCTTCTATCGATCAAAATGCAAAACTCCACTCACACGTGCAAAGGACACACGGATTTGGGATTTGTTGCTATTACAGGACTGTCTATACAGACATACACCCAACACACACTCTGGCACTGTTTCCAGGAAACACACACTTTCTAGGCCCACGTGGTTTCCTTCTTTTAAATAAGCTTTTAAGTAACAAACACAACGCCCCACTCTGCAACAGACTGAACTCTAAACTCCAAGACTCTTGTCCGTCGCTCCCAGAGTCCATGACAGTCTTCATCCTTATGAGACAGTCTTCCTCTTTATGACACAGTCTTTGTCTTTACTCATGAAGGGTGACCATCTCCCGTGTTTTGTCTTAGAAACTGCCTTCCAAGATACGACATAGCCATGTTGGTTAAGTTCTTCTTGCTGCCCACTTTATACTGGATAGAACCATATAGGTTGGCACCTGGCAGCATCACACCCATGATCCCCACAGCCAGCCACTTCACTCTGAAGGAAAAGAGGTCATTAAAGGCCAAGGTCACCCATAGGACTGGGCAGGTGATGAGTCCTTTTTTTTTTCTTTTCTTTTTTTTTGTTTTTCGAGACAGGGTTTTTCTGTGTAGCCCTGACTGTCCTGGAACTCACTCTGTAGACAAGGCTGGCCTCGAACTCAGAAATCCACCTGCCTCTGCCTCCCAAGTGCTGGGATTAAAGGCGTGCGCCACCACCGCCCGGCCAGGTGATGAGTCCTAACCAAAAGATTCTTGACTTGGCCTCAGAAGTGGATTTGTTGTCTTGAGGAGTTGACTCTCTGGACTCAAACACGCAGTGACTCTTCCCATCCTCACCGATATGATTCCATCAATGTAGGCCGACCACTAGTCTACCTGTGACATTCTTTACTGCCCCAAAGTCACATGACAGCAGCAAGATAATTGTCACCATACAGGCAATACAGCTGCTGCGGAGCAGCTTGCAGAGGAAATAGACCACAACCGCGCTGACCCGGAAGAGGAGATAGACCACAACCGCGCTGACCCGGAAGAGGAGATAGACCACAACTGCGCTGACCCGGAAGAGGAGATAGACCACAACCGCGCTGACCCGGAAGAGCAGCTGGAAGAAGGACGCCACTGGGCGTCTGATTTTGGATTTCCTCCGTCTGTTGGTTGTCTCCTCTTCTGCATCAAACAATGAGACATGTTCAGTGTCATCATTACTGTCCTTCGACAACATGATGACCTGGAACCAACCCGCCTCCCACTGGGGAAACTCTTAAACAAAGGTTCCAACACCAAAGTTCATGGGGTGGGGTGGGGGAGTAAGCTTACTAGGCTTACTTACAGAGCAATGGGTGAGGGTTAGGAAGGAGAATAGGTGATGTCACCCTGGGAGCACCAGTAGGGATGACGACTCGTCCTAGCTGCATAAATGGAAGCCTCTCCTCTCTCCTTTCCCACCTCTATTATCGATCCCCGCCCCTCTCAGAGAACCAGAGGCTTCCTGCCATTGGTGATGATTTGCATCCAACTAGTTGGGGAGAGTGGTTAGATTCTCAGGTTGAGGGTCCCATGACCCTCGTTACCCACTCCTTTCAGGGGGGAAGATCAAAGGTCACCAAGCCCAGTTGAGGTGATCTTTGGTGAACATGCTCAGATGGACTTTTGAAGATGGCTTTGGTTGGCTTTGGAGGATAGTTCTGTACAACACCTTACCTTTTTTTTTTGTTTTCCCCCTCCCAGTTCATCCTCCCACCCTCTGTCTCCAAGAATATGCCCCTCCACCCAACCCACTCCCACCTACCCCCCCTCGATTTCCCCACACCTTCATAGGACCAAGGTCCTCTCCTCCACTGATGCCTGACAAGGCATTCCTCTGCCACACTTTTGGCTGGAACCATGTGTACCCCTTGGTTGATGGATTAGTCCCTGAGAGCCCTGGGGCATCTGGTTGGTCGACATTGTCGTTCTTCCCATGGGGCTGCAAACTCCTTCAGCTCCTCCATTGAGGACCCCATGCTCAGGCCAACGGTTGGCTGCTAGCATCTGACTCTCTATCTGTAAGGCTATGGCAGGGCCCCTCCGGAGACAACCATAACAGGCTCCTTCTTGTCATCCATAATAGTGTTGGGGTTTGGTGACTGTTTATAGGATGAATCCCCAGGTAGGACAGTCTCTGGATGACCTTTCCTTCAGTCTTTGCTCCACACTTTGTCTCCATAATTGCTCCTGTGAGTATTTTGTTCCCTTTCTCAGAGGACCCCCACTTTGGCCTTCCTTCTTCTTGAGCTTCCTGTGGTCTGCGGATTGTAACTTGTTTATTTTGAGGGTTTGGGCTAATATTCACTTATCACTGAGTGCATACCATGACAACACCTTATCTTAAGGGAGGAGACAGGATTACGGAGAACAGCACTTGAGGTTGTCCTCTGGTCTCCACCTACACGTATGTACAAGTGAACATACATGAGCATGCACTTTCCCTCACACACTCCAAAAAGTGGGAAGAACATTCCAGCAGATGAGTGAATAAGTAAAACGTTGCTGTCCAAACACAGGGATGCTACTCGGCAACAAAAATGCAGGCTGCTGATGTTTATGATAGCAAGAATGAATCTTGGAAGTATTACGCGGAGGAAAAAAAGCCAGGAAGCGTCGAGTGTACAGTGTGAGGCAGGTTGGCTCTGTGCGAGGACTGGGAACTGCTGGCCACTGGGCGAGAGAAGATGGTTCTGGGCAAAATGAGACTGTCCCCTTGGAACTTTCAGCGGTTTTGAGGCTTTTGTTTCTGGTAGGAGCTGCAGAAGTTGGTTGCACGGGCTCCATCTACTGTCTAATTAGTGTTGGTGCAAGGAAGGTATGCTATGGCCAAGGTGGAGCCTGGCTCAGGGTCAGGATAGAACAGGGAGGACAGGAGAAGTCTGAGCTCACTTTCTTCTTAAGAAACAACGCAAACCCTAAATTTACCTCTAATTGGCATCTGAATACATGGCTCACACTTATCTGGTATATATTTGTATATTTATATAAGTTTTGGATTTAAAAACTGTCTGGGGCTGGGAAGTTGGTCTAATGGGAAAAAAATGCTTGCACACAACTGTGAAGATGTGAGTTTGGATCTCCAGAACACACACACAGACACACACAGACACACACACACACACACACACACACACACACACACACACGGCCAGCTAGCCTAGTGTACACAGAGGAGCAAGGCAGAAGGCAAGGGCAGACACCTGAGGCTGTCCTCTGACTTCTGCATGTGCACTCACACACACATACAAATTAATAAAGCATATAAACCAGCTCTGATATGTATTTATAGATGAATGTAAATCTTTATATTAAAAATACTACTTCACCCATCTCTATCTACATGGTCTTTGTTATTTTTAATAAAGTAGAAATTTCTGGGCTGTTTGGATTTTTCTTTTGTAGAGATGGGGTCAGGCTATGTATCCCTGCTTGTTGGGAACATACTAACTATATAACCTTAGGCTGACCTCGAACTTGCTGCAATCCTCCTGTTTCAGCCTCTCCAGTGTGGGAATTCCAGGTGTGTTCTGACCTGCTGGGCTGTGTGTTGTCTCGTTAGTGTCCAACTCTCAAATGAAGGAAGTGAAGAGTTGGTGCAGCCTGGCCGCCACAGTGATAATCCTTCAGTCAGTGTCATCTTCGAACAGCTCACAGAGAAAGATATCACACAACTAAAAAGGCTCTACTGTTCTTTGCTTCGAAATTGTGTATGCACTAAAAAAGACCTTTAGCTTTGAAATAACTTACAAGGTTACCAAACCAAACCAAAACCAACAAAAAACAAACAATAAAAGACGGTACTCTCCAATTCTTGTGCCCTCCACTTTATTCCCCCACAGTGGCATTGGGAACGAAGGAGAAGTTTCTATTTCTCTAAAATCTGAGACCTTCAGCACTACAGTGGCATTGGGATGGGATCCTTGGGGTCAGCAGGTCACAAGGAGTCTTCATTTTTTTATTTATTTATTTTCTATATTTTTTTATTTACATTCCCAGTGATTTCCCCTTTCCCCGTTCCTCCCTCCCCGAAAGTACCATAAGCCCCCTTCCCTCCCCCTGATCCCCATTCAACAAGGAGTCTTCATAAGCGGGATTGGTATTCTTATAAAGCGGACCCTGGAGCTCTTTCTTGTTTCTGCCACACGAGGACACTGAGGACACAGTCAGAAGGAAGACAGAGTGTGTGAACCAGGACACAGGCTGTTCCCAGATCCTGAATCCACTGGTACTTTGGGCTTGACACTCTAGCTTCCAGAACCATGAGGAATAAATGCATTCTTGTTGTTCAAGAGTTGCTCAGTGTGTCAGGGAGAGTTCTCTATAGGAGTGGAGCTGAGAGCCTCCATAAATGTAAGAAAAAGGAATTTCTTATCTTGGCCTACACTATAGGAGCTGGTAGCTGTGTTAATTGCTTTTCAGTTGCTGTGACAAAACACCATGACTGAGGCAATTTACGGAAGAAAGAGTTTAGTTGGGGTTGAGGTGACTTGCTGGCTTTTTCTCATTGATTTTCAGAATTCTTTAATTCCTAACCCTTTGCTAAGTTGAGGAACTAGAAGCATTCCAGTCCATCAGCTTCGTGATTTTGTTTTGTCGAATAGAAGTTTGTAGCCTTTAAAAATGTTTTCAGTTTCTTTTTTCACACGTATAGGTGTTTTGCTTGCATGTATGTATTTGTGTGCAGTGCCCGCAGAGTCAGGAGAGGGAATTGGATCTCCTGGAGTTAAGGATTGTTGTGAGCCACCTTGTGGGCACTGGGATCCAAATTCTAGTTCCCTGCAAGAGCAACAAGTGTTCTTAACCAGGAAGCTGTTCCTTCAGAACCAAGTTTGATGCTCTACTCCCGCTCTGCCTTAGTTTACCTTGAGACTTAGGAATTTCAGGTCTTGTTTAGGAAAACTTGCATTGTTAGATCCGGGGATGTTTTCCTTCGTCTTTGGACTGACTTCCCATGCAAGGCCCCCACTCTGTCCTGAGCCTATTGTTTTATTCTTTGCCAGACTGCGGGAGCTTTCCTCATGTGATCTATCACAGTGCCGAGTTTCCCATTTGTCCTTTTATATTCATAGTTTAGAGTTTGAGGTCTAGTTTCCATTGTTCTGTTGTTCTGTGCTTGAGTCAACACCATTTCTAAAGAATTCTATGGCTTTATTCATGCTTTAGTATCTTATAGGACAAATCCCATTTACCATTCATGTGTTTGAGCTTTTCATATATTTTAGAATGAGCTCACGAGAGCTATTAACTTCCATAGCTAAGGATTAGGTTGGCGCTAGACGCCTTTCCAGTGAGGGCCAATAGGGTTTCCTTCTCATTGCATCTTTTTGTGATCAATGACTCTTTCAGAACATGCTCTGTGTGTTCTCAAAACACACAGTTTGGGACTTCCTTTACAATCCTTATGTGGACAGTTTACTGGAATACATATATTCTGTGCGCACATTCTCCATCTGCTGAGGGTTGGAGGTTCATATATCAGTTTGCACTCATTAAATGCCATTTGGAAAACCTGCAATTTTTTTTTTGTCATTTGAAACAAATTTTTATTAGATATATTTTTTTTTACTTACATTTCAAATGTTATCCCCTTTCCTGGTTTACCCTCCAAAAACCCCCATCCCCTCCCCCCTCTCCCCGTTTCTATGAGGGTGTTCCCCCACCCACCCACTCCCACTTCCCCATTCTGATATTCCCCTACACTGGGGCAAGAAGTCTTCACAGGTCCAAGGGCCTATCCTCCCACTGATGTCCAACAAGGCCATCCTCTGCTATGTATGCAGCTGGAGCCATGGGTCCCTCCATGTGTACTCTTTGGTTGGTGGTTTAGTCCCTGGGAGCTCTGGGGAGTCAGGTTGGTTGATATTATTGTTCCTCTTATGGGGTTGCAAACCTCTTCACTTCCTTTAGTCCTTTCTCTAACTCCTCTGTAGGGATCCTGTGCTCAGTCCAATGAGAGCATCCACTTCTGTATTTGTCAGGCACTGGCAGAGCCTCTCAGGAGATAGCTGCTCACTGATAAGTGGATATTAGCCCAAAATTAGAAGGGGGAACAAAATACCCACGGGAGGAGATGCAGAGACAAAGTGTGGAGCAGAGACTGAAGGAAAGGCCATCCAGAGACTGCCCCACCTGGGGATCCATCCCATATACAGTCACCAAACCCAGACACTATTGTGGATGCCCACAAATGTTTGTTGACAAGAGCCTGGTGTAGCTGAACCTGTATCTTTGCTTATGCCTTTATACTGCCGGTCAGTGCCTGAGAATTATGTACTGAATTCAGTCACATTGTTGGTTTCTTTTTTGAGCTTGTACTTGAGAATATGATGTTAATTACACATATTCTTTATCTCGATCTCTCATTTCTTCTACAAAGATGCATCAGGCCTATCTCGAGTAATACGAAAGGAGAGAGAAGGTTGAAAGGAGCTTCCCTAAGACTATCGTCCAGCCTGACAAACCATGGCATCTCATTCTATGTTCTATAACCTCTTCTATACCTTAAATTGAAGTAAATGACAGATGCCTTAACAGTAAACAGATTTGCACCTATTCACAAAAAATAAAGAACTCTTTAGAAAACATAATTGAAACACCATCATGTTTCAAAAACAAAGTTCCTGAGTACAGCGAGTGTCTATTAGTAGAATTTTACAGCTCTCTCTTACATATGGCTCTCCTCACTTATATTAGAGTTACCAGGGTTTCTGCATTGTTTTTGGCTGATATGCCTCCTAAGTCTGCTTTTCCCATTGGTATTTTCTCGATGTAAATTCTATTTTTCTATATTAAGATTATTATCTTGTGATAATTAAGCCTTTGCAAAGTTACAATGACAGTGTCTGAATAAATGATTATAAAATATTAAAACTCACACAAATGTCATCTTTATGTAAATTAAATAATATGTTCTGTGACTTGCCTTTGTTGCTGAACAGTAAACATCTCAGAACATTGTTACTTTCAAACAATAATAGCTTTGGTGGGATATAGTTCACATACAACTGAAGTGGAAACTTTAAGAGTTCTTTGGACAGTCAGTTGTGTTGGAAGCTGCTTCACTGGGGCAAACGCGTGAAGGAGTGTTTTCATGAAGCGGGCACAGGTGAAAGACTAAGGCAGACTCGTGAAGAAATGTTTAGCTGAAGAAGACCCAGGAGAGAGGATGTTCTGTTAAAACAAACACGTGAAAGGATATATGATGAAGAATTCCTTGTAAACAACACATATGTATTGGTTCGCCTTATAATGTGTAGTTGAACTGCATTTGTTGGGACTCCAAGGACTTGGGCTGAGGCAAGACTTGTGGAGGACACGTGATGTTTGGAGGGTATAAATAGGACTAGACCGAGTGATGGGGACAGAGCTTGGCTTGCTGGTACAGCCAGCTGTGCAATGGTTATGGATCTTATGCCTTTGCTGATCTTTTCTGAGAGAGGCGCAGCTGAGAACTTCTCCTGGTGTTCCTGTTGGTCACTCTTGATGACTCAGCTGAGGCTGAGACCTGGCTGTCTCTGCTAGGTCATGTCAGAAAGAGACACTGGGCCTGGCTTGAGCATTTGAAACCCCCAAATACACCCACAGTGACATACTTCCTCCAATTAGGCCACACTTCCTTCAAAAAGACCTCACCTTCTGATCCTTGTTAAGTAGCACCACTCCCTGAAGACCAAACATTGAAATATATGAACCTATGGGGCCCATTCCTATCTTCATCACCACAACCCCCCCAAAACCTCTTACATTTTCTCCCACCTACAAAAGTGTCCATATTTTGTCCTTTACTGGGGTCTCACTTGTGATCATTCCTCAGCCAAGGCCTCCATGAGTCACATGGTCACCTAAGGCTTGGTCCTCAAGGGTTACCATGAGCTAATGTCCTGGTGAGCCAGAGGGTTGTACTGATAGCAAAATGGCCTTTCAATGTAAGGAATTACATTTTATGGGGTCATACTTTGCAATTTAGTATAGATGGTCAATGTGTATACTGTTGGTCATGCCGACTGAGTGACAGTCCTGGAAACTGATATAACTAAGGACTAGCAATGTCACCCTGACTGTGTTGTTCAAGTCTCCACTGTCTCAACTATGAAATGGGAAAGATAACAGCAGCATGCTCTGCACACAGCAAGCCTAAGAGTGGATATAGTGTTTGAGACAATGCCAGCCTTCTGGAAACACTCAGTGTCAGTCAGCTCTGCCTCTTTTAAAGCGAATCCCAGTGACACCATGTGGATCCCAGCAAATTGGAGGTTCTGAGAACCGCAGACTCTCTGGAGTAGGGATGGAGACAGTGTTGCTCCTCTTCTCTAGTCTGGCCTCCCACTGTGGGATATTCAAGTCAGTGTCTGTACGCCACCCAGGCCATAGAAGCACCTCTGTGGGGTCATTCCAGACAGCTAGCCAGGAAGATCCTTTCCCTCTTTCCTATTTTGGAGATAGCATGGCTAGGATCTGCACCTCCTGATTCTGACCCAAGTTACCAGTAAGATACTGCAAATACACCAGGGCAGGGATGCCTGTGACGCTGGCCATATCGGTGGTTTGTAGCTGGAAGTGGGGCCACCTTTGCCAGCCTTTGCTATGTACAGAGTGCCCGGGAGACCTTGGCTCTTGGGTATGTCCTGGCTGCTGTCACATTCACCAGGCCTGATTTTTCCAGACTCCAACCTGATCTTGATGCTGTAGGGCCTCAGTAGGATGCCCTTTCACATTTCATTTCTCTGTGGAACTTTCTGGCATCTGTGGCTGATGTCGGAAGCCTCTGCAACAGTGACATTTTACTCAAGGTCCCTTGGGGTTTCTAGCTGCCCTTCTCACACCTGAGGGTGGGGGTGCAGTCCAGAAATGTGACTTCTGGCTTGGACTGTGAGGGGTTGGGAGGACTTTGCTGTCTACCATAGGCAGTTAGTTGCCCTGATCAGAATTGTTTGGGAGAAGACTAGGCTGAGAAGTCATCTCCACTGTTCCAACCTCCCATATGGACCCTCAAGTTGGCTCGGTCTAGTCTCTTGAGTGTTGGGGAGCAATCTCCCAGACCCACATAACCTTGTGCTTTCACTGTATAGCCTGACAGGAATGGGTGAGATAAGAGGATCTGGGTGAATCTAGGGCCAGCAGGAGACACAGGTGTCATGACTCAGTCAGTCATAATCCTGGGGCTTCTCTGGTATGTGCTAGTGAGGAAGACAGATGTGGGCAGGAGTCTGCCTCATCGTTAATGTTTTCATTATTCTGGATGTCACAGCAGCCCAAGGCTTGGTCCTGAAGGGCTTCAAAGTGCTCATGTCCTGGTGGAACAGAGGGTCATGGTGATGGTGGTGATGGCAGACTACATTTTTGATGCTACAAATTACCTTCTCAGGGCATGCATTTTGGAATTCAGTGTGGGTGTTCAAAGTACAGTCTCTGGGCTCAAGTCACCTGGGATCAAGTCCTGGGAAATCACAGAGCTGAGGACAACCTGTATGACTTTAGCCATGTGTTTAAACTCTGGGATTCCACTGTCTTCAGCTGTAAAATGGAAATAACAGCAGCTGTGTGCACACCCCATCACAGTGGAAGGAAAGAAGCTGACAGTAAGTGTATAAGTGTGGAACAATGACCAATGGCAGCCTTCTGGAACTCACGGCACATTGGCTATGCGTCTCTTTAAAGTGAACTTGGATGATACAGTCTAGACCCCAGCACACTGGAGTTCTAAGACCGAGTCAAGGATGTGAAACTCCTGCCTTGCCCAGCCTCTTCTTCTTCTGCCTTCCCAATGGGGACTCAAGATGGGGTCCTATGATCATTAAGACTATAGAAGTGTTTCTGTCATATCATACTAAGTTATAAGCCAGAGGGAAACTCTCTTCCTCTTTTGAGGGAAGGCGTGATCAGGGATTTCATCCTCTATCCCTATCCTTAAAACACTCATAAAATGTTGAGCACGTATCCAGGGAGGGTTGCTTATGATACTGCCAGTGTGTGGTGGCTCTGTCTTCCCTTGTGCCTGTGTGGGACTGCCCACTAAATCCTGCTGTGCCTATAGTTCCTGGGGGAGATGCCGGATCTTCCATACATGGAGAGGGCAGCCACACTCACTAGCTCTGTATTATGTATATCTTAGCCTACCTTTGTCCAGTTGGGTCCTCACTGCAAGAGCCCAGCTGTGGCATGGGCTACACAGACGCTGCCTTGTGCTTGTCTCAAGCTGGAAGCCTCTTTGTGGCAGTAGGGTCCTACTCAAGGGTCTCTCTGGTTCTCCAGATGCACTCCTAGCTCCAGTAGGTAGGACTGACACAGAGTCCTGGCTTACGGCTTGAGCCTGGGAGTGGGTGGAAGGACTCTGAGGGGACATTACTATTACAGGTAATTAATTTCCTTTGTTTTGTCCTGATCAGAACCAACTGGGAGAAAGGCAGAGAAAAGTCTCCTGTTGAGATAGAGGCACAGAGAGAGGCTCAGATGTCTACACTTCTGGGTGTCCTCCACTCGGGGATGAGGCTAGTATCTGGGTGAAACTCACCTAAAATGAGTTGCAGGGTAAGATGTAGGCAAGGGAAGTTATACACATTCATCAGGCATACCAGGGAGAAACGGAGCCACAGAACCTGAGTGTTTCTGTCCCAGCCCTTGACTCTTGCCCTCCTCTCCTGGTGATATAGGCACCAAGAACAGCTTCCAGACACTGAAAATGAGACTGGAAAACACCGTCAACCCCTGGGGCCAGAGAAGCCAGCAAGTCAAGCCCATCTTCGACAAGACCCAGTACTCCTGGGAGCGCCAGGCTGCCTTCCACTTTAGGCAGACTCTGCCCAAGTACCTGCTTTTTAGCAACACTGAAAAAAATGTGTTGGGTCACAGCCGCAGCTACCGCCTGCATAGCCCCTCCACAGCGGAGCAGATGTTGCCCCCGGGCTGGCTGACCTCACCAGCTCTCACGTGGCCCAGGTGAGGGGACTCAGGCAAGCTGTTGAGGAAGGCCAGGAGCTCCCTCAGTGATCTCATGTATGACCAGTTTCTGTTCAAGAGGCCTCTGAGTCTGCCTCCTAATGCATAAGGGAGGGAGTGGGGAGCTCATGAGAATCCCGGCTGACAGGCAGAGCTGGGAAGCCTTTCGGATTTATGAGAGACTATCACTCATTCCGGGGCAGCAGCAATTTCCCTATCTTTGGCTGTGATGGTGTCTCTATAGCGGGGATCAGAGGCAGTCCCCATTTCTGAAGTTTCTCTGCTTACAGGTACCAGCTGGCAGTGACTAAGTACCAGGAGTCTGAGAGGTTTCACAGTAACCTTTACAACCAGAACCACCACTGGGCTTATCCTATGGTCTTTGAGAACTTCATTCACAACAATGAAAACACTGAAGATGAGGTACTGATCCAGTCTCCTTTGCCCACCTCTGGTCTTGTCACTAGTCAAATGGCAAGATTTCGCTGGCCCTGGGATTGTGACTGGCGGTGTAGGGCAAGTTCAGAGGTCAGGACAGATGGGTTCACCTCTTTTAAATGGGGCTAATGATATCTTGGGATGTTTATAGACGTATATAAAAAAACACCCCAATCCCCAGGGTCCTCAGGTAGCCAGTATTCAGCCCTGCCCTGCCCACTGAGACTCATATTTCTGCCATAGGACTTGGTGGCCTGGGTGACGGTCGGCCTCTCACACAACCTCCATTCTGAGAATGCCCCCAGCATGGCTACACCAGGGAACACCGCAGGATTCTTGCTCCATCCATTTGATTTCTACAACAGCTTGCAGAGATACACAGGTACAAAAGCCACAGCTACAATCAGGCGCCAGGTCCTTGAAAGATCTACTCAGTGCCTGCACAGTTCAGCTACATGGGACACACAATCTTGTGTGAAGAGTCTGGTCCAGCTCCTGCCTAAGAGCTCCAGGGACACCCACCCGCACCCCGCAAAGGCAGACAACAAACCCCTTGGTTTCTATCACTGTATGTTGCCTCTTAGAGGTGCAGGTGCAGGATGGGCCGGGGGGGGGTATGAGTCACATGCCCAGATGGTTAGCCATGGGCTCCATTCACATTTCCCTACTGCACCCCAAAAGACCACCTTAGGGAGGACAAAGGAAGCAGAGAGAGACACTGGAGTCTTCTACCAGGTGAGTTTTCAGTGTCTGAGACTTTCTGATCCCTCTTAGGGAACCTTTTGGGGTGCTGCCCCACCTAATGATGGGTAGGCAGAAGGAAGCTGCTATGGGAAATCTGACCCAGTTACCAGCATCTCACTCTTTGAGGCTCTTCTAGCCTCTCCAACTCATGCCCTGTGTGTGTGTTGATTCACTGAGTCGCTGTCTATAACAACAGAAGCCTGGAGACAACTGACTCTTCATCTGTAGTGAAGAATAGCTCAGTAAACAAGGGCACTGAACCACTGTGGTTCCAGATGACGAAAGAAGCTCATGAGTTTACATCTGTGGTCTTCAGAAGAACCCTACAGGACATACCAAGTAGCAAAGGAAAATAGAAAAGGACTAGTAGGTATTGCATTCAGTGTGTGTGTGTGTGTGTGTGTGTGTGTGTGTGTGTGTGTCTGTTCATCAAGAAGTTGTGCACACACTCCATCCAGCTCCTCGGCACTCAAGTCCCACAGCACCTGGGGCTTGGCATTCAGTGTCCTCCCAGAGCGCTTTGCCACAGACATCTGTCCCACCAAGATGGTCGTCATCCAGACCAGAGCCAAGATCCTTTCTACCAGGCTCATGGCTGTGGAGTACAGCCGAGGAGAACTCTCAGGTATCTCTGTCTCCGAGCAAGTGCCTCAGATCCCCTAGTTCTTATGGGAACTCCTTCCTTTATCCAGCCAAAGCCAGAGCTGTCCTCAGTGGTGCCTAGGTCTCTCTGTGCATAGAGTTGTTTCCTTTCTTATTGTCAAATCTCTTATACTCTCTCTTATCTAGATATTGTCCATGTGTTTCTCTTTTTCTCAGTGTTTTCTCTGTGGGGGAGCATTTATCAGCCAGGAACACCATGAGTCACAGCTCCAGAGCCTTGGTCCTCACTGGCTATGAAGCGCTTCTGTTTTGGAAAGGAAGGGGACTGTGCTGACAACAAAATTTCCTTTGGAATGCAATAAATTTAGAGTGAATGTTCAAAGTGCAGACTCTGGGCTCACACTGCCTGGGATAAAGTCACAAGGCTAGTAATTACTGTGTGAGCTTGGCCAGCTTGTGAAATTCTCTGGGCACCCACTCACTGCCTTTACCTGTGAAGTGGAAATCGTAGCTGCAGCATGCACATCCCTAAGGCTCAGGAGAGAAAGAAGCGAACAGTAAGTGTAGATGTGTGGAACAGCACTGGCCTTCCGGAACCCCCAGTCTACTCTCTTTAAAGTGAACCCTGATGACAGTCTGGGCCCCAGCACACTGGAGCCCAGTGTACTGCCTGCCAATCACTGAGCCCTGCAGACTGGCTGGACTGAGTTTAGGCTGTGGAGCAAGGACAGGGTAGTCAAGGCTATTTGAGGACGCCTGTAAGGTTATCCTATGAAGTACATCGGGGAGGACCAAGTCAGGGATATATTGTCCTCACTTTTTGTGGAGAAGGCATGGTCAGACATTTTATTGTTCAACAAGGTCCCACAAACAGCAGTAAAGGATGTCTTGTCATGCTGCTGTCACACTGCTGTCTCTTGTACTTGCGGTTGAGGTGGGCTGGCCAATCATGCTATATGCAGAGTGCAGGGAGCCTTCGTCTCTTGTGTGCGTGTTGTTAACTGTTACCACGCCTGATTCTTCCAGGTCCTAACCTGATCTGGATACTGCTGAGTTCCAGCAAGGAGCTCTTTCCTGTGTACCCGCCAACACAGGAGTGGCCTCGCACCTATCGGCAATCCCACCCTGCAATCTCACTCAATAGTCCCCTGGGTCTCTCGCTGTACTCCTTCCCGTAGGTTTGGCGAGGTTCAAAGGCCTGAATTATGACTTGGTCCTCAGGGTAGGTTGAACAATTCTGAGAGATCCTTGCTGTCACAGGTTAACTGCCTTGAGTTTCGTTGATTGGCAGGAATCTGGAGAAAACTCCTCCACTGAAGCGTAGAAGGGGGTCATAGGTCAACATTGCTATGCATTCTCCACCAGTAATGGGGTGTAGGGCTAAGGACCAGGGTGAATTTCACCTAAATACGGCTTTCAGGGTAGTAATTAGGCAAAAGGAAGCATAGGTACTCATGAGGGCCGTGAAGGAGGAGCTGGGTCACAGCCCTGGACATGTCTTGTGTTGTATGCACCTCTCACAAGTGTCAGGAATAGCCTGTGTGCTCACAAGTACTGGCTTTCCTGGAGAGTCTTCTGCCCAGAGAAATAGTTCCACTAGATTTCGTTATATCAAGTTTGTATCCTCTGTCTTTCTTCAAAGTTGGTTAACACTCTACCTTACCAAGGGACTCCCTGCCTTGGTCCTGGACATCCAACTCACTGTCCCTCAGCACGTTGTTATTTAGTCTCCAGAGAACAAGATTCTCCTGACTGCGACAGTGAGAGATGTGTGCTGTACCTGTCCTGTCCCCTGTGAGCTGCTGGGCTTACCCAGCATAAACCAGCCCAGTGTGTGTGTGTGTGTGTGTGTGTGTGTGTGTGTGTGTGTGTGTGTGTGTGTGTGTGTGTGTCTGTGTGTGTCTGTGTGTGTCTGTCTGTGTCTGTGTGTGTCTATGCATCTGTGTGTGCCTCAGCTCTTCTGTCCTTGTGCCTGTTGGCCCTGGTGATCACTGTCAAGGCTGGCTTGGGGGTTCCTTTGCATTCTCCTAGCCTACCTATGGAATATCATGCTTATTTGACTTAATGGAAATGGTCCAGCTAGAGAACTTCCCTTTGTGGCTATGGTACCTTGTGGATGAGACAAGAGGCTTCTGGATGAACTCAGAATCAGGGGAGAGGACATGAGCTTCACTACTATCTGTTTTTGGACAGGATTCTTTATTTAAAAGTGTATTTCACATCTTTATGTTCTCTCTCTCTCTCTCTCTCTCTCTCTCTCTCTCTCTCTCTCTCTCTCTCCCCCCCTTTCTTACATAACCTTGGCTGGTTTTTCTATATTGTTTAGGATGGAAACCATGCCTAGTACTGTTAACCAGGTCAAACCCCCATGGCTGGCTAGGTCATAGCCCTAGGGAACAGCCTAGTACTACTGTTGACATATTTGACATAGTTCTCTAAGTTTGTATCTTTATACCATAGATTAGTGTATCTCTCTTCCTTCTGCAGTAGATGGTATTTAACACAGACTCATACCTGTCAACATGTAGAGATAAAGAGAGCACAGGACATCTATATTATACCTCTTCCCTACAAAGCTTGGTACCATTTTAGAAGAGGGAGCAGAAAGATTATAAGAGTTAAGGGAGTAGATACCTTCAGAGACATAGTATTTGCTGGACATGATGGGGCCGTTGCACACACGAACTCACACTAGCTGTTACTAGTTACTTGATGGACAAGACTTTCAAAAAAATCAAGCCAGCCCCATGCATGGATGGGAAGGGCTTATAACGTCCCACCACTCTCTGAGGAACTATTGGTAATTGATGGCTGTTAGGAGGGAGTCAGTTTTCTTCAGGAATGTGGGCCCTGAGAGCTACCCATGCTCCAGTAGATGAACGATCTCACACTCTTGCACATACAAGTGGAAAGAAGTGGACTGAGTGGGTATTAACAAAAAAAGCACATGAAGAGGGAAAATAATGGTATGGGGTAGTAGGTTTGGTCCAAAAACATTATATTCATATAAATATATATTTATTTTGAGTAAATGTATAAATATATTATGTTATAAATATATATTTAATGAATAGTGAAATATTTAAATTTTATTCCCTCTCTAATTCCTGCTCATCTCTTTCCACTTTCTAGCTTGATCCTTTTACACACACACATACATACACACACACACATACACACACACATACATATATATGTATATATATATATTTAGTGACTAAATGAGTTTTATTACAGTTGGTCACAATAGCACAAGAGCAAATATGCATATATGATTATGGGCAACATGATGGAAGATATACTACTGAAGAAAATTTCTTCTTCTCTTGTCCTCAGGGAGGTTGGATCCCAATGAGCCCCTCTAAATCTTGTGGAGACCTAGACTTCATGTTTTGGTCTGAGACAGGGCTCATTACATAACCCTGGCTCATTTGGAACTTGTTATATTGATCAAACTAGCTGTGAACTCACAGAAATATGTCTGCCTTTGCCGTGCACATGCTGGGATTAAAAACACGCACCAGCACATCCAGCTCAGATTTCTTGTTTTTAAAAATTCACTTAGTCGTGCCTTCATTTTCATTAAATTTTAAAAAGTCCTTAATTTCTTTCTTTATCTCCTCCTTGACCAAGTTATCATTGAGTAGAGCATTGTTCAGCCTCTATGTGTGAGTTGTCTGTTGTTTTTGTTGCCATTGAAGACCACCCTTATTCCATAGTGATCTGATAGGAGGCATGGGATTATTTCTATCTTCTTATATCTGTTGAGGTCTGTTTTGTGACCAATTATATGGTCGATTTTGGAGAAGGTACCATGAGGTGCTGAGAAGAAGGTGTATTCTTATGCTTTAGGATGAAATGTTCTATATATATCTGTTAGTTCCATTTGGTCCAAGGCTTCAATTAGATTCACTGTGTCCCTGTTTAGTTTCTGCTTTCCTGAATGATCCATTTCAGAGAGCGGGGTGTTGAAGTCACCCACTATTATTGTGTGAGGTGCGATGTGTGCTTTAGTAAAGTTTCTTTTACAAATGAGGGTGCCCTTGCATTTTGAGCATAGATATTCAGAATTGAGAGTTCTTCTTGGTGGATTTTTCCTTTGATCAGTATGCAGTGTCCTTCTGTGTTTTTTTTGATGACTTTAGGTTGAAAGTCAATTTTATCTGATATTAGGATGGCTACTCCGGCTCGTTTCCTGGGACCATTTGCTTGGAAAATTGTTTTCCAGCCTTTTACTCTGAGGTAGTGTTTGCCTTTGACACTGAGGTGCGTTTCCTGCATGCAGCACAATGCTGAGATTCCATCTCACAACAGTCAGAATGGCTAAGATCAAAAACACAGGAGACAGCAGTTGTTGGCGAGGATGTGGAGAAAGAGGAACACTCCTCCACTGCTGGTGGAATTGCAAGCTGGTACAACCACTCTGGAAAGCAGTCTGGTGGTTCCTCAGAAAACTAGGCATGATGACACTCCCGGAGGATCCTGCTATACCACTCCTGGGCATATACCCAGAGGCTTTCCCTGCATGCAATAAGGATACATGCTCCACTATGTTCATAGCAGCCTTATTTATAATAGCCAGAAGCTGGAAAGAACCCAGACGTCCCTCAACGGAGGAATGGATTCAGAAGATGTGGTATATTTACACAATGGAATACTACTCTGCAATTAAAAACAATGAATTCACGAAATTCCTAGGCAAATGGTCAGAACTTGAAAATATCATCCTTAGTGAGGTAACCCAATCACAAATGAACACACATGGTATGCAGTCACTGATAAGGCGATATTAACCCAGAATCTCGGAATACCCTAGACACAATTTGCATATCAATAGATTTCTAAGAAGATGGAAGGAGAGACCCCTCGTCCTGGAAAGACTGGATGTAGAAGAATGCCAGGACAGAGAAGCGAGAGGGAGTTGAATGGGAAAAAGAGGGAGGGAAGGGGGCTTATGGGACTTTTGGGGAGGGAGGAAACGGGAAAGGGGAAATGATTTGGAATGTAAATAAAAAACCTTAGAAAATAAAAAAAATTGAAAAAAATTCACTTAGTCTTTCACAACTTTACACCTCTACAACATGCAACTTCACCAACCCTTCATTGTCCTTTCCTATGGTACCACCTCCAGCTAAATGGCTTTCTCTTTCCAATCAGTCCCTCTCTCTTGCTTTTATGCCTTTATTCTTGTATCTCACTGAGTTAATGTAGTTATTTGCACAAGCCCATTTGATGGTTATTTACCTGACACAGGTAACTTATCAGTGGCTGCATCACTGAGGAAACTTCAGCAACCACGAACTGTTTAAAGCTCCCAGAGGAAAATGGGCTTTATTACTCCCACTCCCTCCCATGAAAGGATGTGGATGGGTCCATAGACTTCATTTTTAGAGCAGTTTTGGCATCATAGCAGTTTGAAAAGAAGGGATAGGGAGCTAGCTACTCCATATCTATGACTCTTTCCCCGAGTCTCCCCACTTTCAGCATCCAACAGTGTGGTTCATGAGTGACGACTGCTGACCCATAGACACTCCATTGGCACACCAAAACTCATAATGTATGTCATCTCGCCACACATCCAAAGAACCCTGACAAATATGTAACCACCGGCCCCTGCCATCCCAGTACTGAGGAGTGTTCGTTCCAATGACCTTAAATCCTCTACCCTCTCCCTGCTCCCCCTCCCTGCACTTATGCCTCTGCCAATCACTGACGTGTTGCAGTCATCCTGGACAGCACGATTCCTACAGAAGGGACTGTGTTTTCCTGTGCCTCCATGTCCTTCACAGCTGATCTCTCTCTAGAATCTCTCATCTCCAAATGTCATTTTGCTTTGTGGAGGAGGAAGAAGATGAGGAAGTGTTTAGAACCCTCTTCTCTGACGTAAGTGGGCAACAGGAGGAGGGCTACGATGGCAAGGGAGTGACAGGGTAAGGAAGAACTTAGCAGCCAGTGACCCTCCCTGCTGCAGATCAGAGACATGTCCACTCCATGCAACCCCCCTCCTGGCAGTGCTGCCCTATGTCCCATCAGAATGCCCTGGAGTGACCTTTTTGCTCCTCTGTTCTCCTGGCTTTCTTACAGCCTCCTCAGCATCCTATGCCATGGGCCTCTGAGCTGTGCTCCGGCTGCCTCTGCTCCCACTAAGCAGGAATCACTGAATCCCTACTACGTGCCCTAGTGCATGCACAGCACCGTTAGTCAGCTAGGAAGAGTAGGATAAAGGGAGTGGTGGCTTTCAGTCAAGCTATACATTATGTTGCTGGGGTGGCAACACACACACACGCACACACACACGCACACACACACACACACACACACACACACACACACACTTGTGTATGCACAAGCAGTTGCACATATACAGCTTCCTAAAGCACACCATCACTTAGGCGGGAAAACACACCACAGCTTCCATGAGAGAGACCCAGACATTCCAGACAATGAAAAATTCAGTACCTCATTTGGCTTCCTTTGCCCTGGACATGGAGATCTTTTAGGGTACACTAGAAAAACGTGAATCCACCCCACAGACACCCATCTGAGTATGTGGCCGATGCTTTCCACAGCTCTAAAAAGCAGAGCACATGGTGGAAGCTGAATGGTTTCCTGTCTACCCTAGTGTGGCTCTGTGGCTGTTGGACAGGGCTGGGGCTGGACCCAGGTTTGTAGGTTCCACTGGGGTTTAGAGGTGCAGGCATGAGGTAGACCTTGTGCTCAAGGATCCAGTGTCTGATATGTCTGTGGCCTATATGTGTCTGATATGTCTGATACATCTGGATTTTTTGAGTGATATAGAAGTTGAAAGGCTGGGGCAAGAAGCTTACAGAGTTTTTAGGTGAGGTCAACCTTAGAAGGAAGCTTGTGCAAGAAGCTTGCCATCCTATGGGAGAGCAAATCCTACGGGAGAGATAAAAAGCTTTGGTGGGTAAAGAAGTGATGACTATGGTCCTACTGAGGACACTAATGTCTGGAACCTTGTTATGTCACTAATGTCATTAATGTCTAGTGCCTGGTCTTCAGTATTCTCATCATCCTGAAGGAAACCCTCAAAGACCACAGGGGGATCCTAGGGTTAGTCCTGGTTGTAGATGCTGGTGCATGGAGTGGTGTAAACTTAGCTGGAGGTATGTATTTTGATTATGCCACTAGTGGACAAGATAAAGTCCCAGACACAATGAAAATTGTGATGTAAAGTATTTCTGCAAGCTTGTGTTTTTCCTCCTGGCCCCATGCTCCTGGAATAATGACTCTGATACATAAATAGACTTACAAATGCCTTGGGCAAAGCTTCGTATGTTATCTGGCTAGCTCACGATAACCCATGCATCCTATTTTATGTAAGTCACATGACTGGTTGCCTTTGCTCAGGTTCTGTGTGCCTCACCTTAGGCAAATCTTCTTGTGTTTGATTCTCTCCCAGAATCTCTTCCCCCTTTGGATGTCTCACCTACTATTTCCTGCCTCAGCTCATTGGCCATAAGTTTTTTTATTGACAGGTGATGCTTATAAGAGATCCTCTCTACAAAATTGTAGAGTGCTGAAGTTGTTTGTAGTATGAGCATGTGTCCATTCAGACAAATGAGTTGAATTTGCCTGTAAAGCTGGTGTTAAGGATGGGTTTAACAGGTACTTATGGCCTTCTCAAAGATGAAGAGGGACCATGGATGATGGACAAAGCTATCAGTGTCATTGTAGTGGATGAACCCTAGGAAGGAGACTGTCTTTGGATAGTTGATGGCAGAGGAGTTACTTCATGGGTGACCTATATCTGTGGTCTTGGTCATCTATCTTGCAGGTGTGTCTTCACTATGCAAAGCCGTAGCCTCTTGAACACTGACCCAAAGGGAACAGCTCCAGCCTTTGGCAGGTTTCAGGGCTGTCTCCTAGACTGTATTAGGGGCCACTGGCTTGTTCCACATGGGGACAGACTTGCTAAGGTGCCTTAGGAAATCTCCACTAAGCTGGTTAAAGATAATGGCTTCTCTGTGCTCTTGGACAGTGGGTCCTTGGCAGTGAGTTTGCCTTGTCCACGCTCCATCTGCATATTTCTAAGCCAGTTCCTCTGGGGTGTTCTAGAGCTTGCCATTATTCCATATCTACTCTCCTCTCCAGTTCTGGACATCTGTGCTCCGATGATCTACAAGTATCTCCAGACCAGTGGGCTGCAGCAGGTAGTCTTTTACAATGCAGTGTAAGAGAAGCCAGGTGACCCAATGTCTTCTACCCTATGGGAGGGGGACATGGGTGAAGGTCAGACACTGGCCATTGCAGTCCTCTAATGAGAAGCTGGTGGTGTCAAGGAAAAACCCCTGTAAGGGTATGATTGGTGCTTTGATACCCCTGTAAGGGTGGAGAAGGCTTTGCTCTGCTTTGGAAGTTGGTCTGGATGCTCAGAATCGATGTTTCTCTGGCCTGGGGACAGTTCTCTCATATAGATGGGATTTGATAAGGCTCCCTCCACCCTACCAGTGAACTCAGTGACATTAGGGTGCTCCTGGACACAGTGAATCTGACAACATGGGCTTCTTGCACAGCACATCTTGTTTCTTATCCAGAAATTCTAGTACATACTTCTTGGGCAGCTGCATCTCAATGAGGAACAAATAGTACTTGTCTAAAGCCTGTGTGTCTAGTGGCTCCAGCTCCAGCTCCAGCTCAGTCCTGCCCATTAGGAAGCTGTGCACAGCCTTGATCGCCTGGGTGCTCAAGTCTGTGAACACCCGGACGTTGCTGTTGCTAGCCCAACATCCAGTTGGTGCACTCTGCCATGGTTACCTGTAGAACCAACACGATGGCCATGCAGCCCAGTGCCAAGCTCCTTTGTGCCAAGCCCATGTCTCTGGAACTCAGCAGAAGAGAGGAGAGAACTGATGTATTTCTGTCTCCAAGCCAGCACACCAGAGCTCCTTGGCTCTAAGCCCTGTCTTATCCCCCTGACTGTGCTTCCTCCCTTACCCAGCTGAAGCCAGAGCTGGAGTCTCTGGGTCCTTACTCACAGTTCACAGTGCAGTCTGCGTCTCCATATGAATCCACCCATTTCCTTCCTCATCTGAAAGTCTCTTATACTCTTTCTCATCTAGATATTCCCCACAGTCTCTTCCTTTTATAGTTTTCCAACAATCACAAAACATTCATAAGCTCGGGGCACCACGAGTCATAGCCAAGGCTATCCCAACAAGGGTTACAAGCTGCATCTGTCCTGTTTCTGTTGAGGACTTCAATGAGAGCAGAATTCTCTTTCCTGTGCAACAAATTACATTTTATGGGGATGCATGTTGAAGTTTAAGTTAATGTTTGAAGTATGTGAAGGGAGAGTGATATGGGGGGGGGAAGGAGACATAAGGATGTTTGAAAATACAAATACTATTTTATGTTAACCAAAACTTACATCTTATTTACTATATTACATATTTTATAGTATATAAATTAGTCTCTCTATATAGTATATAAATATAAAGTGTGGCTATGCTACACAGGATGATATTGTTTCACCAAAAGATCATGAACAAAAATTCTGGTGGCAGGCACAGAGTGCTAGCAGTTTTTATTTTTGTCAACTTGACACAAACTTTAACTTGAACTTGTGTTAAATGGGAAGAGGAGTCTCAATTGAGAAAAATGCTTCCATTAGATTGCCTATAGGCAAACCTATAGAGCATTTTATTGATTAATAATTGATGCCAGATGGCTCAACTTATGGGTGGTGTAACCTGTAGGCAGGTGGTCATGGGCTTCCTTAGAAAGCGGTCTGAACAAGCTAGTAAGCAGCATTGTTCCATGGCCTCTGTTTCAGTTTCTGCCTCCGGGTTCCTGCCCTGACTTTTCTTCATGAGAAACTGTAAGTTTGTAAGGTCAAATAAATCCTTACCTGCCAAAGCTGGTTTGGATTTATATCCAAAAGCTGGTTTAGTGTTTATCACAGCAGTAGAAACCAAACTAAGAAACATGAGAGACCATCCTTCAAGTTATTGCTCAGGGTGGTTTAGGAGACTCCCAAAACAGTATAGGGACTACCATTGCTCTTGGTGGCTGTCTACAACATGAAGGTAAGAACCTATTGATGAATATGCTCACTGGACACAGAATTTGGAAGAATTGAGCTGGAATGACCCAAAAGTCTCATCTCTGAGGACTAGCTCTCACATGTCCGAAGGTACAATTCAAGCAGCCAAGGGAGAAGAGCACTCTAACACCCTACCTAGCTGAAGAGCCTATGAATCAAAATAGTGACCATCCTGGCAAGACATCCCTGATGGTTAAATAGTGACATTTTTATCTCAGGGTAAGCAATAGGTATCTAATTAGACTTAGCATCACCTCAATAGAAAGGAATTTATGCTTGGTTGTATACCTGATGGTCTTAGACCCTAGAGAACTTACTACTGCCATTTTCTAAAATCAATGTAATTTCTAACTGTATTCTAAATCTTGCCCTTGCACCCATGGATGAGTGAAGCTCTCTCTCCTCCCTCATCAAAGACGCTTCTTGTTGTAACAGACGGTAACTGTTACAGAGAACAACAACTGATCAAAGTGTGGAGAAAATGTGACCTTGGCATGTTCATTCCTGGCTGTTATATCCACAACACAACTCCTAAGCCTTTGGGAGAGAAAGCTGGCAACAGAAGCACAGAGAGGGGCTCAGGGGTCTGTGTTACTGGGCCTGTTCCAAGGGACCAGGGAGCATGAGCAGTTCCCTTGTCCTGGCCTCCTACCTGTGTTGTCTCATGCCTGTGTGACTCTGAGGAAATGTCCTAGAGTTTCCCTCCATTGGAAACTTGTGCCTTTCAGAGTTGGTGGCAGGGCCTGGCACTCACAATCATTATAGTGTAAATCCAGTCTGACAGGAGCGGGTGGGACAAGAGCCTTTTATATAGTACAAACTGAGAAGGACACGAGCTTGGCTCTGATTCTAGCGTTTCATTTTAAAATTTAATTAATTAATTCATTCATTCATTCATTTATTCACTGCACATCCTGATTGCTACCCTCTCCCAGTCTCCATCACACAGTCCTTCCCCCCTCTTACCCCCTTTTCCTCCTACAGGGTGGAGCCCCCCCGCCACCTGGGTATTCCCCTCACCCTGGCACATCAAGTTTCTCCAGGACTAGGCACAACCTCTCCCACTGAGGCTGGACAAGGAGCTCACTTAGGAGAACTGGATCCATAGACAATCAAGAACTTTAGGGACAGCCTCCCTCTAATTGTTGGGGACTCACATGAAGATTGAGCTGCACATCTGCTACATATGTGCAGGGAGCTTAGGTCCTGCCCGTGTATGCTTGTTGGTTGGTAGCTCAGTCTCTGAGAGCCCCCAAGGGTCCAGATTAATTTTCTCTGTTGGTCTTTTTGTGGAGTTCCTATCCCATCCGGAGCCCCCTTGACTGTGGATCTCTGTTTCAGTCAGCTACTGGGTGGAGCCTCTCAGAGGACAGTTAGGCTAGGCTCCTGTCTGCAAGCATAACAGAGTTTCACTACTTTATTTACCAGTGTATGGGTATGCCTGAGTGTATGTATGCACACCACATACATGAAGATTATCATGGAAATCTGATGAGGGCATTTTATACCCTGAAACTGGAATTATAGATAGTTGTAAGCCTCAGTGTGGGCACTGGAAACCAATCTGGGTCTTCTGCAAGAGCACCAAATGCTATTAACGTCTTAGTCATCCCCCCATTAAATAAGCAAAGTGAACTCCAAGGTGTATGTGTTAGTGTATATTTGCTAAGGCATGTTGCTTCTATGCACATGGGTGTGGATTTCAGAAGAAAACTGTGTGCCATTCTTCAAGGGCCATCTATCCTTCTGGTTCTCCTTCTATTCCTCTTTCTCCTTCTCATCTTTTGTTTGAAATAGGCTCTAATTTAACCCAGGTTGGAATCAGAATGATGATGTAGCTGATGATGGCCATGAACTTCCAATCCTCCTGCCTCTACCTCCCAGTTCTGGAATTATAGGTGTGGACCACAACACCTGACTTTTAGCTTTCTTTTTTTGAGATGGGATGGAATCTCTTCTTGGCCTAGAACCAGACAAGTAGGCCAGTGGGCTGGTCAAGATGTTTCACAGTCCAGCCTGTCTCTGCCTCTTAGCTCTCGAATTACAAGTATGTATTTCCACACCGGCTTTTTTCTGTGTGGGTTCTGAGGGGTACCTGTTCTCTCCTTGGCTTCACATCTCCCTAGCTACCAACATCTATCCACAGGTCCATATTGCCACAAAGGCTGAGTCACAGGGCTACTGCATTACCACCCAGAGCCCATATGAAACATCAGGGCTCCTGTTTGCTGTGTATCCAGGAGATCATAACAAGCATGTGTCACAGGCACCTGCCACTGCAGTGTCAGAGAGTGTCCCCCCAATTTCCAAGTCCTCCAAATGCTCCCTGATCCTCCCTCCCTGCAGTCTTATCCAGGCCATCTACTGGGATTTTGTCCTTGGGGCACACCAGTAATCCTTCAGTAGGCAGCACGTTTTTCTTGTGTCTCATGTCCTTCGTGACTGGTCTCCTACTTTAAAATCAAAGGATGAGGTGCAGGAGAGAGACTTAGGACACTCTGTGACATACCAGGAGCAGCAGGATGATGCTCAGAGGTAGCTGAGGGACAAATGGCAGCAGAGACATAGAAGCCAAGGCAGAATTTGGTAGGAAATAACCTTCCCTGCTGCAGACAGGAGACAGGTCCTCTCCTTGCAACCCACCTGAAAAGGGACCTTCTCCATCCCCAAAGAGCGGTGTCCTGGAGTGGCCACCTGCCACTTCCTTCTGGCCTTTGCTCTTCCTAGCCTCCATGTCTCCCTGTCTTCTCCCCCACACCATGCCTCCCACTTTGTTGACTCCCTTGCCATCCAGGCTCTTTGGTGTTCCATCTGATGCTCCTGTGAGCTATGCTACTGTCTCCACTTATAAGTGCCACCAAGCCCCTAAGCATGGACGACATGACCAGAAAGCTAGGAAAAAGTGGAGAAGAAGTAGGTAGTGACTTTCAGTCCTCAAGCTAACATCACTTTAGCAGGTGTGTGTGTGTGTGCTGGCTAGGTTTTTGTCAACTTGACACAAGCCAGAGTCATCTGAGAGGAGGGAACCCTAGTTGAGAAAATGTCTTCATCAGATCAGGCTATAGGCAAGCCTGTCCACTTCTCCATCCGTGTTTTCCTGAGCCAGTTCCTCCGGGCTGTTGTAGAACTTGCCATTATTACCAGAGCTACTCCACTCTCCAGTTCTGGAGATCTGGGCTCCAGGAATCACTAGGATCTCTCACCCTGTGGGGTGCACAGTGACATCTTCCACATAGTACTGTTTGACGAGCCTGCTGTGGCTCTTGCGAACCTCCCACCATGGGAGGGCTACACGGCTGAATGTCACACACTGGCTATATCTTGGTAAGAAACTGGTAGTACCAAGAAAAAAAATCAACATAGGCTTGTTGGCCTTCTTAGGTTTTGCAGAAGAGGTCGTACTTTGCTTTAGAAATGGGTCTCAAAACTCAAAACTCATGGCTATTCCCCTGACTCAGGGGAACACGCTCTAATGTAGATGGGTCACAGTAGGATTCCAGTGTAAAATTGGTGACACTGAAGTGCTCCGCTCCTGAGCATCAGTGATGATGATACAGTCTACTGCCCCAGGAGATGTTGTTCCTCTATGGAGAAATCTCAGCCTGTCTTTCTTCTTAGGCATTATCATCTCAACGAGGAACATGAAGTTCTTGACTGAAGTTATTGTCTCAGATGGCTGCAGCTCGGCCCCTTCCTGTTCAACGAGAAGGTTTGTACCAACCTCTGCTCGTCAGTGCTCAGGTCTCGGGATACCTGTGGTTTGAAATTCAGGCTCCACCTAGGACATGCAGCCATGACCACGTGTAGTACCAAGACTGCATTCACCTAGCCCAGTGCCAAGGGCCTTCATGTCAACCCTGTGGCTCTGGAGAACAGGAAAGGAGAAGACACAGGTATTTCCATCTCCAAGCTGGTACCTCAGAGCCTAGTTCCTAGGCATAGTCATTCTCCCACATCTCAGCTTTTTCCTCTGAAGCTAGCTGCAACTTTAGCTGGAGTCTCTGGCTTTCCACTCACAGTCCACAGCCCTGTCCAATCCTAAGCGCTGGTGTGCATTTCTATCTATTTCCTCCTTCACCTGCGTATCTCTTGTGCAGGTAAACTTCCATTTCCCCCCTTGTTTGGTGTTATCTTAGCGAGGGAACAGACTGGGACACAGCTTGATACCAAACCTTGATCCCAAGGGGTACAAAGTGCTCTGCCTCAGTAGGACAGAAGGCTGTACTGTAAACAGAACTACCTTTTAATGACACAAATTACCTTTTAGAGGGATGCATTTTGAAATTTGTATAGTAATCCAATTTCAGACTCTAGGATCAGGTGGTCCTGTGTTGAAGTCCTGGTTAATCGTATCAGGAAGAACTATTTTTGTGTAGGCTCTGAAACCTGTCATGAGTTACATCTTTGCAAAGCACTGAAGTCATAGTGTTGGAGGAAAATGTGGGGTTCCCTATCTACTTGCTCTTGTTTTCCTCTGTCTAGAGCTCCAGATTGGAAAAGTCCATATCCATCTCTTCAGTTCTTCTGAATGTGCTAAACAATGTCTTTGCTGCTCTAAACAATGTTCCCCCTCCCCTACCAGGGGGAAAATCTTAGCTTAGGAATGAGCTAATCATTTTACACCCATGGATTCCTTCTTTCTGTCTCCCCTTCTCCCTGTTTGAGTCAGGGTTTCACTGTGTAGCACTGGCTGGTCTGGAATTTGCTATGTAGACCAGGTTGGCCTCAAACTACTTTTAATTCTCTGCTGAAACTGAAGGCATGAGCTACCACACCCACCTTCTTCCTCTCTCTTTTGTGTGTCTCTATGTGTTTGTGCATGTGTCCATGCTTCTGTGTGTGCTTTCCTGGTGAACAAAGTCTCTTCTTTTCACTTTCCGTTTGGGGACAGGGTCTCTCACTGAACCTGGAGTTCACTGATTTAGCTAGAATCCTAAGTCAGGGAACCCTAGGGATCTGTCCGTCTCCATTGCTGGGATAGAGGATGTGGGCCACTATGCTTCCTCCTTCTTATGAGGATGTTGGACACCTGACTGCAGCTTCTCATACCTGCATGGCAAGGACTAAGCTATCAAACTCCAGATCTGGAGTTGTTAACGGCTGTGTTCCCAATAGATGTGCTCTGGAAAACTCTGTTTCCTTGTCTCCTTGTACTTTTTGAAGACACTATATACCATCCACCTTTAATTCCTATAAAAGATTCTTAGTTTCCTCTTGTTCACACACAAAAGTTAGCACAGTGTACACGGTTGTCAGCCAGCCTGTAAGTGGTTCCCTACAGTCCTGACCCATTCATTGTCTCCCTATCATGTGGCACCACAGTGGGGCTGTGCCTTCATTGATTGAACTGTTTTTCACTGTAGGTGCAGAGTCTGTTGTCTCTAGGCTTTGCTTGTTGCAGACAGTTCTACTGTGAATCAGCACACACGTGTGTTTTGTTGGTCGCTGATAAAGGAATCTTAGGGGAAAACTTTAGATGCCAAAATGACAACAAAAGGGAGAGACGCTGGTAATGTTTTAGAGCCTCTAACAGCTTTCCTCCGCACGCCCAGCATCGAGGTGTGACAAGTCCCATAAAGCTTCTCTAAGAGGCATGTTAAAGTCTCAGATACTGAAAAATCCAACCTCAGAGAAATCTATAATCCCGGTTATGGAATAGTATGGTAATGGCATACAGTAGATAAGTGTATATGGAGCCCACGGCCACGAATCTGAGTATGGGGTCCACACCCTCCACAGTTCTAGAAGCAACCTGGAAGGGAAGAATGTCAGTGTTTATGGAATGTCTTTGTGAGGGTATGGGGCTGTTGAGCAGGAATTGGGCCTGGACTCTTGACACAGGGTTGTAGGTCCCATTGAAGCTGAATAGAGGAGGCATCAGGCAGACCCTGCCCCCAGGGATCCAGGGTCTGCGACATCTGTGGCATTTGTACCTAGGTGTTTTTCAGTGATATAGAAGAAGTTGAAAGGTAGGAGCAAAAAGCCTACGAAGTTCCTAGATGAGGCCATATATGGAACAGCTTCAGAGTGGGGCCCATGAGAGAAGCCCACTGTCACCCAGGCCACCAAATCCTGTGGGAGAGACAAAGTATTTAGTGGGCCAGGAGGTACTGAATGTGAACCCTGAAAGGTCTGGGTCATTTTAAGATGTGTCTACAAACTTTCCCCATAGAGTCTTAACCCCATTGAAAAGAGGTTGGCTCATCTTTCATGACCCAACTTGCCCTCCACCAGAAAGCCACACTCCTAGGACCAGGGAGGGACAAGTGGAGTTAGAGGGTAGTGATAAGAGCAGAGGAGGGAAGGGAGAGACTGGTCTAGTACCTGGTCTTCGATATTCTCATTGTCCTGAAGGAAATCCTCAAAGACCACAGGGGGATCCCAGGGGTGATTCTGGTTGTAGATGCTGGTGCTGTACCGTTCAGAGTCTGAGTATTTGCTCACAGCCAGGGAGTACCTGCAGATTGAGAAGAAGCCAGGTGACTCTGAGTACTGGAGCCCCTGCTAGGGCTCAGAAGAGCCTCAGTGCCACAGATGGGGAACTTGGTGTTTTCTCACAATGAATGGTTATCTCCTGGGACTTTGCAAGAGTGCTCAAAGCCATCTGAGGGCCGAGTCCATGAGCCCCTTCCCTCCCCAAGTGCATGAGGATGCACACTCAAACTCACACATAGACTCAGAGCCTCAAAAAGTAAAGCCCAGAGAGACATCCACAGCCAGAGAGGAGCCCCACGGACTCCTCACCGGGCCCAGCTGAAAGCCAAGTCCTCTTGGGTTTCAGGGGTCAGTCTCTGCTCAGATGTGGAGTAGATCTTTAAGCGGTAGCTGCGCCGGTGTCCCCAGATGTCCTTTTTGGGACTGCTAAAGAGCAGGAATGAAGGCAGAGTCTGCCCAAAGGAGAAGGTGGCCTGGCGCTCCTGGGAATACTGTGTCTTCTCCATTACGTCCTGCACCAGGCGTCTTGGACTGCTGGAGTTGGTGGTGTTTTTCTGCCTGGTCTGCAGTGTGTGGAAGCTGTTGTTGGTGCCTGGAAACATGAGGGGAGAAGGTTTAGAGTCAAGCTTAGATTGGAAACTTTCTCCCTTCATCCTGGTTCTCCAGCATAGACCACACCCACTGCCAGCAGCCAGCGGGAAGCAACACTGGGGGTAGAAGATGGGTCAACAACTAAGTGAATCCCCAACCGCAGGAGCTAGAGGACAGCTCATGCATCAGTCCTGGAAACTGGGGTAGTTTCGGTGTGACCCAGGCTCTTTTCAAGAGAGCTGCGATACAGCCTGCTTGCTGTAGTATTAAGCCTGGAGAAGGGGATAACCTGTGTTGTTGAAGGTCTGAGTCTTCTTGCAGCAATATGTTCTGGGCCATAAAAGCAAATGAGATTCATTGGTGACAGATATCCATCTGATCCTGATGGCCTTGCTCTGTTACTCACTTTGACGTCAAATATCAGAGCCATAGCACTACACTGTGGTGATATTATATATCCAGTACAGACTGTCTGAAAGGGCTAGACAGTGACATTTCTTCTCTCCTGCCCATTATACTTCTTTCTTCCCTTCCCTTTGTACCATTTAATGCAGACCCAAGGCAGATGCACAACTAAAATTCTGGGTACCACTAGGGTACCATTCACAGCCACTATTTCTCAGATGTGGGCTGGGGGTGGGGTGGGGAAGGAGACTCTGAATACTTCCAGTTAACATCAGGGAGTCTCAGCCCTATCTCTGTGAGGTAATGTGAATGGTGGGAAGCAGCTAAGTGACAGGGAGAGTCTGATTTCAAGTCCTACCTGCCACATCCAGGTCAACACGGTAATGCACAAGGTGGGTGTGGCTGTTGCCAAGTTGGTGAGTCAGCAGGTGAGTTTCCCTCAATCCTTCATGGGTATAGATGGTGGTGTGGATGTAACCTGTGGCATGCATCTTGGCTGAGATCATGCCAGAGGTATAGAAGATGAAGTCCCAGATGTAATCAAAATTGTAGAGCGCCGAGGTTGCCCGTAGCACCAGCTTGTGTCCCATTACATCTGAAAAGAAGCTGATTTTGCCTGCAGAGTTGGTGTTAAAGGTGGGCCTAACAGGCACCCCTGTGGGTATCTCAAAGATGCAGAGGGCTCGTGGATAATGGACAGGCCCATCAGTGTCATCGTAGTGGATGACATCTAGGAAGGTGGCTGTCTCTGGACAGTTGATGCCAGGAGCTAACTCATGAGTTACACTGCCCAGGCTCCAGCCTAGATCCATAGTCTTGGTCAACTCTCCTGCAGGTGTTTTTTCTCTATGCACAGCCAGAGCTGTCTGCACGCCAATCTCATAGGCTATATACTCACTCCTGAAGTGCACATTCAATATCTGCAGCCCAGAAGAGGGACGAAGCTGGAAGGAGAAACTCCAGTCTTTGTAGATCACAGTGTTACCCTCTAGGTGGTATCTGGAACCATTGCCTTGTTCCACATGGGGACCAGATTTTCTGAGGGGCATTGGGAATTTCCCACCAGGCTGGTTAAAGATCTGTGGCGGTTCCGTGTTCTTGGGCAGCAGGTCCTTGAGGACTACTGTGTCCACTTCTCCATCTGCGTATTTCTGAGCCAGTTCCTCTGGGCTGTTGTAAAGCTTCCCCTTATACCAGACCTGCTCTACTCTCCAGTCCTGGGCATCTGTGCTCCCATGATCCACAAGGATCTCCAGACCTGTGGGTTGCAGCAGGTGATCTTTTACAATGCGCTGCAAGAGGAACCAGGTGGCCCGATGTCTAGACTCCACACTGTGGGGTGCCACATGGGTGAAGGTCAGACACTGGCCATTGCAGTCCTCTAATGAGAAGCCAGTTGTGTCAAGGAAAAATCTCCGTAAGGGTGTAGTGGCCTCCTTGATTTTGTGGTAGAGAAGGCTTTGCTCTGCTTTGGACATGGGTCTGGATGCCCAGGATCGATGTTTCTCTGGCCTGGGAGACAGTTCTCTCATGTAGATGGGCTGTGGCAGGGGCCCTACAGCAAACTCGGTGACATTGGGGTGCTCCTGGTCACTAAAGAAAATGATGACACGGGCCTCCCGCACAGGACGTTTGGTTCCTTTATTCAGAAATTCTAGGACATCTTTCTTTTTGGGCAGTAGAGTCTCAATGAGGAACACAGAGTTCTTGTCTAAAGCCTGTGTGCCTGATGGCTGCAGCTCCAGCTCTGTCCTGCTCATCAGGAAGCTGTGCACAGCCTCGATCTCCTGGGCGCTCAGGTCTGCAAACACCTGGGCCCTGCCATTCAACATCCAGTTGGGGCACTCTGCCATGGCCACCTGTAGAACCAACACGATGGCCATGCAGCCCAGTGCCAAGCTCCTTTGTGCCAAGCCCATGGCTCTGGAACTCAGCAGAAGAGAGGAGAGAACTGATGTATTTCTGTCTCCAAGCCAGCACGCCAGAGCTCCTTGGCTCTAAGCCCTGTCTTATCCCCCTGACCGTGCTTCCTCCCTTACCCAGCTGAAGCCAGAGCTGGAGTCTCTGGGTCCTTACTCACAGTTCACAGTGCTGTCCGGGCCCCCGTGTGCATCCACCTATTTCCTCCAGGGTATGAAAACCTTTTATACACTTTCTTATCTAGATATCTCCTACTATTTTCCTCTTTTGGTGTTATAACACTGAGGAACATTCTTCAGCAAGGTGCAGTGAGTCACAACAGCCCAAGGCTTGCTCCTCAAGGGCTACAAATGGACTGAGCTCTGGTAGGCCAGAGGGCTGTAGTGATAGCAAAATTCCATTTGTGAGTCAACAGATGATCATCAAGAGGGTTGCATGCTGAAATTTAGGTGAAACGTTGAAAGTGCAGGAAGGGAGGATGATACAAGAAAGTAAGGCCGGTGGGATGGAGAGATAATGTTTGAAAAAGCCACAGGAAACATTTTATACTGAAAAAACACTACACTACACAGAGACACAGACAAAGACACGCTTAAATGAAATTACACCACCCAAGGTGATATTGACACCCCCCCCCCCCCAAAGAGCTGTTGGCCCATAGCAAGCACAGTGGCAGGCACGGGAAGCTTCCCTTTGAGTTGCTGGTCAGGGGATGTCCATGGGTCTCCCAGAGTAGTGTAGGCTATTGGCATTGAAGGCAAGACTCAATTGCTGGAAACATTACATCCTTCAGATAAAAGACTTGTAGGAATTTAGTCTTGTCCGATTTGGAAGCCCCCTACTTAAAGACTGGGTCTTACACTTTGACAACATCAATTCAAACTTCCAAGGAAGAACAATCAATAGTCCTAATCAACCGTAAAGCATACAAATGAACAGCAAATGGCCTGACAAAGGCATCCTGTATGGTGCAATAGTGACACCTATGTTGTGGTGATGGAGAGCCATCTAAATGTATCTAAGGCCCACTTACAAGGTGGGAGGTCATACCTGACAATTGTAAATGTATCCCACTCCCACCAGCTAGAAAGGCAGAGTTGCTTGTGGTACTGACAGACCTCAGTCTCTGCAGTCCCGTCCTTTCTTGTACCTGCTAGTGAGGCTTCCTGCCAGGTCCTGCTATATACAGAGTTCCTGGGACACACTGGCTTTCTCACGAGTGGGCTGCTGTCACTGTCTTCAGGCCTTGTTTCTGCAGATCCTGACTGGGGTGCTCCTAGGACCCAGATGATCATTCTTCCCCAAAGCCTTGCACCTGTCACTGATGTTGGAAGACCCCGTCTGATCTTTGCTCTCCACTCAAGGCTCCGTCTGGGTCTCAGAGCAGAAGTTTCCCTCATGAGGACTTGAGGTCAAAGCTTACCTCATGGCCTGTGAGGAGGTAGAAGACTCTGAGCAGTCCTTTTCATCACAGGTAATTCAATGCCGGAGGTTCCCCCGATTAGAAATCTTTTGTGGAGAAAGCCGGTGATAGAGGCACTGTGAGGGGCTCAGGAGCCTGTGGTACTGGGACAGCTACAGGGGTCCTGGGTACAGCCAGCAGTTCCGACGGGGATGAGGAGTTTCTTGTTTGTTTTTTTCAAGATAGGGTGTTGTAGTTTGGGTTGTCTTGGAACTCACTCTGTAGACCAGGCTGGCCTCAAACTCAGAGTTCTGCCTGCCTCTGACTTCTGAGTGCTGGGATTAAAGGTGTATGCCACCATGCCTGGCTTTAAAATTCAAACAGGAATTTAGTGAAGGGAAGCCTAGGCACTCCCCAGGGACATAGTGGGGAGCTGGGCATAGAACCTGTGCACTGTCAACACGTTTCTGTATGGAAATGTGTTTCCTTATGTCACATGTCCCACTCACAAGTGTGGGGAGCATAATTCAGGGTTGAATTTTCTGTTGGCTTCTTCCCCAAAAGACAAGCTTGCCCACTTGTCTCTATATACTAAGTTCATATCCCGTCCCTCTGGTCAAAGCTGCCTAGAACCCTTGCCCACCAAAGGACTCTCAGTCTTGGGCCTGGACTTAGCTTTATTAAGGGGTACCTACTGTCCTTCCAGCGATTTATCCTTTGGTCTGTAGAGGGAGTTGTTAACATTTCCATACACCTTGTGCAATTTCTTAGCTCTGGGCTATTTTTCCTTCATATTCTCTCTCTCTCTCTCTCTCTCTCTCTCTCTCTCTCTCTCTCTCTCTCTCTCTCTCTCTCTCTCTCTCTCGTGTATGTGTGTGTGTGTGTGTGTGTGTGTGTATGTTCTTGTGTGTCTATGCATTGGTCTGGAGAACAGAGGTTGATACTGTGTCTTCTCACAATTTCTCCACAGTAGTTTTTGAGTCAGGCTCTCTCATTTAACCTGGAATTCACTGATTCTGAAAGACTTAGATGCTGATAAGGTGTAAGGGACCTGCCTGTCTTTGCCCTTTAACTGCAATTCTGGGCTGCTGTCATGCTACGTGGTGTCCCATTTTCCATGTTGGGGATGTGAACTCAGATTTTCATACCTGGTGACAAGCACTTTTCTGACTTTGTCTCTGTCTCACCTTCATTCCTGGAGTTCTTCAACACTGTGTTTCTAAAAGGAGAAAACCTGTTTTCCTTGTCCTAACTGTCTAAGAGCACCTCAGCACCTTCCAATTTCTATAACTGGGAACTTTAGTATCCCCCTATTCTTTCCCCAAAGTTAGCACATGATGTATGTTATTCTCTTCCATTTTCTCCTCTCACACAATATATCCTGCAGGGTTTCCCTCCAGTCTACAGACTCACAACTCAAAAGTTTTTTTCCTATTAGTTGGCACTGGGGTGCAGCTGTGCTCTAATATATTGACCTGCTCTCCTTTATAGATGGAAAGTCTATTGTTCCCAGACTTGCATTGCTACAGACAGCACCACAATGATTCAGCACACACACACACACACACACACACACACACACACACTTTATGTGTTTAAAGAGAGATCTGTGGGGGTAAACCTTAGATGCTGGAACAATGAATGACCTGGCAAAGGTATCAATGATTTTGTTAGATTTTCTATAGCAGCCTCCTTCTGCATGCCCATCATTGAGGTAGGGAAGTTCCCCTGCATGAAAAGGAACAGAAAGCCTCAGATACTGAAAAGCACATCTGATGGAGAAATCCAGTATCTCATGGGCTTCCTTTGTCTAGATCATAAAGGTCTTTGAGGGTACAGCAGTGAAATAGAAATGGGTCCCCTGAACACATCTGTGCATGTTGTGCAAAGCTCCCCACAACTCTAAGAAGTTTTACACAATGGTAGGAGTTGTCCTTGTGGGGATTTGGGGTTATTAGGTAGGAGTTGGGGCTAGACTCTTCACACACAAATATGTGTTCCATTGTAAACGAAAGGAGGAAGTGTCAGGCAGGCCTTGTGTCCAGAGATTCAGCTCCTGATGAAGTTGTGACCTTTGTACATGGGTCACAGGATCACAGCATCTCTGAAAGCCATGGGTGGGTTCTCTAGGAAAACCTTCAAGCAAGAAAGCTGTGGTGCTCCCAGGTGTGATCTTTTTAAGAACATGTCTGAACAGGTTATTTGTAGGAAGCCCACTATAAACAATGCCACCACATCCTATCAGGGAGACACGGGCAGAGTAGTGTTGAGTACCAACCATTTGAGAGACCTCTGACTTGGGATTTACTCAGATGTGCCTACAAACTTCCTTATATGCCCTCAAGCCCCATTTGAAAGAGTAAGCCCATGTGTCACGACTGTGGAACTTGTCCTCTGCTCATCAAGCTACAGCCCATGGAACAGGAAGAGATCCACATAGAGCCTAGAGAGAAGGACAGAGGAAGGAGGGGTGTCAGTGTCAGTACCCCACTGTCCTTTGAAATTCTTTAAAAAACCATGGGAGGATCCCAGAGGCTGTTTCAGTTTACAGACTTCTGCCATACATGTCAAGCTCCCAGTACTTGGTCTGCCAGGGCTGCATCCAGGCTAAGAATCAGCTGGGTATCTATGGGCAATGGCATGCACTCTGAGTACTTGAGTATGCCCACCAAGACACACAGACATGGACCTCTGTCCCATACCAGGTGGCTCTTTGAATAAGAGATAGAGATTTTGGATTTTCCTTTAACAAGCATACATGGGTTTAGAGAAGGAGAGAGCCATGCTCCAAGCCCAAATCCAGTTTAATTTTTAATAGAATTGGGACCACATAAAGACTATTTGCCATTTATGTTGTAGAGGGCAAAAGGGACAAGATGGAGGTGGGCGGTGGGCGGTACCACTTGGCTAATTTACTCTTTTTCTTGGGACATTTTCTCTTGATGATTGTCCCTTTCCTTCAGATATTTCATTTGTCCTGTGGTCTCTGGATTCCTTAGTTGGATGCTTTTATTCTCCTGGAAAGATAAAAACAAACCCCTGCCCCAATCCTAACTCTGGGGAGTTCCCTTTTTTGGCATGCTATCTCTTTCCTAGGGCAAAAGGTTTTTGGCAATAGAAAAATTATCTTTCAACTGAACTTTTAAAAATTCTTTTGAAAATTTGAAACTAAATATACCTTATTGGATAGATGTACCTATTTTCCACCCTTTACACACACACACACACACACACACACACACACACACACACACACACACACACAAATTCAAGATTTAAATATGTTTATTTTTAGGTCACAAGGGACATTCACTTTTAATTTGAGCCTACCTTTTATAAGAGGCTTTTGCATTTAAATAATTACAATTCATATATGCCCACCTCTGCCTTCCAAGTGCTCAAATTAAAGATGTGAACCACCACCACTTTGTTCAATGTAACTATAGAATTTTAGAAACCACCTAACTTTTAGGATCCTCCTGTCTTCTGGGATTAAAGGCAGGGGCTACCACCTCCCTGCTCAAATATTTTATCTTAGCTCCAAATCTCTCTAAGTCTTTGAGGATTAGAAAACAAGTTTGAACTGTAGTAACCCTTTGAATTTACTTAAAACACTTCAAATCTCTAGCCTG
Organism: Tokudaia tokunoshimensis; assembly: GCA_036184795.1. Lineage (NCBI taxonomy): Eukaryota > Metazoa > Chordata > Mammalia > Rodentia > Muridae > Tokudaia > Tokudaia tokunoshimensis. The sequence continues at coordinate 70,535,352 of BTHU01000002.1, read as the reverse complement.
CTTTAAAAATACTAAACAAAAAATAAAACCTTTCCTCTTTATATTTAAGAGGAAAACTCAAAAGCCAAGTCCAAGGTAGAGTGGGTCACTTGCAATCTACAGTATAACATTCTAACATGGAATTGAGACAGGTGATTTAAGAAAACCCATTTTTCATTTCATGCAAGGAAGGCAAATGTGCCTTTGGTAGATTAATATTAAAGGTAGGGAGGTTGGTAACTTTGAAAGACCAACTCCTGTTATGTCCTGTTTATGGACAACCTGGACAGTCTATGACTGTTCTTGGAAATACATTTTAATATTTTTCTCAGAAGCATTATTCATTTTATAGTTTGTTTCTGAGATTGGGGGAATGTTAATCTGTGTTTTCCATTGTTGCAACAAATCATGTCTCAATAAATTCATGACTATATTAACCACACATGGCTTTAATTTTCCTATTTGTCCTTCTGCCCTATATGTTTATCTCATCTTGAACTTTGTTTTACCTGAGATAAAGTTCCAATCCCTAGAAGCTAAATATTTACCTCCTGAGAAAACCAATTTGCACACCAAGATTTTGATGATATTATTGTTATATCTGCTCCTGTGTCTACTAACCATTCACTTTCAATGCTATTTATTTGTTGTTTTTTTTTTTTTTTTGCTTTGGTCTCTAATCATTTATAGCAGTTTGCCAAAATGCTTGTTTTCTGGTCTCTCCCGAATTTTCTGTTTTATCTATTGAAACTGGTCTGTCCTCAATTATATCCAGATCAGTTTTCTTTTTAACATCAGGCATTAAGTCTTTTAATTGTTCTGTGGCTGAGTTCCTCTGATGTTGACAGGGAATGATTGAGTCAAATTTGATGTCAGGGCCTGTATGAGGCCCCTTAGGGTGTTTCCCAAGGCCAAAGAGCTACTTTGCCTATCCCTTGTTGATATGTATTCATTAGTCCAATGCTGGCCATTGACACACTTTATGCATACTCCAAAAGACTCAGGCCTTCTTTTTGAATTATTTTTAGAAGAAAACATTGTTTCTAGGAACACCTCGCCTACAATCCCTTTTCAAATAATCTCATTTACTACAATTAAAACATTTGCTACTAGGGATCACAGCCATGCTATTCCACCCCCAGATGGTACTATAACACAACTCATAGTGCCAGGCAGTGGCATTTTTCCTCTCTATGGCATTTCTTTCCTTTATTCTGTACCATTCTATTCTCTCTTCACTTAGCAGCTGGACACCTCACATTCTGGGAAACTCTAGGAGACCACTCACTGCCACCATCGTGGGGGTGCCCATTGTCCTCCCTATTAAAGGAATTAGTCATAATGTGTAGTCTTGAATTGATACCAGAGGTTCCTAGCTTCATCTTCCGTGGAGTGAAGTTATTGGTGGAAAACAGTGGTGTGATTGGGAAGATATGTTCCTGAGTCCTAACTATCATGTCCAAATAGACATGATTAGGTAGGCATGGCTTTTGTCAAGTACATATATGTGCAGGTAAGTGCTATGTGCCAACCATTATGAGGTGTAGAAGGTGGCATGTGCATAACTTGTGGTATATATTTTGGCCTTTATCATCCTGTTAGGGTACAAGATAAAATTCTAGATACAATTGAAAGTGTAGACTGTTATGTTTGCTTGCAAAACCAGTATGCATGAATTTACCTCCACATAGAAGATGAAGGCCCATCAAATGCTGGAGCTAAAGAAGAACAGAAGGGGCAGCCATGTTGGCATTTCAGAGACATTGAGGGCTCATGGATAGCAGAGTGGTCACTGTCATAGTGGTGGGTGGCATCTAGGAGGGTTACTGTGTCAATGCCAGGTGTTAATTCATGAGTGACATGATCAAGGCCCAAGCTCAAACCCACCTACTTTGCCTGAATGTCTACAGATGTGTCTTCTAGATGTTGCTACAATTACAAGACCTTCTAAGACTTATGCTAAACACCAAAGTACACATTAATGAGACACTGTCAGAGGAAGAACACAGCTTGGAGGGGAACCCCTATTTCCCACAGAATGCACTGCTCTCTTCAAGATCCTAGTGTAGGCAGTGGGAGTGGTCTGTGAGGGGGTCAGCCTCATAGACAAACTTGCCCTGGAGCTTGTAGTAAGAGACAAGTGCGGACTGCTTTGTGGTCTTGGGAAGTGGGTCCACAAGGACCATTGTGTCCACAAGGACCATTGTGTCCACTTCTCCACACTCACAATTCTGAGCCAGTTTAGAAACAGCTGATAAACTACCTCGCCACTGGCTGGACTGGATGCTGTGCTGGACCACATTGGCAAATACCAGGCACTTGCTGTTACAGATCTGGAGAAGTCAGTACCATCAAGAGAAAACTGATATGGGGGTTTTGTGGGCTTCTTCAGCATACGATAGAGGAGGCCATACTATGCTTTGGAGATGTGGAGATGAGTCTGGATACCCATGATGGATGGTGCTCTGGTCTGGGTGATAATTCTTGCATATTGAAGGGCTGTGACAAGAGCTCCACAGACATCTCAGAGATGGTGGCATGCACTTGGGTTCCAAAAAATGATAAAGACATGGGCTGTAACTCAGGAAGGATGTTTTGTTCCTTTATCCAGAAAATTCAAGATTGCTTCTTGCTTGCCAGCATCTCAAAGTCAGTGCACTGGATGGATACAGCTTCATCTCCATTTTGTTCATCAGGAAAGTGTGTAGGACATTCAGCTCATGGGCCCTGAGTTCAAACAACACTTCTTCCTTGCCCTTTAGGGCCCACTTCCAATGGAGCTCTCTTCCATGGTGGCTTGTGACACCAAGATGGTGGTAATCACCAAAGCACCAAGCTTATTTGTGCTACCTCCATGGCCTGGAGGAGGAGAGGCCTTGGGTATTCCCTCAGAGTCCCTTGTCCCTAAGATGCATCCTGTTCCTACCCCTTCCTGAGCTTCTTCCTAGTTCTGCAGCTGAAGCTAGAGCTGAAGTATGTTGTTACCTGCTTCTCGGTCATCCAGGCCCTGTGGGAGTCTGCTTATTTCCTGTTTCATCCACTAGCCTCTTATACTATTTTGTATCTAGAAAAACTTCTAAGTGTCTCAGTGGGCAATCATTTCCTAGGGCAGGCATACCTCGAGTCACAGGAGCCTAAGATTGTGTCCTCAAGGGCAGCAATGAGGTTGTTAGGCACCAGGAACTAGACAGATCCCTGGCAGACAGACAGACAGACAGACAGACAGACAGACAGACAGACAGACAGACAGAGAAAAGGCCACAGATAGGTAACGAGAAAGGCAAGCTTCTGGCTCCTTCTTCACCTTCTGACCCCGGACAAAGGCTTATAGGTATTTCCTTTTTCCAGCAGGGCCCCTGCTTCCTGACCTATCCAGGGTGGTCGGATATGTCCAAGGCTGGTCTTGAACATGTTTATCTGAAGCTTCAGGACAGCCAGCTCCCCTTTCTTTGTTTAAACTGACCAACCCAAAATTACGGTAAGGGGACTTTCCTGGCCACCAACACCACTTAAAACCTTCATGGAACAAGTTCCCACTATGTTTTTCAGAGCCTCTCTCTGTCTTCTTGCTTCTCTGTCTCTGTTTCTCTTGTCTTTCTGCCCCTTTCTTGTCTTTCTCTCCCTGCCTCTCTCTTTCTGTATCCCTGCTTTTGTCTGTCTGTCTGTCTGTCTGTCTGTCTGTCTGTCTGTCTATCTGTCTCTGTTTTTTTCTGTCTCTCTCCATTTTTTTCTGCCTCGCTGTCTTCATCTCTTTCTCTCTCTGTCATCTGTCTTTCTCTCTCCATGTGTCTCTTCACTTTTGAACAGTTTGTACATGCTGTTGCCCACTGCGTCTGGGATTTGTTTTACCTTTTAATTCTTTAATTATCAGAGAAAATGTCCCCAGTCAATATCCATAGATAGTAGCACTTGCTTCCTGGTGAGACAGAAATCTGAACTAACAGCGAATTCAGCCTTTGGCATATCTGGTAACCTTTCTGACGAGTGTGCTTTGGAATTCAGTTTAGTCATTCAACTTCTGATCCCTGAGTCAAGCTGCCTGGGTTCAAGTCCTGGGACAGCACAATGATGAAGACTATCTTGCGACCTTGGCCATATGGTTTAAACTCTGGCCACTAAAGAGGACAGGGTTTCTGCACAAGATGTGCTTTTCCATTATCTAGACAATTCAGCACTGTTACTGAGTGTCAGCATCTCCTAAGGTACATGGGGTTACTACCTAAAGAAAGTGTCTTGGGTGGCTCGAGTTCCAGGTCCTCTGTGTTAACTGGGAAGTTGTTCATGGACCCTAGCCCATGACTACTCAAGTCCTAGAGTATCTGTGCCTGCCATTCAGGGTCCACCTGGGGCCACTTAAAGCATCAAGGTGGTACTCACCCATCTCAGGGACAAACAGTCCTTCAGCATCCCCACAGCTCTAGAGCACAGGAGAGGAGAGAGGGATTTTCTTTTCCTGCCTAGCATCTCAGAGGCCTTGTCCCAAGGTCATGTCTTTTCCCATCACCCAAGCTTCCTTGCTCCAGCTAAAGCCAGAGCTGTAGGTCCTGGGTCCTTACTCAAGATTTGCAGGGCTGTCTGGGCCCTTGTGTTTGTCATTTGTCATTTCCTCTTTCCTTGAAAGTCTCTTAGAGTCTTTCTTATTCAGATAAAAGTATACATTCTCCTCTATTTTGGGTGTTATCTAAGTAGGGAAACATCCTTTAGCCCCAGGTGTATCCTGAGTCACAGTGACCCAATGCTTGGTCATTAAGTGCTAAAATGTGCTCCTTTCCTGGTAAGGCAGATGACGATGCTTGCAGCAGAACTACCTTTACATTTTAAAAATTAGTTCTTTGAGAATTTCACTCAGTGTACTGAATGTATTCACCCCTCTTAGTGACACAAATGGTGTGGGAATAACCGATCATTTTCTCATTGGATTGAAGGCCTGCCCCGTTGACACAGAAACCATACCTACCACCATTAAAGAGCCAACAGCGTGTGGCTAAAAAGGTCAGAGGTCCTAGGGGAGAAACCCATGCTATCTATCACTTAGCTACACTCCCAATGACTTACCATTACACCCACAGACCAGAATATGTCTCACTGCTTGGCAGAGAAGCTTCTTCTTGCAGTAGATGGTAACTAACAGAGATCCACATCTGGTCAACATGAAGAGGGGGAAAAAAAACCACAGAGTTCTCGGAACTCATGTTTGATGCAATAATTGCCTTTTGGGGGGAACTATGTTTTAAAATTTCTTGTAGAGTTTCCAAGTTATCCTTCTGGATTGAGGTGCATGGGTGTAGGTCCTGAGAAACCACAACCTGAAACTTTCTTAGTGTTGGATTTGAGAGTTGTCATGGGTGAGAGCTCTGTATAAACTGAGAGTCATGGTGTTGGAGGAAAGGGCATTTGTTTGCTTTTCTGCTTTCCTATGTCCACAGCACCTGGGCAGGGATGTCCACATTCACCTATTTAGTTTTTCAGGTTGCCTCACATGCCTTGGGTAACGTCTTTCGTTTGGGATCTCTCTCTCTCTCTCTCTCTCTCTCTCTCTCATGTGTGGTGACTGTTTGGGCATGTGTTCTTGTGTGTGTGTGTGTGTGTGTGTGTGTGTGTGTGTGTGTGTGTGTGTGTATACATGTAGGTGTGTGGTGGGTACCCAGTAATGTACATGCATCCTGCCTATGGTGGTCAGAAGCAGATATTGGGTGTGCTCCTCGTTGATTCTCCACATCATTTTTTTGAGACAAGCACTTTCACTGAGACTGCAGCTCACCGACTCTACTAGACTGGTTAGACAGTGAGGCCATGGCATCTGCCTCTCTTCTCTAGCCCACTTCAGTGAAGGGTCTACAGGCAAACACTACTATGCCAAATTGTATGAAGGTTTGCGGTCTGAACCCAGGTCTTCATGGGTGGTAAGCATGCTACTGCCTGGGTCATTGTCCCAGCTCTGGGTTCTTCAGGGCTGTGTTTCAGATAGAGCCATGATGGAGGAGTCTGTTTCCTTTCCCCCCTGCTTTTTCAGGGTACCTAAATGCCCTCCTACCCCACCATCTCCATGAAGATGGAAGATGGCTTGCTCTTCCTTCCTTCCTTCCTTCCTTCCTTCCTTCCTTCCTTCCTTCTTTCTCATCCTACATAAAGTCAGCTTACTATCATGTAATCTGTCATTTTTTCCTCCTCCCACTTAATACCCACCTCGGTGTTTTCCATAACATCCACAGACTTTCCTGACTCACAATTTTCCCCTATCAAATGGCACCAAGAGGAACCATATCCCAGCTCATTGAAACGCTTATCCCCACAGAAGGAAAGTTGGTTACAGACAATAGTGCAATGAATCAGTACACACACACACACACACACACACACACACACACACACACACACCCTTTGTGTACTTTTATTGGTCTTAGGGACATCTCCAAGGTGCTGGACTATTAGCCAATGCATAAAGGTACTGGTATTTTTGTTAATTTCCCTATAGCAGTTACGTTCAGCATGTGAGTTCCTCCTATCGTATGGTTCCCCAGCAGCCTCCAGGAGAGGGAGCCAAAGGCCTGAAAACCCAACTGATGCAGAAATCTACTATCCCAGTGGACTTTCTTTGCCTTGATCTTTGTGGTCTTTCTGTACACAAACAAGAGTGAAGCCCAAGTTCACCCATCTGTGTGCGTGTGTGGCCCATGTCCTCCCGCTGATCCTAAGATGCAGTGTGTTAGGGTGGACACTGGAAGGACTTTTGTTTATCTCTGTGGGCCTCTGGGGCTATTAGCCAGGACCTGAAGCTGGGCTTTCCACACAGGATTGTAGGTTTTCCCTTCATAGTTAAAAGGAGGAGGCATCAGGCAGTCCCTGATTTTGGCTGTCCACTGTCTGATGAGTTGTGGCTATTGTTCGTGGTTTTCTCTGGATGCCATAGGAAAAGTTGAAGGTCTGGTGCAAGAAGACTATGGCGTTTCCAGTTATAACCATGTTGGGGACATCTTCATAATCAGGGCTGTACAGAAAGGCCACTGTGACCCAGACCACCAGATCTCATACAACAGACAAAGGCTTCAAGTAGGCAGAGCCATATTAAGTACTGACCCACTGAAGGTACTCTGGTTGGAGAAGTTTTAGATGTGTCTATAAACTTCCCGAGATATCCCTAGTCCCATTTAAAAGAGATTGGCTTATATATCATGACCTCTGAACTTTTCCTCCATCCTGAAAAACATACTCTAAGGACCAGGACCAGGTCCACATAGAGACTAGTGATAGGGCCAGAGGTGGGTGTACTGGCTGGTTTTATGTCACCATGACACAAGCTGGAGTTATCACAGAGAAAAGAACTTCAGGCGAGGAAATGCCTCCATGAGATCCAGTTGCGGCGCATTTTCTCAACTAGTGATCAAGGGGTAGGGCCCCTTGTGGGTGGTGCCATGCCTGGGTTGGTGGTCTTGGGTTCTATAAGAAAGCAAGTTGAGCAAGCCAGGGAGGCAACCCAGTAAGTAATATCCCTCCATGACCTCTGCATCAGATCCTGCTTCCTGACCTGCTTGAGTTCCAGTCCTGACTTCCTTTGGTGATAAACAGCAATGTGGAAAGTGTAAGCTGAATAAACCCTTTCCTCCCCAACTTGCTTCTTGGTCATGATATTTGTGCAGGAATAGAACCCCTGATTAAGACCGTGGGAAAGGGTGACTGGGTCAGTACCTCATCTTCAGTCTTGTTATTGTTTTCAAGGAAGCTCTTCAAGACCCAGGGGCTCCCTGGTGGTTCTGGTTAGATAGGTTGGTGTTGGTCTGCTCAGGCCCCTGATACTTGGTCACTGTCAGGCAGAAACTGCAGGCAGAGAAGAAACCAGGAAGATGTTGCTTCCTAGGAAAGTAAGCTATTTTCTCAAATCTATAAGAGTGCCCATCACCATCCAAGGTTCAGTGGCATGGAGGTTCAATGGAGGGGTTCAGTGAATCCCTCCACTCCCTCCTTAAGTGCACATAGGCAGAGACCTCCAGGAGTGAAACATGGACATAGCCAGTCTCTGAGGTGATGTTTCTTCTGAGATTCCCTGGGACTCCTTATTTGGCCCAGGGGACAGCCCACTTGTCCCTTTCTGGTGGTAACACCTTCTGAGCCCAGGGCAGATTTGTAGGCAGTAGCTGTTCCTGTGACCTTTGAGGACCTATTCGGGGCTGATAAAGAACGGATACTGAGGCAGAGTCTGTCTAAATCAGAAGGTAACCCAACACCCCTGGGAGTTCTGTATCTGTTCAGGTGCAGGGATTGGATCTGGTGATGTCTTGTGTTCCTGGGGTTAGTGATGTTTTCCTGTCTGGTCTGCAGTGTATGGAAGCTGCTTTGGGGGCCTAGAAGCACAAGGAGAAAAGGTGGATTAGTCTTTCTTTGGAACATAATGTTTTTTGCTCTGTGCAGGGTCCTCAACATCAACCAAGTCAACAGTTAGCTGCTGGAATGGCCCCACAGCAAACCTTGTGTGGTGGCCTCCTTGATTTTGTGGTAGAGAAGGCTTTGCTCTGCTTTGGACATGGGTCTGGATGCCCAGGATTGATGTTTCTCTGGCCTGGGGGACAGTTCTTTCATGTAGATGGGCTGTGGCAGGGGCCCTACAGCAAATTCGGTGACATTGGGGTGCTCCTGGGCACTAAAGAAAATGATGACACGGGCCTCCCACACAGGACGTTTGGTTCCTTTATTCAGAAACTCTAGGACATCCTTCTTTTTGGGCAGCAGAGTCTCAATGAGGAACACAGAGTTCTTGTCTAAAGCCTGTGTACCTGATGGCTGCAGCTCCAGCTCTGTCCTGCTCATCAGGAAGCTGTGCACGGCCTCGATCTCCTGGGCTCTCAGGTCTGCAAACACCTGGGCCTTGCCATTCAACATCCAGTTGGTGCACTCTGCCATGGCCACCTGTAGAACCAACATGATGGCCATGCAGCCCAGTGCCAAGCTCCTTTGTGCCAAGCCCATGGCTCTGGAACTCAGCAGAAGAGAGGAGAGAACTGATGTATTTCTGTCTCCAAGCCAGCACGCCAGAGCTCCTTGGCTCTAAGCCCTGTCTTATCCCCCTGACCGTGCTTCCTCCCTTACCCAGCTGAAGCCAGAGCTGGAGTCTCTGGGTCCTTACTCACAGTTCACAGTGCTGTTCGGGCCCCCGTGTGCATCCACCTATTTCCTCCAGGGTATGAAATCCTCTTATAGTCTTTCTTATCTAGATGGATCACTTTCCCCTCCTTCTCGGTGTTTTCTCACTGGGGGAAATTTCCTAGCATGTGTTTTCTCACTGGAGGAAATTTCCTAGCATGGCCCAGGGCTTGATCATCCACGGCAACAAGGGACTTATGTCCTGGTGGGACAGATGGTTGTACTGACAACAAAACCACCATTTTATACTGCAAATTATCTTTTAGGGGCATGCATTTTGTAATTTCAGGTGTATGTTCAAGGTGAAGTTTTAGTTGCCTGAGTTCAATTCCTTTAGATCACAACACCAAGGACTACTTGTGTGACCTTGTACATGCTGTTTAAAGGCTCTAGGACTCCCTGGTCCTAACTGTAGAATGGGAATGATAGGAGCCACATGCAAATTTCTAAGGTTACAGAGAGAATCAAGGTGAGAAGTTTGGGGACACAATTGTGACTTTCCAGTAGTGCATGTCACATATATGTCTCTTCACAGGGACTCTGATGATAGTTTGGACCACAGTACTTTAGAGATTTTGAGTAATACAGACTGTCTGGACTTAGACTACACTGTGATTCCAGGATGGGCAAACTCCAGCTCCACTTATCCTTTTTTGGACTCCAGTTGGGTACCAAAGTTGTCTCATGACCACCAATGATGTCAGATGGGACTGGACTATGTCAGAGGAAGCCACAGTGCTAGGATGGGGAATTCCCCTAGGACTTGCAGGAGGATAAGAGTGGTGTTTACTCTTTGCTCTTGGGAAGTGGATCCCTGAGGACTGTGGTATTCATGTTTCCATCCTTGTATTTATTTCTAAACCAGCTCCTCTATTCTGTTGTAGAAATCGCATTTATGGGAGGGCAGTTCTACTCTCCAGCACAGAGTAGAACTCCGCCAGTTTCTTCAGTCCAGTAGGGGGCAGTAAGTGTCCTTCCATACAGTTCTCCAAGATAAACCTGCTATGTACTTTCCTGGCTCTGATACAGAGGCTACACACTTGATGGCCTGACATCCGGTGACATGATCCTAGAGGGGAAATGTGGGGCTGCCAAGCAAAACCTCATCCAGTGGCTTGATGGCCTCCTCCCACATGTCATAGAGGAGGCTATACTCTGCTTCAGAGAGTCTGGAAGCCCAGGACTAGCGTCATCCTGCGACAGGGACGGTGCTCTCATGTGTAGGGGCCGTGGCATAGGCCTGACAGCCATCTGACATTCCAGTGGTCCTGGCCACCAAAGATGAGAATACTGAGTTCCTTGCTCAGAATGTGCTTTTTCTTTATCTAGAAAATCCAGCACATCTTTCTTCCTGGGCAGCAGCATCTCTATAAGGTACTCAGAGTTCTTGGCCGAAGTTGGTGTCATGATGGCTGCAGTTCCAGCTCCTTCATGTTTTCCAGTAAGCTGTGTACAACCTAACCTTTAGCCCACAAATCCGGGACCCAGAACACTCAGGCATTGTCATTAAGAGTCCACCTGGGGCATTGTCGTGAACATATGTAACACCGAGGTGTCAGTCACTTAACCCCCTTGTCCAGTTCCTTCAGACCAGCCCCAGGGCTCCAGAGTTCAGGACAGAGCTGAGCAGAAGACTTAAGTTTTCCATCTCCAGGCTAATACCCCAGACTAGCTCATCCCCAAGCTGTCTGCTTTTTCTACTGGCTTTGCTTTCATGCCTAGCCCCAGTGGAGACCAGAGCTGGAGTGGCTGGGCTGCCACCCACGGTTCCCCATGCTGTGCATGTGCTTACTTACTTCCCCCTCATCTGTGAATCTCAGTTTTTCTGATTTACATAAACTCTTCCATTTCCCCACTTCTGGTATCATCTCAGTGGGGAACATTCTTCTGCCGTCTGCAGTCACAGCAGCCCAAGGCTTAGTTATCTAAAACTATGAAGTGGCCCTGTCCTGGTGGGACAAAGGGCTGATCCAACAGAAAAAAAGTGCCTTTATGATACAACAAATTACATTTTAAGGGAATATATTTTGAATGTTAGTGTATTCACTCAAATTTAGGCTCTAGGATTAAGCTACCTGGGTTCAAGTTCTGGGAAATCACATTACTAAGGACAACATGATTATCTTGATTGTGTTAAACTCTTTGGGCCTCTATTATACTTGACAGAAAAATATAATGACAGCAGCAGCATGCATATCCTGTGAGTGTGGAGAGAAGCAAGGTGACAGAAATACAGCATGCTCAGGACAATGCTGGTCTTCCAGGAGCAGCGCAGTGGCAATGCTTGTCTGTCTGTCTGTCTGTCTGTCTGTCTATGTATGTATGTATGTATGTATGTATGTATGTATGTATGTATGTTTTCTTCTTCTGTTTTTTTTTTTTGAGACAAAGTTTCTCTGGGTAGCCCAGGTTGTCCTGACACTCACTTTGTAGACCAGGCTGGCCTCGAACTCACAGAGATTCACCTGCCTCTGCCTTCTGAGTGCTGAAATTAAAGGCATGAACCACCACCATCCAGTTATACTATTTTTTAAAAGTGAACCCCAATGTTACTGTCTGGACCACAGCACATCAGAGATTTTGAGTACTATAGACTGTATAAACTTTGTCCAGACTTGAAGCAAGGATATGGAGAATCCTGCCCTGACAGCCTTCTCTGGCCATGCAATGGTGCATCCAAGTTTGGGGTCTCCTTTCTACCAAGGCCAGACGAGCTCATGTCAGGTTTGACTTTCCCCCTTTCCAGATTGAGGGAAAGCTTGGGCAAGGTTTTCACCCTCCAGACCTGTCCTCAAGTTATCCGCCATGCACTGTGTGTGTGCATATAAGCATGGTAGAGTTGAGTGGTGCTCAGAGTCCCTGATGGCTGCTTCTTTATGCAGCCTTGTAGCTGTGGTTGGAATGCAGTGTGGTGGACCCTCCAGTGTGCAAAGTCACCGAGAGGCCTCAGCCCATGCACACGTGCTGACTGCTGTCACTGTCATTAGTCCTGACTTCTCCAGATCCCAATTGAACTAGATGGTTCTAGAGCCCATAGGGGAGTCTCACACTGTGTCATTCCTGAACAAAGGAGCTGTCTTTTCTCATGATGACTGATACTAGAGGATTCTACTGGACTTTGGAATTTCATTCAAATATAGCTCAACTCCTCACATATGAAGATCAGGTGGGGTCCTGAGGCCTTGCTTAAGTCCTGGGCTGTAAGTAGGTGATTGGAGTCTGAGGGGCCTTTGTTGTCATAGGGAATCAATTACCTTTGGCTACTTGAATGTAGTCCTTAGGAGAAATGTGGAGAACACTCTCTTGTTGAGACAGACACAGAGATGGCTCAGAGCTCTGTCTGGCATGTGTGTCTTTCACCTCTCAACACTGGGGACAAGACTAGAAACTTGGGTGCATATCACCCAATAATGGCTTTCAGAGTAAGAGTTAAGCAAAGGGAGGCAGAGATTCCAGTGAGGAGCTGGACCACAGGACCTGAGCCTTCGGGATGTCTCATGCTTGCTCTATTTATAAATGTATTTCTGTATAGCATACCTCACACTCAATGTACTCACATAAGACTATTTTCCTGGATTCTTCTCTCTAGAGGAGTTTTCCCACTTGGCTCTTTATGTCAAGTTCACATTCTCTGTCCCTGTTCAAAATCAATCAAGATCTGGCCTCAGCAAGGGCCTTCCCTCTTAATTATTCTTTAGTCCTTATTTTTAAATTTGTGTTTTGAAAATTTCCTATGCTAAGTTTTGGTGATGTTCACCCTTCTCGTAAAACAAAATAATACACATATGCATATATGTGTATATATACACACATGCATATATATCATGTATGTATTCAAGGCTGACCACTCTGCATTGGGCAACCAAAGGGGGCTTGTCCTTGGGAGAGGCTAATTCTTTTTCTCTGACCATTTATTAGTGCCTATAGTTCTTTGTCTTGAGGTGGACCCCCCTCCCCCAAATTTTCCCTCTTCCAAGTTAGCACATCCATTAATGTTGTTATTGTTCTGGTCTTTTCTATGCACCCATTTCTAGTAGAGACTATTTTACAGCAGACTTCCTGGTAGTTTGGGTCTTAAAATAGTTCTGCCTCTTCTCAGTCATGTTCTCTGAACAGTACATGCAGTGGCTGTGATGTGACTGTATCTGTTGGGGTTGGACTTCCCATGATTCATTGAGCTCTGCACTTTGTTAACTGTGATTTTCTGTGATGGTCTCCCTTGGCTGTAAAAAGAAGCTTCTTCGATGAGGGGTGGTAGGGGCATTCGTCTGTGGAGATACTGATAAGATTTAGAATGTAGTAAGGGATCATGCTGGCCTTGTGGAGTGGCGGTAATAGACTCTTCCCTAACATCTATGACCCCACTAGCCCCAGGAAGCTGGCTAGGCTTCCAGTACCAGGCGTGATTTCCCTCCTGGTGAGTGTGCCTTCAGCCTTGTTTGACCTCACTATGGCAATGGTTGGTTGCCACTGACTTGTGAGTGGCAGCAAGAGTATTAAAAAACAAAGAAAAACTCCCTCCCCGAGGTTATCAATTGCCAATCGCTTCTCAACTAGGAGTGGGATTTCATGCTTACTTTTCTCCATGCTAGCATTTGGTCTGACTTGAACTTGCACAGGAAGGGCTTGTGCACACTATCACAACTCTGAGTTCGTCTATGCAGCTGCCTGCTGTGTCCAGAAGACACTGTGTCCTTATATTCATTCACTGGCTCTTACACTTTTTTTAACCCTCTCATCCATAATGTGCCCTGAGCCCTTGGTGTGTGTGTGTGTGTGTGTGTGTGTGTGTGTGTGTGTGTGTGTGTGTGTGTTACAGATGTAAGAGCCTTTCTGTCTTGGGCCTGATGTTCACTTCCTACTCCCTGTTCCCTCCCCCACCCTCTCCGCTCAGCACTTTGCTACTGAGTCTGTAGAGGAGTGAGCATCACTTGACAAAAGTGAAAGATGTGCTATGCCTGCCTCATCCCCATCGCCTTCCCCATCCCCATCGCCTTCCCCATCGCCTGCCCCATCCCCATCGCCTGGCCAGCTGGTGGGCTGCTGAGAGCCTCAGCATTTCTTTCTGTGTATCTCCTGGCCCTGGTGATCACAGTCAAGGATGGACGGGAAAGCATCCCAGGAATTGTCTTGGGTTGTAGGTGCTGTTGCTAAACCAATTAAATTCCTAAGATTTGGCCAATGCCAGTGGTATCTACTTGGAAGAGAAGAAGCCAAGTGGCTCTGAGCATGGGATTGCCTGTTAGCACTTCTCAGGAAAAATACTGTGGGCCAAGGAAGTGAAAGTTGCCTCCTGCCCAGGAGTGGATTAACTGTCAGGAATCTGGAAGGCTTCTCATCATAATCTGCCCTCTGAGGGCCAGAATGTCCATGAATGATTCATTCCATCCCATCCTGAGCACATGGTGACATTCACACATACAGACACACACAAAACTGGAGGATGGAGGGACATATAGACACGTACAATAACAGGAGAACCTTTAGGCATTCTATCCTTCCTCTCGGGGCCTTCGCACCTGGTCCAGGTGACAGCTCACTCCTTCCAGCCTCAGGGCAGCATCTGCCTGGCTATGGAAGTAATCTTCAGGTGGCAGTTGCTTCAGTGGCTCCGGGGCTCTTGTTTGAGCTGTTAAAAAGCAGGTGCTTGGGCAGAATCTGTTTGAAGTAGAAAACCACCCAGTGTTCCTAGGAGTACTGTGTCTGCTCCATTGTGTGTTGCAGGATTTGGTATCTCAGGCTCCTGGGTTGGTGGTGGTCTGCCTCATCTTCAGTGTCTGGAAGCTGTAGAGACATGAGGGAAGATGGAGGGTGGGAGTCAAGTGTTGGAGCGGAAACCTTTTCTCTGTTCCAGGGGTCTCCAATGCAG